>JAUCBN010000063.1:5360679-6592572 GCA_035048815.1 Abelmoschus esculentus | reverse complement strand
ATAACGGGTGCAGTGATAAGGCTTTGCTTCAACTTTGTGAAAGCGCCATGAAATTTTTGATCGAACACAAAAGGTTGGTTTTGTTGCAACAACATGCACAACGGCTTGGAGATCTTAGAGAAATCCTTGATGAATCTCCTATAGAATCCCGCATGTCCGAGGAAACTTCTTATGCCCTTGACATTTGTAGGTGGTGGTAACTTCTCAATCACTTCAATCTTAGCTTTTTCCACCTCAATGCCTTTGTTTGAGATTTTATGGCCTAACACAATACCTTCTATCACCATAAAGTGACATTTCTCCCAATTCAACACAAGGTCAGCTTTTTCACATCGCTTTAGGACCTTTGCTAAATTGCCAAGACAGTTCTGGAAATTGTCTCCAGAAACAGAGAAATCATCCATGAATATCTCTAGATAATCCTCAACCATATCAGAAAAGATAGCTTGCATACAGCACTGGAAAGTTGTTGGGGCATTACACAATCCAAAGGGCATCCTCCGGAAAGCATAAGTGCCATAAGGACAAGTGAATGTAGTCTTCTCTTGGTCCTCCGGTGTTATGGCTATTTGATTATACCCAGAATATCCATCCAAGAAACAATAGTAAGCTTTGTCCACCAAGCGATCCAACCTTTGGTCGATGAAAGGTAGAGGAAAGTGGTCATTCTTCGTTGCCTAGTTGAGCTTGCGATAGTCCATACAAATCCTCCATCCGGTCACTACGCACGTCGGAAATAGCTCATTGTCTTCATTGCTCACCAAGGTTATGCCTCCTTTCTTGGGCACAAATTGAACCGGGCCCACCCATGAGTTGTCCGATATTGGGTAAATAACTCCAGCATCGAGCCATTTGATAACTTCCTTCATAACAACATGCTTCAGAATAGGGTTGAGTCTTCGTTGTAGCTCTATGGATTTGCCATGGCATTCTTCCAGAAGTATCTTATGCATACAAATAGTGGGACTGATCCCCTTTAAATCTGCAATGGTCCATCCTATCGCTCGTTTATGCTGTGACAAAACAGCAAGTAGACTTCTTTCTTGATCAGCTATAAGATTTGCCGAAATAATAACAGGCAGGGTCTCGTCTTCACCTAGATAAGCATACTTGAGATGCTGTATCAAAATCTTTAGCTCCAACTTGGTCGCATTGAGTAATGAAGGCTTGGGAGGAACGAATTCCTCGAAGTCAAGAGGTTCGAAGCTTGCAAGATTTCTAGCTATCAGCAGACTATATTGTTGCATTTCCAATGGCACTTCACCAGTTTCCTCTTCCTCTTCTATGAGCTCTTCATACTCATCCAGTTGTAAAAATTTGTTGTGACAAAAATGATCAGCTTCCCTTGATAGCTCTAAGTCTGCTTCCAAAATGCTCCGATATTCTTCAGAATCATCCACGTACTTGAGAGAGTTATTGATGTTCACGGTCAATCTTTGATTTGCTACTCGCATTGTGAGCTCACCCTTCTCACAATCAATGAGAATGCGACTGGTTGCTAAGAAAGGTCTCCCTAAGATGATGGGTGCACTAGCATCAGCCTCACAATCAAGTATTAAGAAGTCGACTGGAAACACGAATTTGTCCACCCTCACTATGACATCTTCAATCTTCCCCTCGGGTATCACATGGGAACGATCGACTATCTGTAATATGACGGATGTGGGTATTGCGTCTCCCATGCCAAACTTCACAAAAATTGACTTAGGCATCAGATTTACACTCTATCCAAGATCACATAGTGCTTTCCCAATGAACTTATCTCCAATAGCACACGAGATAATGAAGTTCCCTGGATCCTTCTTCTTCATTGGTAAGTTACTTAAAGCAGAGCAATACTCTTTTTTCGTGGAACTTCTTCATTTTTCGCTTCTTTGTAACTATCTCCTTGAGAAATTTGGCATAGGTGGGCATCTGGTCAATTGCCTCCAATAGTGGGACATTTATGTATAGTTGGTCCAATTTATCAACAAACTTCTTGAACTGAATCTCATCATTGTGCTTCTTCAGCCTCTAGGGAAAGGGTGGTGGTGGTCTAACTTCTTCCACTACTGGGGTAGGAACTAATTTTGCCGTGGCATTTATGCTCACTCCATCAGCAAGTTCCTTTTTCAAACCTTCCTCCTTCTCCTTCTTCTCGAGAATTTGCTCAGACATTTCTTCTTACACAGGTTTGGGTAGGTATTCATCAAACTTCTTCCCCCAAAACTTATCTTCTTGATTAATCTGCTTGACACTCCTTAGTGTGATCACGCTACATTGCTCTTTACCATGTGGCTTGGTGACTTTAGTGTCACTGGGCAGACGTCCTAGCTGACGCTCTTGTAATGCCGTGGCAATTTGGCCAACCTAACTCTCCAGATTTCGCAATGAAGCACTGTGGCTTTGTAGTAGGGTTCCTTGGTTTTTTTATGGCTGTAGTATGCTATTGAAGCATAGTCTTGGTACTTAGAATAAATACCTGCATAGTAGCCTCCAAAGAACTGGTATTAGAAGATGATTCAACCCCCTTGTTCTAATTATGCCAAGGCATATTCGCTTGAAAATGCTCGGGCTCATTAGCATTCTGGTTTCGCATTGGGGGATTAGGATTACTGGCTCCTTGGTTTCCCCATGAAAAGTTCGGATGTTGTCGCCATCCTGGATTATAGGTGTTAGAGTAGGGATTGTTGTTGCCTCTGTTGAAGTTGCTCACATAATTGGTTGTCTCATGGTTTCATGGGCACTCGCTCTCTGATGATTGCCATGGCATAACAGACATGCTGAACTGGCCATCTTTACTTCCTTCACCTCATTGGAACGTTGAATGCTCTTCAACATGTTGGTGATAGCTGAGAGTTGGGCGGATAGTGAATCTTTAGCATCAAGCTCGAATGTCCCTTGTGCCTTCCTCCCGATTCCATGTCTTGTAGAAGTGAATCAATAGTGATTGTTGGCAATTCTATCAAGAATGTCAAACGCCTCCTCGGGTGATTTGTCTAGCAAAGTTCCATTTGCCGAGGCATCTAGCATCATTCTGTTTGGTGCATTGACTCCGTTGTAGAACATCACAACTTGAGTCCAATCTTGAAATCCATGATTTGTACACTTGTGAAGCAATCCCTTGTATCGATCCCAACATTCACACATTAACTCGTCATCACCTTGTCAAAAAGAAGTTGTCATTTCTAAGCTGGGTGTATAGATTCGGAGGATTATACCACAGCAAAAAGCTCTTGCATAGATCAACCCATGACTCCATCGATCCGAATGGTACTCCACTCAACCACGCCCTTGCTCAGACACATAGGGAATTAGGGAATAAGGGAATAGCTTGAGCTTCAATACATCCTCATGAACTCCTTGTTGACGAAAAGAATCACAAACTTCTAGGAAAGCTCTAATATGTTGCCTTGCGTCTTCATGCGTCATACCTCCAAATTGCCCAATAAAATTTAGCATATTGAACATGATAGGCTTGAGCTCGAAATGTGTAGCTTGAATTTCTGGTTCCACGATGCCAGGTTTAAGATCATCCAATATAGGATTTAAATGATCCCTAATAGCCCTTGGTCGAGATGCAACAACATTCAAATTTCCCCGACATTTGGAACTATTGAGTCTTGCATTGCTGGTGGGTCCATAGCTCTACGCTGAGTATGCCTTCTTTAACGAAACAAACACTTAATTTCAGGCACTATAGGATAGAGAGGTCCGTCAGTAGACTTCTGGACATGTACTGAGAATAACCTTGAAAAGAAAAACAAATAAAACAAGTAAATTGAACTTAAAAAAAATAAACAAAGTGAAATGAAAATGCCAAGGTAAAAATGACAAACTGTTCTCTTGCCGATCCCCAACAACGGCGCCAAAAACTTGGTCCTCTCGGTGTAGTGCTATAAATTATGCGAACACGTATGTGCAAGTATACACAGTTATACAAGTAATAAAAGGGTGAGTGAGTATCGTTCCCACGAGGATCAAGGTAATCAGTAAGTCAATATTGTCAAGGCAAAAAGATGTCACTAACTAAAAAGGAAAATACAGATAAAGACAAGTGGAAATGGATATATACGGTGAAGGTGTAATGGTGAAATGCTATGACAATTTCAGAATGCAAGCAACTATAAAATATACAAGGCAAAGTGGGATGGATGGTGATGGCACAATAGAAGTATGGCAGTGGTGTGTGGAAAGTATGATGATATGATTGCAAAGAGACAAATAAAATAGTAAAAGCAGTTTGTAAATGCTAAGGCAAAAATGGAATGCAAGAACACGTTTAAACAATATATTGTATTAACCCTCTATTGATGAGCTCTCCTAGGAATGATGGGTGCAAGATCCTATGGACTTCTTAACCTTACTCCTACTAACATATAGCTGCTATGGTGTATATCTACTCGACAGAGGTTTCTAAAGTGTTCCCGCTCTCTCGAGTCATAGGAACCTGACAAACTAAAATGCCACGGCATCTCTTCTCGGTCTCAGCCTCAAGACTAGCCTATCGACAAAGCACACTCCTTTTAGTTATTGAAACCCTCACTTACGTCTCTCTCGAGTACTCTAAGATCAGATTAGGTTTTGGTTATTATCCTAAACCCATTGCTCATGTAGATCCTCCCTTAGCTCCTCTCAGATGATCTAAGGATCTATAGCTAGGTTTCTCTCGAATACTCTAGCATGCACCTAAACACGGGACACTCTCATACCTCTTAAAATGCTTAAATGATTAACAACTATGAGCAAAGCAAATACACAAATGTATGAAAAGTAAAGAAAGATAAGGAAGATAGAAGACACCCTCGGTGTGCACAGGCCGCCGGCTCTTCAACCACCACAAGACGCCTTGGCGTGCTATCCCCTCTTGGGTGCCTAACATGCCACTCCCTTCGAGCTCTATCAATGGAGGAAACTTCGACCGGAGTTTGGAGGAGAAAGGTGGGAACTTTCCTCTGCCGCAAACCTCTCTAAAGGTACCTCCTTTTCTGTGTTCTTACTCCTCAAAGGTGCCTCCTTTTCTTGTAGGTCACCATGCCTTAAAAAATGGGTGAAAAACCCTACAAGATAGTAAAAATTCCATTTCTTCCCCCTTTCACGTGATGGCATTTTTGCAGAAATGGCAGTGATGATAGTGGTCCCCTACTGAGGTGGCTCGTGGTCCTGTGATATTGGCTATGGTCCCCTACTATGGTGGTTGTGGTCAGGCTGTAATGGCACCAGCTAGCACTCTTATCAAAATATCTTCTTGTCGTTTAGCTCAGCACAAGAGTCCTCCAGATTTGCCACGGCATTTTTCCATCGCTATCCTTCTGCGAATGCCATGGAAAATATCCTCAACTTCCATTTTTGTTTTACCTGCACAACATAACTCAAAAGAACTACCTTTCTCGTGAAATAGCACCTATTACCACACAAAAATGTCAAGGCATAACTAAGAAACTACATGCAATGATATGAGCCTAAATGCAACTAAATAAGCCTATATGAACTTAAGGAAAATAAATAACTTAAGTAAAAAGGCTTAAAATATAACCTTTTTTGCGGAGTTATCAATGTCTAATGAATAGTATGTGCCCTACTAAAGTGATATAGTATTTTTTTTTATATACGAATGTTTATAGAATGATTAAATACCCTTAGTGCCTCGACTCAAATTCGACATAATCTATGTATTTGTATAAGGTAGATAATCAAATGATAAGATTACAAATCTTAATAATACACAATTACTCAATAGTAAAACATGATAAGTTTAAGTGAACAAAACAATGAATTTAAATGTCTTAGGGCATATCTTGGTTTATTTAACACATACGCAATGTATAATTATAATGTTTTTACATAACCTACTACTCACCTTAATAATCTCTATTCTAAAATATATTTATTTGACTCAAGTATTATGAATTTTGTGTATCTAAAACAAATTATTGTATTTTTATTAATTAAAGAGGTATTACATTCTCATATAAACAAATATAAACATGTTTAATGAAAAAAAAAACTAATTAGTAGATCTTAATTATGGTTTTCATATTTCAAATCTTATGTTATTCATATAAAGGAATATACTTTAAATAAATATTTTGTTTGTTTGTTTTCTTTTGCACTTTTTAACCAAACAAGGAATGATAAAATTTGATTTTTTTTATTATATTTTGATTAATTAGTATTATAATAATATTTTTATGATAATTATCACGGTTCAAACCACATAAAAATGAAATGAATATCCATAAAAACAATTAGTTGATGTCTTCTTTTGTTTATTAATTTTGATTAAATACTTCTTTTCTTTTCTTTAACTTTCCTTATTAATTATTTTCTATCTCTTCATTCCACCACCACATCATCATCATTATTATTTTTTATCCAAATATAAAATAAAATAGCATATTAATTGAATCTTCAACTAGTTTGTCTACGTATATAAATAAATTTATAAATAAATTAAATGAGTTTATCACGTGAGTCGAACACCGTTAAATATTGTTAACGTTGAATATCGTTGAACACCATTTACACTGAATACCGTTAAACACTTTTAAATTAATTAATAAAAATTAAAAATTCTAGGTACTCAACTAACAATTATAAATTATTTAAAATAAATTTTAATTAAATTATTATATATATTTTTTTATTTTTTAAAAAAAATTATATTAAATAATAATTTTAATAATTAAAAACCCTAAATTCTAAACCTAAAATTATAAACCCCTTTAAATTATAAACCCTAAACCCTATCTTCCTCCGTATCTGCCGAAGAAATAATTTCGCCAAAAATTTTAAGGTTTGTCCATTTGAAGACCTAATTCACACAATCCCATCTATTAAGTTTGGGGTCTTGGAAGCTCTATTTAAAACTTTCAAGAAATTTTTCCAAATATTCACTTCCCACTCTAACAACAATTTGTGAACCTTTGAATTTCATGTCCATATTCCATTCACTTTTATCTCGGGAGATATTTTTTCAAATTTCTTTATGGTTATAGCATAGATTTTTAGAAAGATTATTTAAGATTTTGGGTTTAGAAATTTGAGTTTAAAGATTTGAGTTTAAGAGTTTATGATTTTTTTAATTTTTAAACTAAGGTAAATATTTAATCTAATTATTTAAAAAAATAAAAATAATTGAATTGAATTTTTATTTTAAACAATTTATAATTATATGTTGGAGTTCTTGAGATTTAAAATTTTGATAAATCAATTTAATAGTATTCAATAATGTTCAACATTAATAGTGTTTATTGTTCAACGATAGACCTTAAACCCAATCACTCTTGTCGCTTCTGTTGCCGCCTTCGCCACCATCGAGTTCCGGTCGACTTGTCTCGCCGTTGATCATTCTAGATTGCTCTGCGTCGTCCTCTGACATCCATCATTCTAGCCGCAAAAAGGTATACGAT
Source organism: Abelmoschus esculentus (assembly GCA_035048815.1). Classification (NCBI taxonomy): domain Eukaryota; kingdom Viridiplantae; phylum Streptophyta; class Magnoliopsida; order Malvales; family Malvaceae; genus Abelmoschus; species Abelmoschus esculentus. The sequence continues at coordinate 6,585,181 of JAUCBN010000063.1, read as the reverse complement.
TACTGCCCTTTCTTTTTGTCGCCGACCTTGGTAGGTCAATCTTTGTCGTTGTTGGCCGTTTCATGCGGTCACCCGTCGTCCCCGACCTTCCCCCAACCGATCAAATCTCCACTTTCGACAATCCCAAATATTAATTGATAAATTTAACTGAAACCCTTATTTTTACATTTTCTAAATTTCATAAACTTAATTTTAACTTTTCATAAATTCATAAACCTAATTTAACAAATTATTAACCAATTTAAAATTATCAACCCTAATTTCTATTTATAAATTCTTCATCTAGTCAGTGAAATTATTTATAAATTTGTATTTATACATTCCTTTTGTATAGATCATGATGATGGTAAACGAATAGGACTCAAATTTGAAAGAGTAAAGTAAGTTTTAATCTTTCACTCTGGTTTCATACATTTCGCTCATAAACTTCATTTTTAGATTTATAAAAGTTATCATTTTGTTATAAGTGACGTAGAACTAATATTTTGATATAATAATTAAAAAATAATTTTAGACTAATTTGAAAGGATTTTAAAAATGGTTCTAAATCCAAACAACTTAAAAATAATTTTGAGATATTTTCTAAGGCTTTTAAACGTGTTTCAAATATTTTTAAAGAAGCCAAAGAATATAATATGTTTAAAGCGTTTCGATACATTTTGTTACAGGAAGATTTAGTTTCGATATGACAAACCACGGATTCGATAATCATATCAATGTTGACAATAACATAATAATGATGATTTTTAGTTTAAATTTACCTTTGTTAATAAATTTAGCTCACCTTTTAAATTTTTATCTTATCTTTATATTTTTAAAAGGAAAGGATCAATAATCCTTCGTGAATTGTAAGAAATGACAATATGATATTTTTGTAATTATATAATTTTATAAAATAAAATGCATATGACATACCTAATAAAGGTTGAATTATATAATATTAATATAAAGTTTAGGATCCGATAATCAAACCTAAACAACTTTAAAAAAATATAAATTTTATAATCCCAGAAACCTTAAAAGTTTAAACAAATTTTTAGAACACTATTTTAACTTAAAAGTCCAAACACAAATAACATTATATCAACTTTCGAAATACTCTTAAGATCCTGTAAAATTCAACAACATATTATCAAACTTCAAAATACATTTAAAGTGCTGTAAAATACGATAATTTTTTTTATAAAGGCACGTAAAATTTAACATCATATATTATTTCACTAAGTCATTAATATATATATTAACTGCACTACATATATATTTTTTGCATTATATTTCAATCCAAAAACAACATTTTCAGCATACCATAATACCATATATATTAACTGCACTACGTATACATTTTCTGTACTGTATTTCAATTTAAAAACAACATTTTCAGCATAAAAACATGCATTGCGTATATAATTTCTAAACCGTATTTCAATCCAAAAACAATATTTTCAACATACAAAAAACAACATATATGTTTTCAATCCAAAAACAGTATTTTCTTTGGGTTAGGATTTTTGAAATTAAACTCGACGGATTGTTATGATGACGGGCAATGATGGTGACGAACGGCCGATGATATTGCACTGTCACAGGCAAATCGACGATGAACAACAAGTCAAGCGGCGCAAATCAGGTTAAGAATGATCTTGAAACAACGACGACGAAGACTAAAACATGAGTTAAGCAACCCTCCGTCGACGTTGGGTTTATAACAAATGATGACAGACAAATCTTGCCGACAAACTAGAGACAATGACGTCGACGATATTGAAAGTGATGACGATGGCTTGAAGAACTATGGTTTCTAGGGTTCAATTTGTACAAATAAACGATGTTAATTTTTTAATTTTTTAACAGTAGGTTTGATTATAATAAAATATTAAAGGTGTATTTAATTTAATATTTAATTTTTAAAATAAATTAATTATAATTTGAATTTTTGAAATTTTAAATTTTTTAAAATAATTAATAATATTCAACGGTATTCAATATTAATGATAATTAACAGTGCTCGACCTTGTTATAGAAATTTCCATAATATTTTATAATTTTCTTCAGAACTAATTTCAGAAATCTGTAGCTTTCTCTCTTCGAATTTAAATACTATTTTCTCTTTGATAATATAATATTTTTATTATAATTTAATAATTATCGGTAATAGAAAATCAGATTTAATTAATGAGAAAAAGTTGAATATTCGGGAAGTAAGGATAAAAGAATCAACGACAGACATTCTAAGAGAGAGGAGACGGGGTACTCTTGTAAACTTTTATGGCGAATTTAAAGAAAGGCGTGTTAATATGCGGTTAATAAATAATAAGGCGTTTGTTATAAATATCTTTATTTATGATGGATATTTATATATTAAATGATATTATAATATTTATATATTAATAATTAACGGTAATAGGAAGTCAGATTTAATTTATGAAAAAAAGAATCAGCGGCAGGAGAAATTATATCATGGATCAGTCCTTCCACCTCATCCATGGGACCGACCAATAAAAACTATCCACCTCATTATTTTTTAATTTTTTAAGTGAAAAATCACTTGGAAAAAATATGACATAAAAAAATGGGTAGTTTTTATTGATCGGTCCCATGGACACGTGATAGGACTGACCCATGATATAATTTTTTCAGCGGAAAAATAGGTTTAACCTTCAAAATCTCATCAAAAATATATAAAAATTAGAAGATATGTTAATATGTGGTTAATATGTGGTGCGTAATCCGGCTCGGGTCCTTGTAATCCGCCTCCTTTAATAACTTGATTATTTATAAAAATTAGAAGATATGTTAATATGTGGTTAGTATGTGGTACGTAATCCTTTAATATAAAAGTTTTCGGCCCGGGTCGAAATAGGTTGAACCTTCAAAATCTCATCAAAAATTAGAGTTGTCGTCAATAATTTTGAATAGGTACGACCGAAAACCTATAAAATTGGTCTGCGCTTGAATCAAAGTTATAATCGGGTTCGGGAGTCGATTACGTGCGAGGAAGGTTATAACACCCTCACAACGCCCAAAATTGGTACCTAAAAGGGTTTGTATTGTACCAAGCTTCAAAGGTGGGTTAATAGCACTATTATATAAAAATTAACCATATATAAAAATAAAATTGAATAACATAATATAAAGACATACCAAAAATAATTCAAACATAAAATTAAATTAAATAAAAAAATCAAACATCATAAATTAAAAAAAAAATCTATTTTTACTTTATTATTCCAATAAAATATAATTAAAATTCAACTCACAAATTAATTAATTTAATAAAACTATCTAATTATTAAATCAAATCTATACAAATTTATTGATTCAATTATTAGATAAATTCATGAACAAGAATATAATTAAGATAAATCATAATAAAAAGGGTTAATATAAAATAAAACCAAAACTTAAAAGCATGAATTTAAGTACCTAAATCTAGGAGGACCTATAAAGCAATTTTCCCTAATCTTATTGATATCATCACCAAAAATTGGTTCACGCCGGTTTCTATTTGAAGCCGATTTCACACAGGCTTCTGACACACGCAATTTTCTTTCTTTCTCATCTAATTTTTAACGTTCAGAACCCTTTTCTATATTATTACTGATTCAAAATTCTAAACGAAAGATAATTAAATACCTTTTAGTTTTCAAAATATTTTTCATTCTACGTATAAAAAATAAAAGAATGGAGATAAAAGTAAAGGAAGATTTGATTCTTTTTACCTCTTTCAAAGTTGCATCCACTGAAGAAATCACAAGATGACCACTTGATCTTCTTCTTTGCTTATTTTTGCTCGAATTTCTCCATTGAATCTACTATTTTTTAATCTGATTTTTGCAGGGATTATTCTTGTATTTTTTCTAGAGGGTTTGGGGATATTTATAGTATAGAAATTAGGTTTTTATGAGGAGTTTGAACTCCAAAAATTTAGGAATTAGTTAGGGTTTTTTCTTGGTGAAGAAGAATTTGAGAGAAGCTCAAACTCCTTTAGGATTTTTGATTTTTTAAAAATATTTTTGGATTTTTTTAAATTTTTAAATTTATTTTTTTCAGATTTTTTATCATTCTAGATTTATTTTGAATTTTTTTATATTTTCGGATTTTTTTAATTTTTAAATTTATTTTTTCAGATTTTTTTAGATTTGGATCCTTTTAGATTTATTTAGATTTTTTTGATTTTTTTTTATATTTTTGGATTTTTTTGAATTTTTGAATTTATTTTTTTAGATTTAAATTTGGATTATTCTAGATTTATTTTAATTTTTTTTAATTTTCAGATTTTTTTTATTTTCATTTTTGAAATTTATTTATTTATATGTTATATTTATGAATTTTTAATTTATTAATAAAAATTATTAGATTAGATTTAATCCCAAAATTTGTTGCATACAGCTGCCCCTCTTTGCTTATTACTCAAACGGAGGAAGTGAGCAAAGACTAGAAGCAACAAATTTTTCGAATGAGAAGTAACCTTTTAGTGATGACACTTTATTTTAAATGTAGGTGGTGAGGTAAATGATGATATTCCTTATTGGAATCTTTAATGATGACACTCCATCTCGGAGGTAGTTGATGGCGTTCCCTCTTGGAAGTTTAATGATGACACTGCATCTCGGAGGTAATTTGTGGCATTCCTTCTTGGAAGCTTTATGATGATACTCCATCTCGGAGGTGATTTGTGGCATTCCATCTTGTAAGCTTAATGATGACACTCCATCTCGTAGGTAATTAATGGCATTCCTTCTTGGAAGCTTTATGATGACACTCTATCTCAGAGGTAATTTGTAGCATTCCTTCTTGGAAGCTTAGTGATAACATTCCATCTCGGAGGTGATTGATGACATTCCTTCTTGGAAGATTAGTGATAACACTCCATCTCGGAGGTATTTAGTGATACTTATTCTTGAAAATAAATAATGATACTTCATCCTGAAGGCACCTCCTCTCAAAGGTCAATCCTTTCAAAAAAAAATGCACATTTTTTTAATGCACTTGTCTTATATGCAAGATGTTCAAATGCTTTAAATGCATGAATATTAGATTTTATTTTGAATTTGTTTATCTTTATTCAGATCACGGTCAATGTACTTCATCTTCTTTACTCCATGTCGTGCCTCTTAAGTCAAAAACTTTCCACTTAGCATCATTTTGTTTTAAACCATTTATCCAAGTAATGCATCGAATATAAAAACATATTATAGAACCCCTTTTAGTAAAGCAATAAATTCATCAATGAAATGCACAGATGTTCAGATGATAAAAAAATACAAGGTAACGAGATTATTGATTTTTTTTTCTTTTTGAATAAAAACGGCCTAGGCCTTGAGAAGTGATAATCGAATGTTTAAGACAATATCAAACAAAAATAAAAAAATAAAAAAAAAACTAAGATATCAATTACGAGGACTCCTCTGCTATCTCGCTCAAGAACCTTTTTTTGCATGTAACTTCTGCTTAGTAGAGCTTAAGTTATTGACCAACTTCTGAAGACATGAACTTTCTTATTGGACCATTCTCGAACTCATAACTTGAATCTCCCCATGATTTCAAGCGCCCTTCGCGAGTTTTCACCTCGAATTCCTTTCTTTATTTTTCATTTTTTACCAGTAGAGCCCTTACGAGTTTTAACCTACTTATGGTTCTTTTTCTTTTTATTTCCTTTTTTTACCAATAGGGCTCTTTCAGGTTTTCACCTATTGGTGTTGTCATGCCTTCAAGCATAATATTTTTTTCACAGAGTCCGAGTTCACAGGATTTGATAACTCATTTCCGTCCATCTCGGTTAAGATTCATGCTCCACCAGAGAAAGCTTTTTTCACAATAAACGGTCCTTCCTAATTTGGCATTCATTTTCCTCGAAAATCCTTTTGCATAGGCAAAACCTTTTTCAAAACAAAATCTCCTTTAGGAAATGATCTTGGTCGAACTTTCTTATCGTGAGCCCGAATTAATTGTTTTTGGTACATCTGTCCATGACAAATCGCCTTCAATTTCTTTTCTTCTATCAAATTTAATTGATCATATCTGACTCAAGCCCACTCAGCTTCATTTAATTTAAGTTCCATTAAGACACAGAGCGATGAAATCTCAACCTCAATTGGTAATACAGATTCTGTTCCATAAACTAAAGAATAGGGATTTGCTCCTGTAAATGTTCGTATAGATGTATGATATGCTAATAATACAAAAGGTAATTTCTCATGCCAATCTTTATAAGTTATCGCCATCTTCTTAACAATTTGCTTGATATTTTTATTAGCTGCTTCGACAGCCCCATTCATTTTTGGGCGATAAGGTGCTGACTTGTGATGTTTTATCTTAAACTGTCATAAATTTTTGTCATCATTCGGTTATTCAGATTTAAAGCATTATCAGAAATAATCCTTTCTGATAGACCATATCGACAACTTATTTCTTTTTTGAGGAATTTGCATATTGTCGATCTAGTTACATTTGCATAAGAAGCAACTTTTACCCATTTGATAAAATAATCAATCATTACAAAGATGAAGCGATGTCCATTTGACGCCTTTGGTGTAATCGGTCCAATTACATCCATGCCCCATGTTGAGAACGGCCACGGAGCTTTATAACATGAAGAGGTGATGAGGCTGTATGAATTTTATCTCCATAAATTTGGCATTTGTGACATCTTTAAGCAAAATTGATGCAATATTCTATCATAGATGTTCAGAAATAACCCAACCTCATAATTTGCCTTGACATATTGAGACCATTTGCATGGATTCCGCAAATCCCTTCATGAACCTCCTCAATTATCTTTTTTGCCTCATGACCTTTTATGCATCTAAGTAACGTTTGGCCACTCCCTCTTTTATATAGGATTTCTCCGTCAAGAACGTATCATGTAACCATTCTCCGAATAATTCTTTTATTAACATCAGTTGCTCCCTCGGGATACTTTTGATACTTATGATATTATAAAATATCATAATACCAGGGGTGATCATCTACCTCTTCTTCGATGACATAGCAACTAGCGAGTGATTTAAAGATACTCATTTGTATGGGCATTATTTTAGTTTCTCTATTTTCTTTAAACATGGAAGCCAAAGTTGCCAATGCTTCGGCCAATTGATTATAATCTTGCGGGAGATAATAGAAAGATGTCTTCTCAAAACTTTTCATTAATTTAAGAATGAGCTTGCGATATTTAACAAATGTAGCATCTTTTGTTTCCCACTCTCCACAAAGTTGATAAATCACCAATGACGAATCACCATATACTTTGAGGTATTCAATTTTCCGTTAAATTGCAGCACGAAGTCCCAATATACATGCTTCATATTCTGCCATATTATAGGTACATTCAATATTTAGTCATCCGATAAAAGGATAATAATTTCCTTTGGGAGATCCTAAAATTTCTCCGATTCCACACCCAAGTGCATTAGAAGCCCCGTCAAAATTCATTTTCCAATTTGTTTCGCTAGTTGTTTCATCTTCACTACTAGTAAAAACACATAAGGTCTTCATCAGGAAAGTCAAAACTCAAAGGTTCGTATTCGGGTAAAGCACGACTTTCTAAAAGGTATACGATAATGCTACCTTTGATGTCTTTTCGATTTACATACTCGATATCATACTCAGAAAGTAGGATTTTCCATCGAGCCATTCTTCCAGGTAAACCTGGTGATTCCATCATGTATTTTATTGGATCTAGCTTTGCAATTAACACAACTTTTCGATAGAAGAATACTTTAATTCACAATCAGAAAAATATTTACTAAGATAATAAATAGCGTGTTCCTTTCTTCCAGTTGCATCTTGTTGACCTAATACACATCCTATGGAATTTTTAAATACCACTAGATACAAGATCAAAGGTTTTCCTGGCACAGGCGGCACTAATACAGGAGTATTTGACAAGTATTGTTTAATTTTTTTTCAAAAGCTTCTTAGCATGATAAATTCCAATTGTCCACATTATTCTTCCTTAGGAGGCGAAAAATGGGATCACATTTGTCAGTTAGTTGAGAAATAAACTGAGAAATGTAGTTTAATCTCCCTAAGAAACCTCGAACCTCTTTTTGAGTACAAGAAGGAGGGAGTTCTTGAATATCTTTAATTTTATCAGGATCCACCTCAATTCCTCGTTTGTTGACAACAAACCCCAATAATTTTCCTAAAGAAACTCCAAAAGTGCATTTTTCTAGATTAAGCTTCAATTCGAATTTTCTTAAATGTTCAAAAAGTTTTCTAAGATTGGTGATATGTTCCTCCTCTGACCAAGACTTAGCAATCATGTCATCTACATAAACCTCGATTTCTTTATGCATCATGTCATAGAATAAAGTTACCCCAACATTTTTTGACCGAATGACATCACTTTATAACAAAATGTGCCCCACATTGTCACAAAGGTAGTTTTTTCCATATCTTTTGGACACATTTTGATTTGATTATAGCCTGAAAAACTGTCCATGAATGAGAACAAATAATTCTTAGTTGTATTATCCACTAACGTATCTATATGTGGTAGAGGGAAGTTATCTTTAAGACAAGCACGATTGAGGTCACGATAGTCAATGCATATTCTCACTTTTAAATTTTTCTTGGGTACCAAAACAACATTTGCCACCCATTATGGATATTTGGCCACTTGTAAAAAACTGGCATCATACCGCTTTTTTTACTTCTCGTATCTAAAGTAATATTTTTAGCCTCATTCTTTTAAGTTTCTGTTATACAGGCTTACATTCTGGCTTTAGCGGAAGTTCATGCATTACAATGTCTGTGTTCAGTCCAGGCATATCTTGGTAAGTCCAAGCAAACACATCCTTAAACTCTTGAAGTAGAGAGATGAGTTTGTCTCTTGTCTTTGGAGATATGAAAGTACCAATTTGTATTTCTCTTTTATCATCTTTGTTTCCCAGATTCACTATATCTATTGGTTATTGGTGAGGGGTAATTTTCTTATTCTCATTTTCTATTAGTCTGAGTAGGTCGGGAGATAATTCGCATTCTTCATAGTTTTCATCAGACTCATGTTCTCCTAAGCATACAGTCTGCTCAAAATCTATTTTTGAGCTCGAAGCAATGTCATTCATGTAATTGATATCTAAAATCCTGTAAATAAACTAGAAGAAATATATATACAAGGCTTGATGAAAGAAATGATAGAAGAGAAGAGAGAGAAAAAATGAGACCAAATTGAAAAGAAAAAAGTGCTTATTTATTGAATTGTTAAATCGATGCCTAAATGGGGGACCTTACAATAAATTCTCACCACTTTAGGGCTCAATTGATGAGTTAAGTTTCGAGCATTACTCTGATAAAGATTTAAAAACAATAGAGAGCTCAATAGCGGTCCAATTATTCAAGACATAACCTGGAGGACATGGGCCGATCTCTTATCGATTCTTTTCAATTTCACCTTCTTTTTTGTCGCATTTATGCTTATCTCTTTAAATTTCTCTAGTGGTGATAGTATGATCTCTCTTTCCTTCCCAGAATAAATGTGCCCCCCAGACACGAAGGTTTCAAAAATACGAGGAAACGTCGTCACTTTCTTCTCCTTACTTATGTCGATCAGTCCAGCTCTTTTTTGTGTCCTCTTTCTCAATACTTGTTTTATTTTCCTTTGTGATTTATGCTTGAATCTCACACCACCCCGATCATATTTCAAGAATGGTTGTATCGTTGTGTGCATTCCTTGCAAGAACTTTCCAAGTCCTTTTTCTGATTTAGCTTCTTTCCCAATAGTGAGCCTTATTCCCATCATAGTATTTTTTGAAAGTTTAGGTCTTGGAATTTTTTTTTCCTTCAGCAAAAAAAGTAGCATTAACAAATTCAAGTGATCAAAATGTACACTCAATTGCATTTTCATCTATGTAAATGTACGGAGCATCAGTCGATGCATATGCAATAATATCATCTTCAACGCCAACACTTATAAGGCATCCATCAATCAAAAATTTAACCTTTTGATGAAGTGTTGATGGTATTGCTCCAGCAGTATGAATCCAAATATGTCCCAATAAACAATTATAAGTCGGTGTAATATCCATAAAAATAAATTCTACGTTATATGTAGCTGGACCAATTAAAAGTGGGACATCAATTTTCCCTACGACATTTCTTCTAGTTCCATCAAATGCCCTTACGGTTATATGACAAGTTTTCATGTGGGTCTTATCCACTAGAAGTCTATTCAGTGTTGTCATGGGCATGACATTTAAGGCAGATCCATTGTCAACTAAAACATGGGGTAATATATACCCATTACAGTAGGTAGTTATATGCAATGCTTTGACGGATCTCATGCCGTCATGAGGAATTTAATCTTCACTAAAAGAGATAAAATTATCAGCATTTAAGTTGTTCACCAATTTAGCCAGCTTGTCTACTGAAACATCATTTAAGACAAATGTTTGGTTTAACACTTTTAGTATTGCATTCTTGTGAGTCTCCAAACTTAGTAACAAAGATAATATGGAAATACGAGCTAGTTGTTTGAGCAGTTGCTCAACCACACTATACTCGCTATGTTTGATAAATTTCAAGAATTATTGTGCTTACTCCTCGTTTACAGGTTCGTTAATTTTTTATTTTTCTCTATTTAACGAAATTTTTTCTTTTGGCTCATTGCCTCCTGTTTTCATTGGTTTTGAGATGTCGGGTGGATAACACCTTCTACTTCGAGTGAAGTTTCCAACTCTACCGATCCCTGTAGATATGGTTTCAGAATTATCTTTCCCTGTAATGGTCATATTACAACCATAAATCCATGGCACTTGTCGGTTACTCTTGTATGGGAAAGGAGCAGGAGTCTCAATTACCAACCGTGGTGGGGGTTTCTATACTCCTTCATCATACATCCATGTCCAATTAATTAATCACAAAAGGTCGACTACCCTCACCATCATTTTTGGAAAATTGTTCATCTATTGTAAAAACTTCATTAACTTCTTGAGTCTACTCAAAGAACTCAATTTCTTTATTATCCATCAGATCCTGGACAATATTTCTAAACTCATCACAATACTGGATTTCATGGCCAACTTCCCCGTGAAATTCACAAAATTTCCTTCTATTGCTTACAATGACCCCATGGTTAGGACTCAACATTCATCTTTCTACCATTTTCTTCCATACCCATTTTAGCGGTGATTGCAGTTTAGATAAGCTTGTTTTAACTTTAAACTCATCACTATTCATCACAACATTAACCTTCGGTTCCTCGTGTGGTGGCAAAGGATTGTTAAAAACATTAGGTCTCTCTAACGTATTGAATTGAAGAATATTTTATTAATCAAACTTTGAACCCTTCTTTTGAGAGTTGTATAATTCTCTATTGTATGTCTAGGGATTCCAGCATGGAATCGCAATGTGTAGAAGGCTCATACCATTTTAGATAGGATGGTTGTAAAGGTGCGAGAAAAACAGGAGATAGCAACCTCTCTTCTAATAATTTAGCATACAATTCCTTATAGGAAATCAGAATATGAGTGAAAGATTGTCTTTCTGTGTTAGTCCTCAACGGTCTAGGTCCAGCGTGTGGTTGTTTTTCTTGGCTTGAAGGGGTTGCATTAAGTTTCGAATATCCTGTTGGATATACGAATTGTGGTGGAGATTGATATTTTCGATATGAGTGTCCATCATTTCCCGCAACATTAACTTAATTTTCTTTCTTCTTGTTATATAACTTTTTGGAAGATCGAGATTGTTAAGTTTCCCGCTTTTAAGGGCTCGCTCAATTACTTCACCTGCTTTCACTAGATCATCGAAGTCTCTAGTGGTACTACCAACAAGCTTCTCATAGTATATGGATTCTAAGGAATTGATGAAAAGAGTAGTTATTTCTTTCTCTAGTGATGGTGGTTGAACTTGTGCAGTCATGTCTCTCCATTGTTAGACATATTTGTCGAAAAGTTTCATTATGTTTTTTTTTTCATATTTTGGAGTGTTAAACGATCATGAACCATGTCTAGGACATGCTTGTATTATTCTTTGAAAGCCCTTGCTAAGTCTCTCCGTGTGTTTATTTGGGCTCTATTAAGCTGATTGTACCATCGTATTGCAGACCCAGCCAAACTATCTTGAAAACAAGTGATTAACAACTTATCATCGTTTCCATACACTGTCATTTTGCGGTAAAACATGGTAAGGTGAGCATTGGGGAAACTTATGCCATCAAATTTCTCAAATTCTTGTACTTTAAATTTTAGAGGCAAAATTAGATCAGGGACTAAGCTTAGCTCCATAACATCATTTCCACTGAAGGCATCGGTACAAAGGGTCGCTGCAGCTGCCTAGGCGGGGTTATGCCTTGTCGACAATTCAACATCCTATAGTTCGACAGAGCATCCTTGTATGTCTTCTTCCTTATCCATAAGCGAAGAGAACTGTCGAAACCCACGTCTTGATGATACCTCCCGGCATGAATCAAGGGCGGACAATAACCAAATACATGCGTCTTGTTAGTCGCTGAAATCTTAGGCGGTTAATCTCTTAACCAGATTAGTCAATGCCCATGAGCAAAGATCGTATTCTCTCGTTTTGTGAGCCTAACTCTCCCGATATTAGACAAATAGATTTTTCTTCACATACTTATCATCTCGAGCTTATATGCAAAGAAGAGTAAACGCCAAGAGAGAATAAATTATGAAATAAGTTTTGCATTAATAAATATCTAACATAACACAACCATCTTCTCCAACTACTCCACAAACAAACTAAACCTCCAAAGAAGTTTAGAACATGATGTAGTCGGCGGCTAAAATTATTTTCTAGGGTAAACTCCGACTTCGACTTCACCCCTTTAAACCTTGACCTAATGGGTGCTTATATAGGACAAGCCCTAGGTTAAAGCTTTCCATGCAAGGAAAGAGTTCTAAAGGGAGAAGAAATATAATTCCTAATTAAATTATACAACTTAATTCTTATTTCCTAAAATATTTCTTCTTTCCCGCACTTGACTTTGACCAGGACTTGACTTATTAAATCGGCTTCGTCTTTCTCTCTCTATGTCCGTTAGACTTGGCATCTTTTTCTCTGTCTGTCGAGCATCAGTTGTCATCTTCCATCTGCTGCCGCGGTATCCAAAGCGTTGTCGTGGCGGGTACTTCATCTGCACTCCAGCATTTATCTTCTCAATTGGCCACCTTTATATGTAGTTTCCTGTCTAAGAAAAAAAACTATCAAATGCAATCTGTTTTATGCCAATTATTAGATGAATTCATGAATTATATGTTTGGATGCTAAAGTATGGAAAATATACAGAAATATACATTAATGCCCTTAATTCTGTCCTTTATTAGTAAATATCGAGTGGGAAAATGGTATTAAAAATAGGACTTTTATGCACTCATCACACCCCCACACTCGAACTATTGCTCGTCCTCAAGCAATGCAAAAGATAATTTTAAGTATGGAATTTTAAGGGAATATATTGTCCTGCCTGCCGCGGCAGAAATCCTTTCTTGACTCGACCTCTTATAGGTTCTAAGTATTCCTCGAAACTGGACTATGAGTCTTAGTATGTGTAGCTATGTCAAAGCTGATTTTCTAAGTTTTAATCCTTTCTCTAGCTCAAGTCTTCCGACTAAGATTTTTCTTTAATTCTTTTCTTTCTTTCTCCCAAATTTGGTATAAATATATTGCTATATACTTATACTGTTTGAGCCGTTTTCGGGCACCTCAAGTGTTTAGCTATTCTTACTAGAGCCAATTTCGGGCACCTCTAGTAATTGGGAAAAAGACTATGTCCTAGAGCCAGTGATGGGAACCTCTATGGACTAAACTAGAGCCGGTGGCACCTCTAGTTAAAATCTAAGCCTAAGTCCTTATTGCTTTTCAAAGAAAAGAACTTATAAAATCAACTAAGACTAGCAGTGTTAAATATTTTTCAGGCTCATAGTCTAATCCTAAGTACTAAACCTAGTATACCTTTCCGAGTTCAAGTCTGGTGAATGGTGCAGACTGTGGCGGCGGCTGGAGAATATATTGCTGCCTCGGCAATTTCAATAAAATTCAGCGGACTTAAAAAAGATTGTAGTAAATTGTAAGATTATAAGGACAGAAAATAAGGCAATAATACGATAATCTAAATACTTTCCATACATGACAGATATTTACATGTTACAAAAAAGAATCAATGCTCCCCAAACTCGAGGGATGCATTGTCCTCAATGCATGAAAAGTAAAAAGAGGGCTGAAAATAAAGAGACAAAAGAAGAAAAAGAAAGATTATCGCCCTTTAAAATGCTGAGGATGTAAAGGAGTTCTCGGAATCGCTGTTGATGAGGAGCTTACGGCGGCTTTTTGGTGGCTGTTGTGTTGTTTTTGGCAGCGGACTGGCAGTTTTCTTCTTTGCAAATCGGGGTGGTTGGACTCGGATGGGAGTTTGGTTTCGCCTTGACTATTCCTATGAATCAAGACTGATTGGAGAGGATGAGATTGTTTTTCTCTTCTTTTCTCTTTGGGCTGCAGCTATGTGTTCCTCGATAGCTTTGATTTGTCCTTTTAAATCCTCTACAGAATCGGTCCAGGTGAATGTATCGGACTGAGATGGAGTGTCTCCACGATTGGTGGAGTCCATACGGAGGAATTCAGCTAACGAGTCTGACTGGATGGGTTTTGTTGTTGTGAGCTTACGATGGCTTTTTGGTGGCTGTTGTGTTGCTATCGGCAGCGGACTAGCAGTTTTCTTCTTTGCAAATCGGGGTGGTTGGATTCGGATGGGAGTTTGGTCTCGCCTTAACTATTCCTCTGAATCAAAAAGCCGCCATAAGCTAACGAGCTTACGACGGCTTTTCGGTGGCTGTTGTGTTGTTTTCGGCAGCGGACTGGCAGTTTTCTTCTTTGCAAATCGGGGTGGTTAGACTCGGATGGGAGTTTGGTCTCGCCTTGACTACTCCTCTGAATCAAGATTGATTGGAGAGGAGGAGGTTGTTTTTCTCTTCTTTTTTCTTTGGGCTGCAGCTATGAGTTCCTCGATAGCTTTGATTTGTCCTGTTAAATCCTCTACAAAATCGCTCCAGGTGAATGTACCGGACTGAGATGGAGTGACTCCACGGTTGGTGGAGTCCATACGGAGGAATTCAACTAACGAGTCTGATGGGATGGGTCTTGTTGCTGCTGCAGCAGTTGTAGTGGCAGGAGAAACTGGGACTATTGCTGAGGCAGTCGCTGATTTGGCAGGTGCATCAGCGGTTGATTGAGGCATGGAGAGATCGACTGTAAAGTCGGGAAACACATTCGTACATGTAGGGAGTTCTTCTCGAATTTTTGTGATGATGGCGTTGTTAAACTCCCTAACATATGCCATGAAGGCCAGCTGCCTTCTCTCCATTCTCTGCAGGGTCTCCAGGAGTCCTGTTGTTGCATGTTCAGTTTGATGTGCCTGTTGAGAGGCCCCGGCAGCTGTTGCTTCGGCGGTAGAAGGAATGAAAGCCTGTGGAACTACCTCTTCCACTTGCATCTTTTTCATATATATTTCTCTTGTCAAGCCCACTCGTCGTGGTGTGTAGGTATCCAAAGGCATGGTGGTGACTCTTTCTAAATTCCCCAGTGTAGTAATTAAACAAGAGAAAACAAGAATACATCTTTCTTTGGTGGCACACTCGAATATTTGTTCACTTATGATGCTGCCAACGTCAATGCGTTTGTTGTATATGATAGATTGGATGAGTGCCAGGCGTGGTCGGTCCACCGTTTGGTTATGAGATGTTGGTAGCAGATTTCTTTTTATGAAGGCGTTCCACAGTTTGGCTTCCGGATTGAGGTCGCGGCGGCTGATCAAACCTCTATGTTTACCAGTGTTTCATTCTGCATGTGGAAGGCATAGCTCTGCCTTCATTTGCTCGTAGTCTTCAGCCGTCAGGGCGGCAACAAATTCTGCATGTTCATTTTGTTCTGTGTGGAGGCCGAAATAGGCGTTGATGGTGATATCAGCTAATGGAATCGCCCATCCCCTCAGGTAGGTGTAGGGATTGTTTGGTACTGGTCGATGGGCATAAAATTCGCGAACCCATTCAATCTTCACCGGATCTGGTTGCCTTGCAAACTTCTATCATTGCTGGAAGGAGATTTTGGACTGGACAAACGTTTCCAGACCCAAATTTTCATCATCAGTGTAGTGGAAACCCTACTCCTCCCAAATCTGGCGGTTTTTGAAATTCCTTTCGTATTCGTGCTCTACTGCCGCTGTGGAGAATCGTTTGAACTTTGATGCACCAGCAGAGGTTTGTCTATGGGTTTCCATCTGTATTTTGTATGGAGAAGAGGAGAAGGGTTTTGGCAGCGTAACAATACTTTAAAGAAGAGTGAAGGAGAAAAACTTTGCCCGTGTATTTATAAGTAGTGAGCGGCGCAGCGTTTGAGGGAGCAGGGGCGTGATTATTGCCCTTCGCGTGTAAGAGACGCAGCCCCATCTGGCAACCATTGGAAGCGGAAACGATGCGATCTTTGAATGCGGGCGACATAATTCCCGCCCGGAATTTTCAGTTCCTTGGATTAAACCATTAATTTGTTGGGTTGATCATCCTCTTTAAGTCTTCCTTATTATTCCTAAACAGCAAAAATCAAATTAATAGATGTTGTGAAAAATATAACAAAATTCTGAAACTAAGTTGCGAAAAATTGAAATTTAATTCCTAAAACTTAAATTGAAAATCTAATCCTAAAATATAAAAATAAATTAAAGATAGTAAGATAGAAATTAGGTTACTAGTGGAGTGCAATGGAATACATCTCCAACAGCAACCATCTTACCCTTTTTTAATGGAGGATAGTGTGATGATCCAATCAGAGCCTCCTCATCAAGTGGTTTTTTTTCGTGTATGCTTCTGGTCAAGCGGTGTGCTGCCTCGGCAAATGTTGCCTTGGCAGGTCTTGTTCAGGCAGTCCGTCTCTGCATTGAAGTTAAATTCAGTTTTAACCTCAATTCTCTGACATTCATCTAGTTCATCTAAATGCCTTAAAGTTTTAAATACATTGATCTTCACTTGTTGGTCATTGACCCTTATAACCAATTCGCCTTTCTCACAATCGATCAATGTTCTGCCTATGGCTAGGAACGACCTTCCCAATATGATCGGAGCATGTTCATCTGCTTCACAATTAAGAAGTCAGCAAGAAATATAAATTTATCCACTCTTACCAGAATATCTTCAATTTTTCCTTCCGGTTGCACGTAAGAGCGGTCTGCCAGTTGCAGCATCATCGTTATTGGTTTTTCCTACCTGATGCCTAGCTTTTGGAATAGTGACTTAGGCATGAGATTTATGCTAGTGCCTAAGTCACATAGTGCCTTAACCATTTATTGATCACCGATAGAGCACGGTATGGTGAAACTACCAGGATCTTTTCTTTTTGTCGTGGTCTTGTTGTGTAGCATTGCCACACACCCTTCTGTCGCGGCAACCGTCTCAAATTCCCCTATTTTTGTCCTTTTTTATATAATATCCTTAAGGAACTTGGCATAGTTAGGCATTTGTTTAATTGTCTCCACTAAAGGTATATTTATGTGTACCTGTTTAAGAATGTCCAGAAATTTCTTAAATTGATATTCTTTCTTTTTCTGTTTCAACCTTTGTGGGAAAGGTGGTGGTAGTCGAAAATCTTCAATTCTTTCATTGCATTGAAATCTTATATGTGGTGCGGCGGTGGCATCATCTGCTGTGGCAGCATCGTCGGCAGTGTCTGTTGGTTCCTTGGCCTTAGGTATTTCATCAATAGCTACTCAAGGTGTTACTGTCTCAGTGTTCTTACATATTGTCTGAGTAGGTATTTCAAGGTCCTTTAGTTGTAATCCACTCCTAGTGGATATCGCTTTGCCTTGTTCATGAGGACCAGTTCTAGCGACTTTAGTATCGCTAGGCAGACTCCCTATAGGTCGGCTTTTCATCTGTTGTGTCATTTGTCCTACTACAGTTTCTAGTGTCTTGAGAGTAGCTTCATTGTTTTGCATTCTCATCTCTGTTCTATCCATGAAAGTATCGTCTCTCTAAATGAACTTATTGGTGTTTGCAATATAAGCGTCAGTCTGAGCCATGAATGTCTGTAGTGTGTTTTCCAGGGTTTGGACATCTGTTGTTTGCTGTGGCGGCAGTAATTCCTGTTGCGGCATCTTTTGCTGAACAAACCTGTTTTGCTGGAATCCAGTAGATTACATTGATTGATGTTGCGGGTTAAGTGCAGTGTTAGGATTACTCCATGAGAAGTTTGGATGTTTTTTCCATGTTGGGTTATAATTATTTGACATATTGTTTCTATTAAAATTTCTAACATAAAAGGAAGATTATGGATCTTGCGGGCATGCGCTTGTATCATGTTTATCACCACATGTTTCACAAAGAACAGTGACTTCCTTAACTTCTCGAATATGACTCGGCTTTTGCAGATCCTTAACCATGTTTGTCAAGGCTAACAGTTGAGCTAGGATAGAATCTGAAGAGTCAAAGCTTGTCATACCTCGCCTAATTATTCCCTCTTCTGGTGGTCGGGTGTTGATAATCATTCTTTGTTAACCTATCCAGAATTTCTAAGCTCTCATGGGGTGGGAGGTCTAAGAGGGTACCGTTTGCGGAGGCATCAAGCATCACCCTCATATGGGCTATTTACAGCATTGTAGAAGATTGACACTTGAGTCCACTCGGGCAAACCATGCATGGGGCATTTTCTATATAACTCTCGGTATCTTTCCCAAGCCTCATACATTGATTCGTCTTCATCTTGCCTAAATGATATGATATCGTTTCTTAGCTTATCAATCATATTGGTATAACTGAATCGGGCAAGGAAACTTCGACAAAGTTCAGTCCATGAATTCAACGATCCAGGTTGGAGGTTGTTTAACCAAGATTTTGCCCTATCCCTCAGTGAATAGGGGAACAGTTTTAATTTTAATATGTCGGCAGAAACCCCCGGTAGCTTAAACGAATTGCAAATTTCCAAAAATGACTTAAGTTGTTGCCGAGCGTCTTCGTTGGTCGATCCTCCAAATTGGCCTAGAGTGTTGATCATGTTGAACATGACCGTCTTTAATTCAAAATGTTCTGCCTCTATATTAGGCATCACAACGGCAGGAGTCAATTCATCCAAATCTTCCTCTAAATAGTCACGAACTGTTCGTACACGCTTATGTTGAGGTGGATTGGCAGGATCAACAACTGCGAATGCGCCTTGGTTGTCTACCACGGCGGCATTCATGCCAGCGTTGTTCTGCTGGCCAGGTGCTATATTCATCCGTTCGCGTATCCCTTGTCGTAAACGCCTTGCGGTCCTTTCGATTTAAGGACCGTACGGATATTGTTCTATCATGGATTAGACCTGGTCATACACAAAACAACCCTAGTTAATTAAAAGAAATTAAAAGTAAAATTTAAAAAGAGAAAGAAAAAAGGTGCAGAAATAATTGGTAGTAAAATTGAGCGTCAGTCCCCGGCAACAGCACCAAATATGATGGAGGCTCGGAAGTTCTTTGTTTTTCCACCTTTTTCAGATTGTAATACTTTAGGTTGTCGAACCCACAGGGACTGTGTCGACTTCACTACCTCTTACGGCTGCACTATAGAAAGTAAAAACACAAGTAATTATTGAGTTGAGATTACTAAATTAACTACTAAAACTAAACTAAATATCGAAGAAATAAAGATTAAATAAGTGAGGATAGGTTGAGTGCTTCGTAAAGGAGAATCCAGTTGTATTAACTATCCACTTATTAATGCAATGGGTTGAACTGCCGCCTCGGCGGGTCGCATAAAGGGTCACCGCAGTTGCCTAGGCGAGGTTATGCCTTGCGATAATTCAACATTCCATAGTTCGACAGAGCATTCTTTTATGTCTTCTTCCTTATCCCTAAGCGAAGAGAACTTTCGTAACCCACGTCTTGATGATACCTCCCGGCATGAATCAAGGGCGGACAACAACCAAATACATGCATCTTGTTAGTCGCTGAAATCTTAGGCGGTTAATCTCTTAACCAGATTAGTCAATGCCCATGAGCAAAGATCGTATTCTCTCGTTTTGTGAGCCTAACTCTCCCGATATTAGACAAATAGATTTTTCTTCACATACTTATCATCTCGATCTTATATTGAAAGAAGAGTAAACGCCAAGAGAGAATAAACTATGAATTAAGTTTTGCATTAATAAATATCTAACATAACACAACCATCTTCTCCAACTACTCCACAAACAAACTAAACCTCCAAAGAAGTTTAGAACATGATGTAGTCGGCGGCTAAAATTATTTTCTAGGGTAAACTCCGACTTCGACTTCACCCCTTTAAACCTTGACCTAATGGGTGCTTATATAGGACAAGCCCTAGGTTAAAGCTTTCCATGCAAGGAAAGAGTTCTAAAGGGAGAAGAAATATAATTCCTAATTAAATTATACTACTTAATTCTTATTTCCTAAAATATTTCTTCTTTCCCGCACTTGACTTTGACCAGAACTTGACTTCTTAAATCGGCTTCGTCTTTCTCTCTCTCTATGTCTGTTAGACTCGGCATCTTTTTCTCTGTCTGTCGAGCACCAGTTGTCATCTTCAATCTGCTGCCGCGGTATCCAAAGCGCTGTCGTGGTGGGTGCTTCATCTGCACTCCAGCATTTATCTTCTCAATTGGCCATCTTTATATGTAGTTTCCTGTCTAAGAAAAAAACTATCAAATGCATTTGTTTTATGCCAATTATTAGATGAATTCATGAATTATATGTTTGGATGCTAAAGTATGGAAAATATACAGAAATATACATTAATGCCCTTAATTCTGTCCTTTATTAGTAAATATCGAGTGGGAAAATGGTATTAAAAATAGGACTTTTATGCACTCATCACACCCCTACACTCGAACTATTGCTTATCCTCAAGCAATGCAAAAGATAATTTTAAGTAAGGAATTTTAAGGGAATATATCGTTCTGCCTACCGTGGCAGAAATCCTTTCTTAACTCGGCCTCTTCTAGGTTCTAGGTATTCCTCGGAACTGGACTATGAGTCTTAGTGTGTGTGTAGCTATGTTAAAGTTGATTTTCTAAGTTTTAATCCTTTCTCTAGCTCAAGACTTCCGACTAAGATTTTTCTTTAATTCTTTTCTTTATTTCTCCCTAATTTGGTACAAATATATATTGCTATATACTTATACTGTTTGAGCTGGTTTCGGGCGCCTCAAGTGTTTAGCTATTCTTACTAGGGCACATACGGAGATTAACCTCACGAATATACGACTATACGACTATACGAATATTAACCTTACGAAGTCATAGAACACATACAACCCGATGGCGACTACTATCCCATACGGAGATTAACGTCACGAAGGAGTAGCGTTTTGCCCCCCCACTTAAATAGGACTAAGCTCGGGTAGAAAGCTCATGGAATGATGCAACACAATATATACTCTTTTTGTGGCTTGACTCTCTTGTATAGTCCCTAGTGGAGTCACCAAACTATCGACGGCGTTTTCGGTCCGGGTCGAAATTGGTTGAACCTTCAAAATCTCATCAAAAATTGGAGTCTCCATCAATCATTTTGAATAGGTACGACTGAAAACCTATAAAATTGGTCTGCACTTGAATCAAAGTTATAATCGTGTTCAGGAGTCGGTTACGTGCGATGAAGGTTTTAGCACCCTCACAACACTCAAAATTGGTACCTAAAAGGGTTTGTATTGTCTACCAAGCTTCAAAGGTGGGTTAATAGCACTATTATATAAAAATTAACTATATATAAAAAATAAAATTAAAGAACATAATATAAAGACATACTAAAAATAATTCAAACATAAAATTAAAATAAAAGAAATCAAACTACATAAATTAAAAAATAATCTATTTTTACTTTATTATTCCAATAAAATATAATTAAAATTCAACTCACAAATTAATTAATTTAATAAAACAAACTAATTATTAAATCAAATCTAAATAAATTTATTGATTCAATTATTAGAAAAATTCATGAAGAATCTAATTAAGATAAATCATAATAAAAAGGACTAATATAAAATAAAATCAAAACTTAAGAGCATGAATTTAAGTACCTAAATCTAGGAAGACCTATAAAGTGATTTTCTCTAATCTTATTGATATCATCACCAAATTTTGATTTTGAAATTGGTTCACGCCGATTTCTATTTGAAGTCGATTTCACACAGGCTTCCGGTACATTCAATTTTTTTTCATCTAATTTTCAAAGTTCAGAACCCTTTTCTTATATTATTATTGATTCAAAATTCTAAATAAAAGATAATCAAATATCTTTTAGTTTTCAAAATATTTTTCATTCTCACTTCAATTTATTTTACATATAAAATAAATAAAAGAATGGAGATAAAAATAAAGGAAGATTCAATTCTTTTTACCTCTTTCAAAGTTGCCTCCATTGATGAAATCACAAGATGACCACTTGATCTTCTGCTTTGCTTATTTTTGTTCGAATTTCTCCACCGAATCTACTATTTTTAATCTGATTTTCGCAGGGATTTTTCTTTATATTTTTTTTTTGTTTTTCTAGAGGGTTTGGGGTATTTATAGTATAGAATTTAGGGTTTTATGAGGATTTTGAACTCTAAAAATTTAGGAATTGGTTAGGGTTTTTACTTGGTGAAGAAGAATTTGAGAGAGCTCAAACTCCTCTAGGATTTTTGATTTTTTAAAAATATTTTTGGATTTTTTTTAATTTTTAATTTTTTTTCAGATTTTTTGGATCATTCTAGATTTATTTTGATTTTTTTATATTTTTGGATTTTTTTTAATTTTTAAATTTATTTTTTCAGATTTTTTTAGATTTGGATCATTCTAGATTTATTTAGATTTTTTGATTTTTTATTTCGAATTTTTTTAATTTTTAAATTTATTTTTTCAGATTTAAATTTGGATCATTCTAGATTTATTTTAATTTTTTTGAATTTTCGGATTTTTATATATATATATTGAAATTTATTTATTTATTGCATACAAGAGTCACGATTTTTTTTCTAATACTTTTTATTAAAAATCTAATTTTAAAATTTATTTTTTTGTATTACGGTCCAATAAGATCTCTATTTTTTTTAATAATTATTGTTAGGACTAGAGTTTTTCAATATTTTTTATTAAATGTTAGATTTTTTACAATAATTTTTATTAGAGGTTTATTCTTAAAATTCATTTTCCCATATTTATTATTAAGGATTAATTTTTTATCAATACTTGTTATTAGGGGTCTATTTTTTTCTAATATTTATTAGTAGACATATATTTAATTTTTGTATTGCTCTTCTGGTTAGAGTTTTAATCCAGACCGACCCGCGTCGCACACCTAGTTTTGGTGGGTGAGTCTCTCAGTAAGGATTTTTTGTGTATATAACAGTACGTTTTTTCTAAAGCCACTAAAATCTCAAGAATGACTCTGAAAAATATCAAATATCATAACATAACCTAAATTAATAAGTTTTTCACATTTTAAATCTTATATTACCTATAAGGATTATACTTCAAAAATATTCAAATAGTAAATGACGGGACCATGTAAAGTTGGATCTCTTCCATTTTGCCAAACATTTCCCTTATAATATTCTTCCTCTATTTATTTCCATCTTGATTACGTCTTCTACTTGTCATCATAAGGAAAAATTATATTATGGGTCAGTCCTACCACGTGTTCATGGGACTAATTAATAAAAACTACCTACCTCATCAATCCCTAGTGAATCTTCACTTGAAAAATTAAAAATTGATGAAGTGGATGATTTTATTAGTTAGTCCCATGAATGATGTGGTGGGACTGACCCATAATATAATTTATTCATCATAAGATTGTATTTACCAACCGAAGATTTAGGAGCGTTGGTTCTCCACGTCATTACTTTTCAGTTATATTGAAAAAAATATGAAAATATTGGGACTGAAAATTTTAATTAAAAAAATATTGTTTTTATTCTATTATTTTTTATTATATTGTGATTTACTGTTGAGTTCAGAAGACCGATTTCTTTCAACCCATCTTTAACAGTGAATTAATAAAAATAATAAACATTGTTCAAAGACGGGGTGAAAAGAATCCGTCTTTGAACAGTGTTTTACTATTAAAATAATGATTGAGTGAAAAATACTATTCAAAGACCGATTGCTTTCCTCCGTCTTTGAACAATGTTTATTATTTTTATTAAATCACTGTTCAAAGATAAGTTGAAAGAAATCGATATTCTGAACTCAACAGTAAATCATAATATAATGGAAAATAATGAGGTGAAAACAATATTTTTTGAATTAAAATTTTTAATTATAATATTTCTATAATTTCTCCAAGATTAAGGAATAAAAATCTTTTATTTTTTATGTCAAATGTACCTAAAGTTTCCTATAAGGAGTACAAGCTACATGTATATTAAAAATAAAGGAGTGCAGAGTTATACGAGTTTAGGGTGTAGAATTAAATTATTAATAGAAAATTTTAAGAAAAATATAAAATATAGAGAAATTTCAAATTTTTAAGGAACGTGGTTGCACCCCTAATACCCCTAGGTCCATTTCTGGTCATTATGTTTCACACTAAACAATCGGGTTTAAAATATAAATTTAAGAGTTAAATTATAATTTAAAAAGTAAAATACAAGATTTAATTTTTAAAGCAACTATTGATAGTCGATTCATCAGAATCATTCACTTACTTTCATTTTCTTCTTTGAAGTTCAGGATTCTAGACGCAGAAGAAATATTTTTATCTTAAAGTCTTTCCTTTTCCTTTAAGTAGTATAAACAGAAATTGATTTTATCAAAAAAAATTATAAATAATATAATTCAAATTTTTTAAAGTTTAAAATTAAAATTTAAAAATTACATTGACTTTAAATTTTTTTTAATATTGGGCATTTAATTTTTAAAGTAAAATAAGTTGTAGAATAAATTTTTATATTATTTGATTTAAACTAATTAACTAATAAATTATATATTAAAGTTTATAAAAATAATCATTTATATGCTATTATACTGAAAGAGTGGTCCTATTGCTGACTCAATCTTTATCTTTTTTTTCTTTCCCTCCACTTAATATATACTGTTCGTTTCGGGTACGCGCCTACACCAGTAAAAACCTCTTAGGATGGACCCACTTTCCAGGATTCTGTTGCTGCCTCTTCCCGCCATTTAATTAATTAATATCTCACCTTCCCTAGGTGGTTACTACAGCCTTTTTGGAATAAAATAATAAATGTCTAATTATTTATTAAATTAATATTTTCAGAAATAATAATTTAATAAAAATGATAAACTCACATTGGTTATATAATGAGTTTTGCAAGTGTTTAAGTAGTTTTTTTTTAAGTACAATCAATTGAACACAAAACATATACATGTGTAGGTCTGTGTAAGGACGTAAAAATAGGTATTCAGAAGGGTTTTAGATTGAGTTTTGTTAGGTCGAGTTAAATAGGATATATGTTATTTTAAGTTGTTTTAATGTTTTAACTTGATTCTGGTAAGGTGTATGTTAGTTTTAGGTCGATTCATTTTGGGTCGAGTTTAATTAAGATTGAATTAAAACGTTTCGAGACTAAATAGGTCTGTAAACGAACCGGACGAACACGAATAATGGTGTGTTCATGTTCATTCGTTTAACTTTAACCAAACAAATGAACGAACACAAAATTTCTTGTTCGTGTTTGTTCATTAAGAAATGAAGCTTGTTCATGTTCATCCATGTTCATTCGTTAAAATAAGAAACGAACAGAAATAGACATAAATTAACACAAATAAGCATATATAATGTGAATTTTTTTTAATATTTTAGGTTAGTTTGATTAATTAAATTAATTAATTGATTTTGATTAACTAATTTTAATTTTTGCTTCAGTCAGTTAGTTCAATTTAACTGAACAATTAACACCCCTAGACATATATTAATAAATTTAAATGAACATAAACGAACAAACATAAACAAACGGATTATCAAACGTTCACAAACATAGATGAATGAACAAGCTTTTTATTCATGTTCATTCATTTAATTAAAAAAACAAATTAAAAATCTTGTTCATGTTCGTCCGTTTAATAAATAAACAAACATAAATGAACTTTCCGTCGAACGGTTCACGAATGGTTCGCTGAATGTTTGATTTGTTTATATTCCTAGGTCTAAATTAGTTAAGTGTTAGCTTAATTTGGACTCGGATAGACTTCAAGTTGGGTTTATTTTAGGTTATTTTAATATTATATAGGTTTATTTTAGGCCATTTAATTTTAAATCGGGTTCATTTCATTGACAGCTCGAGGGATCTGTATGTAAATGAGGCTCACATTGACACCTTGAGGGATCAGTTTAACATCTAGTGTAAGAAAATTAATCAGTTTTTGTATATGAGTAAGAGTTCTTACAGTTGAGTAGGTATGCTCTTGAATTGATCGCCACAAAAAAGATGAGATGCAAGAGGTTTTTGAAAGACTTAACAAATATACTTATCTTATTGTTGTGCCAGTGAAGGTGTTCTCAAATTTGACTTCGAGTGTCAAGTCTCTTGAATAGATGCAATGATTGATCTATGACCCAAAATCTCTCTAACATTAACTCGCAATCCTACTCTATAAAGAATAGAAAACTAGTGGAATCATAATAAAGAGACTGTAAATCAGAGTTTAAGATCGGACTAGAAGTTTGGGTCTACTGGACATAGTAAGTCATCATCATCAACAATGATAATAAGTCTGAAGGGTTCATATAATAGTGTAGGTGCATCCGTTTATGAGCAGTATGGATGTAAGTAGGGATGGGTACGAAACCCGAATCTGATGGTTTTCGAGCCGACCTGAACTGACCCGATTTAATCGAGTTGGTTTTTTAATAGAAATTTGGGTTTGGGTCGGGTTCGAGTAAAAAAATTGACTTAACCCGGGATTAATAGTATAACTTTTTCATATATTGTCACGACTTAGGTTTTGGGACTTAGTGTTGGGTTAACCCGAGGTTTGGGCCTTGAGAGTGTTGTTGAGCTTGGTTTGGGCCTTAGGTTTGGGTAATGGTTAAGAGTATGTTGGTAAATTGTCTTTTTGGATGGGAAGAGAGATGGGGGAGTTAATTTTTCTACATTTGGTAGAAAAATAAGATCACTCTCACCTTTGTTTTATCTTTTCTTCTACATCATCTTCACCTAAGAGCTTCTTTATTAAAGGTCAGATCTTGAGGCTTGGGTTTTGTTTATCTCATTTTAAGTTAGGAGAAGATTTTGTTCAGCTCTGGGAGATCTTTCTTTCAAGGTAAGTTTGGTTTCAAGTGATGAAAGTTAATGTTTTTGGAGGGTTTTGAGGTGAGAATGGGAATATGTTTTTGAGAGAGAGTTAGGTTGTTTAAGGGTTTGTTTTAGCTTCCTTCAACCGTCCTAATAGTATAGTAACTTCTTGGTAATCTTCTCTTGTAGTAAGGGAATTTGATGAGCCATCCACAAGCTTGGGCAAGGAGAAGATTTAGGAGTTTGCTGTGGAGTTCTTCAGCTCATTTTAGAGGTAGGCATACTTCCAAATCCTATGCATTTCATGTGCATCATTTTTATTTTCATGCTTGATTGATGTATGATAGTTTGGTTGAGGTTAGATCTTATGCATGCTTTAATGATTGATTGATATATTGTCGATGATATAGGCTAAAAGTGATTAGAAGTTCACTTAAATACTCTTAATAACTTGTAGGAATGTTTCTAGATTGATAGGATTTGCATTGAGGTTGAAATAGGGGATTTTTGAGCTCTAGACTATGTTTTCTAGGCTTCGATATTATTACACGGGTTTGAGTATTGGTACGCCCCTTTGGTAAGATGAAAAAATCCTCTTAGAGGTATTAGTACGACCATGGGTGTACAGATACAAGGTCGATATTATAAATTCAAATGACCATTTTTTGTATCGGTATGCCAAAGAGTGTATCAGTATGAGTTGGGGAATTGGTACTTAACATATGAGTACAGATATTGGGTATTGGTACGCTAGGTAAGCGTATCTGTATGCCATGTTGGAAAATTGCATAGAATACAAAATTAGTATCGATACGCATGAGAGGATCGATACGCCTAAAATGGGTATCGGTACGATAAGGGTCCGTATCGGTACCGACAAAGCAATCTTCTTAAGTTTTTAAGGTTTGCGTTTGGGGGTTCAAAAATTTATGCCATGAGTTCATATGGGTTAATTAAGCTATAAAATGATATTAAAACTTGGAATTGGTGTCTTTGATGATGATATAATGATTTATACTTTGTATGATTGGTATTTGGATTAATTGATGAATAGAGTGGTATAAGGATCCTTGGTGGATCGTCTTGTGTGGTCTGAGTCTTTGTTTGATGGGATTTGTTACTCAATGAGTGAGTGTTGCAACATAATGAAGGTCATCCGATATGAGATTTAGGGTTTTGTATTGAAGGTCATCCGATATGAGATTTCGGGTGATGACTTTGCTCGATGTGAGATTCCAAGCCCACTCGAAGTGAGATTCTAAGTGAAGACTTGATGCAAGATTCCGAGTATATTAGCTCGATGAAAGATTTTGAGCCTCCCGATGTGAGACTTTGGTTGTGTTTGCCATATTATGTGTTTAGACAATTACGGTAGCACCAATACTTCATATCATGTCATCATATTTTCATCTAGCATGTGCATAGTTATGATTCACTTGAAGCACAATCGATAGGTTGTGTACCCACTGAGCTTTAGTAGCTCAGCGTTTCAGAATGTGTTTCCGTGCGTAGGTAAGTAGACGGATGAAAGGATGGACGTGACGGAACACCATCATCGCGAGACTTTAGCATTGACCGATTGATAGAGTACAATTGCTAGATTAGTGAGCTAGGTATTCGTAGGACCTCTGTTATAATTTGTAACTTTACTTTATTTTAATTTTTATAGGTCAAATTCTTTATTAAAATTGTATTTGGAGCTTCTAACTATTATGGACTTATTGAACTACTTTTTGATATTTGATATCGTTTTTATTTGGGTTGATCAACGAAACCGAGAAAATCGAAAAACCAATTCAAACCGAGCTATATGGTTCAATTTGATTTTACATATTGTGGTTTAGTTTTCGATTCAGTTTAAAATTAAAATTTACAATTCGGTTCGGTTTCTGTTTTTCCATATGGAAATCGTTTATTCCACATTAAACAGAATTTAAATATATATATTGCAATATGTATCAAATATATTTTAAAGATAGTCTCTTAAAATATTTGAATTTATTTTTTAAGATAGTCTCTTAAAATATTTAAATATGTTTTTATAATATTCAATTGATTAGATATCTTAAAAATAATTAAAAAATTTAAAAATAATCAAACTAAGAAAAATAAATCTTAAAAGCTAGATAAAAGGAACGAAATTAAAATAAGAATAAAATAAGGAAAGCCAGCGGAAATGATAAAAATAGAGCAGAGCAAGGTGAATATTCGATCGAGTCGAGTCGAGTAAAAAAAACTTCGAGTTATTCGAGTTGACGAGTCATATTTTACAACTCAAACTTTATTTGAAATTTTTTCGGTTTGAGTAGAGTTTAAGAAATTCGAATCGAGTCGAGTTTTCGAGTTTTTATAAATATTTAATTGTAATTATTTATCATGTTATAATATGATTTGATTCCAATTTAAACGACTTTCTCTAATCATATAAGATATGCATATATATATTTTTTCATATGTAACAACATTTCTTTATAATTTTATATATCAATGTATATATATCATAAAAAATTGAGAGATTCATCTCAAACTTAAAAATTAAACCTTTAATTATTAAAAATTTCGAGTTATTCGAGTTTTCATTTTACAACTCAAACTTTATTTGAAATTTTTTCGAGTCGAGTCGAGTCTATAAAATTTCAAGTCGAGTCAAAATGAGTCGAGTATTTTCGCCTCGAGTCGAGTCAAATTATTCATTTTTTTCGAGCCGAGTCGAGTTTTGCTCACCCCTAGAGCAGAGGGATTAAATTTGTAATATTCACATTATGGATTTAAATTGCGAACTAAATTAAAAGGAAAGAAAAATCTTGAAACAATTTTATGAGGGCATTATTTGGTTAGTAAAATTTTTAATGATCATACACTTAAAATTTTAAATATTTATTTTATTAAAAATACTTAAAATTTAAAAAACACCTAATTTTCAGGTGTGCCTTAAGTTTTATTAAATTCAAGATCTGATAAAGCAATCAAACCTTGCAAAGTGACGTCAATATTCACTTCTAAAAATAATAATATTTCCAGTTCCGTGGGTCCACCTTACCTCAATTATTTTAAATTTCCCATGTGGCAAAACTGAACTAGACCTTACATATCGGATAAGCTCACTGCTTCCGGTTAACGAGGCCTAAACTAGCTTACGTCAAGGAAACTTCCACCACCATGATTTAAAAATATAATAAGGGTGGACTCGGATGAATATTTTTTTTAGTTAAAAAATAATTTATTTAAATTTTATTTTGAGAATACTCTCTTTCTATACACGTAGATATAATTCGTATTATATATGACGCAAATTATTATTTCGTATATTAAAAAATGTGAAGTATGATTGATGTGTATTATATGTTGTCTTTTTTTTTAAATATTTTTAAATCTTTTAAATGTAATTCGCATCTTATAAGATGCGAATTTGGTCTAAAATATAATAAGAAATGACACGAAGATTTTAAAATTTAAGAGTAATTTGCATCCTGCAAGTAGGGGTGTTCAAATCCGGATATCCGAAAGTTCGGGTAGTTAAAAAAATGGCCCATGTCCTGACCCGATTTTTTTGGGTATTCGAATTCCCAGGGTACCTGATACTTCAGGTAATCGGGTACCACATTTTATTTTTTTTTATAAATTCTAAATTTAATCCTAAAAAATATACACAAATGTAAAAGTTCGAATTACATACTATAACATTCAAATATAAAATTTTAAAACTCTAGTTATATAACCTAAACATAAAATTTAGGACCTAAATTGCATAATTTAATTCGAAACAAAACATAAAGCGTAAGGAAAGTTTTTTTAATATTTTTAATTAGTTTAATTTATTTTAATATATAAAAATTAATGATTTAAATAGTAAAGAATATTTAGTTATTTTAATCTTGGTTAATGAACATGCAAAAATAGTATATATATAAACGAGTAAAGTTCAAATTTTGTCAACTCGAACAAATAAATTTATTATTTTATAATAATCTTATTTTTTTTTTACAATGATTCCCTAATTATTTTTTAAAAATAAAGTTTGAGGGATCAAAATTTAATAATTAATTTGTTTGATTTAAAAATATAGTGAATATAAAGGTATTTTGTTTAAATAATAATTATATTTAAAATAATTAAAAAATAGGAATTGAGTACCCGAAAATTTTCAACATTGTGACCCGGACCTGACCCGAACCTAAAAAATTTTCTTGGTAAATACGCGATTATTTATGTTTGAGTAGTCGTGTCAAGTCAACCGGGTCAGATATTTTTTAACAGCCCTACCTACAAGACATGAATTATATTAAAAAAACAGATAACATATAATGCACATCAATCATACTTCGTATTCTACAACATACGAATTAGTAATTCGCGTTGTGTACAATACAAATTATATTTACGTGTACAAAAACATAGTTATTCTTCGAAATAAAATTTAAAAGTAATTATTTTTTAATAAAAAAAGGAATATTTTTCTATTTAAGACTTAGGGGTGTTTGATAAAAATTAAATTTATTTAATCATAAATAATTAATTTATAGCTAAATTTTACGATTATAGTGTTTGGTAAACATTTTTTTAAAATAATTATACAAAATAAATTAAAAGAAAAAAAACGTTAAAAAATTTAGTGGATTAGAAAAATTGACTTATAAAATAAAATATTAAATGATGTATTTAGGCCTATTATTTCTATAACTAAATTTTTATAATAAAATCTAATTTACTCAATTAGTCTTTATTCAATTTTTGTGTACAATAACATAATTTTATTATATTATTTTATATTTTAACTATAGATTCTCAAGTATATTTTAATTAAAAAATAATAAAATAAAAAATTACAATGTTACATTTTATACAAAATTAATAATATATATATCAATCTCTATAATTATAATATTTTTAAATATTAAATTAAAAAACATTTAAATATTCATTAAATCCATATAAAAAATTCAATTTCTTATCAACAATATTTTATCTGAAAAATTTTACTCCAATATAACTAAAATATAATAATATATAATTAATAATTAAATATTTATATCATTATTTATCATTTTACTCATATCTTATAATTTGAGTTTAACTATTAATTACCGGTTATTTGTTAATCATCTTAATAAATCACACGTGCAAATCACATCATTCGTGAATCAACGGATATTCTTACCGTCATGCCACAAAGTCTCTCCACGTGTACCTTGTGCTCACCCAAACAACCTTACACGCCTTACCACCTTGCAGTTTACCACTTAACCTTCAAGGCTCAAGCAAAGCCATACAGATGTCACGTCCACGGGCAATTGACGGTCACCAATTGATGTTATCATTTATCACGCGCAAGACGGAACATTCCTTTTTATTTCCCATCAACCGAGCGGAGCCGTAGCAGGTCACCCAAGGAAAATTCAGAGATTCACAGCCGTTTTTAACTCTCTTTCTTCGCTGCCCTTCCTTATAAATTGGCTGTGGAAAGTTGAGGCAGCTTCGTGTCCTTTCAGCTTCCCCATTACATTTTCTATTAGCCCTTGGGTTCACTGCTTATTTACGGATTTACCATTCTGGTTATGATAGCTTCTATTCACCGGAAACCCGAGAGCCGCCGCACCTCTTCTGCTCTCGGTTTCCCTCGCCTTAGGTTAATCCGTTTCCGGCGCTTGAGGTAATCGTTGACTTCCGCTCCGCCCTTTCTCCCAAGAAGAGAAAACAGAGAAACGAAGCTTTTCGCTGTTCTCTCTTCTTTATTTTCTCATTTGAATTATTGTACAATCTTATACTCCAAGATGCCGAGTTCCAAAAATAACCGTAAGGAACCGGAGAAGAACCGTAAGGGGAGGTTATCGGAAAAGGCGTCGTCGTTTCACGGGAGAATCCCGACGACAGCAGCGGTAGATCTGAGGCGGCCGAAGACGCTGCCCAACCTACTTTCAGATAGAACTGTTACCATATTTCCGGATGCGAGGCCGAAATTGACGAAGCTGCTGTTGAACGTGACGATTCAAGGGAGTCTTGGTGCTGTGCAAGTGGTGATGTCGCCGGATAACACTGTCGGCGAATTAATACTCGCTGCCGTTGGGCAGTACTCTAAGGACGGTCGCCGTCCGATCTTACCTTCAACGGACGCGTCGCTGTTCGACCTCCATTATTCTCAATTTAGCTTAGAAAGTAAGTTAAATGAAACCACATAGAAAAGCGATAACTAGCCGTTCGATTAGTAATGTCAAGATTTTGAATACACGTGTACGTTTAAGATTGTTTTCTGATCTATCCTTACCTGGTGTGGCACAGGTTTAGGGAGAGAGGAGAAGCTGATAGCGCTTGGATCGAGAAATTTCTTTTTGTGCACTAAAAAGGCGGCGTCGAAGGATGGTGACAAGCAAACGACGTCGTGCTCTAAAGAGGCGGAAAAGGTTACAAAGACCGTACTGCCTTGGCTTAAGTTCTTGAATTTCTAGTTTAAAGAAATTGAGTTTTTTTGTTTCATTTTATTTTTGTAAAAATATCGTGGAAAAAAATGCCAATTTGTGTGTCAAAATTCCTTGCAGTATCGTATTTATTTGGTTTAAATAAAAGTAGTTGATGGAAAAGGTGTAGAGTTTTACTAGTTTAAATTTAGAATAATTTGTATTTTTAAATAATTTAAAAATAATTTTAAGAATATCTGTTTATATTTTTTAATAATATATATACATCTTATAAATATACCTTAATTTTTTTAATGATTAAGGAAATTAAATACTATTAAGTTTATGAAATTTATCTAGTATTTTATACCTAAATATTGTTTGAAAATTACAAAAATATTATTTAAATAATTAGAAAGTGATCAATATATTATTATAAATGTGAATAAATATAGTTTTATTGTAAATAAACGTAGATTAATTTTGATCTATACTTTAAAAGATACGAAAATTTAAGTAATTAAATATTAAAAATAAAGTATCAGATTGTTCTTGATAATAATTTTAAAATTTCTTTATAAATTATAAAATTCAAATTATAAATATTATCTTATATAGTTAGAAAAATATTGAGTCTATTTTTTTAAGCAAACAAAATAAAAGTTTTGAGCATATTAAAAGATAACTGGATTTATTTGAAGATAATACATGCAGGTGCTGACCGGGTAAGGTATACTCAACTATAAGGGTAGATTTGAAAATGTACTTGCATGGTTGTGAAAGAATTTATAAATTTTACCTACGTGAATATAAAAAAGTTTAAGGGTAAATTATCAAGATGGTTGTAGCAACCCTTTTTAAAAATTCATAGGTTTAGAAATAAAAAAGTCACTATTTTGAAAGAGTGAAAATTGAGAAGTCGAAATGTCTCAAAATTAGGGTTTGAAAAATTAATTTAAAAAGGGAAACTTTAAAAATTAGGGGTTTGAAAATTTGAAAAAAGGGAAATTAGAAATGTTGAAAAAAGATTAAAAAAAAGTCGGGGTTGGAGTCGCCACCAGTCACTTTTGGTAGACTGGACACCGTAAAAACCAGAGATTCGTTAAAATAGGGTTCAAGAGTCGGTTACGGTTCAAAAATGGTGTTAGCATTTAAAAACCGCCCAAAATTGGCACCTTTATCAAATTAACCGCTTAATTAATTTTGGATTTTTCGGATTAAAACTGACATTAAATTAAAGTTTGTTTAATGATTCGAATTTATTTTAATTTTACTGTGTCTTTACTCGAAGGTAAGCGCTCACACTGTCGACACTACGTTTGAGGACGAGCCCGTTACGACCGAATAAAGACGTATGCATTAGGTTTATTAATTAATAAGATGTGATTTTAAGAAAAATAATCGTAAACAAATATATACAAGAGCATGATTAAAAAGAATAAAATAAACACATTCAACAAATATATGGCATGATAAAATAAAACAAAACATGTAGCCAAATAAGTAAACATACATATGAGCATAAATAAAATGCATGTGCAAAATGTAATGGAGACATAATAAATATATACAAAATGAGCAAATATGTACAATAAATATACAAAATAAATTAAAGCATGATAAAATAAATATGTACAATATATATATACAACATGGGAATAAATAAACTACAAATATAAATGCATAACTAAAAGTATAGCAAAAAATAAAACATAAGTAAAATGCATGTCACAAGATAACAAGTATAAACATTGGTAAAACAATTATGTACAGATAAAAAATACATAAATGAATAAAATGAAGAGATATACAAAATAAATAAATAAAACAAAAAGAAAATAAAAGACCAAAATAAATAAATAGCCACTGGAAAGGACTTAAATGAAAGAATTTTTAAAATCCAGAGGACCTCGAAGGTGATTTTAAAAGAAGAAAGGGTTTAAAATTAAAGATCGAACCACAGAAGGGCCAAAAACAAAATATACCATTCGAAATGGATGATTACAACTGAAAAGGTGACTAAATCGAAAAGATTTAAAAACCTTTAAGCTCTCAAAACATTATTTTTGAGTGAGGAAAGGCTGAAGAGTTAACAAAGGGACTTAAAAATTAATAAAACCCTTATTAAAAAGATTATGGTCTGAAAGCAGGACCAAAATGAAAGGATTCGAAAACCTGCAGGGACCCCGGAGTGAAATATTTAAGGGCGGAGGGTTTTATGAAGGGAATAAAATATTTTCAGAAAAGCCCCTCGGGTATAAATAATAAACATAACAAAAAAACACTCGCCCTTTGTCATTTGTTTCCAAACCGAACCACCAAACCCCTTTTCCTTTGGGATTGTTCATCCCAGTCTCCAGAAATTAAGAACATTTGATGAATATTCTCTGGAAAACCCAGGAACCAAGAACAAATCCCAGAAAACGGCCGCAGCTTCGCCGTAAAACACAGATTCCGGCCATCGCTGGCGGTGGCCGACGAACCCCAAACCTAAAAAAAGTCCTCTTTTTGAAACCAAAATCTCTACTTTCCCCTATGTTTTAAAAATCAGATTCGTAAACAAACTATTTCTCCTTTCAAAATCTCGAAACCAAAAAATCTAAACCCCTTTTTTCTTTGCGAAAACGAAATAGAAACGTTCCCTTTTGTTGCCAAAAGGAAACACAGAGCGACTCTCTTCCATCCTCAATTCTCGGTTCACCAACGACAAAAGTGTCAAGGCTTATCACCGGATAAGGAAGATCGGAGAGAAAAGACGCGACTCAAAAAAAAAAAACGAAGGTAAAAGAACAAAGCCCTAAAACTGTTTCTTTATGCAACAAGGCAAAGAGGTTTACTTTACATCTGAAAATGCTTTTCGTTGTATTGATTGAAAAAGGTGGAGAATCGGGATCCCTTACATTGGTTTCAGCTCTTTGCTTTTATAGCCGATCGATATTACAAGAAATAAGAAAATAGGAAAATCCTCATTTTGCTATTGGTTCACTGCGATTTTGTTTTCTTGTGTGCGCTGAAATTGCTTGAATTTGGTGTTGATACTGCCTCTAATATTCTCTGAAATTTGTTGTAAAATTTTGGCCGAATCGTACGCGTTTTTTCTGAATAATGTTGGTGTTTTGGCTTATCGTACGATTCTGACACTTTAGTTTTCTTGCATGAATCGGCCGGCAACGAGGGGACGATCGACGACGAGTGGAGATGAACGGTCGATTGGGCAGACGAGGGATCGCACGTGGACTACACGCGGTGATGGAACGGTCCTTGAAGAACCGAGGCGACGCGCGTGGGGAACCCAAAGGGTTGCGCGTGCAGGAGCGTGGGGATCTGGAGGCTTCTCCTTCATTCGTCCATGACCGTTGGATCATATCTTGATCCAACGGTTGAGATTGGGCTGCACAGAGAAAAGGGTATAGTCAGCTAGGGTTTTGCTTGTAATTAAGTTACCCGATTGGGCTAAGCTAGTGGGCTCAAAGAAGTGTAGGCTTGTAATTAATTATAAAGCGGGCTTTGTAATTAAATTTTGGGTTTTGTTGCTTGTAAATGGACTTTAAATTAAATAAATATTTGGGTTCTTATTTTATTTATCTGTTTTGGGTTTTAATATTTAATGATTTGTTAATAATAATAATAACATAATAGAATAATAATAATAAGATAATAAGGTAAAAGCTGAAATAAAACAAAACGATAGTATTTGACAACTAAAATGTTTTTTTTTTTTGGATTTTTTAGTTAAATAATATATATAGTAATATAAATATATTCACAAAGTCAAAAGAAAAAGATAAAAAGGAGATGGAAACGTAAATTAAAAGGAAAAGAAGTAAATACATTATGTGATGTTTTTTTTTGGATTTTTAGAAGAAATGATAATATATATATATATATATACATGTCATCATTTTTTACAAAGTAAAAGAAAATAAATTTTAAAAAGGGTATACTAATATAATATTTTTGAATTTTTTGTTTAGTGATTATAAGCCCGTTATTCGAATTAAAATTAAAATTAAAACTGGGATTAGATCCCAGATAAAATTAGTGATTACAATGGTCGTTGAACTTTTAGGATGGATTTATTTTGGTTATTATATTTTTAAAAATATTTGATAAGATTATCTAATTTTTAGTTCGTATTCGATATGATCCCTACCGTTATTTTTATTAAAAAGTTTTCGTTAGTTTATTTTTCTAATAAAAAAAGTAAACTATAACAATCATCACTCAACTTTCTTATCACTCATATTTTGGTCATTAGAGTTTAAATTATTCAATAACTTAACTTTTGAATTGCTCATATTTTGATCATCTTATGATATGATTATACAAATTGAAAATTTTGATTAATCCTTAAATAATTTGGAAAATATTTTTTATTTTTCTTATTAAATTTATCATATTATCATACTATAATAAGCAAAATAAAAAAATTATTACTCAAATTAATTATTTTAATTATTAGATTTAATTGGTACAATATAAGATTGAGAATTAAATAATCTGAAATTAAGAATTAACCAAAATATTTTTGTAAAGATTATTCAAACCTGATTTTTATACAAAATTTTAAAATAAATTATTTTTATTTGGTTACGATTCACAAGTTTAAGCAAAATTGATTAACGGTAATATTAATAAGTGTGAATTTTAAATTTTTAACTTCTTTTAATAAACAAAGTAAAAAAAATATTTTTAAAATTAAATATTTTAGTTAACTGATTAATAGATTATCTGATTTAATTGGTATAAGATAAGATCAAAAATTAAATCATCTAAAATTATAAATTAACCAAAATGATTTTTTAATAACTAATCAAAAAATTTCAATTGTATAAATATGTCATTTAAGAGTGACCAAAATATAAACAATTCAAAAATTAAGTTATTAAACTAAAAAATTTTAAACTATAGTGACCCAAATATGAGTGATAAAAAAGTTGAGTGATAATTGTCGTAGTTTACTACTTTTTTTATTAAGAAAAAAATGAAAACTAACAATAATTTCTAACGAAAGGTAACAACTAATTGTAATAATCTGATCTCGATTCAAATCCAAAGTGTCATATTCGTGTCACCCAAAATCGATCCATCAAATTTCTTTCAAATCATGTGTCATAAAAATATCAACGTCCCATTTTTAACAAATCCACGTATGTAAAAGTAAAATAAAAGAGTTTAGAAAATATGAGTTCTATTTCAAAATACATAAATAGACCCAAAATAAAATTCAAAATAAAGATACAGACTCAATTTGTGGTAAGGTCCTATGAATACCACAAGTTTAAACTAGAATATCAAGTATTTTACTCTTATAAGGCCCCAAAGTTGGAAAGTCTTCCACGATGTACTCCTCCAAAAGATATCTATCAACCTACGCATGAAAAACACCACAATTTCGCACGTTAAGCTAACAAAGCTTAGTGATACATTTCTACTCTATCGCAATTCATAAATATAAAAAAAAAACATGCATGATAAAATAGTCAAGAGTGCAAAGAAAGACTTTTAAACTAAGGTTGATCTCCTAACCTACCTTAACTAGAGTTCTCAAAAATTTTATCCCAAGATAACATTATATAAGAAGGTCAAGTGTCATACCAGGCTTACCTACTCGATTTCACACACAACTTATCGAGTTAGTTTAGTTTACACAACCCACCGAGTTATATATATTGTACACCAATCACAAAGCCTTAGGGTATAAAGGTCACCAACCATCAAAACTTATAACATACATACATAACATGCAACATCCATACCTATTGGCCATCGTAACTTTATCTTACCCGTTGGGTTGGACTGTATCTGGATCAACATAGCCATAAATATGTCTAGAACATACTATAATTAGAATAGCCACAAGCAGTCCATTCTTGAGGTCACATAACCCCATCAGGTTACTCGAGGTCACATAGCCCATCGAGTTATTTGATGCTCACATAGCCCATCAAGTTACTTGATGCTCAAAAAATTATTAACTTATTCATACGATTCTTATTAGATTTACCTACTAACCAAGACCTTATAAATATTTCAATGTCCCATCAGTATACGAAAAACATTTAAGCTACTATATGATACTACTTGATCCACCAAAGATCTTTAAGGAAGCATAAACAAGTAAATCATGTATCAACTATCAAGTCATTAACTAAGAATTCATCTACTGGGGTATTAAACTTGATTTCTCAGTTTTAAGTTCATTTTATGCCTTTAGAGATCTATCGAAAACCTTATCTCGAATTATAGAACCTTCGAACGTTAACTCAAAATTCTTGGGTAGATTACTCTATACGTATCGGTACGCCCACTTAGGGTATCAGTACGCCTCACAAGGGTATCAGTACGCCTCACAAGGGTATCATACTCACACTCGAGTATCGATACGCGAACACCATTCGAAAGCCTTAGTTTAAAGCTCGTATCGATACACTTATCCTTCGTATCAATATGTAGTACCGATACATGTATACCCTATATCGATCCCTTATTCATACTGATACACCCCTCAACGTGTATTGATACTTGAAGTCATCTTCAGCAAATGGAACAGTAGTATCGGTACACTCCCGCTTACTGGTATGCGAAAATGTTTCTAGAATTGAAAACTCTCCATTGGTATCGGTATGCTCTCACACGTACCAATATACCATTCACAACTGCCTCATAGAAAATGTCGCGTGTCAAAAGTGCGCGTTTAGTGCAAGTGGACACATTGAAAGTAATAAATGATAAGTATTTTATCGAGTTATCGTCTCCTCAGGGACCGGTATACTTAATATGCTTTCTTCACCTTCTTGTTCTGTAGAAAAGTAAAAAAACAAGTGATTGGAGTTGATTTATCTAAACTAAAGTAACTAAATAAAAATAAAGAGTTGAAATAATAGAGAGAGATGGGCTAGGATCCAGTTGCGTTGTATTGTGGATTTGATTGACTTGTCTCTGTCCAATGTAATCGTATATCACTGCCTCGGCAGCACTGCAGTTTACTGACTTGGCAGCGACAATACTGTCTGCCGCGGCAATCCCTTGCTCGTGGGTAGACTTTACCAAAGTTCGGCAAAGTGTCATTGGATGACTCCGCTCATCCCTAAGTCAGAGTGCTGTTGATGACTAGTCCTTGATGATACCTCCCGGCGTGAACCAATTATACTCACCAACCAATCTCACACTTCTTTTAGCCACTGAAACTCTTAACCTATCCCTAGGCCGAGTTAGTATTTCGCGATTGAAACACCGTACTTACCCCTTTCGTGAATCTAACTCTCCCTAGCTTAGATAAATGGATGATTCACAATATCCTCTCCCGAGCTCAATTGTGAAAACAAGGAATAACAAAGGATAAGCAAACCTTGATAACTTTATTGCATTGAATCAAAGACAAAGTACAATCTCCTCTCACAAATACTCGACAACCTTCACCTAATCCCTAAGAAGGTTTAGAACATAATGGAGAAGAAGAAAACAAGAATAGAAATCGGCTCTCTCCCTAGGTATTTCGCGTTTCATACATTGGGTGACTAGGTCTTTATATAGGCTAGACCTAGGGCAAACCTTTCCTAAGTAGAATACAACTTGGAGTAGGGAACAAGTCAAGTACATAATAATAAAAATATTTCCAAGTTTAATTCGGCTAAGGAGGCTTTCCTGCGTGATCTTCCTTTGGGCTTTTCCTTGTGCTAGCTAGCTCCGATCCATGGGCTTTGAGTCCAGACACGTTCCTTGGATTTTTATCTTTCCATCGCCTACAGTCTTGCTTCCTGTCCTTTTGCTGTTGCCTCGGCATCAGGTCCTACCTCGGCCTTGTCGCTGTCGCGGCACTGGTTCTCCTGCATAGATATGAAAATGCAGTAAAACGTGCCTTTTTCTGTAAATATTATTTATATGAGCATAACTTCTAAATATATCACATTAAGTTCATGCATTAGTCCAAGTGGGTGTATATTTGATGATTAATGCCCATAAAAGGAGTAAAAAGTGATAGTGTGTTGAGCACTTATCACACCCTCAAACTCGAACTATTGCTTGTCGTCAAGCAATGCAAACTATCAATTTGCCGAACTCTACTCTCTCTTGGTCTTACATGTCCATCTATTCTCCCCACCATAACTAGGCCTATTCTTAAGCCTTAACCATTCGGTTGCCCAAGGGTTTTCCTAGAAACAAACTATAAGAATTGTGAGTGTGTGCGTTTTTATGGACAAGTTGATTAAAGGCTTTCTTAGACAAACTCTAAGTTCAAGACAAATAGAATTTGGTTAAGTGTTTCTCTTCTTTTCAAACACCAAATCTTGAGCCAATTTCGGGCACCTCAAAGACGTGTTTTTCTTTTCACTAAATTCCTTCTTTCTTTTTAATACTCCTTAAAACATACTAGAGCCAATTTCGGGTACCTCTAGCATG
Organism: Abelmoschus esculentus; assembly: GCA_035048815.1. NCBI lineage: Eukaryota > Viridiplantae > Streptophyta > Magnoliopsida > Malvales > Malvaceae > Abelmoschus > Abelmoschus esculentus. Next base: position 6,543,219 of record JAUCBN010000063.1, on the reverse strand, counting down.
AAGAAGAGACTTTCTAGAGCCGGTAGTAGGCACCTCTAGTTACTTTCCAAAAATCTAAGTCTTTATCACCTAAGTTCATTAAAAGAATTCCTATAATCCAACAAGTCCCAAAAGTGTTTAAAGTTCTTCCTATAGTAAGCTTCTAAGTTTTCATCCTTAAGCATCCTAGGGTTAAGCCCTCTTAACAGAACCTAAACATGGTAAGGAGAAAGATTTCTATAGCCTTAAAGAATAAACTAAGGCAATACTGATGATAAGCAGTTGAAAAGTGTAAGCAGTTAATTGAAGTAAGGCGGGGAGCATAAAATTTTTTTAAAAAAAATCACTGGAATACTCCCTTTTTGGCAAGGCCGCGGCAGTAGATTGCTGCCTTGACAGTGAATCTGCACCCCCAAACTCAAACCAAGCATTGCCCTCAATGCTTTATATTTGAAGAAATAAGCAGCAAAACAAAATATGAATATAAGAAGCAGCAAATAAAAACAGTAAAAGCAATTAATATTGAATTAAGGACAAAGAATTTTAAAGCGATTCCTAAGAGCTGCTTGTAACAATTTTTCTCCTCGGCCTTGATGCCGAATGCTTTGTCCTTGGTGAAGGCGATGGTTGTGCCTTTGCTTGCCGGGGCGGTTGGACTCGAGTGGGTGGTGTCCGTTGCATTGGGGCCTCCACCTCTTCTCCTTCTTCTACATCAGCCATCTCTTCGGTGAGCATTACGTCCGTTCCTCCTCCCATTGCTGTTGCTCCCCGGTGTGGTGTGTACTTGGTCCCGCGGCGGTGGAGCTTTGGTGCACATAGACATCTATCTCGGCTGATAGACTGCCCATGATAATTGGTGATCGGGGTGGGGTGCTGAAAACAACCCTTCGCTAGGATGGCCTTCTGCTGACAGACGAGGCCGCGGCAGAATCTGCTGCCCTGGATGGGCCGGCAGCCTGGTATTGGGGCTGAGGGTCTGCATGGAAGAACGGTGTTTTGAAATCGGTGTTGAAACCCTTAATGCCATTTTGAAATTGGTGTTTGACCATGTTAGGTTTCGAAACGCTCATTAAGTATTTCGATACGCAAGCCCTTTCCTCTTCCGATGCACTACGTAACAATCTAGCATTTTGATACAATCATAGTCCCGTTTTGATACATTTTGACACTATCAAAAACGGTATCGAAACCTCAAGATCTTCATTTTGTTACGTCAGCTTGAGTCCCAGCTACTGTTTCGAAACATATGTATATGGTTTCGATACCAGGTTTAAGTTTCTAAAAAATTCTTCTTATTTTCGCCTGCGTATCGAAACCACAAGAAACGTTTCGATATAGCTTACAAAAATTCTACATATTTGTAGACTTTTATGTCATTAAGGGTCCCAAACCATTCACGATATGCATGTACACCCAATACTATTAAAATCGATCTATATTCAACTATTCTAGATGCTTACACCTTAACTTAGCAACCATGATACTAACATCTTAGGACCTATTTCAAGCAACGTACAACTTTTGTACAAACATATAAACTTTTGGGTTGGTAAAAACATATTAAAATTCCACAAAGGTCATCTCAAAATTGAGTGCATAGCCAAGCATGCTTATCAAGAAGGTATCTCCCACAACATTGAAAATCTAACCACAATGACTCCCCATTGCCATTATTGAACTATGAAAGTCAAGTAAAACTATACTCGAGCGAATAGGAGAATCTTGGATTGACTTAGCTTGCTCACAAACTCAACAATCTACAAATATGCATTGTTAAGAAAAACAACGAGCGTAAGCCTGATAGCTTAGTGAGGAAAGCTCGGACTGAAACTGTAACACCCCAATTTTCCCCCCAAATTAGAAACCCTAAATTCCTAATTCTAACCCTAGAAATTGGAAATTTTCTGAGTTAACCTAATTGGAAATTCAAGGACTAATTTTCAATTCCTGAAAGTTTGAGGGTTCACTTTTAAGTTCTGAAAAACTCAGACCCTTAATGGGTAATTTTACCAATTTGTTTGGTAATCGTTTTCCTTCTCAGTTTTTCCGTTTCAGTGCCTTATTTTTTCCTCTTAAATTCATTTTATTTAAGTCTTTTTCTATGTTATTTCCTTTCCAAATCAAGTGAAGTTTATTCATTCATTTTTCTTTGTAAATCAAATCCTCGTTGGTAAGCACCTTTTTCCTTTTCTTTTCTTTTTTCCATTTGTTTTTGTTTTGGTTTTAAGGGAGTGTTGTTCTGTCTTAGACCGGGTTGTTTTGGGTTGTTTTGGTTTAGAAGTTGTTTCGTTTTTAGGTGTTGTTTATGGGGTGTTTTTTTTTGGTTTATGTGTGGATCGTTTAAAGAGAGAGAGAGTCAAACCAGAATGGATTAAAATTCAGAATAAAGGGTTTTTAGTGTTGTTTTTGATTCAGATTTGGGTGTTAAAGGATATTTAATCATGTTTGAATCGACTAGAGGATAGAGGAATCGAATCTGGAAAAGTTTAAAAAAACTGGGTTTTCTAGAAAATTCTAGGATTTCCAAATTTCCCGGGAAAACCAAAAACCCGAATGACCCGTGACCCGACCTGTTAATGTCACTACTGATGTCATATGTGTTGACGTCATCTGCTGACGTCAGCATTGACCAATGCTGACGTTTGTGTTGACCAATGCTGACATCATCATTGACTTTTTTGACCCAGTCCCATTTTATGTTTTTTGACGTTTTGAGTTCGACGATGCTGTCCTTTTTTCGAAATTCGAACCCGAAGTATCATTTTTAAGCCTTTTTAGTTCGAATGTTCATTTGGAAGTTATCTTTATCAGATTCTGAAATAGTTATTGTTTGGTTCAGGTGAAGTGGATTTCGACCCCGAGCATCTACCTCCTCCTCCGCTTGAAAGACCTCTTGTTCTTCAAATATTGAGACACACACGTGAGTATTCGGATTATTCTATTACGTTTACTTATCGATATAATGGCATAGTAGTGTGTCTAATATTTTGTTACTCATAGGTTCTACACCTGCTCGTTCTAGTGGTAGAGCTGAGTCTAGTAGACGTCAATATCGACGTTGAGCTCTATGTTTCAGGTGTTTCTCTCCCACTATTTTCCTATTTTCCGTTGTGTGTGCAGATTCTATTATTTTGAATAAGCATGTTGATTGCATTTACATCGTATTCTCTGAAAATATAGCATAATTTCCTATTCTATTATTCAATTGCATGTTCGACTCTAAAAATATAGAATAATGTCCCTAGCTTACACCCTCTCAGTTTCTGTTTCAGATCCTCAGTCCTAAGCTATGGTACTTGGAGGAATATTTTCAGAACTGCTACGTATGTTACTCTGATTTCAGTATAATCATGTATATTCCGGATATTTTATTATTATGTTATAAACTTTGTATTTTGGTTTTATTTCGGATTTCTGAATAGTTATTGTTTATCAAATTAATGGGTTGAACTATATTTAAATAAATATTTTGTTTTTCAATATTTAAATTATTAATTATTTATTAATTTACCAGAATATTATATTTAATTTATAAAACCCTAACTTGCGAAACAAGTTTAAATAACGTAAACCCTAACTTGTAATCTAAGAAATTAGGTTAATTTTTAGGGGTTACATTTAATGGTATCAGAGACAGGTTCAACCCACGGACTGTGAGGTCCAAAAATGATTTTTTAACTTATTTGATAATCCAGAATTTCAGTTTGAATCGTATTTTATATTTTCTAAAATATTTTGAATAATACTCCAAGTACCGGTTCTAATATAGGATTTTGTCAATTTTTTGTAGATATACTACTATGCCACCACGTAGAAGTACACGTTTAGCGACCGGGAGAGGTCGTGACCGAGGCCGAGGTCATACTGCTGGTTCTACGAGTGATGTCCCGCCTCTTGTGGATCTGCCATAGGATCAGAGTTTAGCTCAGGATTTAAGAGGGGAGGAACAACTCGAGGTTCAGGCTGAGGCTCAACAAGCCGAGGTTAATCAGCCCGTCCAGAGTGAGGGACTTTATACTTCTAGAGACAGTGAGACTGTTAGTTTAGATTCTATTACCATACAGAGAGAGTTACTCCAGTACCTGCGATAGACAGAGGGTGTCAAGAAACCCATTTCTACAGTTTCTGGCTGTAGGCATGACAATGTTCGATGGTAAGGCCGGTACAAACCCAGCTGATGCTGAGTATCGGTTAAAGAGGCGTCAATGTTTGTTTGTGGAAATGGAGTATCCTTCTGACAAGAAATTGAGAGCGGCTATATCTTTGCTTTAGTGTGAGACCCTTAATTGGTGGGAGGCCGAGGAGAGAGTGACTGCTTCATATCAGATCAGCTGGGAGTTTTTCCGTCAGGCTTTTGAGGATAGATATGTGGGGCCTGAGTATCTAGCAAAGTGTCGTGATGATTTCCTAAACCTTCAATAGAATGACATGTCAGTTAACAATTATGAGATAAAGTTTCTACGTTTATTACAATATGCTCCTAGGCTTGTTACGATCGAGAAACAAAAGTGTGAGTATTTTCTGAAAGGACTTCGGGTGCCAATCAAGATAGTAGTGGCCACTCGCCATGATACCGAGTATAATATGATCACTCGACGAGCCAGGACAGCCGAGCGTAATGAGAGTTTGAGGATTCAGCTGGAATCCCATAGCTATGACTGATCTAGACGTCAGCCTGCAACATCAGTGCAGCACAGTTAGGGCTATCAGTCCTGGAAGAGGTGCCGAGATGAGTTTGAGCCGCAGAGTTCTTCTCGAGCTAGGCCAACAATATCAGTTATTCCGGTTGCTAGTGAAGCTGGGTCCACTAGTACACGAGCCTTGCCTCAGTGTTCGTTCTGTAAAAAGTGGCATTTAGGAGAGTATAGGATGAGGAGTGGGGCTTGCTTTCGTTGTGGTTCTTATGATCATCATCTCCGAGATTGCCTAGTGTCACCTCAGTCAGTTTATGCTCTGGGGCAATCTCAGGCTTCAGTTCAAACCCCTGCTGGGGGAAGAGGTCAGAGTAGACCTGCTTCATCCGGTACCGGTAGTAGGGGCAGACCTAGCCAGTTTAGAGGATCATCCACTATTGGGAGATCTCAGCCTGAGTTGGTTTATGCTACGAGGAGGCATGAGGACCGAGATGAGCCAGACGTTATTGTTGGTACTTTTTCTATACATGCTATTTCCTTTTTCGCAATGTTAGATAATGGGTCGACACATTCGTATGTCTCTAGCTTTGTATCAGGATACTTGGAAATTCTTGTAGAGGATACTGGTAACTTTGTCTCTATTTATAGTCCTTTAGGTAACCCTGTGGAGGTTACCAAGGTGTATAAAGATTGTCCTCTTGAGGTTCAAGGGAAATCTTTCCGGCTAATCTGATGGAGTTGCCGTTTGGGGAGTTTGATCTGATTCTTGAGATGGATTAGTTGTCAACTCACCCTGTTACTCTGGATTGTGATCGTAAAAGAGCCACTCTAAGGACTTCTGATGACCGTGAGGTAATCCTCATCGGTGAACGTAGATAATATCTTCCTAACATTATTTCTGTTCTGAAAGCTGAAAAGATGATTAGAAAGGGGTCTGTGGCATATCTTGCCTATATCCTAGATCCGAGACAGTCTGATTCTGGGATGGATAAGATCCACATTGTGTGTGATTTTCTTGATGTTTTTCCAGAATAGTTACCTAGAGTATCCCTTAAACGGGAGTAAGTGGAGTTCAGTATAGAGTTGCTTCCAGGGACGACTCCAATATCTATGGCACCATACCGGATGACTCCAAAAGAGCTTAAGGTTCAGTTACAGGAACTATTGGATAGAGGATTTATACGACCTAGTGTATCTCCGTGGGGAGCTCCAGTTCTGTTCGTTAAAATAAAGATGGGTCGCTCCGTCTATGTATTGATTACCGGAAGTTTAACAAGTTGATCATCAAGAATAAATATCCTCTTCCCCGTATTGATGATCTGTTTGATCAGTTCTGAGGAGCTTCTGTGTTTTCTAAGATAAACCTGAGATCTGGTTACTACCAACTCAAGGTTAAGGATTCTGATGTATTCAAAACAACTTTTCGAACTCGATATGGCCACTACAAGTTTCTGGTAATTCCCTTCGGTCTGATTAATGCTCCTACAACATTCATGGATATGATGAATAGGGTGTTTCGACCCTATCTGAATCAATTTTTGGTGGTTTTTATAGATGATATCCTGGTCTATTCTAAGTCTGAGGATGAGCATGAGCAACATCTCCGTATTGTTTTACAGACTGAGAGAGAAATAGCTCTATGCAAAGTTTAGCAAATGTGAGTTATGGCTTTCTAAGGTTGTGTTTTTGGGACATGTTGTTTCAGCCAAGGGTATTCAGGTTGACCCGAAGAAAATTGAATCTATCATGGAATGGAAACAACCTAAGAATGTGGTAGAGATCCGTAGTTTTTTGGGGCTGGCGGTTTATTATCGGAGATTCGTGGAGGGTTTTTCCTCTATTGTCGCTCCTTTGACCAAACTTCTGAGGAAAGATGTCCCATTTACATGGTCTGAGACTCAGCAGGAAAGTTTTGAGAAACTCAAATCTGTTCTGACATAAGCACCAGTTCTGATACAGCCAGAGTCGGGGAAACCTTATACGGTTTACAACGATGCTTCATACACTAGTTTGGGATGTGTTTTTGTTTTAAGATAGGAAATTTGTGGCTTATGCTTCTCGGTAGTTAAAACCGTATGAGTGTAACTATCACATCCATGATCTCGAGTTAGCAACAATGATCTTTGCTCTAAAAATCTGGAGACACTATCTCTATGGAGATAAGTGTTACATCTTCACAAATCATAAGAGTTTGAAATATCTTCTCACTCAGAAGGAGCTTAATCTGAGGCAACGTCGTTGGTTGGAGCTTCTAAAGGATTATGATTGTGAGATTGATTATCATCATGGTAAGGTAAATGTCATTGTCGATGCTTTGAGTCGCAACGCCATTTCAGATCTGAGAGCTCTGTTTGCTTGGATGAGTTTGTTTGAGGATGACAGTCTATTGGCAGAGATTCGGATGGTTCATACTCTGATATCTGATATCCGGTCTGAGTAACCCAATGATCCTTTCTTGGCCCATCTTATTGTAGAGGTCAGTGAGGGAACATCTCAGGACTTTTCTATTGATCAAGATGGAGTTTTATGTTTCTAGGGCTGATATTGTGTTCCTAGGAACTCTAAGTTAAAACAGTTTATTCTTCGGGAAGCTCATCACATTCCCTGTTCTATGCATCCTGGTGGTGACAAAATGTATAAAAAACTCCGAGAGGTATTGGTGGAAAGGTCTCAAAAGAGACATCAATTTTGTTTCTAAGTGCTTTACTTTCCAGAAAGTTAAAGCAGAGCATCAGCGTCCGTCTGGGCTTCTTCATCATATTGAGATTCCTGGGTGAAAGTGGGAGCGTGTGACCTTGGATTTTTTTAGTGGTTTAACTTTGCTCCGTCGAAAAAAGATTCTATCTGGGTCATCGTTGATCGGTTGACTAAGTCCGCGCACTTCATTCCGGTTTGGACTACTTACCCTCTGAGTAAGCTAGCCAGGTTGTATATTTCTGAGATCGTTCGGTTGCATGGAGTGCCTCTGTCTATTATTTCTGATCGGGATCCAAGGTTTACGTCAAAGTTCTGGGGTTCTCTACATTCTGCTCTGGGTACTCAGTTGAACTTCAATACTGCTTATCATCCACAGACCGGTGGTCAGTCTGAGCAAGTGATTCAGATCCTTGAGGATATGTTGAGAGGATGTATTCTGGATTTCAGAGGTAGCTGGGAGGATTTCTTGCCTCTTACAGAGTTTGCATATAATAACAGTTATCAGGCCAGTATTAAGATGGCAACATATTAGGCTCTCTATGGGCGTAAGTGTCGCACCCCTATTGGATGGACTGAGCTTAATAAGCACCGGTTATTGGGATTAGATCTTGTGCATAAGGCTGAGGAGACTGTCAGGTTGATTCAGGATCGGCTTAAGGCTACTTTTGATAGACATGATTCATATGTTGATTTGAGGCGTGAGGATCTTGATTTTGAGGTAGGCGATGAGTTTTTTTCTTTAATTATCCCCATGGAGGAAGGTACTCCATTTTGATCGTAAAGGCAAGATAAGTCCCCGTTATATCGGACCTTATCGGGTTATCAGACGAGTTGGACTTGTGGCTTATCAGCTTGAGTTACCACCAGAGCTTAAGCTTAACCATGATGTATTCCATGTTTCTGTACTGAGACGTTATCGAGCTGATTCGTCTCATATTCTGTCAGTTGAGGATTTTGAGATCCGTCCAGATCTGTGTTATTAGGTGGAACCTGTTGAGATCATTGCTCAAGATCAAAAAGTCCTTCGAAGGAAAACCATTTAGATGGTTAAGGTTCTATGGCGTAATCGAGGTTATGATGAGGCTACGTGGGAACTCAAATTTTTTTATCAAAGCTCAGTATCCAAATCTATTTGATCTAGGTAAATTTCGAGGTCGAAATTTCTGTGAGGGGGGAGAGTTGTAACACCCCAATTTTTCCCACAAATTAGAAACCCTAAATTCCTAATTCTAACCCTAGAAATTGGGAATTTTCTGAGTTAACCTAATTGGAAATTCAAGGACTAATTTTCAATTCCTAAAAGTTTGAGGGTTCCCTTTTAAGTTCTGAAAAACCCAGACCCTTAATGGGTAATTTTACCAATTTGTTTGGTAACCGTTTTCCTTCTCAGTTTTTCCGTTTCAGTTTCGTTTTTGTGCCTTAGTTTCTCCTCTTAAATTCATTTTATTTCAGTCTTTTTCTATGTTATTTTCTTTCCAAATCAAGTGATGTTTGTTCATTAGTTTTTCTTTGCAAATCAAATCCTCGTTGGTAAACACCTTTTTCCTTTTCTTTTCTTTTTCCATTTGTATCTGTTTCGGTTTTAAGGGATTATTGTTTTGTCTTAGATCAGGTTGTTTTGGGTGGTTTTGGTTTAGAAGTTGTTTCGATTTTGGGCGTTGTTTATGGGGTGTTTTTTTCGGTTTATGTGTGGATCGTTTAAAGAGAGAGAGAGTCGAACCAGAATGGATTAAAGTTCGGAATAAGGGATTTTTAGTGTTGTTTTTGATTCGGATTTGGGTGTTAAAGGATATTTAATCATGTTTGAATCGATTAGAGGATAGAGGAATCGAATCTGCAAAAGTTTAAAAAAACTGGATTTTCTGGAAAAATCTGGGAAATTCCAGATTTTCCTGGGAAAATCTTGGGAAAACCGAAAACCCGACCTGATCGTCCCGACCGACCCGTGACCCGACCCGCTGACTTCACTACTAACGTCATATGTGCTGACGTCATCTGCTGACGTCAGAGTTGACATTTTGACCCGGTCCCGTTTTATGTTTTTCGACGTCCTGAGTTCAATGGTGTTGTCCGTTTTTTGAAATTCGAACCTGAAGTTTCTTTTTTAAGCCTTTTTAGTTCGAATGTTCATCTAGAAGTTATCTTTATCGGATTCTGAAATAGTTACTGTTAGGTTCAGGTGAAGTGGATTCCGACTCTGAGCATCTACCTCCTCCTCCGCCTGGATGACCTCCTGTTCCTCAGACATCGAGACACGCACGTGAGTATTCGGATTATTCTGTTATGTGTACTTATCAATATAGTGGCATAGTAGTGTGTCTAATATTTTGTTACTCATAGGTTCTACACCCGCTCGTTCTATTGGTAGAGCCGAGTCCAATAGACTTCAATATCGATGTTGAGCTCTCTGTTTCAGGTGTGTCTCTCCTGCTATTTTCTTGTTTTCCGTTGTGTGTGCAGATTCTGTTATTTTGAATAAACATGTTGATTGCATTTACATCATATTCTCTGAAAAGATAGCATAATGTCATGCTTTATTATTCAATTGCATGTTCGACCCTGAAATTATCATGCATGCCTCCTGTTAGATTTAAGGTACGCATTCTGATTCTGTATCTGTTCATAGCATTACATTGGTTGGATATTCTGTACGGGGAAGTTCAGTGATACATTCACTTCTGATTAGTGGCCCCACCTTTTGGTCGAGATCCCACTTCTGTTGGTGTGACGAAGTTAGATTGGTTTAGGCGGAAGCCTTCTCTTCTGTTGGTGTTCAGTGTTGGGTGCATATCATGCATACATTACATTATCTGCTCCGCATTGTTCTATTATCCTGTTTATCTGCTCAATAGAGACACACTAGGCTCCCTAGCTTACACCCTCTCAGTTTCTGTTTCAGATCCTTATTCCTAGGCTACGGTACTTGGAGGAATATTTTCAGAACTACTATGTATGTTACTCTGATTTGAGTATAATCATGTTTATTCCGGATATTTTATTATTATGTAATAAACTTTGGATTTTGGTTTTATTTCGGATTTTTGAATAGTTAATGTTTATCAAATTAATGGGTTGAACTCTATTTAAATAAATATTTATTTTTTATTATTATTTAAATTATTAATTATTTATTAATTTATCAGAATATTATATTTATTTTATAAAACCCTAACTTGCGAAACAAGTTTAAATAATGTAAACCCTAACTTGTAATCTAAGAAATTAGGTTAATTTTTACGTGTTAACAGAAACGAATAATAATGTTTTTAAAAAGGAACTAGTGCACCAATGACAAGACTTCTACCAAACATTATTCTCAATAAAATCATAAGCACTTGACAATTAAAAGGTTTTTCATTGTTTATTCTATCAACATGCAAAATATTACACATTGGCTCTCAAGTGACTCTATATCAACATGACTACAAAAAACACATCGGATACACGAATCTCTACTCTAAGGATGAGCTTATACCAGAGCTACCCCAAACGGTTACAAGTCATCAAATCCACCATAGGGAGCATCTATCAATCTATAATAAATCACATGGAAGAGCTACCTCAAACTTACATATGGCGACTTTCTCTATTAGTGAACTTAACCTATAACCGGCTATTTATATCCGATAACATTTATAAAACATGTCACTTTCCAATATATAATTCTATCATCTATCATGGCACTGTTTTTATACATGCGCATTAATGGCCTATCACATAAAGTCCCATATCAAGGTTATTCTATTCAATTTGCACTTCTATAGCAAGATGCATTCATCTCTATAAATATGTGGCATTAACATGGGATTCAAAGTATATCTAATCAGACTTGAGAGCATGCACATGATTGAAAAACAATATTCTATTCCCCTTATGAGCATGTGAATTCATTTCTATATAAAGAAAAATCGAGTTTTGAGAGCAAATACCATCCATCTTTCATAGCAGCCCATAAAAAACTTCTAATCTATAAACGAGTCATAAATTTCATATGTTAACCATTGTGAACTAAACCAAATCCATATTCACTCATCGATACAAGCTTAGCTAGCTTGCTGAAGCTCTATTGAGTTCCCGATGCACCTCCAAAGACCAACCTCTACATGTCTATGAACCATCAACCCCTCTTTCTACCTCAAAAACAACCAAAATCGACATCTACAAACCACCAAACACATTTAAGCCTCTAATCAACGTGATCGAACATCCTTGTATACCAAAACACATATATTAACCCACATTTAAAGTTTCTAAACGCCCGACAATAACAGAACATAGCAAAATCTCCAAAAACACTAGCTATAAGCCATTAAACTACCATAGAACTCTAGATCCGGGATATATAACTCAAGATACATCAAGTAAACATTATGACAACCCATAAAATGTTGATTTAACATATCAAAACATCAAGATATTGATTGAATACGAAAATTACCCAAGAAAACAAGAAATTGCCAAATAACTTCAATAAAACATCAAATTAACTCAAAAAATTGTAATAATGGATCACATACTTGGTAATTTCAATAAAGAACTATAAGTTCAGAGGTTTGAATGGATTTATACCTCTAAACCTGATCCAAGCTTCTTCCAATTAAAAGAAAACATGAAAATCAATGAAGAAACAATGAGATTTTAAGAGAAATCAATGAAAAATCATTTTGAACAAAATTAAAACTTAAAGAAAAGATTTAACTTGTAAGAATGATGGAAAATCAATAGCAAACTAGAGGAAATTTAAGAGAATTGGAGAAACATTGGAAGTTACGTAAAATAGACTATTTTGGCTAAAATGGGGGAAATGGTTATAAAATCTTAATTAAGTGATTAAAATAGCTTTATAAAAGCTTAATTGGAAGGTTAGATCAGTTGAGTAAGTTTGGATCATTATCCCCTTAAGGATTCAAATTATTGACCCATTTATAATTCATTTATCAAAATAGTCCACTTTTAAATGTTTACAAAATAGTCACTGATTTCAAAAATTTCATGGATCCAAGGATCATTTACCAAAATTGATTTGACCAAAGTCAATTATAAGTAAAATATGAATTTTAGATAATTTTTTCATAATTTATTTCTCACCAACCCATTTTTGTATGATTTTAAATCTTGAATCTAGCTTTTATGGCGTATCCGGTTAACCGGTTCACTACTCCTACTACCAAACATCTAAGCCCTTTTCCAGGACGTTACATGAAATATAGAAATCAAAGATGTACTGACCTTAAGCAAGCAAACCTAGATTAAAGCTCACTCTAGCTTATTCCACTCTCCAACCTTACCTTAAGCTTCAAAATTGTTCTCCCACTAAACCAAGAGATGAACACCTTGAAATCAAGATCTTGAGTTGCTGATAAATCCCTCCTTGATGAGAAAAACAAGATTATTCTTTAACATCAACAAGTTCTCATTTTTCTCTCTTTGTTGGGGATGAAGGTTTGTAGGAGAAAAAAATGAGATAGGTAGAAAATGAGTAAAAGACAAGAGCGATCTCACCACACAAAAAAAATTATGTAGAAGCATTAAGGTTGACAACCTTTCTCTCTTCCAAGGAGAAAATTACCACTTTACCATTCAACACTCCTTACTTATCCACTCATAAGCCCAACATCCAAGCCCACTAACACCAAAAGCCCGTCAAAACTAGAATCGAAGCCCAAAACGCCCCATCAACTCAAACAATCAACCCAACATGGCGATCCAAGACTCAGGTCAACACCTAATGTTGACCTAGAAAAACCGAGTCGTTACACTAACAATAGAGATCATATCAAATATGAACTAAAAGTTGAATGAATTTATTAAATATTTTAAAAATATAATAACCAAAATAAATCCATTCTAAAAATTTAATAACTATTTATGTAATTTACTCAAATTTTAAATAAAAATAGGTACTAAGAGAGATTTCTGTATACGCCCGTCTGATTTATCATCTTTAAATCATTTCAATTGTTTCCAATTCTAAATACCTTTGGAATTACTTGTTTTGTTAACATTTGATAAATTCTCGTAGGAAGAAAAAAAGATTGAGGGACACAAGTAAAAAACAAAATATAAATAAATATGACATATATCATCATCTAAATTTTACATATATTTTAACCATAAAAATATCATTAATCATAGGTGAGCCAAAAAGAAATTAATCTCTCTAAAGATAAGCCTACATAGATTCAAGTAAACTTAACAGATTGAATCACTAGAATTTGAATATTTATATGGATCTGTAAATTCTTTAAAAATAACAGAATTGAATTTTTTGCTTTTTAGTTGAAAGGTTGTCTAGTTTTTCGAGTTAAATAGGTGTGTATAATTGGAGAGATTATATCATAAGCCCGACTCATCATGTCAGCGGTGTTCCTCAACTAATAAAAATCACCCATTCCACCACTAATCAACCATGTCATTAATACAATTTTTAGAAATTATATATATTTTTTAAAATGACATGGAAAAGATAAGTGAAGATTCATTGGTCGAAAAAAAATGAGTTGAAAGATAGTGGTGAAGTGGGTGGTTATAATTGGTCCACTGATTATCTTTTTTGTCACAAAGTGGTCCTTTGCCGTTAAAAAAATAACGGGAAACTGACATAGACGTTAAAATACTGAGTTGGATTTTCATTTGGCATCCAAATCTCCTTAATCCCTAACATTCTGAAGAATTAGAATTCAAAAACCCTAATTTAAAAAATCCCTAAAATCTTTTTCCCCCCTTAAATTTCAGTTTCAACTTTAGTAGTGACGATGGGAACAAGAGACATATATCTTCCTTGTTAACAATAGGAAATCCGACCCAGAATTCGAAACGAAGCAATGAAACAAAGACACCACATATCTTGTTGTTCGGTCAACTCATTTTCAGTGAACCTTAGGCTTCTCAAAGCTACTCAACTGATACTTTCGGAAACAGTTCATCAGATGGGAATATAGAGAACTTTTATTTCCTCTATTGTTCGGGAAAATTCATTAGATGAAGGATCCACTTGGCACAAAGAGCATTAGAAAACCGAGCTCGGTTTGGAGGTTGGTCATTGCAAGGTGTTCATGGAATTAGAGGATGTAGGAAGAACCCTTGATCTTTCCATTCTCGGATCATATGAAGAGTTGTATGGGAAGTTGGCCAACATATTCGGCAAAGAAAGCTTAGATATGCTTAGCAGTGTGCTCTACCGTGATGCTTCTAGTTTCGTTAAACACACCGAAGATGAGCCCTTCAGGTACGAAAGGTTCCTTGGCATCGATTTCTTATGCTCGTTAAACATTTTATTCGAGTTATCTTACATTTAATTACATCTCTCGCAGTGAGTTTATGAAGTCAGCTAGGAGGCTAACGATTCTTATGGATTTGAGCAGCAACAACTTAGAACGATAGACATAAACAGATTCCCGCAAATTGTTCATTTCTCGAAGCCTTTGGTTTTGATTTCCATTTCTATTAAATTAAATAATTTAAAAGAAAGTTACGTTTTATCTTATTTATAGCTAAAAAATTATTATTAAAAAAGAAATTTATTATTAAAAAAAAGCTCTTTCAATAGTTGTTTCAATAGCATGAAGAATCAAAATAAGTTGAATCAATCTATTAATAAGGGATAAAAATATTTTTTTACTTTTCGAAAAACTTAGAAGATAGTTTGGAGAGGATCTTTCAGAGTTCTAAGGAACCAAAAAGATGTGCTAACAAGTCTGAAAGTTCGTCCAGTATTCAATGTGGTGACACCCAAGACTTCGCCACGGGATAAAGAGTGTCTGAGTGAAGATAAATCAAGTCAAGATGGAGATGTATCCAAAGGCGTCTTAGCACGCGATATCACTTGGCAGAACAAGTCAAAGCGAGCAGTCCATATGAGGGGACATGAGCAAGCCGAGACGTCAAGATACCACCAAGATGATGAGAAGAATGTTGCAAAGGATCGTTGTAATCGATTGAGGTAGGAGCCAATGCAAGCAGTTCTTATGAGGGAACCACATCCAACAAGTAGCAGCATCCAAGATGGACCAACCCAGGATCGTTCTAGTGAAGCAACGAGGGTGTCGCTAAATTCGGTGGGGGAGAATGTCACGTCCCTCATATTGGGGTCCGTGACCTTAGCACACTAGTCTGACAACAAGGTTCCATCGGGGTTGCTAAAACCATTAGACTAGGCCCAACACTTGGAGAATACTAGAGAGCTTGTTTCAAATATGGCAAGAGACAACTTATCAGATAAGGATAAGGGAGAAATCTTACAATATCAGAAGAGATCAACTATACAAGGAAAATTTCCTATGTATTGATGAAATTAGATAGGATTTGATAAAATTTCCTTAGATAAGTCATTTTTTATTTAATTCGGGATAATCCTTGTCATCCATGTAAATCGATCTTGACCATTGATTGAGTGAGAGCTCAACTATAAATAGAGAGTTATCACCCTCATTTTTACTCACCAAACACATTCTATCCACCTTTGAGAGGGAGTAATAAAGCTCTAAGGAATTTACTCTAATCCTTGTCCTTTACAATTGTTCTTTAGCTTTTCGTTCTTGTTGCCTCTCGAGTGACTAAGAGTAGCCACCCTAGTACTCTTTAGCTTCCGCATCCATAAAAGCCTTGAGGGCTTGTCTAGAACTTTGTCGAGTAGGAGTTCTCGCAAGGTTGGTTGAAGGTTGACCTAGGAGCAGAGATCTGACCAATTAATGCCATGAGGCGTCTAAGATCGCACATTCCGAACAAGTAGCGAAGTTCTATGGACGTGACTAGTGGTATCAGAATGATTCAATAGGACTTGTGTTCGTGTGTGTAGTTGTAGTCTAGCTAGTTCGTGAAAAGTTATCGTGATAACAAGACAAAGAGATTTTGTTACGATACAAACATTATAATCCTTTATGAATGACATCTTAGAGGAAATTGACGAGAAGTATAGAAATACTATTCATATGTTGAATGAACAAGACATTCAAAACAAAGATTTGATGAAGGAAATAGAGAAGAACCATGGTGTCATAGAGTCTCGTATTGATAAACTAGAATTAGGGATGAGCACGGAACCCGAACCTTACGACTTCCGACCCGATCCAATCCAATCGAGTCAGATTTTTTTTAAAAGAAATTCAGGGTCGGGTCGGGTCAGTTTTTTTTCAAGGGTGGTCTTGGGTCGGGTTCGGTTTTAGTGTAGAAAAAATCTGACCTGACATGACCCAGGACTAATAATTTAATTTTTCCATATATATTTTAGGGATATTTTCAATAATGATCCCTCTTTATATAAATTTTAAACAATTAGGTCATTAAAATTATTTTTTTACAATTAGGTCACTAAAATTTTATTTTTTACTATTAGATCGTTAAATTTTACTTTTTTAAAATTAAGTTCCTAAAATTTAAAATTTTTAAAATGATTCGAGTCGGGTCGGGTCAGATTTTTTTCACCCTAAACCCGGGTCGGATCGGGTGGTGGGTGGAGGGTATAAGTTTTCGGTTTGGGTACGGGTGGGCTGAAAATTCGACCCGATCCGTGCCCATCTCTAGCTAGAATCCATGGTGGATAGGATTAAAGACTAGACATAATGCACCATTAATGATTTGAAGAATGATGCTCGAGAAAATTTCCATATCTTTTTCGAGAAGATAAGAATCCGAGAAAACTCCATTCACCCCACAGTGGAGGCCATGAAAGAAACTCAAGGTGTCTTGGAGTCACGCCATGAAAAATTAACGTCTATGGAAGACAATTTTAAGGACGAGACACATCGAGTTCTCAACAAGTGGGAGACTATTCGAGGAGTAATGCTTGCGAAGTCGAGTTAAAGGCTTTGTGGATTGAGTTGGATGGGCTTAAGAGTGAACTACTTAATTGCAAGAGTGCAATGAGAGAATTGTTAGATTATGCCCAAAGACCAATCATATGATAATTGTAAGGATACTTTTATTTACCAATTTTACTTAATAAAGGCTTTACCATTGTTGTTTTCAGATATATGTGTCAATGTATAACATAAACTGCGAAACAATAAGGTTCATATAATAATATAGGTATTATTATTAAAAGATCCTTAGTCAAGTATTATTATGGGTATGGACAATAATAATAAGCTTAAGACTAACATGTTATTAATTGATGACAATGAGTTGTCATTGACATAGAGATGTCAGAATTAATACATGAATATATTAATAGAAAATAATATATTGGATTGACCCGTTGTGAGCATATGTCTTGGATTATTATATGACAGTCACGATATTGATCATAGTGACAACTATATGTATGATCCTTAGACTTGAGATTATTACTATCTCAACATATGTTGTTTTATGTTTTGATGCAGTTAAACGTGTCTCGTAATTAGTTACACTATAAAAACTGACATTGGACATTACAATATATGTAGTGAGATTTGAATGATCGAGATAGGATTTTTCCTTCCTACATAATAGGAAAATATATCAAAGGCCACTTGATTGAGTAAGACTAGAAATGTATGGTCATGCTTGAATAGGTTGATATGAGATATCACAAATTATTCATTAACAATAGTCCACTCTAGATATCAAGAAACATTAAAATAGGCTATACAAGTGTGACTTTTCCAATACTTGTGCCTATTATAGATATAAAAGGACAAAAGGATACAGTGCATTAAGAAAGTTGGTCACGGACATGAGATATTGAATCATGATCTCTTGTAACTTAGATGACAATGATATATGCTAGATGTCACTCATTGTTTGTAATATTAGAATTGTTCTAATATTATTACTAACGTTACAATGAGCCTATAGGGTCACACCCAATGGTTGAAAAGGAGCAACTAGTATATATGTATAAATAGATTATTTAATCCAGAATTTAATCAAAGGATATAATTAAAGTATCTGTATTATTTTCAAATTCAGATTAAATATAAATCCCGAAATTTAAGGAAACTATAAAATTAATTATTTCTTATAACAAATTCGGAATAAAACTCTAATAACTAGGGTTACACATATAATAGGGATTTTTGGTCTAGCAGCCGCATCAAAGAATCCCGAATTTCCAAAACTTAAAATCACGAAAAATAGTTTTTTGAGATTTGCTCTTAACTGGGTGAACTGAGTAGAGGCCGAGACAATATTCGTGGAGGCTAAAGATTTAGATTGTTGAAAGATCGTGATTGTAGCAGATCCAGTTGCTGTTTTTGCTGCTTATCAAGGAACTCAATGTAAGTCATCGCATCTCTTCCTCCCGATTTTGGAATAAATGTACGTGGATCACTAGAAAGACAATCGTAATTTTGTTCCGCTACGCCATAGGGTGTGCCAGTGGTCCCAACAGTGGTATTAGAGCCATTTGTACGATTAGTTATCGGGTTAAATACTTGGGTGATGTGATATGTATGAGATGCATGCTTTATTTTACTATTTGATATACATTGATATTGGTATTCAATTAGGGATACGATTAATATGTTAATCTGTTAATGAATTTTACAGTCGTCATGTTGGTGCAAAGGGTTTTACGGTAATCATATGTCAATCATTCACATAGTGATCGGAGGAAGTGTGATGGCAGATTGCATCAAAGAAAAAGAAATAATTGTTATTCCGATGCGGAAAAATCTAAGGGATTTAAAATCTCGAAAACACGATTATGTTGATAAAAGTTATCAAATTGTGATGTTTTTCCATATAAAAATAGTTGCTATTTTTCAAAATTTTCGACCAGTCGCAAAGGGCTTCGCCCCTTAACCCCTTCGTAGGCAACATAGATTGTAGGCCCATATTCTTAATTAACGAATTCGTGATAGCATATATATATGATATGTTTGCTTTGCACGCTGCTTGACATGCATGGTTATAGCCCTTGTTTTTGCAATAGTTGTAAAATTTAAATACGGCCTGCGTGTCGTGCCTTTCTATATCTTTGTTGTACTTCTCTTCTCATCTTACTCCCTCGTATGTAAAACGAGTTTCTATAATTGTAATGATATTCCAAGAAGCAGATGAGACGTTTGTACCAAAGGCGAGAAGATGCTTGAGAAGCAAATTTAGTATAGTATTAGGGTTTTAAGGTTCTCTCATTGGCTTGGGATAGGCCACCTTAGTTCTTTATTTGGGGCTATAACCATTGAATTTTTATTGCTTTATATCTATCATTTATGTGATGCGATGTATGATATATATCTTTTGTTCGTATATATTGATGAGATCAATAAGGGCCAAATTAAAAGAAATAACGATGACATATTTAAAGATTTCCCTCAATTTAATCTAAGTTAAAATTACTCGTCCAATATTTGCCCTCGTCAACACCTTGATCGATCTTATGTGGGTTTTGCCAAAGCATTGACACATAATTCTATTTGGTTAAACGCGAAGAATAAGCAAGTGATATTCATCGGCCGAAATATTGGTAATGACTTAGGTTATTCTAATAGGATTAGAAACCTAAAGGCTAAGTATTTGGTTAAGTCATGATATAACTGAACAAGAGTTGTTCACCAAATGGAGTTACATGAGATGTAATTATTAAAGGGTTACTTACCTAAATAACTTCTATCCTAAAAGAAAAGCTAAAGCTGATTTAGGAAATTGGTGAATTATGGATCCTTGCTCACTAGAAAAAATTTCGTCGAATTTTTCCGAAATTAAAAATAAGAGGGATTTTTAATTTTGAACAAAATAGTGGGAGTATTTTATAAAAAAGACCTATTTATAATATTTTAAATTGGTAAATTTACTTTATTTATTTCCATTGTTGTAGATCTAAATGGCAAACAACACTTTATCACTGTGATCACTCCTTGAGAAGGAGAAACTCAATGGCATAAACTTCCTTGATTGGTTCCCCAATTTGAGAATTGTTCTCAAACATGAAAGAAATGAATATGTCACTGAAGAACCTGTTCCAGATGAACCCGCAGCTAATGTTTCTAGAGCTGACAAAGAAATGTTTAAGAAACATATGGATGACTGATAAGTGCTCAACACACTATCACTTTTCACTCCTTTTATGGGCATTAATCACCAAATATACACCCAATCGGACCAATGCATATACTCAATGTGATATATTCAGAAGTTATGCTTACAGAGTTAATATTTACAGAAAAGGCACGTTTTACTGCATTTTTATATCTGTGCAGGATAACCAGTGCCGCGACAGCAACAAGGCCGAGGCAGGACCTGATGCCGAGGCAGTAGCAGAAAGACAGGAAGCAAGACTGTAGGCGATGGAAAGATAAAAATCCAAGGGACGTGTCTGGACTTAAAGCCCATGAATCGGAGCTGGCTAGCATGAGTAAAAGCCGAAGAAAAGACCATGCTGGAAAGCCCCCTTAGCCGAATCAAACTTGGAAATATTTTAATTATGTACATGACTTGTTCCCTACTCCAAGTTGTATTCTACTTAGGAAAGGTTTGCCCTAGGTCTAGCCTATATAAAGACCTAGCCACCCAATGTAAAAGAGATGGAATACCTAGGGAGAGAGAGCCGAATTCTATACTTGTCTTCTTTATCTCCATTATGTTCTAAACCTTCTTAGGGATTAGGTGAAGGTTGCCGAGTATATGTGAGAGGAGATTGTACTTTGTCTTTTTTTCAATGCAATAAAATTATCAAGGTTTGCTTATCCTTTGTTATTCCTTGTTCTTGCATTCAAGCCCGGGAGGGAAGTTTGTGAGTAATCCATTTATCTAAGCTCGGGAGAGTTAGATTCACAAAAGGGGTAAGTACGATGTTTCAATCGCGAAATACTAACTCAGCCTAGGGATAGGTTAAGAGTTTCAGCGGCTAAAAGAAGTGTGAGATTGGTTGGTGAGTATAATTGGTTCACGCCGGGAGGTATCATCAAGGACTAGTCATCAACAACACTCTGACTTAGGGATAAGCGGAGTCATTCAAGGACACTTTGTCGAACTTTGGTAAAGTCCACCCACGAGCAAGGGATTGCCGCGGCGGACAGTATCGTCGCTGCCAAGGCAGTAATCTGCAGTGCTGCCGAGGCAATGATATACGATTGCATTGAGTAGAGACAAGTCAATCAAATCCACAATACAACGCAACTGGATCCTGACCCATCTTTCTATATTATTAAATCTCTTTATTTTTGTTTAGTTATTTTAGTTTAGATAAACCAACTCAATTCACTTGTGTTTTTACTTTTCTACAGAACAAGAAAGTGAAGAAGGCATATTAAGTCTACCAGTCCCTGTGGAGATGATAATCCGATAATTACTTATCACTTATTACTTTCGATGTGTCCACTTGCACTAAACGCGCACTTTTGACACGTGACAATGACATGTTATATGTCGGATGTCTTATGCTTGCTACCATGACTCCTAATCTTCAGAAGCAACACGAGGACATGGTTGCATATGATATGATTCAGAACCTCAAGGAAATATATGAGGGGCAAGCACGTCAAGAGAGGTATGAGACCTCTAAAGCTCTATTTCAGTGCAAAATGGTAGACGGATATCCTGTAGGAGATCATGTCGTCAAGATGATGGTCTATATCCAAACGTTGGAAAAGCTAGGATTTCCTCTCAAAGATGAATTGGCTACTTATGTTATTCTGCAATTGTTGCTGAATAGCTTGAATCAATTTGTCCTTAATTTCAACATGAATGAAATTAACAAAACTTTGCCACAATTACTTGGCGTGTTACAAACTGCTGAGAAAAATATGACTAAGGTTGGACCTAAGCCCATTCTGATGGTCCACAAAGACAAAGGAAAGGGAAAAGCAGTGGCAAAGTACAAGGGTAAAGGTAAGCTTATGCCCAAAGGACATAATGCACTGAAACCCAAAGGGGTAGTTAGCAAGGAAGGAAAATGTTTCCACTACAATAAGACCGAACCATGGAAAAGAAACTGCCCCATTTACCTTGAAGATTTCAAGAAGGATGTGAATCTATCAACGTCTTCTTGTTGGGTATTAGATACTGGTTGTGATTCTCACATTTGTACTTCTGTACAGGGACTGCAAAAAAGAAAGAATCTAGCTGAGGGAGACGTAGACCTATGAGTGGGAAATGGAGCAAGAGTTGCTGCATTAGCTATAGGAACATATATTTTATCTTTACCTAATGGACTTGATTTACATTTAGAAGATTGTTATTTTGTGCCTATTTTGACTAAAAACATTATTTCTATTTTTTGTTTGGAAAAGATTGACTTTGAAATTATTATTAACAATAATTGTTGTTCTTTTTATCTTGATAATGTTTTTTATGGTTCGGCACAATTGGTTAATGACATATATATTTTAAATCTAGAAAATGACATGTATAACATAAATACCAAAAGATTAATAAATGAATCAAATCAAACTTATCTCTGGCATTGTCGTTTAGGCCATATAAGTGAGAAACGCATTCCAAAACTCCATAAAGATGGATTCTTAGATTCATTTGTTTCGAAAAAATGGATGTATGTGAATCTTGCTTACTAGGAAAAATGACTAAGGCTCCTTTTAATGGTAAAAGTGAGCAAGCAAGTGATTTATTGGGTTTAATACATAGTGATGTATGTGGACCAATGAATACACAAGCTAGAGGAGGATTTTAGTACTTCATTACTTTCACTGATGACTTCACTCGATATGGTTACATATACCTTATACGCCATAAATCTGAGGCTATTGAAAAGTTTAAAGTATTCAATAATAAAGTAAAAAATTAACTAGGCAAGAGTATTAAGTCACTTCGATCAGATCGAGGTGGAGAATACTTAAGCATAGAATTTGATGAATTCCTAAAAGAATGTGAGATTGTCTCACAGCTTACTCCACCAGGTACACCATAGTGGAATGAGTTTCTGAGAGGAGGAATCGAACTTTGTTAGACATGGTTCGATCAATGATGAGTCATGGTGATCTTCCGACTTCTTTTTAGGGACATGCACTAGAAATAACTGTTTTCACTTTAAATCGTGTTCCGTCTAAATCTGTTCAAAAGAAACCATATGAGATATGGACTGGAAAACGTCCTAGTATATCTTTTATGAAGATTTGGGATTGTGAAGCATATGTCAAACATTAGATGTCTACAAAGCTTGAAACCAAATCTCATAAGTGTAATTTTATTGGGTATCCCAAAGAAACTAAGGGATATTATTTCTTTAACCCTAAAGAGAACAAAGTGTTTGTTGCTCAAACAAGAGTTTTTCTTGAAAGAGAATTTCTCAATAATAAAGGGAAGGGTAGAGACATTAAACTTGGAGAAGTTCAAGAAAAATAATTCACTGAGCCTGAGATTGAACATGTTCCACAAATTGTTGAGAAACAATCTATAGATTTAGAAACACAATCACTACGTAGGTCCACAAGAGAACGTCATGCACCTGAGAGATATAGATTTCTCATTACCACGCATGGAGATGTTTTTATTATGGATCAAGATGAGCCTAGAACTTATCAAGAAGCAATATCGAGCCTAGATTTTGAGAAATGGCTTGAGGCCGTGAAATCTGAGATGGAATCCATGTCAGCCAACCAAGTATGGACTTTGTTTGAACCACCTAAAGGGATAAAACCTATAGGGTGTAAATGGGTTTTCAAGAAGAAAATCGACATGGATGAAAACGTACAAACATACAAGGGGAAACTAGTCGCTAAAGGTTTTCAACAAGTTCATGGTTTGGAATATGACGAAACTTTCTCCTCTGTAGCTATGTTTAACTCCATCCGGATCTTGCTTGCTATAGCTGTATTCCATGATTATGAAATTTCGAAAATGGACGTCAAAACCGCTTTCCTTAATGGAAAAATTGAAGAGGATGTGTATATAACACAACCAAAAGGTTTTGTCGCTCCAAGAAATGTTAGAAAGGTTTGTAAGCTATAAAGTTCCATTTATGGACTGAAGCAAGCTTCTCGAAGTTGGAATCTTCGTTTCAATGATGCGGTCAAAGAGTTTGGTTTTATCAAGAACGAAGATGAGCCTTGTGTTTACAAGAAGACTAGTGGGAGCATTATTTCTTTCCTAATCTTGTATGTAGATGACATACTTATCATAGGAAATTACATACCTACCTTACAGTCGGTTAAGACTTTGTTAAGTAGTTGTTTCTCTATGAAAGATTTGGGTGAGGCAACATATATCTTAGGGGTTAAGATCTATAGAGATAGATCTAGACGACTTCTAGGTCTGAGTCAAAGTACATATATAGAAAAAGTTTAGAAAAGATTAAGTATGGAAGAATCCAAGAAAGGATTCTTACCTATGAGACATGGTATATCTCTTTCGAAGAAAATGTGTCCTTCAACTCCACAAGAAAGAGAACGAATGAGTAAGATTCCATATGCTTCGGCTATTGGTTCTATCATGTATGTCATGATATGTACTTGACCAAATGTATCATATGCCTTAAGCATGAAAAATCGATATCAGGTAAACCCTGGTGAAAGTCATTCGGTAGCAGTCAAAACATGCTTAAGTACTTGAGAAGAATTAAGGATACATTTCTTGTCTATAGAGGCAAAGAAGAGCTTAGTGTAAAAGGTTATATTGATGTCAGTTTCCAAACAGACAAGGATGACTCACGATCGCAATCTGGATTTGTGTTTTGCCTTAACGGAGGTGCTGTAAGCTGGAAAAGTTCAAAGCAAGACACAATAGCTGATTCTACAACAGAGGCTGAGTATATTGCAACCAGTGAAGCAACAAAAGAAGCTGTTTGGATCAAAAAGTTCATATCCGAACTAGGGGTTGTTCCAATCATATCAGATGTTGTAGAACTCCGTTGTGATAATAATGGAGCCATTGCACAAGCAAAGGAACCCAGATCTCATCAACGATCCAAAAATATTCTTAGACGCTTCCATCTCATTCGAGAGATCATAGATCGAGGATATGTGGAGATATGCATAGTACACACGGATGATAACATCGTTGATCCCTTGACGAAGCCTCTGACACAAAAGAAGCATGATTGTCACACTGAGTCACTCGGTATTAGATATGTGAGTGATTGGTCTTAGTGCTAGTGGGAGATTATTAGAGTATGCCCAAAGACCAATCATATAATGATTGTAAGTATACTTTTATTTACCAATTTTATTGAATAAAGGCTTTACCATTGTTGTTTTTAGATATATGTGTCAATGTATAACATAAACTGAGAAACAATAAGGTCCATATAATAATATAAGTATTATTATTAAAAGATCCTTAGTCAAGTATTATTATGGGTATGGACAATAATAATACGCTTAAGAATATCATGTTATTAATTTATGACAATGAGTTTTCATTGACATAGAGATGTCAGAATTAATACATGAATATATTAATAGAGAATAATATATTGGATTGACCCGCTGTAGCATATGTCTTGGATTATTATGTGGCAGTCACGATATTGATCATAGTGACAACTATATGTATGATCCTTAGACTTGAGATTATTATTATCTCAAAATATGTTGTTTTATGTTTTGATGCAGTTAAACGTGTCTCGTAATTAGTTAAACTATAAAAACTGACATTGGACATTACAATATATGTAGTGGGATTTGAATGATCGAGATAGGATTTGTCCTTCCTACATAATAGGAAAATATATCAAAGGCCACTTGATTGAGTGAGACTAGAAATGCATGGTCATGCTTGAATAGGTTGATATGAGATATCACAAATTATTCATTAACAGTAGTCAACTCTAGATATCCAGAAACATTAAAATAGGCTATACAAGTGTGACTTTTCCAAGACTTGTGCCTATTATAGATATAAAAGGACAAAAGAAAATAGTGCATTAAGAAAGTTGGTCACGGACATGAGATATTGAATCATGATCTCTTGTAACTTAGATGACAATGATATATTGCTAGATGTCACTCATTGTTTGTAATATTAGAATTGTTCTAATATTATTACTAACGTTACAATGAGCCTATAGGGTCACACTCAATGGTTGAAAAGGAGCAAAAAATATATATGTATAAATAGATTATATTTAATCTAGGATTTAATCAAAGGATATAATTAAAATAATTGTATTCCTTTTCAAATTCGGATTAAATATAAATCCTGAAATTTAAGAAAATTATAAAATTAATTATTTCCTATAACAAATTCAGAATAAAACTTTAGTACCTAGGGTTACACATATAATAGGAATTTTTCGTCTAGTAGCTGCATTAGAGAATCCCGAATTCCCAAAACCTAAAATCATGAAAAATAGTTTTTCGAGATTTGCTCTCAACTAGGTGAACTGAGTAGAGACCAAGACGATATTCGTGGAGGCTAAAGATTCGGATTATTAAACGATCATGATTGTAACAGATCCAGTTGTTGTTTTTGCTGCTTATCAAGGAACCCAATGTAAGTCGTCGCATCTCTTCCTCCCGATTTCGGATTAAATGTACATGGATCAATGGAAAGACCGTCGTAATTTTGTTTCGCTATGCCGTGGGGTGTGCCGGCGATCCCAACAAGAATTTGGTGCGCTCTATAACTTCTTGACGAGGACCAAGGTTATAACTTTGATCGGAGTAAGGACACGCCTATGTTTCTTCAAAGGCCAATGATGAGGCCCATTTGTTGACCAAGCTTGTAGGAGATAAGCCAACAAGCATCGAGACGTTCAATCCCATAGTGAAAGATAATGGGAGTAGCAAGAGTAAGTTCGTTTGAGAAAAGAAGGTGAGCAGAAGATTGAATTGCTACTTTTTTTATGGCTCACATTTGATAAGAAGTTGTCCCGAGAAGAATTGTCTCGTTGCCATCGTCAAGTCGAACCAAGGTTGAAACTTAGTACGATAACAATGAAAAAGTCATTAAGCCAAGGGAGAAAAAATAACTAAAGTGCTACCAATGTAAGTGGCCACAAAAGTTGCGAGATTTCCCATTGAATTATGCTATAACGTACATTGATTGAAGGCTAAAAGAGCTATCCATTTCCAATAAGGAGACTAAGGTGCTTACCGAGGGTGTTCATAGGAAGAACACTTCTTTAGATACCACGATCAAGAAAAGTAAGAAGGGAGCCAAGCCGAAGAGAGAGAGAGAGACCGTGGATACACCATCTATGGGAATGATGGGAAAGAAGTGAAGTCTTCAAGTAAAAAACAACAAAGTAAAAAAGCACCAAACTTCAAGGAAGAAATGTCGATGCAGAAAGAAAGATCCAAACATCAAGTAAGATGGGCGGATGAAACAGACTTCATAGAAGGACTGATGCAACTTGTAAAAAGAACTTTGAGGCAAAATGTTCGATGCAAATAGGGCTAGACTTCATGGAGATAGAAGGGCTGGCCCATTTTAGAGTAAATGCGACAACCGAGAGCACAATACTAATGTTTTTTAGTTTGATTTGCCATCTTTTTGGAGTGTAGGTCGAGTTAGACCTAACTCATATTTCAGAGAAGACAAATTTTGGAGGGGACCTTTCAGAGTTTTAAGGAACCAAAGAGATGTGTTGATGAGTCTTAAAGTTCATCTAATGTTCAATGTAGTGACACCCAAGACAGAGATGAGCAATCCAAGACGTCAAGAGACCCCCAATATGATAATAGTAATGATGCAAAATATCGATGTAATCCATTGATACATGAGCCAACAAAAGCATTTCTTATGGGGAACCGCATCAAGCTGAGGCAACAAGTAGCAACATCCAAGATAAACCAACCTAGGATTGTTCTAGTGGAGCAAAAATGGAATCACTAAGTTCGATGGGTGAGAATGTAATGTCCCGCATATTGGGGTCCGTGACAGTAGCGCACAAGTCCGAACACAAGGTTCTATCGGGCTTGACAAGACCATCAAACTTGGACCAACACTTAGAGATTGCTAGAGATCCCGTTTCGAATATTGCAAGAGATAACTTGTCAGATAATGATAAGGGGGAAATCTTACCATGTCAGGAGAGATCAACTATCCAGGGAAACTTTCCTATGAATTGATAAAAATTATATAAAATTGGATAAAATTTCCTTAGATATGTGATTTTTTATTTAATTTGGGATAATCCTAGGCATCCATGTAAATCGATCGTGATCATTGAGTGAGTGAGAGCTCAACTATAAATATAGAGGTCTCACCGTCATTTGTACTCACCAAACACATTCCATCCTCCTTCGAGAGAGAGTAATAAAGCTCTGAGGCATTTACTCTAATCCTTATCCTTTTTAGTTGTTCTTTAGCTTTTCATTCTTGTTGCCTCTCGAATGTCTAAGAGTAACCACCATAGTTTTATTTAGCTTCCACGTCCATAGAAGCCTTGAAGGCTTGTCCAAACCTTTTTCGAGTAGAAGTTCTTGCAAGACTAGTTGAAGGCTGACTTAGATGCAGAGATATGTCCAAGTAACGTCACAAGGCATCTAAGGTTGCACGTTCTGAACGAGTAGCGGAGTCCTACAGATGTGACACTATACGAACGTGATACTATCTATAAAAGAAGAGTCTTTTTAGTTATTTAAAACCCTTATTATTGTTATTATTTATTTATTAGATTATAATTAAAAAATTAAAAACTAAAATTGTTACGATAAAACATAAACTTTCTTATTAACTGTTAAGCTAACTTTCAGATGGCTAACTAAAAATCCTAACAAAGAATTAGGAAACAAGGAAAGAAAAAAAAGTAACTAAAAATGGATAATTTGTAGTGGGAATTCAACACTTTAAATTCGAAAGAATTTAAATTCAATGAAAAATTAGCACAGAACAAGAGAAATTATATTGTGGACTTTTTGCACCACATTATCTTTAATTTGTCCACTAAAATTTAGTCATTTATTTTTCTTCATATTAATTTATTTATGATTTATTTTTTAACCACCAACTCATTGTTTACTTGGAGAAATTATATTATGAACCATTTTCACGACATTGTTCTTGGTCTAAACAATCAGGTTAATTCATCTTTAAGTAACTACCTAATAACTATCTACAAACTAATTATATGTAGGAAGAAGGTGATGATTTGTAACGACCTGGTTTTTCTAGGTCAATGTCGAGCTTTCACCCAGGCCATGAATCGTCAAGTCGAGCCACATGTTAGAGCTTTTTGGATCGTGTTGGACTGTGTTGGACCTCAGTTTTATCTCGTTGGGACTTCGGTGTTAGTGGGCTTGGATTTTAGGCTTTGATTTTGGGTTGGGTTGGATGATGAGAGGTTGCTGAAGGGTGAGAGAGTAATTTCCTCACCCATTCACTTATTGTTTCTATAGCCTTGGGGGGAAAGGGGGATATCATATTGTTTTTTATTCTCCCTATTTCCTCTTCTTCTTTCTCTTCCCAACTCAAAGAAAAAGATGAAAGCTTGTTGTTAAAGGAGAATCATGTTTTACTCACCAACAAAGAGTTGTTCATCAACTTACGATCTTTGTTTCAAGGTGTATATCCCTTGGTTTAGTGGAAAAAGCTCTTGAAGCTCAAAAATCAAGGATTGAGAGTGGGAGAAGCTTATGAAGCCTTAATCCGGGTTTTTTGCTTAAGGTAAGTACATTTTTGACTCCAAAACTTTATGTGCCTTATGAAATATTTGTCTTGCTTGCTTGCTTGATTATAGATTGCTATTTGAGTGTTTTGGTAGTTTAGAGCCCTAAAATGGTAGAATTTATATTATAGGTTGGAATGAGGTAAAATTGGTAGTAACATACCCTATATACTCTAAATAACTTATAGGAATGAATTGAGAATCAACCATATAGGTTGAGGCGGGAAATTTTAAGATTTCCCAACCCAAAACTGCTATTTCATACAGGGGTATCATAACGGGTTAGGGTTGTATCGGTAAGCTAGTGTATTGTTGGTAGGCTATTTGTGAGAGGTGTATCGATACACGGGGTAGCGTACCGATACCCATAACATGTTTTAAATTCTAGAATCATTTTCCTGTATCGATATGGGAAAGTGTATCGGTATCATTGTTCCATTGGGTTGAAGATGACTTCGAGTATCGATACGTAGCTAGAGGTGTATCAGTATGTGTAGTGTATCGATACAGGGCATTCTTATATCGAAATCATGTATCGATATGGGGGTTTGCTATCTCGATACGAGTATATATTTAAGTTGTTTAAACCTATTTGGTGTACCAGTACAACAAGGGGGTCTATTGATACTGAGTGTAGTACCAATAATCTAATGGAGCGTATCAGTACGCATAGAGCAATCTATCCAAGAATTTGAGTTAGTGTTTGAGGGTTCTATAATTCGAGATAAAGACTTCAATGGGTCTCTAAAGGTATAAAATGAACTATAAAACCGATAAATTGAGTTTAGTATCCTAATATATGAATTTATGGCTAAAGGCTTAATAATTATTAGGTGTCCAAATTGTATTATGCTTTCCTAAGGATCCATGGTGGATCGGACAATGGTGTATGGTCGTTAGTGTCATCGATGTGTGTTCATGGGGCAACAATATATTTGAGATGCCTTGGATAACTAATGGTTAAGTTTTATGTTTGTCTTAACTTGATAATGTGTGTGGATGCTCGGGGAGCATGTGTTACTTGTATGTCTTGGTAAAGGAAATTCGGATATCCTAGAGTCGGTGAATGGGTACTTAATCAAGGGGATGAGTACTTAGGGTTGTGTGATGATTACATCCGACGTATCCACGGGCTATGTGATCTGGATGTAGTTCGAACCAATCTGTGACTATGATGATCCAAATAAGGAAATATAACTTGATGGGTTGTGTGAGCATCAAGTAAATCGAAAGGTTATGCGATCTCGAGTAACTTGATGGGCTACGTGACCTCAGGGATAAACTACTTGTTGCTATGTTGATCTAAGTATGTAAGTATGTCCCGGATATATCTATGGCTATGTTGATCTATATATGGTCTAACCCGACGACTATGTGATCATGAGTATAGTAGGACTACGTCTGGACAATAGGTATGGATATTGTATGCATGTGTGAATGTTATATAGACTAATAGTTGAAGATGTAGCACCCCAAATTATTCCCAACTTAAAAATTCATAATTATTGATATCCTTAATTCAAAAACCTAAAGAAAATTTAGGAATTTTATTTCAAACCCTAATTTGATTAAGGGTTTAAATTAACTTTAGTGACCTAAATGAAATAATATGAAACCTTGGAGGTCAAACTATATACGTTTTGTTCTGTTTTGTTTGGGAACCCTTTATGGTAATTTATCCATTAGTTTTTAAGGTAATTTAAACCAGTCGCACTCTCTTTATTGCTTGTACTCTGCTTTTTCGTTTTCTAACTTTTCCTCTCTTTCAATTATACAAATATCTTGTGCGAGTCCGGTAAAGTTTTATTCAATCGTCAATCCTCATCTTTGGTTACCCCTTGTGTCACTGTGTTGTGCGAGATTGAAGGAAAGTAATTATTCTTTCTGTTAGAATTAAAATATATTCGATGTGAATATGAACCCAAGATCTATATGTCAAATCATCAAGAACAACAAAATAAATAAACTGAATGCGGAAGTGTACCTGAATTAATCGATAGAGTTTTTAGGGTTTGATCTTCCAAGAAGTTAGGTCTTCTCTTGCGGCACAACTCTCAGACGGGAAAAAGAGATATGCAAGTTGACCTAATTCTTGGGGACCATAACCCATTTATATAGTTGATTTAATAACCAACTATTAAGTATTTATAACTCTGTCCCTCATCAAATTATAAATACACCTTATGTATCTACACTTTTAATTCCATGACAATCTAATACCTATAACATGTGTAATATAATTGGTCACTTAATTACGTGTTAAACTTTATAATAGCAATATACATTATACATATGTGTCCACTATTATTGAATTTTAATCCAACAATCTCCCACTTGGACAACATATGTTTCCTGACAAATGTATAACCTTATGAGCTCAAAATTTGCTATCATATAATAGATATTCTATAACAATCTCGTCCATCAATTATATCCATATAGTATCAAAGCGGTCTTCATCATATCAATCATGACTGGACCCATCAATGGTCACGTATACAAACATAATCAAGTGACATAGATCAATCATGGATGCGTAGCATGAAAATTACATGTAAATGTGAATCGAACATGCCTATTTCCAATTGGCCCTCTTAAACTTTAGTGAGATCAAACTTTATTAAATTCAGAGTGTGCATAAGCCAAAATAACTTTATTTCTACAGAAATTAACTTTAAACTGAAGTAACCGAAATTGTGTCTAAAACGAATGAGCATTTATCAAAATTACAAACTCCCACTAAACTGAATATACTTAAATAATATTACACCCACATGAGCAGTATGCTCATGAAAGACCTAGGGTGATAGTTTCTCAATAAGTGCGCAATTATGGAGTTTATACCATCATGCTCTATAAACACACAAACACTCTGAATTTTCTTTAACAACTAGGAACAAAATTTTAAAGTGTTCCAATTGTTTATAGAATAAATGATGCATATTTATTGTCACAAAATAACTGAAGCGGTCTTTCTATTCAATCTTTAATTAGCAGCTCATGTGACAGAGTCTTTTACATCAATATTCTAGTAGAATCGAAGCCTGTAAACTTGATGATCTCTAACTTACCAGAACTTCAATATGTGAGCATGTAATTTTTTGTTTTCTAAAGACATTTCATAACTCTCTTGGCTGCTATCCAACGGTCCATATTAGATTTACTTAAATATCTATCTAACATTCTAATAATGTACGCAATATCCAAATGCATACATACTTAAGCATAAATTAGATTCTCAATAGCTTATGAAATCTTTTGTATTTTATAAATTTGAAGGTTACTTGTAGGGCACTAAAAAAATTGTCTTCTTTAGTAATATGAGTGTCACTTGGTTTACTCTCACTGAACTTGTAATACATACAATTTCAA
Source organism: Abelmoschus esculentus (assembly GCA_035048815.1). Taxonomy (NCBI): domain Eukaryota; kingdom Viridiplantae; phylum Streptophyta; class Magnoliopsida; order Malvales; family Malvaceae; genus Abelmoschus; species Abelmoschus esculentus. The sequence goes on along the minus strand of JAUCBN010000063.1, from coordinate 6,510,111 downwards.
CTAAATTTATCTCAAAACCGAATGAAATAATCAATATAAAATTTATAATTTTATTAATGAGAGTCAAACTTAATCTCATAGATGGATTTCTTTAATTTACATATCATTAATTTTGTATCATTAGACACAAATCAATGATTCATAATATAACGCGGAGTTTGTCGAAACGGACTTTCCTCGTTTGTTACGGATCTAAGAGTGTTGTAGGCACGTTTCTGCAATAAAAACTACAAAGAAATAACAAAAGTTATATGTCATAATTATATTAAATAGGAAATTAAAAGATAAAAAAAACATAAAATAAATATAATAATTTAGCGTTTTAGGGAGGACTTCAATGACGTTGTTGATGAAGACTTAAAAAACGGCCGGTGATGGAAAATGCTAAACTCGAAAGAACTTGAACAATATGTTGAACGAACCCGAATCGAATCTGTTTAACGCCGTAGGACTTGGACCCGCTAAATATCAATTTAGGAACCCGAAGTATCAAAAGACAATCAACGAATTGAGTGTCGAATAGTTCTAAAAAGAACCGAAAAGAGAAAGAAATCTCGAATAAAATTTTATTGATTCAAATTGTGTAACCTTGTTCTTACAAAATAAAAATATATATATATAGGAAACAAAGAAGGGTGTCGTCTGTAATACAAGGCTGGAAGTTAAAGGAAATTCAAATTGAAACAATTCACACCGATTGGAATAATCACATGTCTATTGTGAACGATTTAGCACATGTTAAATGTGCATATGAAATTCAAAATTGAATTTCAATTCTGTGTTCAATTGTGTGGGTAACAGCACATGTTAAATGTGCTAAATTGAGAAACAAATTGAATTTGTTTCCTTGACCGCATGGTTGCTTCTTCAACCGACTGTGATGACACATGTAAGAGCACATGTGATGCAATAACAACACATTACATGGTCTTCAATGCTTGATCTTCAACCGAATGGACTTATAATGTACACATATAATGGACATTGCTTTTTTTTCAACCGAGGGGCGACATCAACCGAATGAACGTTCACCTATGTATTGGAATAAAATAAGTTAGGTATATATTAAATATATATAATATGTAATATAGTCTAATATGTCACATATCAGCATGCAACACATTATAAACCCTATGTTCTAAGGCATAAATATTATTGAATAAATTCGGAATTGAAGCACAAGTAAGGAAAAGTGTTTCCCTGAAATATTTTGCCTTAGATCGAGTAATGGGTCCTAAGGGAATGACCTCCGGATCAGTGTCAAGTGTTGGTGAAGATGTGCTCACATAAGTACCATATAATTAATTTATTCAATGTTGTCATTAAAAAATACAAGCTTAACATCCATCTTATGTAGCTCAAGATTAAAAGCAACAAGTGTCAAATTATTTTGAAATAGTCTTTCAGTATAACTTGAGAGAAAGTCTCCACAAAATCAATATTTTCTTTTAGAGTACATCCTTTAGATACAAGAAATGCCTTATACTTGTCCACATTATCATTTACATCCCTCTTGGTTTTAAATATTAATTTACAACCAATTGGTTTGTACCTTAAGGTAATGCGACAAGTTCCTAAACTTTATTGCCTTGTATAAAATTATACTCTTTTTTTAATGACATCTATCCACTTTTGAGACTTAAAACTTTTATGGTTTGATAAAAATAATTGATCATGTTATTTTCTATCAATCCTTTATTATACTTATTTTCTTGATGAAATACTAAGTAATAATCCTTAATAGTATTTCTCTTTTCTCTCATGGATATCTTTAAATATATTTTTTTAGATTGTTGAGTTTGTTCTTCTGAAAAACTAGGTACCTTATCTTGAATGAGAGTTGTTCAACATTGTTTTGCTGATGTACTTGATTCACTTTTGATTAATGATAGGTGTAAAAAACTAAACATTATCAAAAGTGATATTAGGAATTAAATTAATATTTAATTCCTCCTTAATAACAATGTATATATAACCTTATTCTCCTTCCAAACTCAACATCCTAAAAACTGTTATAAATCTCTCATTAAAATAATTTTAATTATGGGATCATAAACTTTACAGCCTATTGATCACTCAAAATAACCTAGGTAGTTGCATACTTTTGAAGTTTATTTTTTTAAAATGTATCCTAGCTTATACAAAAGAATCAACACTTCGTAACTTATTGTTATTCCTTTTGAGTAGGACCCTTAGCAACTTCATTCTAATATATATATATATATATTTATTGCCCTTATTCTTAGAGACACAAACTAAATGAGCACTAACTGAATGAGTATTTTTACAATTATAATGCTTCAACTTTTCTTCTTCTTTAACACAATGAGAAATAATCTCAATTGAAGTTTATTTCTCCTTTAATAATTGTAACTAATTTTGAATTATTTAAATTATATAGGAAGCGATGCCAAAATTATAAGAACGAACAATTGTTATAAAATTTGATCTTATGTGCCTTAAGTTTTGAAGCAATATAATATACTCCCTCACATTTCCTTGATCTTATACTTCATAGACATCAAGTAAACCAAAAAGAGATGTCATATTAACCTTAAAAAATATATTTTTTATCAAGGAAACCCTTAGTATGAATAATTTCTTTAGATTTGTGCTCCTAAAAATTTATAAAATATTTAAACTTTATGATCATTAGACTTGAACGAACTCGCCTCTCAAAATCCTATTTATGGATGCTTACCACCGTGAGAGGTGCAAGTTGTTCTTCACTTAGTGAAAGTTCTATGTTCATACAACCAAATACTATATATAAGTGTCTTTTCTATTCCTTGAAATTAATTTCACTAAACATGAGTGTAGAATGTATTCAACAGATATTATGATAGTAAAGATAAATCATCTAAATATAGAACAAAAATTATTAAATAAACAAGCTCACATAAATATTCATAAGTAAACAATAAATTCAAAATAATGGCTAGTTCCCCTCAAGATACCAAGCACAACATTAATATCAAGTCTTTGGACAGTAATATTAACTGTAAGCGGTACTCTTGTTGTAGCAATCAAACATTGACAATAAACTATGTCAAACAATAGATTAATCTTTGGACTAACGTATTGTTCACATAAAATACCATATAATTATCACACATTTATCGCCACAATTGTCGTTGTAATTCGGCCAAATGTTAATTTTCCTTTGGGCCAATTAATAAACGCATGAATTACAAAGACCTATAATTATCTTAATATTTTAAATAAACTAATCTACACAAAAGCGGTCACTTTGGTGACATTATGTTTCAAATAATCTATTAAAATATTAGATATCTGAAGCTAAAATATGAATTTAATTGTTTCAAAATATTTTTCTTAATTTTATCTTTTACCCAAGATAAAAGATAACCAAAGTAATAATAAATTTGAATAAAGGTAACCTCATCACAAGATATTGAACACTCTAATAATATTTAAAAAAAACATTAATTTGTAAGTGATATCTTGATGTAGTAATCAAACATTGATAATAAGAATATGTTAAACAAAAATCTTCCTTTAGGTCGATTTATTATTCACATATAAAACTAATAATTATCACATATTTATTACAACAGATGCACATGTAACATTACTAATTATTAATCTTCCTTTGGGCCGATTAATATTAGCATACACTGAATTACATGCACAAAACCTTCTATATTTTAAAATAAAATAATTTTCACAATAACGATCACTTTGGTGACTTAATGCTTCAATTAATTTATCTTAAAATATATACCATAATATACCAATATTCAAACTTAATATTTATAATAGTCAAAATTGAAATTTCTGATAACACTTGAGTTTTCAAAATAAACCAAATTAAGGTTGTCTTAATGGGGCTATCAGAATCCAAATAACCGAAATCTTTGATTGTTCTTCAAAAATTCCTTAAATATGTTTTTATCAAAACTAAATTCGATCAAAATATTTAATCTTTAACTAAAAACAAAATACAAAAACGTCATACAAATGAGTAATTCGTATAATAATTACTTGAAACTTTAATATAATCATAATAATATAATAATCAAAAATAAATTTTTGATCAAACCGAATTGAATATATAAATACCAAATATATATTCTATAATCCAAAATAACATATGATCAAAACTAAATACTGAATATATTAACCAAGTAAATCACATAAAGTAACAATATACTTTAAAAGTAACATGCCAAAAGATCATTCAATCATAACTTAATAGACATAAACCGAATATAAAGCTTTAATAGCTAACCTGATTATAAATTTTTTTGAATCATGATAAATTTATCATGACAAAGCCGAAATTAATTATATTTTTCTTTATTATTAACGACCAAAACTAAAATTTTGATCTAACTGAATTTAACTTAATACTCAATGATCAAAACTAAAATTTTGATCCAACCAAATTAAACATATTTTTTAAATAAAATATATTTAAAATATATATTTCATAAAAATAAAGTAAATATGCGACTACCGAAGTAATTGGAATCTGAACTTAAAAAAAATTAATTTCCAATTAATAACAACCCAAAATTAAATAAATTTTTATGCGGACAAAACCTAATCTTCATATAAATCTAAATTGAATTCTATGATTTCTTAATTAATCGATTCAAACCCATGAACGTAAAACCAAACTAAATCCACGAAAATAGAAAACAATGAATGTTTATCCATTGGAAAAGAACGAATTGACGAAAAACCAAAATAAATATAAAATTCATAAGGTTAACGATATTATAAAAAAATCAAAACTGAAGTAAATCATATTGATTTCATCGGTTATAGTACCAAAATTTAATTTCCAAATCAAAACGCATGGTTTTGACAGGAGAGAAAAATAACAAATTGATCCAACCGATTGCAAATTGAAAAGGAAAATTAATAATAAATTAAAGAAAAAACAAGTCCAAAGTTATGGACGCAAAAACCAAACTGGATTCCATTGAAATTAGAAATCAATGGACATAAAACTGATTATTAGATCTCAATGATTCGACATAATTCTGGCACTGATGCCACTTGTTAGAATTAAAATATATTCGATGTGAATATAAACCCAAGAACTATATGTCAAATCATCAAGAACAAAAAAATAAATAAATTGAATGCGGAAGCGAGCCTGAATTAATCGATAGAGTTTTTAAGGTTTGATCTTCCAAGAAGTTAGGTTTTCTCTTGCGGCACAACTCTCAGACGGGAAAAAGAGATATGCAAGTTGACCTAATTCTTGGGGACCATAACCCATTTATATAGTTGATTTAATAATTAACTATTAAGTATTTATAACTCTGCCCCTCATCAAATTATAAATACACCTTATGGTATCTACACTTTTAATTTCATGACAATTTAATACATATAACACGTGTAATATAATTGGTCACTTAATTACGTGTTAAACTTTATAATAGCAATATATATTATACATATGTGTCCACTATTATTGAATTTTAATCCAACACTTTTTTTCTATTTTGGTGGGATCATGTATTGACGGGGAAGGAAAGTTTATTATGTCTATAAAAATTTGTTTTATGAGTAAAACCCATGTATTTTGATTTTATCGGGAGAAATAATTGAAAGTGGAGGAAGAGATTAATTGTTTTGGGTAACAATTTCATAGGTTTAGGAACTATGGAAGTGTGTGAGTTGGAGATATGAGAAATTTTAGTTTTTTTCCCACCTAGTTTCATGGTGATGTTGTGAGGAAGATGGGTGGGGAGGGTGATCCAGTGTGGTTATTCTTGTGTGCACCATTTCCTTTATTCATGATGTTGAGGATATTAAGTGTGACTTGTATTATTTTGTTCGAACCAAATTTGATATATTTAATCTAAATTAATTTCGTAGCGAGCGAATTAAATCATCATATTTATTTTGCAATTTAGCTATGTATTCAAAGTAAATATTGGAATTAAGATTTTAATTAGAAAATTTATCTTTTTCAGACGACGTTGTTATAGAGGATGAGATCGTATCACCGCTCACTAAGAACGCTTCAAAAAATCCTCCACGAGATACTCATGAGTTAGTTAAAATGTATATATATATATATATATATTCGTACAATTAAAGTTTTTGCGATACTAATTTTAGAATATTCGTAGAATCCAACCCGATTAAAGCTAAAGATAATTCGGATCGAGGGAAACATCACCATCGATGTTAGAACTATGCTTTCTAGAGGTGTGCTCTCTTATTTAGTGCTATATGTGTTTCTTTTGAAATTATATATATTTCTGAGTCATGATTGAAATTGTGTTTTGAGAATTATTTTGGTTTAATAGCATGTTTGATTTCGGTATTGTGACTCTGATAGTGCACTTGTGTTACCATGCATACATGTCATTGTGATTTGAGAAAAAGAAACTTTCAGATTTTCAGATTTTGTACTTTTGTGAGTTTTTTATTTGATTATCTTGTGAAAATAATTTTTTAGATAAATTATAATTTTGGATATTGTGATATTGGATCGTGTTGGAATTATTTTTGGATTTTTCAAATCGTGATGCGTTCTCTTGTGTGCAGGGGGTGAGATTATGTACGGAGGAAGTCGTGGCAGCCTTCCGGTTTGGAATCCTTAAGACCACTCTCGGATTTTAGTGATGATGTAGGTGAGAGTTCTGGGGAACTCCTCTATTCAGAATGGTGATGATATAGTTGGGATTTGTGCACTGCGCAAATGTATGTTTGATATTAATTTTGATATTTATTAAGATATTTATTTTTATTTTATTTTTGATTTTAAATCCTTTATTTGGATTTTTGAAAGATTTTTTAACAAATAATATTTTATTCGTTTTGGAAAATGAATTTTCTACGTTGACCTTTGAATATCGGTCAAACCTTATAACCCATTATTAGGGGTTCCATTTATCGGTATCAGAGCCTGGTTCAACACTCAGACTATGAGGCTTACTACGAGATTTTCTAATTTTTTTCTATTTTTGAGCATGCATTAAATTTTTTTGGGTGATATTAGAAATTTCTAAATTATTTTTATCTGATAATGATATTTAAATTGATTTTTAAATCTTAAACTCCTGTACCAAAACTTACTTAGTTTATTATTTTTATAGATTCTTAATAATGTCACCTCATAGGAGTTTTAGACTTGCTTCGTATAGAGGTTGAGGACAAAGCCATATTGTTGCCACGGTTAGTGAACCACCATCTATTATTGATCACATTGAAGATCCTGAGAAGTTACATAATTTGGAGGAAGAACATCATTTTGAGGGGCAACATACCACTGGTGGGGATCCTTAGGATCACTAGACTTTTGGAGATGATATGCTTGATGTAGATGAAAGTCAGAATGTGGAGATGGATAACACCTTAATGAATCGAGAGATCTTAAACTATCTACGTAGACAGTTAGAGAGTACCGAAGAGCTTATTTCTACTATATTCTAGCGTGTCGGTATAAAGGTCTTTGAGGGGTGTCCAGTGCGCACCTATCTATGGGTGGGTTATGGTTAGAATATCTTGAGAGGCAGTTTGAGGAGATGGACTATCCTGCGGAAAATAAGATGAGAATTGCAGTTTCTATATTACACAATGAGGCACAACGTTGATGGAAAGTTGAGCGTAGGTTGATTCTAGCTGACCGATCAACTTGGGAAACATTCCGTCAAGCATTTCAGAGTCGTTATATGGGTGAACAGTATCTTGTAGGCCGTCTTCAGGAGTTTTTAGATCTCAAGCAACATAATATGTCAGTGACTGAATATGAGATACGATTTCTGGACTTGATTCAATATTCTCCAAGGGTTATTGATTCCTAGAAAAAGAAGTGTTTATACGTTTTGAGGGGACTTTGTGTTCTGATTCAGAGTCAAGTTGCTCCATATAAGGATGTTATATTTAATCGACTGGTTAACTGAGCCAAAATAGTTGAGAAGATAGCTCTTAAAGAGAGTGAAAGGACTCATGATAGGGAATGAGGCATGAAAAAACATACTTGACAGTTCAAACTAGTTATACAGGTTATAGTGGGTAGAAAGAGAGAGGATTTCAATCAACAGGGTTCTCAGAGGGTGAGACAGATAGGTTCTTCTATTAGTAGAGTTGGTTCTACACTTTCTCAACCTGCACCAAAGTGTTCCTTTTGTCACAAACAACATTTTGGAGAGTTTCGCAGGATGTCTGGTGTATGTTTTAGGTGTGGATCTCATGAACATCTTTTAAGATTATGCATTTATCCTCGTATGAACTCTACTAGGAGGAATCAGTCTCAGGCTATAGTTCAAGCACCTAGTGGCAGTAGTTGTTAGAGACGACCTGCTGCTCAGAGTACAATAGTAAGGGTAGACCCGTTCAGAGTGGTGGTGCAGTTGAATCTAGAGTTAGACAGTCATGCTTAGTTTATGCTACCAGTGCTCATGCAGATCGTGATCAGCCGAATGTCTGCTAAAGAACTTAAGGAATTGAGGATTTAGTTACGAGAGTTATTAGATAAATGGTTTATCTGCCCCTAGAGTTTCACCCTGGGGAGCTCATGTTCTTTTTGTTAAGAAGAAGGATGAGATACTTCTTCTATGCATTGATTATCAGAAGCTGAATAAACTAACAATCAAGAATCAATACCCCTTCCTCTTATTGATGACATATTCAATCAGTTCTAGGGTGTTACCATGTTTTATAAGATAGAACTAAGATCTGTTTACTATCAATTCAAGGTTAAGGATTCTGACGTTTTTAAAACAACTTTCTAAATACGTTACGACCACTACGAGTTTCTTATGATGCCTTTCGAATTAACTAATTCTCCAACCGTATTTATGAATTTGATGAATAGGGTGTTTCAACCTTACTTAGACCATTTTATTGTGTTATTCATTGATGACATTTTTATTTATACAAAATCTGAGGCTGAACATGAAGAACATTTTAGGGTTACGTTACTATAGACTCTAAGAAAGAATCAACTTTAATCAAAATTCAGCAAGTGTGAATTATGGTTGAGAGAGGTGACATTTCTTGGGCATATAGTTTCTTCTATGGGGATTCAAGTTGACCAAAACAAAATTGAAGCTATCTTGAGCTTGAAGCAACCTAAGGATGTTTTCGAGATCCGCAGCTTCTTGCGTTTAGTTGGATATTATCGAAGTTTTTTAGAGTGTTTCTCGATCATTGCAGCTTCGTTAACCAAGCTTTTGAGGAAGAGTTTTCCTTTCGTATGTGGTGAGACTCAACAAGCTAGTTTTAAGAAGTTAAAGAGGATTTTGACTGAAGCATAGGTTTTAATTCAACCCAAACCTGGAAAAACTTTTACGGTTTATAATGAAGCATCTCACTCTGGTTTGGGATGTGTATTTATAAAGGATGGTAAGGTAATAGCATACGTGACTCTAATAGTGCACTTGTGTTACCATGCATACATGTCATTTTGATTTGAGAAAAAGATAGAAACTTTTAGATTTTCAGATTTTGCACTTTTGTGAGTTTTGTGATTTTAGTATCTTGTGAAAATAATTTTTCGGATAAACTATAATTTCCGATATTGTGATATCGGATCATTTCGGAATTGTTTTTGGATTTTCAAATCGTGAAGCATTATCATGTGTGCTGGGGTGGGATTGTAGTAAACCCTAGCCGCTCTCTCCTTTTTTCAAAATTCTTTTTTAAATCGTTCTTTACTTTGATCTATCCCTTTGATCGGTGGTCGACAATCAATTCTAGTATTGATTGTCGACCACCGGATCTATAAATCTATTGTTTTTAATTTCAATTTTAATAAGAATCTCTGCTTTTATAGCACGTTTTTTCTGTCATTGTGACACGTTTCTTCTTTCTTTGTGACATGCTTTTGTTTTGTGGTTTGATTCATCTGCTCTTGTGGCATGTTGCAGCATACCCTAGCGATCGATTGTTGTTTGCCGATGGTTTGATTTATCTGCTCTTGTGGTTTAATTCAATCGGCGCTACTTTCTGATTTATATTTTTGTCGGTGGTCTTTTGAAAAGTTATATCCCCACTCTATTTGATGATTGTTTGCCGATGAAATCAATCTTGGGTAGCGATGCTTATTACATGACAGTTTGGATCGTCTACGACTCCTTCCTTTATGCGTCTCGTTTGGATAAAGACAAGGAGATTCAAGAAGCTTCTGAATTTTATTGGTATCCTTAATTCCATAAGAATTTTATTTTCTCTATTTTTTGGGTTGTAAAATGTTTGGATTGAATAATCCAAATTTTTTACTTCTTAAAGGCGATGTAATTATAATTTTTATGGATTTAATAAAAATTCATTAGCATTTTGCAAAAAAGATCTGATAAAAATATCAATAAAGAACTTAGTCAAGAAAATAAAAGGTGTGAAAGTTATTTTAGGATGACATGAGCGAGATAAAGCAGAAAAGATCTAATAACGTCAGGAAAAAATCCAAGAATTTATTTGAGAGCAAATTAAGATATTAAGATCAACCTTAAGGTAATGGGTCTATCATTAATAAGAAAACGATTATTATATTAATTAAAAATAAAGAGAAAATAAATACTTGATTTACCTTAAAAGGAAAAGAATCAGAGAAAAAGAAAATTTGAAGAAAGAAACATGCAGCAATACGTATTAGAGATGTAAGGTAGGATTAGTTTCAACAGAAATGGTGAGCTGTAAGGTTGTTAAAAGAAACGGTTATTCTTTAGTATATGAGCTGTGAGCTCAGCTAGGGTTCTTTGTATGCTATAAATATGTGAGTTAATCCATAAATGCAATTCACGTGAATGAAATGAAATGTTCTTAGTTTTCTTCCTTAAAGCTTTCTCAGTTATTTTACCATGCTTAACATGGTATCAGTCGTCGTCGATTTTCGTGTCGTTCCGCTTTCGCTCCATTGATTGATTCTCTCTGTCGAAGAAAATCAAGATGGAAAACTCGCCTCACATTCATAATCACAGTAGACTAAGGTGACATTTTTCCACTGCGAAACTCATATTTTGGTCTTTTGTCTCCTTGGCCCTGATCTTGATTTTCTCTTTTCGTTCACCTTCCTCCAATCTCCTCCCGCAAGATTCTTTTCTTCACTCTCTCTGTTCGTATAATTGGGGTGGATTTGCTTGGGAAAGTCAGGTTCGTTCCTCAGCATGTGTTTTCTCTCGCTCCCGCAACATCACTGTTTTGATCACCAGAGCTTCCGGTTTCGTCGACATCCACATCTCGATTCCTTTAAAAAAGCGTGTAGATAGTGTTCTTGGACTTGATAATTTCAATGACTATTACAACCCTTCTTTGAAACGAGCTCAGCAAACGCTCCTATACCAAACTGGGGTTTTCATTATAGAAGGCGATATCAATGATTCGGCTCTTTTAAGCAAGCTTTTCGAGCGTGTTCCATTTACCCACGTGATACGCTTGGTTGCTCAAGCTAAAACTTGGTTACGGTTCATGATTCATTTGATTTTGGTTAGCTTTGAATTGGTTCATAATAGTGGCTTCTATGTTCTCTTATCTTGTTTACATTAAAGTATAAGGTTTATCAACTTATTTCGTCTCTTGTTGGAAGTTTTGATCAGCTGTTCAAAGAACGAAGAAGCAAAGATTGATAAAAAAAATCAAAGAATGAGAAGTAAAAAAAAAAAGTTTCTTTAGTACACTGCCAAAAGAGCAAATGTAACTATTGGATCAGTTGCTCAAGGAAAGAAAAATTCAAAGTCTCTGATCAAACCATTGATCTCTTAAAAAGTGAGAACACATGTCTGAAGAATACAAAACAAGAGAGAAAGAAAGAAAGAAAGAAAAAAAAAAGCATGAAACTGAACAAAGAAAGCTAAATGCCTCAGAAAGAAGATGAAGAAAGAAAGGATAGTAAGTGAAGAAATAAAGAAAGTTTACAAGTGTTTGTATTATTTCCATTTCTAGTTGTATGTTCAAAGATTAGCAAAAGTTGAAGAAACGGGGTGAATATTAGAGATGTAAGGTAGAATTAGTTTTAACAGAAATTGTGAGCTGTAAGGTTGTTAAAAGAAACGGTTATTTTTTAGTCTATGAGTTGTGAGCTCAGCTAGGATTCTTTGTATGCTATAAATATGGGAGCTAACCCATAATTGTAATTCACGTGAATGAAATGTCCTCGGTTTCCTTCCTTAAAGCTTTTTCAATTATTTTACCATGCTTAACAATACGGATGAGAAATTTGAGAGTGTTTGATTAGGTTTGAGATAAAGTTAAATTGATAATAATATAATTAATATTTTTTAATTTTTTTGAACATATAGAATTTTATTAAAATATATATCAAGGGTATATAGGTAAATGGATATATTTTGATATGGTCTATTGATATATTGAAAGTAATAAATTTCACACTTTGAAAGAAAAGAATAGAGGATAAGAACAAAGAAGAGAGAATAGAAGATAGTAGAAAGTTCAGTAATTGCATAATCATAAAACCAAATCCTTGCTAGTGTCTATATAATATAATCCTTCAAACCACGTGGTGCTCTCCTCTCACGCAATCCTCTCCGTGGCCCATGTTGAGCTGGTTGATTGTCCTCTGGTACCAAATCAGTTATCACTGGTTCTTTGTGATTTGATTGTTTCATTGATATACCCGTTGTGCCCTCCATTCCAACGGTATCATTCATATCATTACCCTCTCCTCGCAAAGCAACCTTGTCCTCAAGGTTTGTATCAACTAACTCATCGATTTCATCTTCAGTATTCAGTAGAGGTAAAGGTGTCACTTATTGTAATGGTTTGCCCTTACACGGCTTTAACTGTGAAACATGAATTATTGGGTGTACTCGAGATGAAGAAGGCAAATCTAATTTATAAGCTACGGCTCCCACTCGTTTTATCACTTGATAAGGTCCAAAAAATCTGGGGCTAAGTTTTTGTTGGCTTCGTAATTGTAGTGATAATTGTCGGTAAGGTTGTAGCCGCACATAGACCCACGCCCCTTCTTGAAGTGTCAATTCGCGTCGTTTGCTGTCTGCTTGATTTTTCATCCTAACTTGAGCTTGCAGCAAGTTACATTTCAATTCTCTTAGGAGTTCATTCCGATTCTGCAGTTCGTTATCCACTTGAGAATTACTGGAAGACCCTCCCAAATAGTTTATCAAAGTTGGGGGCTCTCGACCATAGAGTGCCTGAAACGGAGTCATTCTCGTTGTCGTCTAATAGGAAGTGTTATACCAATATTCAGCCCAAGCTAAATGTTTCTCCCACTCATTAGGTTCATCACCAGCAAGACCCGAAGGTACATTTCTAAGCAGCGATTCAAAGCTTCCGTTTGCCCGTCCGTTTGTGGGTTGTACGCTGAACTCATACAAAACTCAGTGCCCTGAAGGCGAGCCATCTCCCTCCATAAATCACTCATGAACAAGTTGTCCCGATCACTGACTATCGTCCTAGGAATGCCATGTAATTTAATTACCCCTTGCACTAACACTTCTGCAATCTGAGCACTGTTATATTGTTTAGGCAAAGCAAAGAAGTGCCCATATTTTGTCAATCTGTCAACAACCACTAAGATCGTTTCTTTACCATTAGAATTGGGTAATCCTGTGATAAAGTCGAGCGTTATATCTTCGAACACTTTTTCTGGAATCGGTAAGGGTTGCAGAAGGCCAGCTGGAGATAAGCTCTCACTCTTCATCCTTTGGCATACTTGACATTCACTAACAAAGTCTTTTACATCCTTCCTCATTCCACTCCAATAAAAAATGGAAGATAATCTCTGAAAGGTTCTTAATACCCCTGCATGTTCCCCCACAATTGAGCTATGGAATTCCCTAAGAAGGCACGATTTTAGTGAGGTTTCATTTGGAATAACAATGCGATCCTTATAAATCAGTAGACCATCTCTCATTTTATACTCTTTGTAATCTTTATTTCCATTGGCTATTTCATCCTGAATATCTCTCATTCCTTCATCCACCTCGCTTGCCCTTCGAATATCTTCTAAAACTCCCATTACTGGTCTTGATAAGGCCATCAGAGTGCCTTCTATTCTTCGAAATAACGCATCAGCAGTGGTGTTTAATTTGCCTGGTCGATATTTTATTTCAAAGTCATACCCAACTAGTTTAACCAACCAATGTTGTTGTTCCGACGTTTGAATCGTCTTTCCTGTGAGTTCTTTTAATGCCTTTTGGTCGGTTATAATTTCAAACTTTCTGCCCAATAGATATTGTCTCCATTTCCCGACGGCTTGTGTTATCGCATACATTTCTCTATGGTAAGTCAACGCTCCTTGCATCCTGCTACTTAATTTCTTACTGAAATAAGCGATTGGTCTTCCTACTTGCACCAAGACTGCACCAATGCCCACCCCAGAGGCATCTGTCTCTACGGTGAATGTCTTTCCAAAGTCTGGAAGAGCCAACACTGTCATGGAACATAATTCCGACTTTAATTTCTCGAAAGCTTGTTGTGCTGCTTCATTCCAATGGAAAACATCTCCTTTCTTCAACAATTCTGATATAGGCGCAACTATCATTGCAAAATTATGGATGAATCTCCGATAATAACCTGCAAGACCCAAAAATCCCCTCACCCCTTTCACGTTTAATGGTGTAGGCCACGATTTGATTGCCTTTATTTTCATCGGATCCATGGCTAGACCTTTGCTTGAGACCACATGCCCCAAGTACTCCATAGAATCCTTTCCGAATGAACATTTAGCCTTCTTCGCAACTAGTTGTTTCTCTCGTAACACTTGCAGGACTGTTCTCAAATGATCCAGATGCTCCTTCTAAGTTCGGCTAAAAATCAGTATATCGTCGAAGAACACCAACACAAATTGTCTGAGGAATGGTTTAAAGATACTATTCATGGTCGCTTGGAATGTTGAGGGTGCATTCGTCAATCCGAATGGCATGAAGAGAAACTCATAATTCCCTTCGTGTGTTCGAAAGGCGGTTTTGTGAATATCTTCCACCCTCATCCTTATCTGATGGTAGCCAGATAACAAATCATGTTTAGAAAATATGCAAGCACCTCCCAATTCATCGAATAGCTCTTCAGCACTAGGAATAGAGAACTTATCTTTTATGGTGGCCGCATTTAGAGCTCGGTAATCCACACAAAATCGCCATGTTCCGTCTTTCTTTTTCACCAATAAAACCGGTGATGAAAATGGACTTTGGCTTCGGCGAATGATTTGTGTGTCCATCATTTGTTATATTTGCCTTTCAATTTCACCCTTTTGGTAGTGTGGATAACGATATGGTCTTACATTTATAGGTTTCCCTTCCTTTTCCAAGTAAATGGCATGATTTGTTTCCCTAGTCGGTGGTAGTCCTTTCGGTGCAGTGAAGACATCCTCAAATTCATCAATCAATTTCTGCAAATCAGGATTCTAAACTTCACCCTGCTCTGCTTGGGTCATTACCAATTGCAATTGATACAATTCCATCATCGCCTGGGTATTACACATACGCCTTAAGGTGTTACACTGAATC
The DNA here is from genome assembly GCA_035048815.1 of Abelmoschus esculentus. NCBI lineage: Eukaryota > Viridiplantae > Streptophyta > Magnoliopsida > Malvales > Malvaceae > Abelmoschus > Abelmoschus esculentus. Next base: position 6,494,692 of record JAUCBN010000063.1, on the reverse strand, counting down.
AATTGAGGTCCTAGATTTCTTTCTCCTTGCCATCGACATTTCCTCCCCTTTAGTTGGAATTCAAAAGTAAGTTCTGAGAAATCCATGGTTACCGGACCCAAGGTGGTCATCCATGCCACACCCAACACCATTTATGTTCCCTTCAACGGCAAAACATAAAAATCAGTCTCCACTTGAGTACCTTGTACCTCTAGTGCAAGCTCACGAACGCTTCCTTCAGTCTTTAATCGCTCTCCATTCTCAACCATGACTTCAAATATGTCGCCGTTGATATCGTTAGACCAAGATTCTTAGCTACACGAGATTGAATGAAGTTATGTGTACTCCCTCCATCAATGAGGATCTGAATCTCTCTTCCTCGTATTGTCCCTTTCACCTTCAGTGTATTCGGAGTATAATATCCAGAAAGAGCATTAAAAGAAACTAAGGATTGTTCTCGTACTAATTCTTGTTGCAATTCTTGAGTGAGATTCGCATTGTTGTGATTGTCTGTTTCCTCTTCGACTACATTGTCCAAACTGAAAAGTTGGGGCACCTTGCATTTGTGACTAATGAAATACTTTTCATCACAATAATAACAAAGCCCTTTTTCCCTTCTAGACTGAGCTTCTGCGGCAGAGACGCGTCGAAATTGTGACGTGTTAGGGCTTGCATAATTTTTTTCTCTTGGGGGTGGACGTCCTAGCATTTCATTAAACCCATTAACATTTCCCACAGGTGTGGGTAATAATGAAGGCAACTTTGGAGCCATATTCTGCCCAAGTCCTTTCTTGACTTCTTGGAGTCAAGCCAAGGCTGCTATCTCATTCATTGTAGTGGGACGACGGATTAACACCTCATTTTTTATATCGTGACGTAATCCTGATATAAAACATTGGGCAAGAAAAGTTTCAAATAACTGGGTGGTCCTTAGTGCCATCGCCTCAAATCGATTCTAATATTCAGCAACAGACGTTGTTTGCACTATTTTGGTAAGTTGTCCTTCCAGTGATTCAATCTCGGTGGTTGCGAATCTCATTTTTATCGCTTCTACAAGATGTTCCCACCCCGCCAATTGGCAGCGTCGCTGCATCCATCTAAACCACTTCTTCGCCACTCCTTCCATTCGAAAGGATGTCATAGTGACACGGTGGTGATCTTTGGTCCCATAAAAATCGAAGAAGTCTTGTGCCGATACAACCCACTCCTCAGGATCTTGTCCTGTGAACAAAGGAAGCTCGACATATGCTGGTTTTGGAGGAAACGGAAAGTCGTCATCTGTTTCTTCCTTGACCTTTGTCTTGCCCCGATTTGCCAATACTTCTCCCAGCCTTTCAGTTTCTAAAGTTGTTCTGCTTGCTTGCCCTTTTGTGAAGATATCAAAGCTAAATGGTTGACAATATCTTGCATCGTCTTTTGCATCTTTTCCATCGTTTGCTTTTGTTCATCCAATGCTTGTTTGTGCTCCTGGGCACTGGATTGAAGAGAGCTCAAAACCTGCTCGTGATGAGTCGTGGTTTCTTGCAGCGTTCGAATAGAATCGGCTTGGGTCACCATATCTCTCAATGAAAGCACCAATGATATGGTCTATTGATAGATTGAAAGTAATAAATTCCACACTTTGAAAGAAAAGAACAGAGGATAAGAACAAAGAAGAGAGAATAAAAGATAGTAGAAAGTTCAGTAATTGCATAATCATAAAACCAAATCCTTGCTAGTGTCTATATAATATAATCCTTCAAACCATGTGGTGCTCTCCTCTCACGCAATCCTCTCCGTGACCTATGTTGAGCCGGTTGATTGTCCTCTGATACCAAATCAGTTATCACTGGTCCTTTGTGATTTGATTGTTTTATTGATATACCCGTTGTGCCCTCCATGCCAACGGTATCATTCGTATCATATTTTTAAAATGTTTATAATATTTTCTTTCATTATTTTCCCTTATATGATTTTAGCTAGTTTGCTTTCATGTACGAGAGCAGCTGCTGCAGACGTGGCATAGAGAGACCGTTGATGAAGGCCAATGATCACTGATGAGATGGATGGTCATGATCTGGCTGCTGGGAACCCAAATCCAACATTTTTATACACTGTAAATAATCATTGAAGTTAGGTGTAGTGCGGTCTGTCAAGTTGTTATTCACTAATGGAGCTTCCACTAACACCACTTTCCGAGAAAAAAAATTTTCTTTAATACTTTCTAAAGCTCTCAGCCTTTGTCTAAATCCAACATCATGAAATCCCTTCATTTCTTCGTCTTCCTGACATTCTTCTTCACCCTAACATGTTTCTGCAGAACTGAATTGTCGACTGTGACTGATGCGTTCATGCACTGCAATGGATCTATCGGAGACTGCGACGAAGCCAATGAGATACTAATGGAGTCAGAAATAAGCAGAAGGTTTCTGGAAGGGAAAAGGTATATATCTCCCGGAGCATTGAAAAGAGATCAACCGGTTTGCCGTGGTGGATCCGGCGGTGAAGCTTATAGTAAATCTGGCGGATGTCTCCCTGAACCGTCCAACCCTTATGATCGAGGGTGCTCAAAGTACTATCGTTGTAGGTCAGATTCGTGATCCACTGCCGATTACACCGGGTATATCGTTTGAAATGGTTATGTACAAGTAATTTCCATGTACAGGTATTTCAAGTTTTATGATTTTTTTAAGGTAAATCCACCGGATAATTTTAAGTTTAGTATCGAATTTAAGGGTGTTTTATCGAACGAATTGATTACGAGTTGAGCGGTGTTTGACTCGTGCTCATTAAAAGTTTTTTATTGTTTGATTCGATTAATTACTTGTTAAACTCATTAAAATTCTGCTTGACTCGTACCGGTTAAAAGTTTTTGTTGCTCAACTTAACTCGTTAGTCTTTAAAAAATTTTGTTGCTCAATTCAGCTCGTTGCTCGTTAAGTTTGACTCATTACTTTTTAAGCTCACTAAAAAAATTATCTTATTTTTAATTAAAATTAAAATTTAATAATACTATATGAGACATAATATCAACATAAGTTAACAAATTTAATCAAAAAATATTAAAGGAGTATATAAAATACTTTTAAACTCTAAATTCTAAACTAATAATCCACAAATACACCAAAGTAACGTATTAAAATTAAAGTAATAATCCACAAATTAATAATTATTATTTAAATTTATTTTTTAAATAAAATAATTTTAAAGTAATTGTTAAAATATATTTTAAAAAATTAATGAACTGCTTGTGAACTTATTGAATCGATTTAGACTTTACTAAATTCAACTCGTTAAGATTTTAAATCAAATTCGAGCTTACGAGCTGCTCAACTCGTTAAACACTCATAATATTGATTATACAATTAAACTTAAAATTTAATATTATTTTAATACTGAATTAAAAAATAATATTGTTTTAACACTAAACTTTAGTTATATTTGAATTATGCCATTGAATTTTTAAAATCAATGACGTAGATAAAAATTTATTTCGATAGAATAACCAATATTAAGTTATTTTTAATTTTAATTCCCAAATATGAAATCCTTAATTTAACTAGATCGGCTTCATAGTTTGAGCGTTGGATCTTTTCCAAAATCCAAAAGGTGAGGAGGCTTTCACAACTATATAATGAAATTAGAAAGATGGACGATTATTAGATGTTAAGTTATTTCAAACATATATTTTGTATGTGTATTAATGGACGGTTAACCATATTAAAATAACTTGTCCGTATAATTATTAAAAATAACATTTTGGTATTTTAGTGAATTGTTATTCTCATTTAAATTGATTATCGTTTATATAATTAATTGATTTATAAAATAGAATACTTGATCTACCATAAATTATTTTATATCTAATATTATTGATATGTTATTTATTTATTTCACCAATTTTAATAACTTAAATATATCAACCAAAGAAATTCAAATAAACTCTACAATATTTGTAATAAAAAGGTTTTTAAGGTTTGTCAGGGACAGAGTTAGGATCAAATATTGAGAAGAGCAAAGATATATTAAGCTTTTAAATCTAAAAATTGAAAGGGATAAAAACCTTAAATGCAATTATACCAAAACAATTTGGGAGGGGCAGAAGCTCCTCCCACAATATAAGTAGCTTCGTCCTTATTTGAAGCAATTAAAAAATTTAGGAAAATTAAAATACATCACAAGTTTAATAAAAAAAATAATACACAGATGTTAAACTTTAATTTACACAAATCTTTTAATTTTAAGAGTGAAAGATATAGTTTCAAATTTAAAATTTAAAATTTTGGGTTATAAAATTTATGGTATAAAACTAAAAATTTAATATTTAAATTTTATAATATAAATATATGCTTGTGTAAAATAATTTTTGCATAATTTATATATTAAAATTTTACACTTAATAAAAAACAGACTAATTAAATCTTCAAAGTTTACACAAATTTATATATTAATTAAAACACAGTGCAAATTCTTTAATATTCAGTATATACGATAAATGTAAGCAAATAATTAATATTTGTCATAATTAATAATAATTACTTAATCAGTAATTTAATAACATTATAAAATTAATTTTATTTTTTTATTAATTATTTTAAGTTGAACGTTTAAGTACGATATCCTAGTTTTGTTCAAATTTTGGAAAAAAAAGTTAAAAACCGTCGCCTGAGAGATTCGAACTCTCGCGGGTGAAACCCATGTACTTAGCAGGCACACGCATTAACCACTCGGCCAAAGCAACATTTAGTTAGCAAATGTATATCTTGATATATAATAAGTATATGAGTCAGATTATATTATCTCTTAGATATTTCACGTTCAATATGTTTGGGCAGAAATTGTTAAAAATGAGAGCCACGAATCCAAACATCAACTACAAAATATACAATGTATAGATATACGATAAATGATTGGGATACAAATTAAATGATGCAGAATTTTGGACAACAATAACTGAATCTATTGATTTTTAGTAAATCTGCAAACAAACTTGCAACCTGATTCACAAAACTTACTTGTGTAAGCTCATAGGAAGGCACAAACATGGAGAAAATGACACATATAAAACAGGAAAGAAACAATAGACCTATTTGCTTCTATGATGCCACAAATCCTAAACATGTTCTCTATTGACATTGAAGCACCACACCAGGGTGGCTAAGCCTCAGATTCAGTATGTATTCCTAAACCATCCAACTAATTTTACTCAAGGAGTCGTGTCACCTGCAATCCTACATCACATGAAATCTTGACCATTCATGGAAGCATATGCCACCATTTGCAACACCATGAACTCGAAAATCATGAATGGTAAGGATTTCATAATTTGAAAAGTGTAATACCATAACTGTAGGTGATATGAATCTTTCTTTCTTTTTTCACACGTTCCGAAAACTATATTTCCTATACAACACAAGGCAATCTTTCTTCTTTGGAGTGACTTTTGAAATAGAACCCACACTCACACCTGCTGTTTTGATTTTGAGTTGATGTTAGTTTCAATATGTTAACTATCAAAACAAGGAGAAACTTTTCCGATGCCTGGAATTACGGGAAGAACAAGCTTGCTCGACTGATGGTCTTGGAGTTGGTCCTGTGCTTCCGACAACATCTGTTTGAGCATCTGAGGATTTTGCACGAATCTTGCATCCAAATTTCTTGGCAACTATGCGTGGTGAACTCAGAGAGCTGTGTGATTTAGTTACCCTTTTCATCTCTTGCTTTATTTTACTGAATTCCTCTTCAAGTTCTCCAACTCTAGACCTCATCTTTTCCAGATCCACCTTCAAAACTCGGTTTTCTCGTACAACTGTTACCCATCCATCTCTTTGCACAATCTGGCCGGCCGGCTCACTAGTGGCAGTTACATTAGCAGCTGTCTCTGTTGGGGCAATACCTTGACCTGTAGGAGCACTTTCGGCTTCCAAGACATTGAGACAGCCGGCTAAAGCGGTTCTCAAATGCATCTGCTCGAAGAACAAGACTTGCAGAATTACTCTTAGTGGCAGTCTTTCATTTTGGGATGCATGGGCACAAGCATCCACGGAGAGTTTCCGGTAGTCAATGATATTGCAAAGTTCTTCTTTCTCTCTATCAGAAAGCCAAGGGTGTGCCTGCAAAATGACAGTATTGATTACAAACCTCGAAAGAAATAAAATCCATTGAAATATAAGTTAGTTCAGCAAATTTAAACCTTGAAATAAATGTCCAGTGCTCTGTATAGCCCATCATGCAAAGGTCTTGAAGATTCGGGAAGGATCTCTGCAAGAGACCTTATTTTTCCAGGTTTCAAATTTACATCAGAAGCAACTTCTGCAAGATAGCTATCCATTAATCTGGCAACATTTCTTAAGGGCTCAGATGATGGAGATGATTCTAGGTCTAATGATGGTGGTGAAAACAATGTTAAACTCGATTCTGAGGACACAAAATGACGGATGATCTGTTCAACACATTTGGTATTGTATAGTGTATCAGAATCCGAGTAAGAAGGAATCAGAAGACCATCTAGGCTAGCCAATTCCAGCTGCATTCCGATTCTCCTCTCCAAAGAATCCAGGCATGTTTGACTAACACCTAATATTGATGCAACGCGAAGAAGTCCGAGCAAAAAACGGCAGAAGGACTTGCCCTTCTTTTTAGGCAGAAGCTTTTCGATGCTTTCCAATAAAACTTTCTGATCAACAGTGGCAGGAGTCAGACTAAAACTTGTGACTGTCCTGGCTTTGCCACCCTGTGTACTCTGCCATCGGCCAAGCCCTGGTAGATACTTTCTTGCATAGTACATTATGGCACCTGCTAGAAGTTCACTTCTTATACCCCTTGCTTCCATTGTTTTAATAAGCCTTTCAAATAAGTCCACACTGAAATATGAGATGTCTTCAAACCACCAGTCAGATTCTGCACTTCGTATTCTCGCCCCAGTGTTTATTCCATTCCATAGAATACTTCCACCAGGGCTCTGTAGGCTACCATACATCATCATGGGCCAACCAAACAAACTAGGATCTGTACAAACCATCATAGATACAGCATTTAAACATTTCTGTAATATGTGGAGCTTTTCTACCCTTGGCATGAACGATTCGCAACTTTGTAAAGCCAATATACAGTCCTTCCAGTTGCGAAGTACATTTTTGTGAAAGAAGTTTTCAGTCTTCGAAAGTAAATTATCTTCCCCATACTCATCCGTCATCTCAAGGTAGTCTGCAGCACAGTACACTGTTATTATATTTCTTGCTGTAAATTCCACCCGAAAGCCATAGCAGAATTTTACTGCAAACAAGAAAGTGTCTGGGCCACCAGGGAATTCTTCAAGCTCTGTGGTAAAAGTCTTATCATGGGCACTCTTTAGTTCTTCAAAGACGGAAGAGATCTTCCCACATTTTGACATCAGAGGGAACTGCAGTCATCCATAATCATAATTCATAAAGCATAACATTTCATGGACCATATGTTACTACTAATAATAACATGATTAATAGTTAACACGATGAATCTACTTTAAGCGATCTACAAAGCAAGGCCTAAACTGCAGGGTTATATCATCAGATTGATCCCGAAAATGGTGAGCAACTTCGTTTCTTTTAGTAATTTGACACTGCAAGAGGTTGTCTGATCTAATTCAGTGCCAGTTTCAAATCTCTTCCTTATTTTAATTCAATAGTATACAAATCTCTGCTCCTATATCTACATATAGTCCTTAACTATCATGCCAAAACAATGATAAAATGTCTGTATGTGATCACAGCAGCAAGTAAATAAAAATAACATTTTTTTCTCAAAAAGTCTCAAGGCCAAACACTGAAAAAACTCAGATGACTGTGGAGATTGAAATTGACTAACCTTGTGAAGATGAAACTTCACATCATCTACAATAATGGTTAAATCACTTGGCAATCCTGCATTGAAAAACCTGCACACCCCCATAAAAGCTAAACCATTAACCTAATTGAATAATTTTGTTTATACCCCCAACCTGCTGTCTTCCATGAATCCAAGACTATAAAAAGAAGCATAATTTGATCAAAAGATATAAAGCTTATAACTTTTTTATTCGTTCATGAAATTTGAGGGGGGTGGGGGAGCAGTAATATATTCCAATTTTCTCCCAAAATTGAACAAAACTTCAATTACTACATGAATCAGATAGATAAGCTCTAGGAAAGTTAAGAATTAGAGCTTACCAGTCATTTCCTTGTTTATAAAACCCAGAAACCTTGGCAGGTGCCATGACTGAGAGCAAGGGAAAGACCCCCCAACTTTGAATTGGGATCTTATAATAAATGTCTTCCAAGCAACAAAAGGTAAAACCCCAGATATCAAACTTTTAAAATGAAAAGCAAATCAGTATAATTCTTCAGAAACATTAAAAATTTAAAATTTCTTTAGAAGAAAGAAGAAAAAAGAGAACCACAGAGTCCTAGGGGACAAAGGCTAAATGGGGGCGTGTGGGGAACAGTGGAACTTTACAGCTAAGAAATCAAAAACCCCAAGTGCCATGTCTTCCTCTAACAAAAGCCTCAACTCCATTTCCATGCTCATTTATAAACAATGCAGGAGATCAATATATTTGATGTTTGCTTCAGTTGGAAAAAGAAGAATAAAATAAATAGATAAATATATTAAATGTTACAGGAGAAAAGCATGCACAGATGACGACAGAGAAACAGGCAGGCAGGGGATATATGTAATCTCCTTGTGTATTAGATTAGATTAAATAATGAAAAAAGTGGGTCAAACTGGGGGAAAAGGGTAAAACAAGAGAGGGGAACAAAAGCCAAGTGATGGGGAGACTTTAGACGGCCATTCCAAGGAGGAGAAGAAGCAGGGGAGACAACGGGACAAGGCAAATGATAACTGAGAAAAATCCTGTATTAATTAAACAAGTACTACTACTGCTGCTCTATCTCCATTGCTTTATGTCTGTCAGGCTTTTCTCGTCTACGACCTTGCCTGCATCTTCGTATCATAGTAACCATAAATGCTGGTGAGTGGTGAGTTTCTGAGTTGGAAAATTTTTCTTCTTTTACTCCCTCCCTCTTTATTGAGTTTTTTTTTTTTTAATGGGATTTAAGATTTGGTTGAATTTTTTTAGGTTTTATTGCATAGGAGACTTTTAATATATTTTTATTAGAAGAATGACATATAAATGTTCAAATTATATTTTTAATTTAAAATGCTGTTTAGTTAAATATATATAATATTTTTTGTAATTGTCTGTTAAATTATTTTGTTAACTAATAAAAACAGAAATGATTTCCAAATAAGTTTATGTTAGAAGAGTGACAATATTTTTTAAAAACTAAATTAAAAATTTTAATTAATCCCAAAATAATATTTGTTTAATGATAAAAAAAATGATGCGTAAGAACTTTTTGGTTATTGGTTTGAGTCTCAAGAAATGATTTTTAATTTATTTTAAGTATTTGTATAGATATGAAAAGACAATAACACCCTCAAAATAAGTATGTGTTTGAGGGTTAAATCAGTTTTTTTACCAAAAAATTCTAAAAAAAACTTTCAAAAATTTAATCTCTAAATCTTGGTTTGTTCATCCTTTAGTTATTAAGCTTCCTTTAAACATGGTTCGTTCAAAGTTCAAACATCAACAACGAAGTTTCCATCACTAATTACTAATATTCGGTGTAATTAAGGATGTAATTAATGTTCTTTAAATATATTGTAAAACAGGGTGTATAACATGAAATAATAATAAACAAATAAGAATAATAAATAAATCGTGTCGTAATGATTCTAATTAGGGTTAAGTATGGTTAACTGTAAAATCGAAAACCAAACCGATCCGAGGTATTGTGGTTCATAAATTTACGAACCGCGGTTAATCGAATTAAACCGAATTTGATTTTTTAATTAATTTTTAATTATTTTTATAAGGTAAAAATATGTATTTTATAGTTAAAATACTATAAATATATTTTTATTTTTTTTACTTAAAAATATATTTAAATAAATATTTATGAAAAATATCTTAAAATATATATCATTTAATATTTAAAAGTCATAAAATAAAGTTATTTTGTCAAGATAAAATATAAATTTTTATAAACTAACGTCAATATGAAAAAGCCGAAAACCGCGGTTAACTGAAACGAAAACCGATGATTATTAAAATAGCTTACTGAATTAAACCGAAACCAAACCGAATGCACCCTAATTCTAATGATTCTGGGGAAGGAATTCTGAGAAGTACAAGTTGATTTTTCCACCGGAGAATTTACTAAAATCCCTTTCGTTGGCTTCAATGGTTGGATCGATTGGAGATTAATGAAACTTACTTTAAGTGAGAGACTATTTAATCTCTAGGGGAAGTGCCGAGTGCCTAAAAATAGCATGAGGTAGGTGGAAAGTATTGTGTCTATGTAATGAGAATTTTATAATAAATGTTTTGAATAAAACACTACAAAGATAAAATCGTTGATCGATATGTATTGTGTGAACAATATCTTTCGCTTGTAATTTACTGTTTCAAAATCTCTTGTTTGCTACAAATCATCTAAAATACTGTTTGGTCACAATTGCACCAACAAAAATATAATTTTATTAATAAATTGTAATTTGGATAATAATTTACTCCTTTCATATGGTTTATTTCGGTTTGAGTTAGGTTAAGTTTTGATTATATTCGGTTTTAGTTTAGTTCGGGTTAAATATGGTCTGGCTTGATTTTAATTCAGGTTAATAGTGATTCAGGTCGGGTATCAAACCAGATCGAGTCATATCGGTTCTTATTGATTTTTGTGTCAAGTGATTTTCAGTTCAAATATTTTCAGGTCAGTTGATTTCAAGTTGAGTCAAGATTGGTTCAATAGAAGATCAATATGTTTCGGTCGAGTTTTCAGGCTAGATCAGTTTTTTAAACCTAGATATGACTTTATAAAGCTAATATATGACTTTTTGGTGAGTTGTGTGACGTTTTATATTAATTCTTTCATTTTTCTAAATATATTTTTATTTTGGATTACCTTCAATTTGAATTACTTTTAGTTCGGCTAATTTTGTTTTGGGTTTATTCGCTTTGCTTGAAAATCAGTTTGGTCTATTTGGTTTGGATGAAAATTGGATCGAGTCTATATCTGTTCAACTAAAAAAAGATCAATTTTAGTTTGATTCAGTTTATTTTGGTTTTTAGATCAGTTTCAGATATCATGTTTGGATTGATATTAGATCTCAAATCAAGTTAAATCGATTTTGGTTTATAGTTAGTTTGTAACCTTTATAGGCATAAAAATAAAAAATAGTCCTAACGTTTAATTGAATATTTTTTTGGTTTTAATTTTTTTTTGGATTAATTTAACCTCTAATATTTTATTTTAGATCAAAATAGTCCCTTTTTATACGAAAATTGTTAGTCAACTAATGATAAACAACTTGAAACGACTTGACATAAGAAAAAAGATTTTATATTTTATATAATTTAAAAAAATATTTATTGACTAATGTGTCATTACATAAAATCATATTTATCTATATGATATTGATATCGTAATGTATATTATTATATAATTTTATCTCATCAGTTTATTTTATTTATTATTAGTTGACTAACAATTTTTATTAATAATTATATCATTTTTATTCAAAATAAAACATTAATGTTAAATTAATTCCTAAAATTAAAATAAAATTATTATTTAATTAAAATTAAAATATTTTTTTAGTATTATGCCAACATTATTTGTTACGTATTTTGTTAATAACAAGTATAGTATCTGTCTTGTGATTGGAATTGTAGCTATCCAAACTGATGAGAGAGAGGAGGGTTGCTTATTTCAATCTCTGTGCCTCCCAACACTTAATAAATAAATGCAAAGAAAGAAGCATTAACACATGATTAAAAGCATTTCTTTTAGGTATAAAACTAAATGCTTTAATTTCTTGAAATTGAAGCTTCCATTCCCAGTGGGATCAGGCAAGGAAAAGATGGCTCAACTGAAATAATATTATCAATTTCTAAGAAAAAAGAAACTATTAGCATGGGCTTTAAGTATTCCGAAAAATAATTTAACGAATATTTATCATGTAAGATGAGACATTAAATTTTTTAAACAATAACAGAAACTCGAACCCTAACATCATTAATAAAGTAATTAGACTAAGAGAATTATCATTTATAATAAATCTTTACAGTATTCAATTTGTATTAATCAATTAATAAACTAAATATCGTGATATTAAAAAAAATATCACCGAAAAACAATTAGGTTTAAGGTCTAACATATTTACAATCAACTTCTTTTACTAACACAATTAATGTAATAAAAATGCAGTTGATTTTATAATAGATCTTTTTCAATACCCACTACAGTACTAAAATGTCCACATTTTATGGTTTTGGATCTTTTCTTACATGAAAATTTTGTTAAACATGCATCAATTTGTCTTCGACAACAATATTTATACGAGCATGGGTCCTCTTTTAAACTATCTGGAACGCAGAAAAAAAAGACAACAAAAAGGTTAAAACTTTGCTGTCGTTTGTAACTTTGTCGACTCAAAGAAAGATTTTTATGCTATATGGTCAAACATCAAAGTGAACAGGGAGATTGGAAACACCCTTCACCAGAATCAAAACCTTTTTTTATTAAATGAAAAATTATTATGTTCTAAAAGTAATTATTAAGATTCGAGCACATATAAAATAAGACAGCGTGAGTATTATGTCAAATCTAAAAACGAAAACCCTTTTTTGATTTTCATTCAACGGAACTTACATTGTTACGGTCCAGATAAAGTTCAATGCTTTATAGGTGATAATGTTTATTTTAGGAGACCCTAGGTTAAGTATTTGTATACACGATGAGTTTAAACCGTTAAATAGTTAAGAAAAAATAAGAAAAAATCTTTCTATTTATTTAGGGTTTTCAGTTCTAAGTTTTGCTATTGTTTTGGAGGCAGCTCACAGGAAATGAAAAGAAGAGCAGCCTAGAAGTAGAATCTTTGGAGAAGTGTTAACCAAGGAAAAGGAACTTTATTCAACCATTTTGGATGAGTGGCATTGAAAATTTAAACAAATACCACTAAGCCACCAAACCCTAATTTTTTTTTACTATAATTATAAATTTTATGACGTGGTTCTTTAGCACACAGTCATGAACCAACTTAAGAATTTTATTAGGAAAATTTTGGTAAATAATGTAGTTTGGGTTTAATATTTGGAATATGGGATTTGTAGGAGAATATTTGAAAAAAATACAATATTTTTATAAAGTTGAAGAGAAGACGTCATTTGTACGTAATCTTTTTTTTTTGATATTGTAAAAAATTATCGCTTGTTTTTTAAAATTTTATAGACGACATCCTACAATCAAGGTATAAAACGTATTTGTATATGATATTTTTTCTTTAACAAAACAGAAACTATCATATTTTCTCAAATATTTCTTCACAACCTTTATATCTTAAATATTAAACCCAAATTACATTATTTACCGAATTTTCTATTTTATTAGATAAAATTATAAAATTTTAAAGGTTGAAAATAAAAATGTATGTTTTTGAATAATTTATTAATTGAGAGGATTTGGAAGAGCAATTTCTCTATCTAACCAAAGAATTTTTAGTATTTTTCAGCGGAACTGATTGATGGGTCACGTCTAACCACAACACAAAGTTGTTGTTTTGATTGTAAGAATTAAGGATTCAACTTAGAATCTAGGGATGAATATTTTACTAAATTTGATAGGGTTGCGGTCAAACTTGGTTTGATTACATTAAAATTTTAAAAGTAAATTAGATTAGAGTTGGGTTGGGTTGAATTAGATTGATTTTTTATTAAAATTAATTTCAGATCAGATTTAGATTAAAAAATATCCGACTCGACATAACCTTAGATTAATAATATAATTTTTTTATATCTTTAAAGATATTCATAATAATGTTCACTCTTTTATATATATTAAAATTAGATCATTAAAATTGATTTTTTTTATAATTGAGTCCCTAAATATTATTTTTTTAATTGATAGATCAAGTCAGATTTAGATTTAAGTATATAATTTTTGAGTCGGATTAAATTTTTTAAATGATGATATTGGGTTAAATTCAAGTCTAACATACATAATTTAAAATTTTGTTTAAATTAATCAAAAATCCGACTCGTGTCCCTACTTGAATTATCGATGTCCACATGAAATGGATATTTTTGATGATTGATTTGTGAGTTGTGAGTTGGTCAAGGTCCCAGTAGAAAACGTGAATATGTCGTAATCTTAAGTAGCAACAGACACCCTTGTTGAGGTTCAATTTCAACTTTCAAATCTATTCCAAAAGCCCACACTTCTCCACGACTGCTCTTTTTTTATTCTTTACCTAAGTAGACATGGAGATTTGAAGGGCTAATGATTATCTTTTCAAAACCAATTAACGTGTTTACTCAGTGTCGTAACCTTTTTTAACGGTTTGACGATTTAAAAAAAAAAAAAACTAACGGAATCGCCATCAATCCTTTTTAAAAAATAAGGTGTGATTGGATCACCTTAAAACAATAATTTTTGGTATGCGAAAACAAAAAATAGGTTCGGGAGTCGGTTACGTGTGGAGAAGGGTTATCACCCCATAACGTCCAAAAATTGGTACCTAACCGATTAAAAAATATTTTAATGCCAAAATTTGTAAGTTCGTATAAAATTTAAATTATTTTCCATTTATGAATTTGATTATATTTTAACAGTCCTACCGACAGAAGAATAACCACCAATATTTCTGGCGCTAACCCGTTACCTCCTATTTGTAAGGCATCGCATAAATTAAGTTCCACTTTTTAATCAAGCAAACAAGAAATTTGGGTGTGTTGAATGATTTTATTATTTTAAGTTAGGAATTAAGTATGTTTTATGGACTTTAAATGTGAGAAGGTATTTTTTTTATTTTATTCTAAGGCTCTAACTTGTACATAATCCTAAGGGTTTTATTTAAGCTAAGAAAATAATTCTAGATTCTATCTAATTAACAAAAAAGGTAATGTTAATTTAATAAAAAGAAAAAGAAAAAGAATGTTAATTTATAGTACTTTACATGACAAAATGGACTTAATAAATTAAAACTCACCATTTGAAATGGGGTTAATGACAGAATTAAAAGTAAAAAACAGATTGAATTTAAATAATAATTACTAACTTTAAAAAGTTTAACACAATTAATAAAAAAATTAAATTTAATTAAATAGCCTATTTTATTTGATATGAGTATAAAGACCAAAAATACCATTTATCAATTTTAATTTTAAAATAAAGATCAAAGATCCCCTTTTATAATTCTCTTTAATTGTTCGTCCATGTTCATAAAAAATTATAATGATTAAAGAACTTAAAAAAATTAAAAGAAATGTAAGTTAACAATTAAATTTAAAACAATAAAAAATATAAAAAATACCTAAGAACAAAGCTTGCTTCTTGAACTTCTTCAAATCTCCAAATTTCTTATTCCTCTAACAATTCTCGAATACACTATGAATGTATTGTGGATGAGTGAGTTACAAGAGTAAAGAGTGAATGTGAGTTGTGTGGTGTATTTTACAAAGTGGAACGAGGGTTGTTTATATAGTGATTTTTTCTACCAAAATTACATAGAAAAATCAGAATTAATTCCTCCAAATAGGGTGAAATATCACCTAATATCCATGATTTAATTCTAATCCATATTCCCTTCCAATTTTACCGAATGAATTCCTCTTTTGCATTGTTTCCTTCTGAAACGAATCTGATGAATCAAGGTTGCATTTTTCTTTCTTTTTTATTCAAATGAGATAATTTTTTTTCATCTTTTCTTGTGCATTTTTCAATTTATGCTGGAATCGAATCTACAAGAATAATGTACTTTCAATTTTCTTTTTTCAGCCAAAAATTAGTGACAACACTCAAACAGATCTTAGTGCTAATATAGTGGAGATGAAAACAGTTTAGGACTTGAGGGGAACAAAAGGATCTCTGGACTTAATAAGGGATGAAGATCATGGGTATTTCATTTAAAAGTGTTATGGTACATATTCAAGTTGTTTCAGTTTTTCTTTAAAAGTAACTATAATAATTTATAATCGCTTTAAGGGTTTAGAGTTTAAGGTTTAGGTTGACTAATGCACCTGCTTCTTTCATGGATACGATGAATCGAGTTTTTCATCAGTTTCTGGATTAGTTTGTGGTAGTGTTTATCGATAATATTCTTGTGTAATCTCGTAACGGGGAGGATCACGATAGGAATCTTCGAGTTGTTTTATAGACTTTGTTGGATAACCAGTTGTATGCTAAGTTGAGCAAGTGTGAGTTTTGGATTAATGAGGTTGTGTTCCTTAGACATGTAGTTTCGGCTGAGGGTATTAGAGTTGATCCGGAAAAGGTGGAGGCTTTGTAAGTTGGAAACCGCCTAAATCTGTGATAGAGGTTCGTAGTTTTCTTGGTTTGACAGGATATTACCGACATTTTTTGAATGGTTTTTCCCAAATAGAAGTATCTTTAACGAAGTTGTTGCAGAAAAATGTTAAGTTTGAGTGGACTGAAAAGAGGCAGGAAGCTTTTGAGAATCTAAAGGAGGTTTTGACTTAGGCTTCGATCCTATTTCAACCAGAATAGGAAAAAGAGTTCATGGTTTATAGTGATGCATCGTATGTGGGTCTTGGTTGTGTTTTGATGCAAGAGGGAAGAGTGGTAGCTTATGTATCTCGTTAGTTGAAGGTGCATGAGAAAAACTACCCGACGCACGATATTGAGTTAGCCGCAGTTATGACACCCTCGCCCTGGGTTAGGAGACGAGAGCGTCGACCGGACTTACAAACTCGAACTTAAACTGAACTTTGTATTCAAAACCAAGACAATTCGTTTATTTGTATAACATTACAAATCAATTATGAGTGAATTCCTTTACCAAATATAAGGCCAATTTAAAACTTTTTCAAACTTAAGCTTATCTCACTTTTCGGTTATAGTTCACCAATTACACAATCTCGAATTCTAGTCACACCTGAGCTCATTTTAAAACCTTTAACCAAATTTTGTTCGTTTAACAATCTTTAATATGCTCTTACTAATCGATCAATTTAATCTCATAATCTGAACCAAAAGTGATTTGGAGGTATCGATACCCCTATAGAGAGGTATCGAAACATGGGTATCGAACCCAAGTTCGATACGGGTAACATAGGTTGACTCGTTGACCAAGGCTGAGTAACCTGATTCGATACGGGTATCGAATCGAGGAGTTCTCTGGACAATTCGGTACTAATACGGGTATCGAATCGACGATTACACTAGACAACTTGGTATCGAACCGAATTGCTAAGGCCAAGGGGGTATCGATACCCCTACTCAATTTGGCAGGTTTCTAGCTTCTAAGACATTTAGACACTATCCAAAAGGCCTCTGACTTGCCTCACTTCAATCTCAAACATTAATGAATAACTTTAGCATGTTAGACATCAACGACAACTTGCCAATTCTAGGTTCTTAATCGAATCATTATCCAAGCCAACACATATACCATTCCATTTTCATCATAATAACTAGCCTAGAACCACTTAACTTTAAGGCATACACACATACATACCTATTTAGTTCCATGTTAAACATGCTAAGATAACTAACTCACATTTCAAATCCATATATCAAGGTTCAACTATGCAATCTATGGACCTAGTCCCCCAAATGCCAATGCTAGCATAAATACGATTACCATGGCAAGTAGCCTAAACCCAATTTGGCCATAAGACTTATATGCTAAATGCACATAACAGAGACCCATATATGATCAAACCATAAGCTCAATATCAAATTGCATAAGCTAGCCTAACATGATCAACATGCCTTATGTTTTACATACCCAATGCTCAAATAATCATATGCTTATACAAATCATAAACCAAATTTCAAAATGCAAAAGCTAGATTAAGCATGAATACTATGCCACCATAAGCTAGGAGTTACAAAAGTTACAAAATATCATACTTTGGCTTGGTTGGTGTCCTTGCTTGCAATCAACTCGGTCTAGATCCTTGGCTCGATAACCTGTTGTTTTGGGAAGGAGAAAACAAACGGTGGTAAGTACTCATGAGGTACTTAGTGAGGCAGCCCTAAGTCTAACCAATTTAGACATTAAACACATAACAATATTTACATGCTTCAATTAAGCATTAAATCAAATTCATAACCATATTACCACTAATCATGCAAAGGATAACAATCAACAAATATCATGCTTACCAAGTATCATATGTAACATGCTTATCATGTATTTTATGTATCATGCTTATCATGTATCATAATTATTATGCCACTAGCATACAATCAATTTCACAACTAGATGCTCATGTACTAACTAGCATGTTTATGCACATATGTCTCATTAGTTAATATCCATGTTCAAAGCTTTCATATTCAAAATTATATCAAAGGCTACTTATAGCCACATATTCAATCAAATGCTCTTTGGTAATTCCAAAATCAGATGCTCAATAGCAATCACATATTCGAATTCAAATGCTTCATAAGCAAATACATATTCAAATGCTCTTTTCATATCTTAAGTTTAATCTTTCGGATTAATTTCAAATGGTGCCTTGGTATAGTTAGGATAGGTAAGCAAGTCATCAGAAGTACCACGAAGGTACTGACAAAAGTACCACAAAGGCAATGACAGAAGTACCACAAATGCACTAACAAGATATACCCATGGTATCTACAAATGGTGACTAACCATCAATAAAAGGTACCCATAGTACCGAGCAGAAGTACCAAAGTACTGGGCAAAAGTAAAAAAGTACTAACAAATGAGCTCAGACCCTAGGCATGTTGTATTACCTATGACCAATTATAAACCAAGGCTCAATCAGAGTTTCATTTTCATTTGATCTTTCAATTTGTATTAACCAAGTTCCTTATCACAAACAATGTTCATAACATGCTATCAACAAAAGCATATATCATGCTATCAAACCAAAAGCATTTATGTCATGCTATCATACCAAAGCATCTATCATGCTATCAAACCAAAAGCTTTTATCATGTTACCAAATGAATGATCAAATCATCATAAACATGCCTCATACATGACTTACATACCTGGAATCCGTAGCCGCGTGCCATAACTTACCTCGGCATTTCCGAGCTATGCAAATGTACTAAGCTAGTTTTAACCATCTAGCATACAATCATTGTATCAAACGAGTTATTTAATATTTAATCCTCCTTCCCTTTTTACCAAATATAAGGTTAGTCCGTTTATATGACAAATCAAATGACATCATGTGGTTAGGACCTAGGTCCTAACCCTAAAGTTTACCACACTCACAATAGCTCCAAGCAATTAAAGGATTGTAGATGGTGATCCCCTTGCCCTTCTTTCTAGCTAGCTCGAGCCTTTGTTCTTCTTCAATGTCCTCTTCTCTTGGATTCTCTAGCAAACCATATTCACATAGTAATTCATTAGGACAATATCTAAGTCTCTTAATTCAAGTTATTATAGGCTCAACAAATGTAAACATTCATATTTGTTCATTAGGGACAGTTTTGCTACCCTTTAAAGAATCGATCATATCTCCTAGCTTCCATGTCCGATTTTAGCTCATTTTAACTATTTAGAAAGCTAAGAAGATCCTCTACAAGTATATATCAACCTCACATTTTAATTCTTTCCCAGTCTGTACCAGATTTTTTTTGAATCAGACCTGTCCAGATTCAGGATTGCTTGAACAACCCTTACGAAAAGGCTTATAACTTTCTCTAGAAAACTCTGATTGAGGTTACGTAAATTTTTACTTAAACTAGATACATTGGTGTATTCTACTGCAAAATTTTAGCCCTTAAATCCCCCAAATTCGTCCTAGGTAATTTTCTCAAAAGTGCTACCCGTAATTGTATTTCTAGGCAATTTTGGCTAGATTTCATTCCATGGGTTTGGTTCTAATCTAAGCTTGTCCTTATAAATTTTCCAGCACCTTAATCATAAAATCAACATCAATTAACCCATTTTCCAGCAACGTATCGAATTAATTAACACATATACGACATTTACAAAAATCTAGAATCTAAGCTTTTTAACCTATTGTTCATGCTTCAAAAGCTAAACTCAAACAATATAATCCTTAAATTAAGTTTCTATGAACCAAATTAACTTGAAAACATCATAGAATAAACAAAACCCAAAATTTCAAAACCCCAAAATATTCGGTTAAGGAAGGAAGAACTTACCAAGCTAATTAAATGTGATTTCTTAGTCAAATCCCCCTTTATGCAAAGCTCTTAACATTCTGAATTGATTTCCCCCCAAATTTCTCTCAAATTTTCCCTTCTCCCTTCTATTTCTTTGTTTTTCACGTGAATGAGGAGAAAGAAGAGAAATTAGGTTGAATTTTCTAGTTTATTAATGAGGTGAAATGACCATTTTGCCCTTTTAGTCATAACTAGACTTAGTTTATTACAAGGGGTAGTTTAGAGAATACATGTATTTACCATGCAACCTCCAAATTCTTAAATTAATTCAATTTCATCCCTTTCTTAACTCATTTAACATATGATCATTTAATTTACGAATTATTCGAACCATTCTACTAACTCGGTTTTAGGGTGTTACAATTCTCCTCTCCTTAAAAAGAAATTCACCCTCAAATTTACCTGAAGGAAATAATTGCGGATATTGCTCTTTCGTTAATGCTTCGGGTTCCCAAGTAGCTTCTTTCTTCTTGTGATTCCTCCAAAGGACTTTTACCAAAGGAACATTTTTGTTTTGAAGCCTTTTAACTTCTCGTTCAAAAATCTGGACCGGTTCTTCTTCATAAGACAAATCGAAATTCAATTCTAATTCTTCTGGTTCCAAAACATGAGAAGGATCGGATCGGTACTTTCTCAAAATAGAAACATGAAAGACAATGTGTATCTTGTCAAACTCACTAGGAAGAGCAAGACGATAGGTCACCGGACCAATTCTTTCAATAACTTCAAAAGGTCCAATGAACCGAGGGCTAAGCTTTCCCCTTTTCCCGAATCTGAAGACTTTCTTCCAAGGAGAAACTTTCAGGAAGACCTTGTCTCCCACATTGTACTGAATGTCTCTCCGTTTCAAATCTGCATAAGGCTTTTGTCTGTCGAAGGCTTGCTTCAAACGATCATGAATAATTCGAATTTGTTCCTTAGTTTCCCGGATCATCTGAGGTCCCCAAACCTTATTCTCTCACAATTCAGACCAACACAAAGGAGTTCTACATTTTCTCCAATATAAAGCTTCAAAGGGAGCCATCTGAATAGATGCTTGATAGCTATTATTATACACAAATTCCACTAAGGGCAAAGACCTTTCCCAATTCTTTCCAAAGTCTTTGATACAACCACTTAGCATATCTTCTAATACTTGTATTACACTTTCAGACTGACCATCAGACTGCGGATGAAAAGCAGTGCTAAGATGCACTTTAGTTCCGAGAGCTTTCTGCAAAGACTTCCAAAATCGGGATGTGAAGTTCGGATCTTTATCATAAATTATCGATGTAGGTACACCATGTAGCCGAATCTCCTCACGGATATACAACTCGACCAAGTTCTCCGAGTTCATGTTCTTTCTAACAGGAATGAAA
This sequence comes from Abelmoschus esculentus, assembly GCA_035048815.1. NCBI lineage: Eukaryota > Viridiplantae > Streptophyta > Magnoliopsida > Malvales > Malvaceae > Abelmoschus > Abelmoschus esculentus. The sequence continues at coordinate 6,473,160 of JAUCBN010000063.1, read as the reverse complement.
TGTGTAGACTTGGTGAGTCTATAAAAAAATCACCCAAACATCATCATTCTTTCTTGGTGTGACAGGTAAACTAGTAACAAAATCCATCGTCGCTCGATCCTATTTCCAATTAAGCAAATCAATAGGCTGAAGCAGTCCCGTAGGAGCTCGGTGCTCAGCCTTAAATTTCTAACAAGTCAAACATCGGGATACAAAGTCTGTGATGGCTGCTTTCATGCTAGGCCACCAATACAAAGATTTTAAATCTTTATACATTTTAACAGAACCAGGATGGATCGAGAATGGACTTTGGTGTACTTCTTGTAGGATATCTCTTTTCAATTCTTCATTATTCGGAACACATACTCTTTCTCTAAAGTAGAGCAATCTATTTGAATTAAGGGAGAATTCAACATTAGCTTTCGAATCAAGCTTTATTACAATTGCTTGAAGCTCAGAATCAGATTGCTGAAGATCTTTGATTCTCGAAATCAGATCAGATTGAACCTGGAGTTCAGACAAATATCCTTGCTTTCGATATATTCGAAGATGAGCATTAATTTCATTTGGGGATACAAGGAAATTTTCAAAATCAGATACGAATATTCGAAGGAAACTTATAACATTTCAAAGTTATCAAATAGCTTACCCAATGTCGGTTTACGACTAAGAGCATCGACCACCACATTGGCCTTTCTGGGATGGTAATCAATGACTAAGTCATAGTCTTTTAGAAATTTCATCCATCTTATTTGTCTCAAATTCAAATCCTTCTGAGTCAGAAGATATTTAAGACTTTTATGATCGGTTTATAGGTAAAACTTCTCACCATATAAGTAGTGCCTCCATAACTTGAGAGCAAATACAATGACAGCTAATTCGAGATCAAGAGTAAGGTAGTTCAGTTTATGAGGCTTTAATTGCCTTGATGTGTAAGCAAACACACTATTTCCTTGCATCAAAACACATCCTAGACCCGAATGTGAGGCATCACTGTACACAGTGAATTCCTTGTCCGATTCTGGTTGAATAAGAACAAGGGCATGAGTCAAAGCTTGCTTAAGCTGATCAAAGCTTCTTTGTTGGTCCTCTGACCATTCAAATAATTGATCTTTTCGAAGGAGCTTGGTCAAGGGCAAGGCAATAGTAGAAAATCCCTTAACAAATCTCCTATAATACCCGGCTAAACCAAGGAAACTTCTGACCTCACCAATATTACTCGGAGGTCTCTAGTCCAAAATAGTTTGCACTTTCTTACCATCAACTTTGATTCCTTCTGACGAGATGACATGGCCAAGGAATGACACTTCCGATAACCATAATTCACATTTGGTGAACTTAGCAAACAATTGACGTTCCCGAAGAGTCCGTAGGACAATTTGAAGGTGTTCTGAGTGTTCCTCCTTATTTCGAGAATACACCAGAATGTAATCAATAAAGACGAATACAAACTTATCAAGATGAGGCTTGAATATCCGATTCATAAGATCCATGAATGCTGCCGAGGCATTAGTTAGCCCAACTAGCATCACCGAGAATACAAAATAGCTATAACGAGTTCTGAAAGCTGTTTTAGGGACGTCTTCTTCCTTTACTCTTATCTAATAGTACCCCGATCAAAGACCAATTCAAGAGAATACCGCAGTATTCTTGAGGTTATCAAATATATCTTCAATTCTTGGTAAAAGGGGTACTTGTTTTTTATGGTAACCTGATTCAGTTGTCGGTAATCGATACAGAGTCTCATTGTACCATCTTTCTCCTTTATCTCATAAGGTTTTAATTACCTTATAGCATAAGTTACCATATTGCTTCTTAGATTAAAGCACTCTTCAATCCCATTTAAGATCAATAATGCATTTCGATATCCAAGACTGGTTGGATAAGGGCTGGAACATAAGCCGAGGCTTACTTATTGTTTTTCTGACCATTCCATTCATTTTAAGGATTCCCTTGTTTCATACAAGAATGATAGCAAGAGCTATCAGTTCGAGGTAATTGTATGTTCGTGAATATGAGGCTCTTAAGCCATCCTTAAGTTTCTTCTTAGTTAAACCAAATTCAAGTTCGTCCTTTAAGACCTTATCAACAAAACTGAGATCAGTTTCTTTATCAACCGGAAGGAGTGATTGCTTTCATAGCTCCTTGAATTCAGATTTCTTAATTAGGTAATTTATTCAAGCTTTATGCTTACTTAATTAATCTAGTGTTGAGACTAAATCAAATTCAAAGAGAGTATGACACACTAATCAACGAGAAAAGGTAAGTTTCGATCAATCATTGGGCATGATTTACAAGGTAATTTGTTTAGCATGGTCCCACCTATAGGGTTCGGAACTACAAAGCTTCGTTCAACCTTTCTAGCTTTAACTTCAAATTTTTAGTTGAGAATGAGCTTATCGAAAACTTTTGTTTCGAACAGAAATAGAACTATCATTTGCAGAAGTTCCATTTGACTTCCTTATTAGGATTTTGAGAACAATTTCCAACATATTGATCGATGATTTCATATAAATAGCACAGGTTCTGCTGAGTTTTACCCTGACCAAGGTAATGGTTATGGTAAAACTTACAAGTGGTATATCAATTGGCTTTACTTGATTTCCCCTAATTATCAATCAAGGATAATGGGCTGAAGTCTTGTTTACCGATTGAGGTTTCGGTATGAAATTACTTTTCTGAGTAGGGGTTTATTTCCAAGAATAACTTAGGCTTCTTGATTGCCCTTAAGGCTTACTATTATTTTAAGATCCTTTATCTCATCCAAAGTTTCTACTTTTATGCTTCTTAGAGACTTGACATTAGGGGAGGAATCTTTTATCAAACATGAGCCTTAAGCTCCCATGTATTGTTGTTCAATAAGTCTTACAACAATGCCTAGCGTACTAGGTTCACAAGCTTTTATACTGAAGCCTATCTATTACTTCTTTATCATTGTTCTTATGACAGATCATTCCTTTAAACTTACATTCTTATGACATTTTAAGCTTTTACAAAGGAGGATTCCTTTTATCCTCACTCAATCTTCTCATTTCGATGACTTACAGGACTTTCATCATCCTGAGCCAATCTCGTATCAACCATTCTACGAAGGGTATACAAGAAAATATTCAAATAAGCAAGAACACAAGCAAGTACGATATAAAACTCCTAGGAGGCATAGTTCAATCCAATATGATGCATGCATACTCGTTTCGGTCCGAGAATCACGTAACCGAAAGCTCTGATACCAATAAAATTGTGACACTCTTGCCTCGGGTTAGGAGATGAGGGCGTCGACCAGACTTACAAACTCGAACTTAAACCGAACTTTGCATTCAAAACCAAGTCAATTCATTTATTTGTATAAAATTACAAATCAATTACGAGTCAATTCCTTTACCAAATATCTAGACAATTTAAAACTTTTTCAAACTAAAGCTTATCTCACTTTTCGATTATAGTTCACCAATTACACAATCTTGAATTCTAGTCACACTTGAGCTCATTTTAAAACCTTTAACCAAATTTTCGTTTAGCAATCTTTAATATGTTCTTACTAACCGATCAATTTAATCTCAAAATCTGAACCAAAAGTGGTTGGAGGTATCGATACCCCTATAGAGAGGTATCGAAATAGGGGTATCGAACCCAAGTTCGATACGGGTCACATAGGTTGACTCGTTGACCAAGGCTGAGTAACCTGATTCGATACGGGTATCGAATCGAGGAGTTCTCTGGACAATTCGGTACCAATACGGGTATCGAATCGACGATTACACTAGACAACTTGGTATTGAACCAAATTGCTAAGGCCAAGGGGGTATCGATACCCCTGCTCAATTTGACAGGTTTCTAGCTTCTAAGACATTTAGACACTATCCAAAAGGCCTCTAACTTGCCTCACTTCAATATCAAACTTTAATGAATGACTTTAGCATGTTAGACATCAATGGCAACTTGCCAATTCTAGGTTCTTAATCGAATCATTATCCAAGTCAACACATATACCATTCCATTTTCATCATAATAACTAGCCTAGAACCACTTAACTTTAAGGCATACACACATACATACCTATTTAGTTCCATGTTAAACATGCTAAGATAACTAACTCACATTTCAAATCCATATATCAAGGGTCAATTACGCAATCCATGGACTTAGTCCCCAAAATGCCAATGCTAGCATAAATACGATTACCATGGCAGGTAGCCTAAACCCAATTTGGCCATAAGACTTATATGCTAAATGCACATAACAGAGACCCTTATATGATCAAACCATAAGCTCAATATCAAATTGCATAAGCTAGCCTAACATGATCAACGTGCCTTATGTTTTACATACCCAATGCTCAAATAATCATATGCTTATACAAATCATAAACTAAATTTCAAAATGCAAAAGCTAGATTAAGCATGAATACTATGCCACCATAAGCTAGGAGTTAAAAAAGTTACAAAATACCATACTTTGGCTTGGTTGGTGTCCTTGCTTGCTATCAACTCGGTCTAGCTCCTTGGCTCGATAACCTGTTGTTTTGGGAAGGAGGAAACAAACGATGGTAAGTACTCATGAGGTACTTAGTGAGGCAACCCTAAGTCTAACCAATTTAGACATTAAACACATAAAAATATTTACATGCTTCAATTAAGCATTAAATCAAATTCATAACCATATTACCACCAATCATGCAAAGGATAACAATCAACAAATATCATGCTTACCAAGTATCATATGTAACATGCTTATCATGTATTTTATGTATCATGCTTATCATGTATCATAATTATTATGCCACTAGCATACAATCAATTTCACAACTAGATGCTCATGTACTAACTAGCATGTTTAAGCACATATGTCTTATTAGTTAATTTGCATGTTCAAAGCTTTCATATTCAAAATCATATCAAAGGCTAGTTATAGACACATATTCAATCAAAAGCTCTTTAGAAATTCCAAAATCAAATGCTCAATAGTAATCACATATTCGAATTCAAATGCTTCATAAGCAAATACATATTCAAATGCTTTTTCCATATCTTAAGTTTAATCTTTCGGATTAATTTCAAATGGTGCCTTGGTATAGTTAGTATAGGTAAGCGAGTAATCAGAAGTACCACGAAGGCACTAGCAAAAGATAGCCACGGTATCTATAAATGGTGACTAACCATCAATCAAAGGTACCCATAGTACCGAACAGAAGTACTGTAGTAGTGGGCAAAAGTAACAAAGTACTAACAAATAAGCTCAGACCTAGGCATGTCGTACTATCTATGACCAGCTATCTACCAAGGCTTAATCAGAGTTTTATTTTCAATTGATCTTTCAATTTGTGTTAACCAAGTTCCTTATCACAAACAATGTTCATAACATGCTATCAACAAAAGCATATATCAAAAGCATATATCATGCTATCAAACCAAAAGCATTTATATCATGCTATCATAGCAAAAGCATCTATCATGCTATCAAACCAAAAGCTTTTATCATGTTACCAAACGAATGATCAAATCATCATACACATGCCTCATGCATGACTCTCATACCTGGCATCCGTAGCCGCGTTCCATAACTTACCTCGGCATTTCCGAGCTATGCAAATGTACTAAGTTAGTTTTAATCATCTAGCATACAATCATGGTATCAAACAAGTCATTTAACATTTAATCCTCCTTCTCTTTTTACCAAATATAAAGTTAGTCCGTTTACATGACAAATCAAATAACATAAGGTGGTTAGGACCTAGGTCCTAACCCTAAAGTTTGCCACACTCACAATGGTTCCAAGCAATTCAAGGATTGTAGATGGTGATCCCCTTGCCCTTCTTTCTAGCGAGCTCGAGCCTTTGTTCTTCTTCGATTTCCTCTTTTTATGGATTCTTTAGCAAATCATATTCACATAGCAATTCATTAGGACATATATAAGTCTCTTAATTCAAGTGATTATAGGCTCAACAAATGTAAACATTCACATTTGTTCATTAGGGACAGTTTTGCTACCCTTTAAAGAATCGATCATATCTCCTAGCTCCCATGTCCGATTTTAGCTCATTTTACCTCTTTAGAAAGCTAAGAAGATCCTATAAAAGGATATATCAACCTCATATTTTTATTATTTCCCCATCAGTACCAGATTTTATTCGAATCAAACCTGTCCAGATTCGAGACTGCTCGGACAACCCTTACGAAAAGGCTTATAACTTTCTCTAGAAAACTCCGATTGAGGTTACGTAATTTTTAACTTAAAATAGATACATTGGATTATTCTACTGCAAAATTTCAGCCTTTAACTCCCCTATTCGTCCTTGGGAATTTTCTCAAAAGTGATACATGTAATTGCATTTCTAGGTAATTTTGGCTAGTTTTCATTCCATGGGTTTGGTTCTAATCTAAGCTTGTCCTTATAAATTTTCCAGCACCTTAATCATAAAATCAACATCAATTAACCCATTTTCCAGCAACGTATCGAATTAATTAACACATATACGACATTTACAAAAATCTAGAATCCAAGCTTCTTAACCTATTGTTCATGCTTCAAAAGCTAAACCCAAGCAATATAATACTTAAATTAAGTTTCTATGAACCAAATTAACTTGAAAACATCATAGAATAAACAAAAACCAAAAGTTCAAAACCCCAAAATATTCGGTTAAGGAAGGAAGAACTTACCAAGCTAATTAAATGTGATTTCTTAGTCAAATCTCCCTTCATGCAAAGCTCTTAACATTTCAATTGATTTCCCCCCAAATTTCTCTCAAATTTTCCCTTCTCCCTTCTATTTCTTTGTTTTTCACGTGAATGAGGAGAAAGAAGAGAAATTGGGCTAAATTTTCTTGTTTATTAATGAGGGTGAAATGATTATTTTGCCTTTTTAGTCATAACTAGACTTAGTTTATTACAAGGGGTAGTTTAGGGTATACATGTATTTACCATGCAACCTCCAAATTCTTAAATTAATTCAATTTCATCCCTTTCTTAACTCATTTAACATATGATTCAATTTAATTTACGAATTATTCGAATCATTCTACTAACCCGGTTTTAGGGTGTTACAATAGTTGTTTTTGCTCTTAAGATTTAGAGGCATTGTCTTTATGGTGAGCATTGTGTGGTTTATACTGATCATAAGAGTTTGAGGTATCTGATGTCCATAAGGAGAAATCTTAGGCAACGTCGATGGCTTGAGTTGTTTAAGGATTATGATATGACGATGGAGTATAACCCAGGGAAAGCTAATGTTGTGGATGATGCTTTGAGCCGGAAGGTAGATGTTGAGTTACGTTCCATGTTTGCTAGGCTAAGTTTGTCTATAGATGGAGGTTTGATAGCCGAGTTGCAGTTTAAACCTTCTTTGGTTGGGATAATCAGGGAGAAACAATTGTTAGATGAGTCTTTGGTACCTTTTGTTTAGGATATACCTGAAGGTGTGCTGACTTAGTATAGTTTTCGTGAAGATGGTTTTTTGTGTTTTCGAGATCGTGTGGTTGTGCCGAATGATGCTGAGTTGATATGTGTTATTCTTGCGGAGGCGCATATTAGTCCTTTTGTTATGCGGGTAGTACTAAGATGTATCGTGATCTAAAAGGTGACTATTTATGGGTTGGTCTGAAAAAGGATGTGGTTGAATTTGTGAGTAAGTGTTTGGTGTGTGAGTGGGTTAAGGCTGAACATCAAGTTCCCTCAGGTTTGTTGCAACCTTGAATCCAAAATGGAAGTGGGAAAGAGTTACTATGCACTTTGTGATGGGTTTACCTTTGACCCCGTCGAAAAAGGATTCGGTTTGGGCTATTGTTGATAGATTTATAAAGTGTGTAGATTTTCTTCAGTGCATACTAAGTATTCTTTGGAAAAGTTAGCCGAACTTTATGTTTCTAGTATTGTGAGGCTACATGGAGTGCCGAAATCCATATTATCTGACAGAGATCCAATGTTCACGTCGAGGTTTTGGAAGTCTTTATAGAAGGCTCTTGGTACTAAGATGAGTTTCAGTACATCTTATCATTCGTAGACGAATGGACAGTTTGAGACGGTTATACAGGTTTTGGAGGATATGCTGCGGTGTTGTGTTATAGATTTCAAAGGTTCTTGTGAGAAGTAATTGTCGTTGGTTGAGTTCTCTTATAATAACAGTTATCAGTGCTTATCCAAATGGCTCCGTTTGAGGCTCCTTATGGTAGGAGATGTCATACTCCGTTATGTTGGGCTGAGAAATGTGAGAAGTTTGTGACCTTACCTAGTTTTCTTGAGGATACTAATGAGAAGGTTAAACTCATTAGTGGCAGACTTAAAGCTGCATCGGATTGTCAAAAGTCCTATGTTGATCTTAAGCGGAAAGAGATAGAATATGTTGAGGGCGAGAAAGTGTTCCTAAAGGTATCTCTGTGGAACAAGGTGATGCGTTTTGGGAAGAAAGGAAAGTTGAGTTTGAAGTTTATTGGACCGTTTGAGTTGGTAGAAAGAATCGGACTAATGGTTTATCGTCTAAGGTTACCGCCCGAGCTCGAGAGGATCCATGACGTATTTCATGTATCGATGCTTCGGAGGTACTGATCGGATCCATCGCATATTTTTCCGGTAGGAGAAGTTGAGCTTAATCCAAACCTTTCCTACGACGAGGAGCCTGTAGAGATCTTAGCATCAAGTTCTAAAGTTCTTCGTGGTAAGACCATCGAGTTAGTCAAAGCGCTTTGGCGATATCGAGGTGTCGAGGAAGCCACGTGGGAACGAAAGTCGGACATGGAGGAGCAATTTTCTTATCTTTTTCCACTAGGTAATTTCGAGGAAGAAATTTCTTAATTGGGGGAGAGTTGTAATGCCCCAAAAAATGGGCTAAGAATTAGTGGGTCGGTTTAGCCGGTTAAACCTAGTTCGAGATTAAATTCTTAAAAAAATGATATTTAATCAAAATAAATTATGAAAAATATTTTAAAATTCTTATTTAACATATTTTTGAATTTTTTCAACTAAATTTTGAAAATTGACTCTTTATTCCTAAGATTTTGAAATTAGTTATTATTTTGTAAAAATCGAAAATTTGAGGACAATTTTAAAAACTAAGTCAAAACTTTGAATTTTTAAGGGGCTTTGATCTAATTGTAATTCTAGTTGATCTAAACTTCAAAGAGCATATCTAATTAACTTAAAAACCAAATTGCTTAATTAATAATCCTAAAAAACTTATTTTTCGTCAAAACTTAAACCCTTTTCATTATTTTCATTTTACCTTTTCGCAATGCAAAGAACCATAATATTTTGAAGGTAAAACCCTAAAATTTTCAATTAAAATCGTTCCTTTAATTATTCTTAATGTTTCTTCTTCAAAAAGTCTCATTTTCATTCGTTTTCTTCTTCAAAACCTTGTAAGTAGATTGGATAAAGTTTAGAGGTTAGGAATCATTCAAACCTCTGAATTTAATAGTTCTTTACTGAAATTCCTAATTTCTTGGCTTGGTAAAAATATTTTTGATCATTTGCTTTAGAAAAATCATTTTTTAGGTAAAAAAATACACAATTTTCATTCAAGGATTATACTCATTGTTTTTGGATCCAAATTACATAATTTTGAAAGTTTTGGGATGTTTATAAAGTTTTCTAAATTCCATAATCCCAGACTAAAGGTTTAGGAGAAGTTTGGTTGGTTTCGGAAAGTTTTCGGTTTAGGTTTTTAGAGGTTTTAAGGGCTATTTTTAAAAGATACGAATTAGGGGGTTTATTTTGTGCGTTAAGGGGGACTAAAACCTTTGGTTTTAATGCTTGAAACAGGGTGAAGAAGTGTTAATCAAGTTTGAAAGAGTTTCGGATCAGTTTGGTGGCTTGTCGGGAAGTGTCGGTTATCGGTGAGTGGATTTGAGAGTGGGTTGCTTTGGCAGTGTTTTAAATTTGTTTTCAAAGTTTTGGGAGTTTAGAGAAGGTGTGAGAAACCTCCCTATAATCCGAAGTCAGTTTTACGTTTTCTCTCATAAATCGGATTTCTCATATTATGTTATTTTTGCAATGTGTTAGTCATGCTTGTTATATAATTGTGAATATGTGTTTATGCATGTAAACAAATGATCATGTGATCCTTTTTACATTGGTTTTAATGGTTCTTCGATTTATTTTCAAAATATGTAAAATATGGTTTTTATCGGTTTAAGCAAATTTGTGCATGAGTTAGAGGAATACATGTGATCTATCTACTATTTTTAATATAAAACTTGAGTACTTTTTTTGTGTTGGATATTAAGATGATGGCATGGGATAAGTTGATCGATGAATAGGTTATGAGTGCATTATAAATACAAATTCGTACGTGTTTTAAATTCCTTGAGTGATGCATTAGAGGTTAGCCTAGTGATGTTGTGATATGTTATGCGTATTGCATTCGGGTTTGACGAACTATCCCGGACACCAAGGTGTGGATCTTTAGATTGTGATAGTCAATCTGTGTGAATTGGTGTACGATGTCATTCACATGTTTCCGTTTATCCCAACGATTGGAGGTAAATCCATTCATGTCACTTAACCAACATGTGAAAAACGCAAGTGTAAACGTTTTACTGTTTTGGTGCAAATTCATAAATTGCATAAGCGAGCTCAAAGGCTTTGAGAGCATTGCTATGTGAAGTATGTAAGTCTTGTTTTGTTGCATACGCCATGTGAATTTTCCCTTAAGCATGACTTGTTTTTAAATTGATTTTCAGTATAACATGGGCTGTATTACAAGTAGTTTTAACTTGTTTTATAATCCATTCACTAAGCTTTGGCTTAACCCCTCTCTTTACCTTGTAATGTAGAGAAACAAGCGACACATTCATTCCGAAGAAGCAAGGAAGCTATTAGTGTTTTTAATTCATATTTAGCTCAAGTATGTTATTTTCGAGTTTGAACCTTAGGTAGTTTAGGACCAATGGTAATAAGGAACCTTATGGTATTTGAATTGGTAATTGAGCTTTGGAAATTGAGTTTATTTATTGGTATTCTTTAATATATTGAAGTTTTGAGATTTGATTCTTACCTTAATTGTGTTTAATCATGTTGAATTGTGATATTGATAAGTGTTTAAACCAATTCATGTTATGACCATGGATCTAGGATGATTTGCATCTGGGAATATGTTAAATTATATGGTTTATGCTCTATAGGTGAGAATATGTATCTAGAATATGTTTATTTACGTTTTGGTGCTTAAATTCTGGAAATCCTACAATTTTTGGGCAGATGGTATCGAAACGGTACCTTAAGGTTTCGATACCCAAGCAAAATAATATGAGATAAGCTGAAAATAAGCCTGGGTATCAAAACGGTAAGATATTGTTTCGATACCATATGATGAACACAAGAAGGTGTATCGATAAGCTAGTACCGAGTTCTGAAACCAATCTTTACAGTTTCAAATCTTATTGGAACAAGAGCCATGCTGTATCGAAATGCGGGCTTGCTACGCAGGACATCTAGCGGAATATCGAAGAAGTATCGAAATGCTTGAACCCTATTTCGATACCTATTTTAATTTCACCTTGGTATTGATACAGTGGAAAGAAATTCCGATACCCCTGACAGTTAATGTCATTATAGTCTGAAATAAACTCTGAAAACTTACGCTTTAGTCACTAAACTTTAATAATACAATTAGATGACCTATAGATATTATAATAAGATGAAATTTTACGTGCAATCATGAAATATACTTAATTAAGGATTGATAACCTTAATTAAACTTTTAGATCATAATTTTCCAGAAAATTTCAATTAAATCCCTAAAACTTGTTCCGTTAAATTAGGACTCGTTTCTCATTAGTTTTTGCTGCAATTGAACTCAGTCCTTGCATGAACATGTAGGATCAAATTAATGTATTTAGAGGAGATAAAATAAAATTTTTTAGGGTTGTTTATCGAGGTGAGTCTATAGATTAGCCTCTGTATTCCCCATGTAACTCGTTCGAGTCGGGTGGCCTCTAGACCGGGTCGACAGGGTTACAAGGCTAAGGACATTTATTCCAAAAATCTCTCAATTCTCTCAAAATTTTCCAAAAGTAAACTAAAAAAATCTCTATGAAAAGAATTGTGTATGAAGCTGTAGTATAGGAGTTGTGGTTGTGGTGTGTTGTGGTGTGATTTACAAGTGATGGGAGAAGAGATTTATATAGTGTTTTTCATCCCAAAAATAAATGGAAAATAATCAAAATTAATACATAAAATCACTGATTTTGCGGTAAAAAATCGCCCAAAATAATCTTTGATTCCTCTCCAAATTTGATTAAATCTACCCAAATTTGAATGATCTCATTTTCTTTTTCATCTTTGATCGATATGGAATGATTTTTTTTGATTTTTTCCATAAAAAGTTGGCTCATTTCCTCTTTTATTGTATTATGATTTGAAGCTAATTTTGGGGTAATTTCTTCCATGTTTTCCATCATATTCGATTTAGGATGAAAAATCAGTGACAACAACTGCCCATTTTTTGCTTATTTCGCTGAAACAGGGATTTAGAAAAAAACAAAATAAACTGATTTTCATTGGTCGCAAAATCTTTGGATAATTCAATTCTCCTTATGCATGAACGGATAGACGTGTTCTATGCTCCTCATGCTCGAATAGATAAGCAAGTTAAAAAAAATAGCTCCATTCTCCTCATACACGAATGGATATGCAATTTCTATTCTCCTCATGCCTGAATAGATAAACATATTCTAATCTCCTCATGCTCTAGTAGATAAGCAAGATTCTAAAGAAAGGTTCAATCTTCCTCATGCTCGGGAAATAGGGATAGAGCAAAGGACAAAAGACACTGATTTTCACTGCTCGCAAAATCGTTGGACGATTCATTCTCCTTATGCCTGAACGGAAAGGCAGGTTCTATTCTACTCATGCTCGAATAGATAAGCAAGTTCAAAAAAGGGTTTCATTTTCCTCATGCATGAATGGATATGCATGTTAAAAAAATGTTCCATTCTCCTCATGCACGAATCATTATACATGTTCTATTCATCTCATGCTCGAATAGATAACCGGGATCTACTCTCCTCATGCTCGAGTAGATACACAGGTTCAAGAAAAAAAGGTTCCATTATCCTCTTGCACTAATGGATATGCAGATTTTATTCTCCTAATGCTCTAATAGATAAGCAGGTTCAAGAAAAAAAGGTTTCATTCTCCTTATGCATGAACGGATATGCATGTTATACTCTCCTCATGCTAGAGTAGATAGGTAAATTAAAAAAGGTTTCCATTCTCTTCATGCACGAATGCATATGCATGTTCTATTCTCCTCATGCTCGAATAGATAAACAAGTTTTAGTCTCCTCATTCTCGAGTATATAAGTAGATTCAAAAAGAATGTTCCATTCTCCTCATGCACGAATGAATATGCAGATTCTATTATCATCATGCTCGAATAGATGAGCAGGTTCTAGTCTCCTCATGCTCAAGTAGATAAGCATGCTTCTGAAAAAATGATCCATCCTCCTAATGCTCGAATGGATAAGCAGGTTCCAAAAAGGGGTTCCATTCTCCTCATGCATGAATGTATATGCAGGTTCTATTCTCCTCATGCTCGAATAGATAAGGAAGTTTTAAAAAAGGTTTCATTCTCCTCATGCACGAATGAATATGAGGGTTCTATTCTCCTCATGATGGAATAGATAACCAAGTTCTACTCTCCTCATGCTTGAGTAGATAAGCAAGTTTAAAAAAGGGTTCCATTCTCATACAGAATGGATATGCAGGTTCTATTCTCCTCATGCTCGAATAGATAAGCAGGTTCTACTCTCTTCATACTCGAGTAGATAAACAAGTTTATGAAAAAATGGTTTTATCCTCCTCATGCTCGAATAGATAAGCGTGTTCTATTATCCTCATGCTCAAATAGATAAAAGCTTATAGTGAAAAAAGTTCAATCTTCCTTATGCTTGGATGGATAAGAGGGTTCTATTCTCCTCATGCTCGAATAGATATGCATGTTTCTAAAAAAGGTTACATTCTTCTCATGCACTAATAGATATGCAGGCTTAAAAAAATAGGGTTATATTATTAACATGATAGAATAGATACGCATGTTCTACTCTCCTCATGCCCGAGTAGATAAGCGAGTTCTCTTTGCTGGGAGCATTTCATATACCTATCAAAATTGAAAAAAATGATGCAATTATGATGAACATGCTCCCAGGGATACCTAATATGCAATTTTATTCTTTTCTTTGTGTTTTTTTTTCTTTTCTCTTCGAGATTGTTGCTCTCCACTTCCATGTGCATTTTCTTGCTTAACCCAGATAGACAATCATGCTTTATTGTATATCTTTTTTTTCAAATTGCTCATGTTGATCACCCAATCTAGGAGATGGGAAGGACTAACATTTATCATTATACTCATTTTCCCTTCATCTAGACTTGGTTAAGGAAACTTTGCTAATCGGATGAAAATCCTCACATAATTGGATATCCTCTCCAATATAGCTAAACATTCATGCTTAAAGGCATATTGGTACCAAACATCTTCTAAATTTTTCGTGAGTTCTCAGATTCTTGCCCCTTGCTGATTAGTTTGATGTGATTGCCTGTAAATATTAGTTTATTAACCTCTTTTTTGTGCCTAATATTGTCGGATACCATAAGTCGATATGGATTCAAAACATTAAGAAATATCTTGAATGCTACTTCTGTTGTGTAGATTTTGAAATCGAAGAACATGTATATAAAAAAATTCCTTCCAAGCTATCAAGTCTTTGAGAGAATTATTTTATGTATGTCTAATCCACGAACTACCTGAGCTGTCCTTTACAGGTTTTTTAACTTAAATCCTCCCTTTATTTTAAGACGCTCTTTGTAGATTTTCATCTTGAATCCCACTTGTTCTTTACTCTTTTTTTCCTTTCTATCTCTTTTTCTTCTTCTTTTTGCATCTAGGGTTCCCTTTACGGGTTTTCACCTTCAGATAGTTTTTTTTCTTTTATTTCCAGGCATAGTTTGAATGATCCTGAATTCGACAGATTTTAAGCTTCTCGCAATCCATCAAAGTTTCTTCAAAAAAAACCCTTCGATACAACATAAGGTCATTCTCAATTAAGTGTCCACTTTTCTCGGGTATATTTTCAACCGACATCTGCCTAAGCATCAAGTCTCATTCCCAAAATTCTCTAAGATAAAACTTCTTATTATAGGCATGCATCATGCTCTTTTGATACATTTGATCATAGAAAACGACGTTCAACCTTTTTTCAATGAGGTTCAACTAGTTATACCTTGCTTGGACCTATTTTGCTTCTTCTAACTCTGCTTCCATCAGAATATGGGGGAGCGAGATTTCAACTCAGATTGACACTTCAGCTTCTATCTCGTAAATTGATGAAATTGGTGTTGCCCTTACTCCACTTGAGGCAGTTGTGTCATGCTGAATAATTTCCATTAGACTCAAAATCAATTCCAAGAAACCTTTTTTCACGAATCTATGTCACTTTACTTGTATGATACAAAAAAGGCTAGAAATAAGGATTTGAAAAAAATAAAGGCAAAAAATGGAGATTTACACCAAATGTCATGAAAAACATGAAAAAGAAAAAAGTCAGATGTGATGAGTGCATAAAAGTCCTATTTTTAATACCATTTTCCCACTCGATATTTACTAATAAAGGATAGGATTAAGGGCATTAATGGATATTTCTGTATATTTTCCTTACTTTAGCATCTGAACATACAATTCGTGAATTCATCTAATAATTGACATAAAACAGATGCATTTGATAGTTTTCTCTCTTAGACAAGAAACTACATATAAAGATGGCCAATTGAGAAGATAGATGCTGGAGTGTAGATGGAGCACCCGCCAAGGAAGCACTTTTTGAGGCCGCGGCAGCAGAGCGAAGATGACAACCAGTGCTCGACAAAAAGAGAAAAAGATGTTGATCTTAACGGACAAAGAGCGAAAGAAAGACGGAGCCAAATTACGGAGTCAAGCCTTGGTCTAAGTCACGTGAGGGAAAGAAGAGACATTTTAGGAAATAAGAATTAATTCTTATAGTTTAATTAGGAATTATATTGCTCTCCTCTATAAAACTCTTTCCTTGCATGGAAAGCTTTAACCTAGGGCTTGGCCTATATAAGGCACACATTAGGCTTAGTCTAGCAAGTCGGAGTTTACCCTAGAAAATACTTTTAGCCGCCGACTACATCATGTTCTAAACTTCTTCGGAGGTTTAGGTTGTTTGTGGAGTAGTTAGAGACGATGGTTGTGTTATGTTAGATATTTATTAATGCAAAACTTATTTCATAGTTTATTCTCTATTGACATTTACTCTTCTTTGCATATGAGCTCGAGATGATAGTATGTGAAGAAAAATCCATTTGTCTAATACTGGGAGAGATAGGCTCACGAAACGAGAGAATACGGTCTTTGCTCATGGGCATTGACTAATCTGGTTAAGAGATTAACCGCCTAGGATTTCAGCGACTAACAAGACGTATGTGTTTGGTTGTTGTCCGCCCTTGATTGACGCCGGGAGGTATCATCAAGACGTGGGTTTCAACAATTCTCTTCGCTTAGGGATAAGGAAGAAGACATACAAAGATGCTCTGTCGAACTATTGAATGTTGAATTATCGACAAGGCATAACTCCGCCTAGGCAGCTACGACGAACCTTTGTGCGACCCGCCGAGGCGGCAGTTCATCCCATTTCATTAATAAGTGAATACTTAATACAACTTGATTCTCCTCTACGAAGCACTCAACTTAGCCTCATTTCATCATCTTTATTTCTTCAATATTTAGTTTAGTTTTAGTAGTTAATTCAGTATTCCCAATTCAATAATCACTTGTGTTTTTACTTTCTGTAGTGTAGCCGTAAAAGGTAGTGAAGTCGACACAGTCCCTGTGGGTTCAACAACCTAAAGTATTACAATTTGAAAAAGGTGGAAAAACAAAGGATTTCCGAGCCTCCATCAGATTTGGCGTCGTTGCCGGGGACTGGCGCTCAAATTTTACTACCAATTATTTCTGCATCTTTTTCTTTTTCTTTTTAAATTTTACTTTTAATTTCTTTTAATTAACTAGGGTTGTTTTGTGTATGACCAGGTCTAATCCATCGATAGAACAATATCCGTACGATCCTGAAATCGAAAGGACCACAAGGCGTTTACGACAAGGGATACGCGAAAGGATAAACATAGCACTTGGCCAGTAGAACAACGCTGGCATGAATGCCGCCGGGGCTTCCAACCAAGGCGCATTCGCAGTTGTTGATCCTGCCAATCCACCTCAACAGGAGTGTGTACGAACAGTTTGTGATTATTTAGAGGAAGATTTGGATGGATTGACTCCTGCCGTTGTGATTCCTAATATAGAGGCAGAACATTTTGAATTAAAGTCGGTTATGTTCAACATGATCAACATTGTAGGCCAATTTGGAGGATCGGCCAACGAAGACGCTCGGCAGCATCTTAAGTCATTTTTGGAAATCTGCAATTCGTTTAAGCTACCGGGGGTTTTTGCCGACATATTGAAGTTAAAACTATTCCCTTATTCACTGAGGGATAAGGCAAAATCTTGGTTAAACAACCTCTAACCTGGATCTTTGAACTCATGGAATAAACTTTACCGAAGCTTCCTTGCTCGATTCAGTTATACCAATATGACTGATAAGCTGAGAAATGATATCACATCATTCAGGCAAGATGAAGACGAATCAATGTATGAGGCTTGGGAAAGATACAGGGAGTTATATAGAAAATGCCCCATGCATGGTTTACCCGAGTGAACTCTAGTGTCAATCTTCTACAATGCTGTAAACACCACTACAAGGATGATGCTTGATGCCTCCGCAAACGGTACCCTCTTAGACCGCCCACCCCATGAGAGCTTAGAAATTCTGGATAGGGTAGCAAAGAATGACTATCAACACCCAACCACCAGAAAAGGAATAACTAGGCGAGGTATGACAAGCTCTGACTCTTCAGATTCTATCCTAGCTCAACTATCAGCCTTGACAAACATGGTTAAAGATCTGCAAAAGTCGAGTCACGTTCGAGAAGTTAAGGTAGTCACTATTCTTTGTAAAACATGTGGCAATAAACATGATACAAGCGCATGCCCAAAAGATCCAGAATCTTCCTTTTATGTTGGAAATTTCAATAGAAACAATATGTCCAATAATTATAACCCAACGTGGAGGAAATATCCAAACTTCTCATGGAGTAATCCTAACATTGCACTTAACCCGCAACATCAATCAGTGCAATCTACTGGATTCCAGCAAAACAGATTTGCTCAGCAGTAAATGTCGCAGCAAACAACAGATGTCCAAACCCTGGAAAACACACTGCAGACATTCATGGCTCAAACTGGCGCTTACATTGAGAACACCAATAAGTTCATTCAGAGAGCCGATACTTTCATGGACAGGACAGAGATAAGAATGCAAAACAATGAAGCTGCTCTCAAGACACTGGAAATTGCAGTAGGACAGATGGCACAACAGATGAAAAGCCGACCCATAGGAAGTCTTCCCAGCGATACTGAAGTCGCTAGAACTGGTCCTCATGAACACTGCAAAGCGATATCCACTAGGAGTGGATTACAAATAAAGGACCCTGAAATTCCTACTCAGACAGTAGGTAAGAATACTGAGACAATAGCACCTCAAGAAGCTACTGATGAAATACCTAAGGCCAAGGAACTAGTAGACGCTGCCGACGATGCTGCAACAACAGATGATACCACTGCCACACCACAAATAAGATTTCATTGCAATGAAAGAATTGAATATTTGCGGATACCACCACCTTTCCCATAAAGTTTGAAACAGCAAAAGAAAGAATATCAGTTTAAGAAATTTCTAGACATTCTTAAATAGGTACACATAAATATACCTTTAGTGGAGGCAATTAAACAAATGCCCAACTATGCCAAGTTCCTTAAGGATATTATATCAAAGAGGACAAAAATAGGGGAATTTGAGACGGTTGCCGCGACAAAAGGGTGTGTGGCAATGCTACACAACAAGGCTACGACAAAACGAAAAGATCCTGGTAGCTTTACCATACCATGCTCTATCGGTGATCAATACGTGGGTAAGGCACTATGCGACTTAGGCGCTAGCATAAATCTCATGCCTAAGTCATTGTTTCAAAAGCTAGGCATCGGACAAGCAAAACCAACAACATTGATGCTGCAACTGGCAGACCGCTCTTATGTGTAACCGAAAGGAAAAATTGAAGATATTCTGGTAAGAGTTGATAAATTTATATTTCCTGCTAACTTGTTAATTCTTGATTGTGAAGCAGATGAAATTGCTCCGATCATATTGGGAAGGTCATTCCTAGCCACGGGCAGAACATTGATCGATTGTGAGAAAGGCGAATTGGTCATACAGGTCAATGACCAACAAGTGAAGATCAATGTATTCAAAACTTTAAGGCATCCGGATGAACCAGATGAATGTCAGAGAATTGAGGTTAAAACTGAATTTAACTTCAATGTAGAGACGGACTGCCTGAACAAGACCTGCCAAGGCAACCTCTACCGAGGCAGCACACCACTTGACCAGAAGCATACACGAAAGAAACCACCTGATGAGGAGGCTCTGGTTGGATCGTCACACCATCCTCCATTAAAAAAAGGGAAGATGGTTACTACTAGAGATGCATTCCATTGCACTCCACCGTAACCTAATTTCTATCCTACTATCTTTAATTTATTTTTATGTTTTAGGATTAGATTTTCAATTTCAGTTTCAGGAATTAGATTTCAATTTTTCGCAACTTAGTTTCAGAATTTTTATATTTTTTCACAGAATCTATTAATTTGATTTTCTTTTATTTAGGAATAATAAGGAAGAATTAAAGAGGATGATCAGCCCAACAAATTAGCGGCCCAATCCAAGGAACTAAAAGTTTCGGGCGGGAATTATGCCGCCCGGATTCAAAAATTACGTCGTTGTCGATGCCAATGGTTGCCAGCTGGGGGTTGCGTCTCTTGCACGCCAAGGGCAATAATCACGCCCCTACTCCCTCAAACGCCGCTCCGCTCACCGCCTATAAATACACGGGCAATGTTCTCCTCCTTCACTCTTATTTTAAGTATTGTTACGCTGCCAAACTTCTTCTTCTCTTCTCCACAAGCAAAAATGACAACCCAGCAACAAATCTCTGCCGACGCAACAACAAATGTAAGAAGGTTCGCAACTGCAGACATCGAGAAGGATTATAATTACAACTTTAAGACTCGATAAGTTTGGGAAAAACAAGGCTTCCACTACACCGAAGATGAAGATCTTGGCTTGGATGCCTTTATACTCTCCAAAATCAGCTTCCAAAGATGGTAGCAGTTCGCAAAAAAACCAAACCCAACAAATATCAATTGGGTACGTGAATTTTATTCTCATAGACCTCTGCCAAACAATCCCTACATCTTTGTCCGAGGCAGAACCATACCGATGGCATACGTCACTATAAACGCCTTCTTCGGGCTCCACATTGAGGAAGACGAGCATACTACGTTCACTGCCGCCTTAACAGCGGCAGATTACGAATCAATGAAAACAGAACTCTACCTACCAGGAGCTTAGTGGAATACTGGCAAGCATCACGGATCTATAAGCCGCCGAGACCTCAAACCAGAGGCAAAGCTTTGGAAAACATTCATCAAACGAAGTCTGCTGCCAACATCACACACTCAGACAGTAGACCGACCACGACTTGCCCTAATCCACTCGATAATCCATAATCGACGCATCAATGTGGGCAAGATTATCAGCGATCAAATATTTGACTGCGTAGAGAAAGATAGAGGTGTGCTCTATTTTCCATGCCTAATTTCCAATTTATGCCGCCTTGAACGAGTCCCATTACTGTCATCGGACTCGATTACGCCAATACGAAAAGGCTGGACTCGGGAGGTATACATCAAACGAATGCAAGTAGAAGAAGCCACTCAGCAAGCATACATCCCGCCGACCACTGAGGCACCATCAGCCGAAGCAGAGCATCCAACAGCGACAAAGGCCGCACCTGTACTAAAAGAAGTTCTGGACATCCTACAACGCATGGAGCGAAGGCAGCTGGCCTTCATGACATATGTGAAGGAATTCAACAACGTCGTCATCGCTACTATTCAGGATGCAATTCCCACATGTACGACTGTCTTCCCTGAGTTTACAGTCCAAACATCCATGCCCCAGCAACCCCCACCTGCTCTTGCCCCAACAACCACTACTTCCGCAATAGTCCCAGTTTCTCCTACCACTACCACTGCTGCAGCAGCAACTAAACCCATTCCATCAGACTCACTAGTTGAGTTCCTCCGTATGGACTCCACCAACCGAGGAGCCACTCCATCTCAGTCCGGCACATTCACTTGGAGTGATTCTGCGAAGGATTTGACAAGCCAAATTAAAGCTATCGAGGAACTGTTCGCTGCAGCCCAAGGAGAAAAAAAGAGAAAGGCAACTTCCTCCTCTCCAATCAATCTTGATTCAGAGGATGAGCCGAGGCAAGATCCAAATCCCATCCGAGTCTAACCACCCCGATCTGCCAAGAAGAAAACTATCAGTCCACTACTGGCAGCAACACAACAGCCACCAAAAAGCCGTCGCAAGCTCCTCATCGACAACGATTTTGAGGACTCCTTTGCATCCTCGGCATTTTAAAAGGGCGGTAGTCTTTCTTTTTCTTCTTATGTCTCTTTATTTTCAGCCCTCTTTTTACTTTTCATGCATTGAGGACAATGCATCCCTCGAGTGTGGGGGAGTATTGATTCTTTTTTTGTAATATGTAAATATCTGCCATGTATGGAAAGTATTTAGATTATCATATTATTGCCTTATTTTTTGTCCTTATTATCTTACAATTTATTGCAAATTTTTTTTAAGTCTGCTGAATTTTACTAAAACTGCCGAAGCAGCAATATATTCTCCAGCCGCCGCTGCAGTCTGCTCCATTCACCAGACTTGAACTCGGAAAGGTATACTAGGTTTAGTACTTAGGATTAGACTATGAGCCTGAAAAATATTTAACACTGCTAGTCTTAGTTGATATTATAAGTTCTTTTCTTTGAAAAGCAATAAGGACTTAGGCTTAGATTTTAATTTGAGGTGCCTATCACCGGCTCTAGTTTAGTCCATAGAGGTGCCTATCACTGGCTCTAGGACCTAGTCTTTCTCCCACTTACTAGAGGTGCCCGAAATTGGCTCTAGTAAGAATAGCTAAACACTTGAGGTGCTCGAAACCGGCTCAAGCAGTATAAGTATATAGCAATATATATTTATATACCAAATTAGGGAGAAAGAAATAAAAGAATTAAAGAAAAATCTTAGTCGGAAGTCTTGAGCTAAAGAAAGGATTAGAACTTAAAAAATTAGTTTCGACATAGCTATGCACACACTCACTAAGACTTATAGTCCAGTTCCGAGGAATACCTAGAACCTAAAGGAGACCGAGTCAAGAAAGGATTTCTGCCGCGGCAGGCAGGGCGGTATATTCCTTTAAAATTCCTTACTTAAATTTATCTTGTGCATAAAAGTCATATTTTTAATACCATTTTCCCACTCGATATTTACTAATAAAGGACAAGATTAAGAGCATTAATGGATATTTCTGTATATTTTCCATACTTCAGCATCCGAACATACAATTCATGAATTCATCTAATAATTGGCATAAAACAGATGCATTTGATAGTTTTCTCTCTTAGACAGAAAACTACATATAAAGATGACCAATTGAGAAGATAGATGCTGGAGTGTAGACAGAGCACCCGCCACGGCAGCAGAGCGAAGATGACAACCAGTGCTCGACAGAAAGAGAAAAAGATGTTGATCTTAATGGACAAAGAGCGAAAGAAAGACGGAGCCAAATTACGGAGTCAAGCCTTGGTCAAAGTCACATGCGGGAAAGAAGAGGTATTTTAGGAAATAAGAATTAATTGTTATAGTTTAATTAGGAATTATACTTCTCTCCTCTTTAGAACTCTTTCCTTGCATGGAAAGCTTTAACCTAGGGCTTGGCCTATATAAGGCACACATTAGGCTTAGTCTAGCAAGTCGAAGTTTACCCTAAAAAATACTTTTAGCCGCCGACTACATCATGTTCTAAACTTCTTCGGAGGTTTAGCTTGTTTATGGAGTAGTTGGAGAAGATGGTTGTGTTATGTTAGATATTTATTAATGAAAAACTTATTTCATAGTTTATTCTCTCTTGGCATTTACTCTTCTTTATATATGAGCTCGAGATGATAGTATGTGAAGAAAAATCCATTTATCTAATATCAGGAGAGTTAGGCTCACGAAATGAGAGAATACGGTCTTTGCTCATGGGGATTGAATAATCCGGTTAAGAGATTATCTGCCCAAGATTTTAGCGACTAACAAGACGCATGTGTTTGGTTGTTGTCCGCACTTGATTCACACCGGGAGATATCACCAAGACGTGGGTTTCAACAGTTCTCTTCGCTTAGTGATAAGGAAGAAGACATATAAGGATGCTCTGTCAAACTATGGAATATTGAATTGTCGACAAGGTATAACCCCGCCTAGGCAGCTGTGGCGACTCTTTGTGCGACCCGCCGAGGCGGCAGTTCAACCCATTGCATTGATAAGTGGATACTTAATACAGCTTGATTCTCCTATACGATGCACTCAACTTAGCCTCACTTCATAATCTTTATTTCTTCAATATTTAGTTTAGTTTTAGTAGTTAATTTAGTATTCCCGATTCAACAATCACTTGTGTTATTACTTTCTATAGTGTAGCCGTAAAAGGTAGTGAAGTTGACACAGTCCCTGTGGGTTCGACAACCTAAAGTATTACAATCTAACAAAGGTGGAAAAACAAAGGACTTCCGAGCCTCCATCAAGATGCCTCAAAATTAATTGTATGAATGATTCATGAATCCATCAACAAGATTATATCTCATTTTAGTTGCTCTTTAAACTCACCAACTCACCAAGTTTCAATCTTCCCTCTTTTCTTATCTCGATCAGACATTAAAAGTTCAATGGCCCTTGAAGAAAGGTTAACTCAATTAGGCAGAATGTATTCTAAAGACAAACTCCTTTATCTCAAATATTCATGTGTGATCCAAATAGTCTTTTAAAGGCTTGTAAGGTAGCTTAAGCTCTAATCGCAAAAGAGAGGATACATAGGCTCAAATTCTTATTCAAGGGTGATTAAAAAAAGTATCCATCTTTCTTGATGAAACCTTTATTCTTTTGTTCTCAAGATCACTCTAGACTGAACATTTTGGGTTTTCAACCTAGAGTTCATTTTCATTTCTAGCATATGCCTCATTTGTAGGATTTCGCGCATGCTTCACGCTTTCATTTTTTGTTTCCTTCTTTTTATCTTTTTTTCCTTCATTTTCCTTTTTTTTTATTTTTTCTTATTGACCTGATTTGATGCATTTTTTCACTTAAAAACAACCTTTCATCCTCTCTGTCCTAAGTGTGGGGAGTGATCCTTGTTTAGGGTACAAACACAAGAAGAATATTAGGCTTAAAGGGGACAACAAGAGATTTTTCATTTTCTTATTTAAAAGGGAAATGATAGAGTGTCAAATATCATTTCACACACCAATATCATCTAAGATAAGTAGCCTTCAGTGGATAGATATCTTAGAGTTACGACTTTATTGAAAAACCTTAAACAACAATGTCTGAGAGAAAAATTCTCTCGAAATGGGTTTTTCCTATTAATCCTAAACACACTTTTTGCCCTTCTATCTCGAAATTAGATTCAAGAATCATCCATACAATCAATAATAGAGACTCTGTCAATATATTTTTGAAGAGAAGTGAATGAAATAAAGGAAAAAAAACGTTTGCCACTTGAGAGAAAAATAAAAGAAATGCATTTTTAAAACAAGTAAAATGACATAAATCTCAATAAAAAGATCTCAGATGTTCAAGAGCAAAAGAGTTATAGGTTTGACTCCATCGTTTACCAAAAAATCTTTTATTGTTCAGTTGTCAGATTTTTCATTGCTAAAGTCATTCATGTTACTCTTCGTATTCTCCTTCCTTGAGTTTCCCATCTTTTATAGCTCATTTTCAACATTGGAGGTTGAACTTGGGATGTCGTATTTTGCCTCCTTTACGCATATTGAAAGATTCTTTCATCATATTTCTGTTTAATTCCTTATAGAAAGAGCTGATTCAAGACCATATTCGTGACATGTTTGTACCATTTTTTGAAGTCTATGATAAATCTCTTTATGTTGGTATATTTTCCCATCTTAACTGAATGTACCGAGATGCCGACTCCAACAAATAAATCAATCATTAAATTTAGATCTTTAATATTCATGTCGCCCTAAAAGTTCCCTTCTTGTAAGGCTTTGAAGATCTCTTCTAATTTTTCATAACAACTTTGTCAAGGCCAATCTTGGTTTTTTCATGATTAACATTCTATTAATTTGGGGAACTAGACGAAGTATTTCCGAAATAAAGTTAAAACTTGTCTTTGGGCGGGACAAATTCCTTTAGAGCCTATGGAAAATTGTATGCAATATCTGGTAGAGCATTAATTCCTTTAGTTGTTTCTCTTTTTTTTTGGTCCCAAAATCTTAACATAACTGTTATCTAGGTGACAACATCCGATAAGCTTGTGTATTCTTGAAAGTTTTCGATGTACCTTCAATGACCACTATTTTGGTAATGTACTTATGCGAGGGTTTGCTATCTTTTTAGATTTTTTTTCATTATGTTTGAATGTATGTGATGATATAAAAAAACACAAACAAATTCAAGCAAACAAAAAACAAAATGCAAATGCATGAATGCAAAATGTATGAATGCAAGCGAAGGAACATCGATTCTATTAATCTATTACTCTTAGAAGTAGTTCTTCATTAGATGTCGAAGTTCCTTATTATGAAAGATTTTGAATTATATCACGAGTATATCTTATCCCAAGTACTCATCATTTCCTTGATCAGTCATAAGATTCTTAGTCCTATTTCTTATATTGGTGGAAAGCTTTGACTTCCTTGGCTAAAATCACATGCTTGGATGCACATTAGGTCTCGAACATGTCTTATTCTTGAAATATTATAGTGTTATCCCTAAGATGAGTGAACCAGTTGTCATACCCCCGTCATTACTGTCCACTAAAATCTTTGTCCGATGTTTTTTTGATTGGCGATCCCCATGACCTCTATTTATTTTTCAATGCTTCATTCTCAATCCGATTGACCTAAAGCTCAATATTTGTATAACGGATCTAGCGTAGCAAATGAATTAAGCCTTCCACCTGGTCCTGAAACTTAAAAATGAAAGCCCAACTCTATTTTATCCTTCTGTTGGTAGTATCACATATACCCTTCTATTCATTGAAATGGATCTAGTTGTCATGAGCCTTGCTTTTTCATACAGCTACCCTCATTTCCCTTTTCAACAATCTGTTTCTTCTTCGCAGTCTCAATCGCTTGCTTGTCCTTCTTTTCTTCTCTCGTAGGTGCTTGCTGGTTGACCTTGGACTACAGAAATATTCTCGCATGATCATCATCTTTTTAAGGAGTCTTCTATCCATTCCGAAAAACTAGTTCTATTATGAGCAATATTCTCTAGACTCGACCCTTTCTAGATATAAGATCCATGTAAAATAAGCTAAAACATCTAAAAAGATCCAAATTAATTTCATTAAGGAAATAGTAATTAGGAAGCACATTCCAACAATTCTGGACATGTCTCCATGAACTATTTCTAAGAACAAAAAAAATGATCAAATTCTAAAAAATAAGAGAATGAAGATGCAAATATGCAAAACAAAACAACAAAAGAAAAAATTAGTTTTATAAAAAAAGTCCAAAATAATTTCATTTTTGGAATAGTAACTAGGTAGCACATTCCAACATTTCCAGACGTGTCTCCACGAGCTATTCCTACGAAAAGATTTTGATCGAATTGCAAAGCCTAGAGTTTTCTACATGGCTCTAATGGGGTAGGTTTCTAGATTCTCACAAAGGTTTGATTCTACAAGGTTCCCGAATTATCCTTACTGTCCCCTGCTAAGGGTAGTAATGTGATTGTGAGCACATCTTCACCAACACTTGACACTGATCCGGAGGTCTTGCCTTTAGGACCAATTACTCGATCTAAGGCAAAATATTTCTGGGAAGCACTTTTCCTTACTTGTACCAACATGTATAATTCATTTGATAATGTTTGTGCCTTAGGAGATAAGACTTTTAATGTGTTACATGTTACAATGTGACACATTCAATTATACTATTTATTAGGTGTGTTTACGTGTATATATATATATATATATTACACTAATATAATGTTTCCATTATATTATATTATATTATATATATATATTACACTAATATAATGATTCCATTATTTTGCATGGTCTGTTGCATGCTATAGAAGCATGGAGAAGGATGCATGATTTCCCACGTGATGGATAAGGACACAATGTCCATCTTTTGAATTTTGGTTTCCAATTCTATCACATGTTAAATGTGATGCAACCGGCCATTTCAAATATTTGGCCAAGAAGCATGCCCGACGAGTGGAGGTTAATGAATTCAAATTCAATTGATTTCTATACATATATATGAACTAAAACAATGTAATTTTTTACACACTTTGATCAATAATAATATTGCTTGAGAGTTCTTTCTCTTTTCGGTTCTTTTTAGAACTATTGGATACTCAACTCGTTTGATTGTCTTTGATAATTCGGGTTCCTAGATTGCTCTCTAGAGGTTCCAAGTTCTACGACGTTAAACAGATTCGATTCGGGTTCTTTCAGCATATTGTTCGAGTTCTTTTGAGTTTAGCGTTCCCCAAAACTGGTCATTTTTGAAGCTTTCATCATCGAAGTCGTTCAAGCCCTTTCAAAAAATGCCAAAATTATCATATTTATTTTTATGTTATTTTGTTCATCTTTTAAATATATACTTAACATAATATGTTGTCTAATTTTTTTTGTTTCTTGTCGTTTTAATTGCAGAAACGTGCCTACAACACTCCTAGATCCGTAACAAACGAGGAAAGTCCGTTTTCGACGAACTCCGCGTCATATTATGTGGTAATCAGAGCCTAGGTTGTTGGATTCGTTGTAAGTTTCTGCACGTCAAGTCTTGTAAGTCTGTATCGAATATATATATAATCGAATATATATAAAAAATAGATTCCAATTAAAAAAAACAGATTCAAATAAAAAAACAAATTCGAATTAAAAAAACAATTCGTATAAAAAATAGATTCGAATAAAAAAAAACAGTTTCGAAAGAATTTTTTTCTCTTTATATCTATATGTATATAGTATTGTGTCTTTGTATAATTAGAAAATTTGTATGAACTCTGAACTGCAACTTCAATGTACTCGGAAATCGCCAGAGCGTACTTTACCTGTTTTTTCGATGATAGGGACGTTGTAAGCCTGTATTTGCAGTAAGACTTTCTAACTTTTTCATTTTTTTCATCTTTGTTCGTTTTTCGTGTTATTTTTCTTATTTTTCATTATTTTTCTTTCTTTCTTTTATTTTCCATCTTACTTAATTTTCTTTTGTTTCGTGTCATCTTTGTTGTCATCTTTGTTCTTGTTTTCATTATATGTTGTTCCATTTAGCCACACCATTGTAACGAGTTTCGAGACGTTGTATTAGTACTTTAAAGAGCTGATTTTCGAGAAAGTGTAAGGGAAAAAGGCATTGAGCGTGTGAGATCAGAAGGGGAGACAAAAAAAAGCCATTTAAGTATTCTCCCGAGTGAAACACGAGCGTTGAGTGCTAAATTTTGAGTGCACTATTTCTTGGAGTGACAATTGCGAGACTTTTGTTGTGTGTGTTGTGAGGACCTTTTATTTATTTTTCACTAACCGATAATAATGTTGTCCTTCTATTGTTTGTTTGTGTTATTTGAAAATGACAAGTTTCGATGACAATACGGTTGACCAAAACCCACCATTTCCGCAGATGCAAACCTTAGAAAGAATGATGCAACGAGTAATGGCTTCTGCCATAGAGCCATTAAAATCTAGGATGGATAGGCTTGATGGAGGTTCCAACTCTGTTCATGAAATGTTGAACGAAAATGACGTCGAACCGTCACCGAGGCAGCACACTCCTAGACAAGGACGTGTGCAACAGGTAGACGATAATTTGACTAACATTAAGATTGCTATTCCTTCTTTTCAGGGGCATTCAGATCCTTATGCATACTTGGTTTGTGAAAGCAAAGTTGAGCATATTTTCGAGTGTTATAATTACTCGGAACAGAAGAAGGTTCGATTAGCAGCGACAGAGTTTGTTGATTATGCCTTGATATGGTGGGACTAGTTATTGCTTAGCTGAAGGCGTTTTGGTGAAGGTCCCGTTGCGACGTGGAACGAGATGAAGCGAATAATGCGAAAGAGGTTTGTTCCTATTCATTATCATCGTGATTTGTTTCAAAAATTGCAAAATTTGAAATAGGGAAATAGGAGCGCTGAGGATTATTTTAAGGATATAGATATGGCTATGATGCGTGCAAATATCGAGGAGGATCGAGAAGCGACCATGGCACGTTTTCTAGCAGGGTTGAACACCGAGATTGCCAATATTGTTGAGTTGCAGCATTATGTCGAGGTTAATAATATGGTGCAAATGGCGATAAAGGTGGAACGAAAGCAGCGAAGGAAGTTTTCAAATCGAGGTAACTCTCCTTTTAGATCATTTTCGACTCCATTAAATGCTCCTAACAATTTCAGGAAGTAAACATCGCAAGCACCGCTTCGGATTCGCGAACAAGGCGAAACCATCAAGCCAAAGTCCCCCGTTGTTGATAATGGGCGTGGTAAGCAACAGGTGGTAACATAGGAACGTTCGAGGGAGATTCTGTGTTTCAAGTTTCTAGGACGAGGACATGTCGCCAGTCAGTGCCCAAACCGAAGGACTATGTCGATGATGGAAAATGGCGAGATCGAGTCTGAGTCTGAGGATGACGATCAGATTCCGCCTTCAGTAGGTGATGAAGAGGACGATGACAATGTGCAAACTTTTACCACCGGAGAAGCACTTGCTGTCAAGAGAAGCTTGAACACTCAACCAATTCAAGATGAACAATAGCGAGAGAACATCTTTCATATAAGGTGTCTCATGAATGACAAGGTATGTGTTGTGATTATCGATAGTGTTAGTTTCACTAATGTTGTTAGTTCTATTATGGTTGAAAAGTTAGGTTTGAAAACGAAAAAGCACCCAAATCCTTACAAATTACAGTGGTTGAATGGCGGAGGAGAGATTAGAGTGACCAAGTAGGTTATAATTCTATTTGCCATTAGAAAGTAAAAGGATGAAGTACTTTGTGATGTCGTTTCGATGGACGCGAGCCATTTGTTTTTAGGATGCCCGTGGCAGTTTGATAAGAGTGCACGATGGCTTCACAAATATGTATTCTTTTGTACATGCAAGTAAAAAGATCACCTTGACACCATTGACTCCGAGTCAAGTGCAAGAAGACCTAGTGAGATTGCGAAAAAATATCGAATAATCGCAAGGGAAAAAGAAGATGAATGTGTACGCGAGTAGCAAAGAAATGAGGAAATGTCTTTCCTCTCATCTTTTTGTACTTTTTTGTTATTTAAGGATAATTGTTTATTAGTTGAGATTTCTAGTGATATGCCTGCTTCGATTTTATCTCTTTTGCAAGATTTTGAGGATGTGTTTCCAGATGAAACACCTAAGGGATTACCCCCTATTCGTGGCATTGAAAACCAGATTGAATTTATTCCAGGTGCCACGATTTCGAATAGACCAGCATACCGAAGTAACCCCGAAGAGACGAAAGAGCTTCAACGACAGATTTCTGAGTTGTTGGACAAGGGTTACATTCGAGAGAGTCTGAGTCCGTGTGTTATACTAGTGTTGTTGGTACCGAAGAAAAAAGGAACTTGGAGGATGTGTGTTGATTATCTAGTAGTGAATCAGATTACAATCAAGTATCGATATCCCATTCCTCGACTCGATGACATGATGGATGAGTTGTGTGGAGCGACTATGTTCTCCAAAATTGACCTGGAGAGTGCATATCATCAGATTTGCATGCGAGAAGGCGACGAGTGGAAGAAAACCTTCAAGACGAAGCTTGGTTTCTACGAATGGTTAGTGATGCCTTTTGGTTTAACTAATGCACCTATTACTTTTATGCGATTGATGAATCATGTTCTACGATCTTTTATTGGTAAATTTTGTGTTGTATACTTTGATGATATTCTGATTTATAACAAGACTTTACCAGGTCATTTAGAGCATTTGAGAGTTGTTTTGCAGACTTTGCAAGAAGAGAAGTTGTTTGGTAACATGAACAAATGTGTGTTTTGTACTGAAAAACTTACATTTCTTGATTACATTGTTAGTTCTCAGGGAGTTGAATTTGATCCTGAGAAGGTCAAGGCGATTTGGGAGTGGCCACGACCGACTCAGTTAGTCAGGTTAGATCGTTTCATGGTTTAGCCAGTTTTTATCGTCGATTTGTTCCCCATTTCAGTTCTATTACCACTCCCTTAACAAGGATTATAAAGAAGAATTCAGTCTTCTCTTGGGGTAAAGAACAAGAAGACGCCTTTCTGAAAATTAAAGATTGTTTGACAAGAGCGCCTGTTTTAGCATTACCTGATTTTGATAAGATGTTTGAAATTGAACGTGATGCTTCTGGAGTTGTTATAGGTGTTATTTTGACACAGGACAAGAGGCTCATTACTTATTTTAGTGAGAAATTGAGTGGTTCTATATTGAACTATCCGGTTTATGACAAAGAGATGTATGCACTGATTCTTTCTTTGGAGACTTGGCAGCATTATTTGTTGCCTAAGGAGTTTGTAATCCACACTGACCATGAGGCCTTGCGATATATTACAGGTCAGCATAAATTGAACAAACGACATACTAAATGGTTTGAATTTTTAGAGTCTTTTTCTTATGTCATTCGTTACAAAAAGGGTAAAGACAATGTCATAGATGATGCTTTATCACGTCGATATGCACTGTTGAGTTATCTTGATTCCCATTTGACTGTATTTGCATATATTCGTGAGTTGTACTATGATGATCCTGATTTTCGAGATAATTATAATGCTTGTGAGAAAGATGCCGTTGGAAAGTTTTTCAGGCATGATGGTTATCTTTTCAAGGAAAATAGGATATCATTCCACAGGGTTATCTTTTCGAGATATTATTTTTGTTGTGGTTGATAGGTTCTCTAAGATGACACATTTTATTGCATGCCATAAGACTGATGATGTTGTTAATGTGGCTAACTTGTTGTTTAGATTTGTTGTACGTTTACATGGTATTCCTAGGTCAATTGTTTCTGAAAGGGATGTGAAAATCTTGAGTCACTTCTAAAGGACTCTTTGGAGCAAATTAGGTACGAAAATTATGTTTTTCTACTACTTGTCATCCCCAGGCTGATGGACAAACTGAGGTTGTTAACAGGATTTTATCTACTTTACTTCATTACATCATTAAAAATAATATTAAGACTTGGGAAGATTGTTTGCCACATGTTGAATTTGCTTATAATCATGTTGTACATTTTGCTACCAAGATGTCACCATTTGAGGTTGTTTATGGTTTTAATCCTATTACTCCTCTAGATATGTTTCCTTTGCCACAAGAACAAGTGATGAACAGAGACAGTAAAGCAAAAGCAGAATATGTGAAGAAATTGCATCAACAGGTAAAGGAGAACTTAGAACAAGGGAATCAAATAGCATGAAAAGCAAGCAAACAAAGGAAAGAAGCAAGTTACCTTCGATGTTGGAGATTGTGTTTGGGTTCGTTTCCGAAAGGAACGATTTTGAACCCAAAGGCGGTCCAAGTTGTTACCACAAGGAGATGGTCCTTTTCAGGTATTGCAGAAAGAAAATGACAACGCCTACAAGTTGGATTTACTGGGTGAATACAATGTAAGTGCCAAATTTAATGTTTCTGATTTAACCCCTTATGAACATTTCGCAGACTTAAGGACAAATTCTTTTCAAGAAGGGGGGATGATGTGAGCACATCTTCACCAACACTAGACACTGATCCGGAGGTCTTGCCTTTAGGACCAATTACTAGATCTAAGGCAAAATATTTTAGGGAAGCACTTTTCCTTGTACCAACATGTATAATTCATTTGATAATGTTTGTGCCTTAGGAGATAAAACTTTTAATGTGTTACATGTTACAATGTGACACATTCGATTATACTATTTATTAGGTGTGTTTACGTGTATATATATATATATATATATATTACACTAATATAATGTTTCCATTATATTATATTTATATATATAAAAATATATATATATTACACTAATATAATGATTCCATTATTTTGCATGGTCTGTTGCATGCTACAGAAGCATGGAGAAGGATACATGATTTCCCACGTGATGGATAAGGATAAGCATGGAGAAGGGTTCATGATTTCCCACGTGATGGATAAGGACACAATTTCCATATTTTGAATTTTGGTTTCCAATTCTATCACATGTTAAATGTGATGCAACCGGCCATTTCAAATATTTGGCCAAGAAGCATTCTCGCCGAGTGGAGGTTAATGAATTCAAATTCAATTTGAAATCAATTGATTTCTATATATATATATATGTACTAAGACAATGTAATTTTTTTACACACTTTGATCAATAATAATATTGCTTGAGAGTTCTTTCTCTTTTCAGTTCTTTTTAGAACTATTCGACACTCAACTCGTTTGATTGTCTTTGATACTTCGGGTTCCTAGATTGCTATCTAGAGGTTCCAAGTCCTATGATGTTAAACAGATTCGATTTGGGTTTGTTCAGCATATTGTTCGAGTTCTTTCGAGTTTAGCGTTCCCAACACTGGTCGTTTTTAAAGCCTTCATCATTTAAGTCGTTGAAGCCCTTTCCAAAAACGCCAAAATTATCATATTTATTTTTATGTTATTTTGTTCATCTTTTAAATATATACTTAACATAATATGTTGTCTAATTTTTGTTGTTTCTTGTCGTTTTAGTTGCAGAAACGTGCCTACAACACTCATAGATCAGTAACAAACGAGGAAAGTCTATTTTCTACGAACTCCGCATCATATTATAAGGCCCCTGATTCTCACCCATTACAGGCTTCAAACGAATCAATTTCAACTCAGGTGACCCATTTTCCTATGCTCATACAAAGGATCAATATCCTCATGAAGACTTAGGTCATATGATCCCTGAAGGTACTTGCTAGGACCATACGGAAAATCAATATTCCCACGAGAGCAATAACGTTTCCCCCCCCACACACACACACACTTAAATGATTAGGACGAAGCTCGGGTATAAAGCTTAAAATCAAGCTTTAAATGCGTAAAATGGAATTAAATTCATAAATGGACAATTAAGTTAAATTTTATATAAACTTGCAAATTCCTGACATCAAAACAAGTTGTAATAAGCTTGTGGCTTGACTCTTTTAAAAAAAATTCCCCAACGAAGTTGCCAAGCTATCGCAACCCCTTTTTCAAGCGGTTCGATGTTTTTTTCCTTTAAAAGCAAAACAACAGAGTCGTCATCAATCTTTTTAAAAGGTGTGATTGGATCACCTAAAAATAGGTCATTTTAATAAAATCATTTGTTTTATTAAAACAAAAATTTTGGTCTGTGAAAAAAAAAACAAAAAATGGGTTCGGTAGTCGGTTACGTGTGGGGAAGGGTTAGCACCCCCACAATGACCAAAAATTGGTACCTAGCCAATTATAAAATGTTTTAATGTAGAAATTTTTAAGTTTGTATAAAATTTAAATTAATGTCCATTTATGAATATAATTCTATTTTAGCGGTCCTACATAGTAAACTTTAATCATCGTCAATATTTTAGTTAATTTCCACTTTTTAATCAAGCGAGCAAAGAAATTTAGGTGTGTTGAAAGCTTTTATTAATCCTAAAAAAACGTCTAAGTGAATTTTACCTATTAAAGTTGAAATATAATTAAGTGTGTTTTATTAATTCAAATGAAAGAATTTATTTATTTACAAGGCTCTAAATAAAGGCATTAAAGAACCTATTTTAAGGGTTTTAAATAAATTAATATAACAAAAACATAAAATAGGTTTAACAATTAAAATTAAAAAAAAGGTAAAATAATAATAACTAAATTAAAAAATGATTAAAATTATATACCAAGTTTAAAGAGTGTATTAAAAGAATCTTTATGAAATAAAAATTATGAAGGAATTTAATAAAATTAAATGACCCATTTTTGTTTAGAATATGATTAAAGCCCCAAAACGCAATCCACCTACATTTATTTTAAAACAAATATCAAAACACCCCATTTTAAAATTATCTTAATTTTTCATCCATATTCTTCATGAATTGAAGAACTATAAAAAAATTCTCCCCTTGTTAAGAAAAGTACACAAGCAATCAAAGTAGTTTTAGAACTTCTTAATGTGTATAAATCAGAAAAAGATGTAAGCTGAATTCATGAAGTTTTACAATCAATATACATTCTTTCTGTGTTCATTGCTTGTATACTTTTCTTAACACCCCTTTTACAAAAAATTATAAAAATATAAAAAAAATAAAAAATAAAGCAAAAATAAATTACTAAATAGATCGAATACTTCAAACAAATTCTTCAAGCTTCTATTCCAATCCAAATCCAAATACAAAAACCTAAGCACAATTCTTCCAAAAGATCTCTAAATTCTCTCAATATTTTCCAAAAGTAAACTAAAAAGCTCTCTATGAAAAGGATGTAATGTAGGAGTTGTGGTTGTGGTGTAGTGTGATTTACATGTGATGGGAAAAGGGGTTTATATAGTGGTTTTCAACCCAAAAATACATGGAAAATAGTCAAAATTAATAACAAAATCACTGATTTTTGGGTAAAAAATCGCCCAAAATAATCTTGATTTGATTCCTCTCAAATATGATTGAATCTACCCAAATTTGAATGATCTCCTTTTCTTTTTCATCTTTGATTGATATGGAATGATTTTTTCTTAATTTTTTTCCATATCCAAGTTGACACATTTCCTCTTTAATTGGATTCTGATTTGAAGCTGATTTTGGGTAATTTTTTCCATCATATTTGATTTAAGATGAAAAATCAGTGATAACAGTTTATAATATTTAATAAATCAAATATCATCTTAAATTATAAAATAAATTTATAATTTTATTTAAAGAATAAATTTTTACAGATAAAGTATTGGTGAGAGTATAAACGAGTCGATGAATAGAAGAAAAATATACAATAAAAGATAATCGAAAGATAATATTGAATAAAATACAAAGTTAAAAGACTAAAATAAAAAGAAAATAAATTTATTGTAAAATATATGAATGAAAGTTTTATATACTCTATAATGGTAGTGGAGGATTTAATTGAGAGATTAAATTGTAAAAATAGAAAAAAAAATTGAAAATGAAATTAAAATTATATGTGTTTTTTATAATGGTTTTAGAGTGTAGATCAAAATTAATCGAAATAGATTTAAAATGAAATTTTTTCTGAAAGAATGAGGAAATCTATGCCTACCATAATTTTTTTTTTGTTTTTCAAGTTAACAAAATGTTAGCTCGATTTAACTTACCAACAATGTTAAGGTTTTTTCTCAATTAAGAAACTTACGTAATATTTTAGGTTGTAACCAGTTTTTTACTTAATAAGCAGTTTTTTAGGTTGATAAGGTAACATTTTAGGTTAGGACTTAAAATTTATGTTCTTTGTAATAAATCTTGTAGATAGAATTATTTTTCAGGTTAAAACATAAAAAATTATCATCAATGATAATTTTTTTTAATTGAGAAAGTCGTGTAATATTTTAGATTGAAAACTAAAATATTATGTTCTCCATAATATATATAATATACATCAAATAACTTTTTAAGTTAAAATATAAAAGTTCATAATTTTTAATCTAGAAACTCGTGTAATATTTTATGTTGTAATCGATTTTCAAGTATCATAAAGTAAAAAATAATCTCTGTTAAACAAAATATTTGAAAATACATGCACAACTCTTCTTGTTGTTATTACTGATTGGTGTGTGAAAATACGCGATTTTATGGTCATTAAGTATCCATCTGATATTTTTATAAGCGAAGTCTCGTTGGAATAGAGGAACACTACAGTAAAATTGAGCTTTAGAGGTACTTCTAGCGGCTTTTTTTTAAGAAAATGTCACAAATTTTTTATAAGAGAAGTCTTATTCATAGGGTATCGATACCTAGGCAAAAACATAACGATTTTTTGAGAAATTAAGCCTGGGTATCAAAACCACTTGAACTAGTTTCAAAACGATAGTATAAAAATAAAAAAAAAATGTATCGACGTTGTGACCTTGGTTTCGATACTGGTTCTTACAGTTTCAAATGGTATCGGAACATTCCTTCAGACGTATCGAAACGCGGGCTTGTAGCATAGACAATCTTCTAATTTATCAATAGTGTATCGAAACACTTAATACTTTTATCGATACCTCTTTTTCGTTTACTAAAATATCGATACTGGAGAAAGGTGTTTTGAAACTCCTGTTAAGTAATGTCGTCAAAACCTGAAATATAGCTCTGAGAACTCACGTTTTAGTCGCTAAACTTTAATAATGCGATTGGATGACTTGTAGATATTATTTTAACCTGAAAATTTATGTACAAGATGAAACATACTTAATTAAGGATTGATAAAATTAATTTCAGTTTTAGATCTTAATTTTATGGAAAATTACAATTAGGTCCATAAAACTTGTTCGGTTTAATTAGGACTCGTTTCTCATTAATTTACACTGTAAAGGAACTAATTCCTTGCATGAGCATGTAGGATCTAATTAATGCATTTAGAGGAAAAAAAAGAAAAAAATGTAGGATCGTTTACCAGGGCGAGTCTCCAGATTAGCCTCGGTAATCCTCGTGTATCTCGTTCAAGTCGGGTGACGTCTAGAACGGGTTGAGGGGGTTAAATCTTTCATCTTCATATTCCCTCTATCCATTTGAATTTTGGGAAAAAAAAAGAACCCAGAAAGTTCCAAACTTTACCCTCGTCTTCAGCTGCGATCTCTTCAGCCGCGATCGGCACCACCGCTCGACAGTAACCATCACTGACCCTCTCCCTTGAACCGTTGTCACACCCCGATGCTAACTAAACCTACCAAACAATAGTGATGTACGATCGGTTTCCGATAAAAATCAGGTCAAAGGTTCAACGAAAATCTTGTTGGTTCTACTGCCCTAAATAACTACTCTTCTTTTTGTCTTCATTTTCATTTAATTGTGCTGCTAATTTTGTGCAGGTTATGTTGCCCTCAATTGTTCTGATGGTTCACAAGGTTCTGCTCTACTTCTCTACAAAGGCAATATTGATTCATTACTGTATAGGTAAATCTTCAACTGTTAAGATAGTTTTTTTCTTTTGCCCTCTGATTTTTTGTTTAGTGGCTAACTGTTAAGCTAGTTTAACTATTATTTTTCGCCTAAAATCAGAAATCTCATTCACCAAATTTTTTGAAACTTCATAATAATATTTAAGAACGGAAGAAACAAGCCAGCAAAGGATTCTTTTATTACTATGCACAGTGCACACTAGTGGATATTTTAATCCTTGGATACAATCAGATGTGGACCATTTGTAGATTTTCTTTCCTAAAATTTATTTTATAATTCGATGTATGTTTTGAGGTTTGTGTTTATTCGAAACCGGGTTAGTGTTTACTGATTATTATCTCAGCTTTCTAATTTTTGTGGTGTATAAATTTAAAAATTTAGATTAGTTTTATCATATTCAAAGCTCGCAATATTACATCTGGGATAATGTCATACAAGAAATACAAGAGATATTTAACATAAAAACAAAATACACCTAGTATCTTCAGCTTTCAAGCATGCTAAGGTCAATCTTAGTTTTATCATATCCAAAGCTCTCAATAATAAGATCCAGAATCAATACTTGGATTAACAAAATGCATATGAGTCCTCGTTTTTTCATTAAAGTACATAAACCAATTATTAATCATTGAAATATTGTAAAACAAGAGCTCGTATGCAGCCTGACAATACAACATATGCTCACTCAAACCCATAATAAACAACTTACCCATAAGATCAAAAAGGATAAATGGTGAGTGTTAGGAAGTTCTATGCGTTTGCAATGAAACATCCACCTTTTGCCAAATAGTAGTATTTAATATGTCGAACCCACGAGGATTGGATTTATTTACACAATTTATTATTCATGCAAAATGGAAAATTAAATGCACAAATAATTAAGTTGTGTGATAACTAAACTAAGAAAAAATAGTTAAAGCGATAAAGATAAATGATCAAGAAATCAAGATGGAAATGTGAGTCAGGTTAGATTGCTTCATAGTGAGGATTCAAAATGTAATTGCCTCGTTTATATTAATGCAAAAGGTTGAAGTGCCGCCACGGCGGGTCGCTCGAAGGGTCGCCTTAACTGCCTCGGTGGGGTTATGCCTTGTCGAAAAATCAACAACTCATAGTTCGATAGAAAATCCTTTATTACCTCCTTGTCCCTAATTCGGAGTACTATTGAAGGCCACATCTTGATACTACCTCCCAGCATGAATCAAAGATGAACAAAAATCGATAATATGTTTCCTCTTAATCGTAGAAATCCTTTCGGATTAGTCAATACCCATGAGCAAAGACTATATTCTCTCGTTTCGTGAGCCTAGCTATCCTTAGTCTAGACAAATGGGCTTTTCCTCGTAAACTTATCTTTCGAGCTCGTATGAAAAGAAAATTGAGAACCAAGAGAGAATAAACTATGAATCAAGAACTTTCATTAATAAGAACTAAACAAATTAAAAACTTTCTTCCACAACTACTCCACAAACTAACCTAAACCCCAAGGGGTGATGGAGGAAGATTAGTGTTTTCTATGAATACTTGATTTCAAGATGCCTTCCTCTCTACATAGGCTAAGATATTTATAGGCTTGGCATAGGGCAAACCTTTGAAAAGTAGGAGTTCAACTTGGAATAAAATATAACTTAACTACATAAATAAAAAATCTTTATTTTATTTTCTAGTTTATTCTTATTAGGATTATTTTCTCACGTGGCTTTGACCTTGACTTTTCATGAGTTTCCCAGCTCCGATTTCTATGTTTCTTGTCTTAAAAATTCCACCTTGTTTTTCTTTTCAAATCGTCTATCATATCAACATTTGTTTTCTAGGTGCTTCCTCGACATCAGTTGTCGTGGCGGGTGGCTTTCACGACGGTGCATTACTTTTTCTCAACTTGGACTGCATTAGTACAGTTCTCTTGGCCTGGGTCGATCTGCTCATTCCTCAGCTTCGCATGTTTTTGCAATGTTTGATGATATATCTTGAATGCATTTGTCTTATTTTTTCGTCGTGGCATTTGTTGTCGAGGCATCCTTCCGCTGTTCCATTTTCTATTGAGACTACTTACCTTTCAAGGCATAAAAACAACAACAGTACCTTTTTCACAAAATATTGCTTAAATTATATATTTAAGTGCATTGATGATCAATTTTAGAAAATATGTTGAAATGACTTATATTGCCTTTAAATCTATTAATTAACAACAATAATTGAGTGGAAAATGATAAAAATAGTAATTTTGAGCACTTATCAAATACCCTCAAACTCGGACTATTGCTTGTCCTCAAGCAATGCAACATAAACTAAGTTAATAATTTTTATGGCAATATGCCCTCCTAGTTGCCGCGGAGGGGTTTCATTCTTTTGCTCTGTCTCTTCTGGCTTCTAGGATTTCTTCGGAACTAGACTATGAGTCTCGTGAGTTTGTGCGTAGCTATAACAAATATGATTTTCTGAGTTCTAATCATTTTTCTAGCTCAAGACTCTCGACTTAGATTTTTGTTCTAGTTTCCCTTTTTACCTAAACTATATATATATATATATATATATTTATAATACTTGAGCTAGTTTCGGGAACCTCTAGTAAGTGGAAAAAACTATTAAGTCTTAGAGCTTATGATGGGCACCTCTAAAGACTACACTAGAGCCGGTAATAGGCACCTCTAGTTATAATCTAAAGTCTAAGTCTCTATTGTTTTTTTAAGGAAGAGAACTCCTAAAATCAACAAAGTCCAGCAGTGTTTATATTTTTTAGGCTCATAATCTAATCCTAAGTACTATTCCTTGGAAACCTTCTGATTCTAAAATTGGTGAAGGGTGAACTCTGCTACGGCAACTAGGTTGGCATATTACTGCCAAGGCAGTATACTTCATATATATATTTTTGCATAAATAAACAAATTAAAGGGCACTTGGGACTTAGCATAGTTGACTATAAAAATATTGATAGTGCTCCCCCAAACTCAAGGATGCATTGTCCTCAATGCATGAATATGAACACAAGACAACAATAATAGACAATATAAAAGTATAAACCAAGAGATGAGAAAGTTACATTTATATGTCGCGTTGGCTTTTTTTTATCCTAGAGGTCATCAGTTTCTGTGGAGTTTTTGAAAGAAAAAAAAACTACAATAGAAAATAATAATGAAGAAGTATGAAGCAAAACGGGGGAGATCGAGTTTTTTAGCAGTAAACCCGCTGTCACTTGTTCTTGGGTGGCCAACCTGCCTTAGCATTTTTTTTGCCGATACAAGCTTCCTCCGTGGCATTTTGCTACCGAGACAACCTTACTCCATGGCATTTTTCTACCGAGGCAACCTTTCGTCGTGGCACTATGCTTCTTGGGCGGGACAGTGAGATTGATTTTTACGCTGTTTTATGTGCTTCATGACTTCTCCTTCTTGGATTTCCTTCCTAAAATAAAACAAATAACTCAAATATAATTGAACTAATTTCCTAAAAAAATAATACTGTAAAAAATAAATCAGAAAGTTGGAATCGCCAATCCCCGGCAATGGCACCAAATTTGCTGAGGGCTACAAGTCTTATGCGTTTGTAATGAAGCATACACCTTTTGCCAAATTGTAGTATTTAAGATGTCAAACCCACGAAGATTGACTTGCGCAATTAATTATTCTTGCACAATAGAAAATTAAATGCACGGATAATTGAGTTATGTGATAACTAAACTAATAAAAAAATAGTTAAAGCGATAAAGATAAATAATCAAGAAATTAAGATGGAAAAGTGGGTCAGGTTAGATTGTTTTGTAGTTTGAATTCAGAATGTAATTGTCTCGTTCATATTAATGCAAAAGGTTTAAGTGCCACCGCGGCGGGTCGCCCGAAAGGTCGCCTTAGCTGCTTCGGCGGGATTATGCCTTGTTGACAAATCAATAAATCATAGATCGAAAGAGCATCATTTATTTCCTCCTCCTTATCCCTAATTTGGAGTATTATTGAAGGCCACATCTTGATAATAACTCCTGGCGTGAATCAAGTATGAACAACAACCGATAATATGTTTCCTCTTAGTCGTTTAAATCCTTTCGGATTAGTCAATACCCATGAGCAAAGAATTTATACTCTAGTTTCGTGAACCTAACTATCCTTAGTCTAGACAAATGGGCTTTTCCTCGCAAACTTATCTTCCGAGCTCTATGAAAAGAAGAGTGAGAACCAAGAGAGAATAAACTATGAATCAAGAACTTTCATTAATAAGAACTAAATAAATTACAAACTTTATTCCACAACTACTCCACAAACTAACCTATACCCCAAGGGGTGATGGAGGAAGATTAGGATTTTCTATGAATACTTGATTTCGAGATGTCTTCCTCTCTACATAGGCTAAGGTATTTATAGTCTTGGCCTAGGGCAAACCTTTCCAAAGTAGGAATTCAAGTTGGAATAAAATACAATTTAAGTACATAAATAAAATATTTTTATTTTATTTCCTAGTTTATTCTTATTAGGATTCTTTTCCCACGTGGCTTTGACCTTGACTTTTCATGAGTTTCTCAGCTTCGATTTCTATGTCGCTTGTCTTAAAACATCCACCTTGTTTTTCTCTTCAGATCATCTATCATATCAACATTTGTTTTCCAGGTGCTACTTCGGCATCAATTGCTGCAGCGAGTTGCTCTCACGATGGTTCATTAATTTTTCTCAACTTGAAATGCGTTAGTACAATTCTCTTGGCCTGGGTCAATCTGCTCATTCCTCAGCTTCTCATGTTTCTGCAATGTTTGGTGAGATATCTCAACTGCAGTTGCCTTATTTTTCAACCTTGGCATTTGTTGCCGAGGCATCCTTCCGCTGTGGCATTTTCTGCCGAGGCTACTTACCTGTCAAGGCATAAAAACAACAGGAGTACCTTTTTCACAAAATATTACATAAATTCTATATTTAAGTGTATTGATGATTAATTGTAGAAAATATGCTAAAATGAATTATATTACCCTTAAATCTATTAATTACCAGTAATAATTGAGTGGAGAAATGAGGGGAAAAATAGTATTTTTGAGCACATATCAGTAAACAATGTAATCATCTTGATGAGGAAGGTCAAATTCAATAGCAAAGTTCCTTAGTAGAACATTAAATAAACAAACAGATATTTAAATTCATATGCATTTTGTTAATCCAAGCATTGATTCTAGATATTATTTTTTGATCTTATGTATTTTGCTTGAATAACCGGGTGTGTTTACCGAGTATTATCCTAGGTGCGATGTTTGATTTTGATTGTATGTTCTAAAAGGATTCACTTCATATGACATCATTTGTTACTTGTTAACGGTGCAAAGTATTTCTCTTAAGATAGTTTCACATGCTGGTGTATTTATTGCCCTACCAATATTAACATGTTTATGATTCCTTCTTATTTTTTTCTTCATAAATACTTT
Organism: Abelmoschus esculentus; assembly: GCA_035048815.1. Classification (NCBI taxonomy): domain Eukaryota; kingdom Viridiplantae; phylum Streptophyta; class Magnoliopsida; order Malvales; family Malvaceae; genus Abelmoschus; species Abelmoschus esculentus. Next base: position 6,429,494 of record JAUCBN010000063.1, on the reverse strand, counting down.
CATGCTTACTAGCACAACTGATTTACTTCTATCAGGTCAGAAGTGAAGCTAACATCTCATAAATATGGTCGTGTTTCTATCGTGCACCAGAACTTATCTTTGGTGCTATAGAATACACGACCTCGATTGATTTTTGGTCATTTGGTTATGTTCTTGCTGAACTTTTGCTTAGCCAAGGTAGCATCCAGCTTCTTTTCTTTTTTTATTTTGATGTGTACCAATAACACTAATACCTATTTTTTCTCATGTACAGCCATTATTTCCTCGAGAGAATGTTGTGGACCAGCTTGTATAGATTATTAAAGTATGAATTATTTAGGTATTGTTGAAGTTATGCGGTTTTTTTTCTGAGTCTATTTCTTCTTTTCTTACAGGTTCTTGGTACACCCATTAGGGAAGAAATTAGTCTATATTCTCCTTTTCTTGATATGTAAATTTGATAGTTGAATGATTAATGTCTTGTCAATACTTTATTAATGTATTTTGGATATTTTGTTGTCACACCCACTTGTTCTGGATATTTTATTTGTTCCAAAATTGTGTATCAGCTTTTGTGAAAATAAATTTGAAAGGTAAGATGATCATAGTACTCTTATTCATCTGACAGTTCACCAAGTTAACATACAACGTCTTTTGTAGTATCATAAAAGTTTTTTTCATGGGTATCTTTTATATCTTTTGCATGGTTTCAGGATTACTTAGTTAGTTGGAATGATCAAATTTTTATCATGAAAGTTGAATCAGAAACTTATTATGTCGACGATACATTAAGATAAAGGCTTTTGAGGGATGCAATCAAGCTTTCATATTGAAATTTGAACATGTCTATTCTACTGAGGGGTCAATTGAAGAGACTTTACTTTCCAAATCAAAGGAAACAATCAAGAGTAAGGATAAGGAGCAGGTTATTTCCAGAGATTATGAATCAAAAACCCAATAGTAAATTTCTTGAATAGAAAGATTGTTTACCTATTCATGAAACTACAGAGAATAAAAAATGTCTATTCTATGCAGGTAATTGCAAGTTATTTCCAGAGATTATTTTCAGAGATTATGACTCAAGAGTAAGGATAAGGAACATGTCTATTCTATGCAGGTAATTGCAGAGAATGAATAGGAAGATTGTTTACCTATTCATGAAACTACAGAGAATAAAAAATAGAAAGAATGTAAATTCTATTGATTGAATTTCTTTTTTTGATAAGAGTATTGCATGCTTATTTATACAAGTGAGCTATGGTGCTCAACTAACTACTAACATACTTAACCAACAAACTAAATTTCTTTATTCTTGTTAAAGTATTATGTTAACCCCTCAAGATGGCAATTGGTGGATAGCAATGAATCCCATCTTGACAGTAAACTCAAAAAACCCTGAAGAATATAGAATTGTATCTGATTATTTCATTTGAATTCTAAATGAAGAACCGATTTGGAGAGTGATTGTGTGCAATAGGAAAAGACTTTAAAAGAGTTCATCCTTCCCAATAACATGTTGAAGGACCTTGCACTAAAAGGTTGATACTTGAAGATGTAGAAATCTCAAAAGTTGAAGCATCTTACAACTGATTGGTGAGCATTGTAATCAGCTGCTGACATTTTAGAGAAGTCAATGCATCACTAGAAGAAAAACTTTTAGACGAATAAGGAACTAGATTTTCAAAAGAGGCATGTGAATTATTGGATCGGGAGTTTTATCCTGGAGGATAACCATGAAGATTGTAATATTTCTCTTTGTTGTGCCCAAGCATGCTACAATGGATGCATTGAGGGCGAGACCTTTTAGCATGTGAGACTGTTTTTACAGCAACAGTAGGCTCAGAAATAGAAGCACTGCAAGTAAGGGAACGTTGATTCTCTTCTTGAATCATCCAACAAAAGACTATTTTTATGGATGAAAAAAGGTCAGTAAGGAGAATTTGAACTCGAATGTGGGAATAGGAATCATGTAACCCCATTAGGAATTGAATGATTTTTTTTCTATTTTCAATTCAGTTATCATCTTGAGTACACCACCACAAGAACATCCTGAGCAAGAGCATATTGATTTTGTTGAAGCAAGTTTATCCATGATATCTTGAGTTGTGTATAGTACGCTGCAACAAACATGGAGCCTTGCACAAGCTCATTAAATCTTTTCTTTAGATAAAAAAGATGAGTACCATTGATCTTTTGGAAACGATCTTCAAGATCCTTCCAAATTACTGTAGCAATGAAACAATAAAAAAGACTTGTTGCAATTTCTTTTGAAACATAATTGAGTATCTAGGAACTTATCAAGTTATTAACCCTGATCCCAACACTGTATTTGTCAACGAATAGAAAACGAGGAACAAAAATGGATCCATCAACAAATTCTCATTTATTCTTTACTGAAAAGGCCATCATCATGAAACGCTTCCAACTATTGTAGTTGTCATAGGTCAAAGGTTGTGTTACTAAGACCATGTCCGGATTATCAAATAGGTGGAGATAATAGGGATTGCCACCATTATTGAAGTCATCATTGAGATCTATGTGCAAAAAATCTTGTCTATTGAATAAGAAGTGAAATAAAAATGAAGAAACGAAAGATAAGAAATCTTTGAAGAAGCAAGAATGTGCAGGGAGAAGAAGAAACAATTGATACAATTCAGAAACACAAGATAAGAAATCTTGGAAGAAGAAATATTGATTCAATTCAGAAACAGGAATGCGTAGGGAGAAGAAAAACCTCTGATACCATGTAGAAACACTATTACCTATGCAAGTAACTGTAGAGAATGAATACGAAGACTATTTACCTATTCATGAAACTATTGAGAATAAAAAATGGAAATAATGTAAATTATATTGATTTTATTTGTTATTTTGATTCAAGAGTATTGCATGCTTATTTATACAAGTAAGCTATGGTGCTCAACTAACAACTAACATAATTAACCAACTAATTAACTTTCTTTATTCTTGATAAAATATTTTGTTAACCTTCTCCCCTCAAGATGGCAATTGGTGGATAGTAATGAGTCCTATCTTGATAGTAAAATTGAAAAAATACGAAAATATAGGATTGTATCAGATTATTTCATGTGAATTTTAAATAAAGAAATGGTTTGGAGAGTGGTTGTGTGCAACAGGCAAAGGCCTTGAAAGAGTTCATCCTTCCCAATCACATGCTGAAGGATCTTGCATCGAAAGGTTGATACTTGAGGATGTAGAAATCTCAAAAGTTGAAGTTTGCAACTGATTGGTGAGCATTGTGAGCAACTGCTGACATTTTTGAGAAGTCAATGCATCACTGGAAGGAAAACTTTCAGACGAACAAGGAACCAAATTTACAAAAGAGGCATGTGAATTCTTGGATCGGGATTTATATCCTGGATGATAAACATAAAGCTTATAACATTTCTCTTTGGTTTTCCCAAGGATGCTACAATGGTTGCATTGAGGGCGAGACCTTTTAGCATGTGAGATTGTTTTCAAAGCAAAAATAGGCTCAAAAATAAGAGCACCGAAAGTAAGTCAACGTTTATTCCCTTCTTCAATGATCCAAGAAAAGACTTGTGATGAATGAAAAAAAGGTCAATAAGGAGAATTTGAACTCGAATGTGGGAATTGGAAACATGTAACATGTAACGCCCCAAAATTGAGCCTAGAAGTTTAGATGTCGGTTTAGAGGTCTAGTGGACCGGTTTTTTCGGTTTAGCCTAATTCGAGATTAAATTCTTAAAAATTGGTTTTCAATAAAAATTCATTTGATTAATTATTATAATTTTGTTCTTCAAAATCTCTTCGTTTTTCAATGTTTTTTCTTATTTTTAAAACTTGGAAGGAGGTTGGATCAATTTTGGAGGTGATGATCATTCAAATATGTGAAACCTAAAGTTCTTTAATGAAATTCCTAAGTTCTTGGCTGATTGCAACAATCTTTAAAGTCTTGAATCAATAAAATTAGTTTTCTTGATAAAAAAATCTATTGTTTTCTTGATTTTCGTTCAAGAGTTTTCCATGGTTGTTTGTGATCCCTAAATACTTGAATCTTGAAGTGTTTAGATGTAATTAAGATGTCTTTTAAGTATCTAATCTCGTACATAAAGTTTAGGGGGTTACATAACCCCATTAGGAATTGAATGATTTTTTCTTTTTTTCAACTCAGTTATCATCTTGCGTACGCCACCACAAGAACAATCCTGAGCAAGAGCATACTTATTTTGTTGAAGCAAGTTCATACCATGATATCTTGAGTTGCGTATAGTATGTTGTAACAAACATGAAGTCTTGCACAAGCTCATTAAGTCTTTTCTTTAGATGGAAAAGATGCGGACCATTTATCTTTTGGAAACGATCTTCAAGATCCTTTCAAATTACTACAACAGTGAAACAATAAAGAAGACTTGTTCCAATTTCTTTTGAAACTAAATTGAGAATCTAGGAACTTATCAAGTTATTATGTAACCCCCTCGACCCGGTCTAGATGTCACCCGACTCGAAAGAGTTACACAGGGAATATCAAGGCTAATCCGAAGACTTGCCCCTATAAACGAACCTATTTTTTTATCTTGTATAAATGCTTTAAGTAGATCCTACATGTTCATAAAAGTACTAAGTTGATTTGTAGTGGAAAGTAAGGAGATATGAGTCCTAATTTTAACCTAACAAGGTTTAGGGACCTTATTGTAAATTTCCAAAATTTTATACTCTAATCATGAAATGAAGGTTAACAATATTTAATTACGTATGTTGCATGCTTGCACGTAAGTTTTCAGCTCAAAATAATGTCTAGAAGTCATTTAATTGGTTCCTCAAAGTTTGATGACTAAAACATAAAGTTTTAAAGCTAAAACCAACCTATAACGACATTAACTACCGGTAGTATCGAAACTTTCTATCCCCGTATCGATACTTTCAAAACGAAAAAGCGGTATTGAAATAGGAATTATGTGTTTCGATACGCCTTCGATATCTCACCCAATTTTCTGTGTAATAAACCCGCATTTCGATATAACTTGGTCCCCGTTCTGATACGTTTCGCTACTGTAAAAATGGTTTTCAGAAATCGGATGAAGCATATCAATACGCCTGCATAATTTCATATATCGGTTTCGAAACCAGTTCATATGGTTTCGATAACTAAGCCAAATTTTCTAGAAATCCTTCGTATTTTTTCCTTGGTATCGATACCCTATGAAGGGGTTTCGGAACCCGCTATCCAGAATGCACAGATTACCCAAGTTTCATGCATTAGACGAGATACTAAAGTTCTCTAGATGCATAACCACCTAATTCCATATGCAAAACATATAATTCACAAGCATAATTCATCAATAAAGAACATGGCATAATATACTTCAAAATGTAATATATTTAAACTTAATTACTCAAAATATAATGTTAACCAAAATAATAAATCCAATATCAGCATGCTCCAAAATATATAAGTTCTCTATTTCATTGCTCTCGACTACTTAAGGTTCATAATTTGAAAGATAGTATACTTGAGATAAGAAAATATTAAAAATAGGCACGTACGACTCATTTGCTTTCTGGTTGCTTCTAGCACTTACTTCTTTGCATTGCAAGGGAAAAGAGAGTGGTTAAACTTAAAGCTTAGTGAGGGACATAAAATAAAACATTTAAAACGTCACTTGCAATGTAGCCCATATTACCACAAATATGTCAAAATAAAATCATATCATGCTTCATTTAAAACAATTTAAAGACATGGCAAACAACTTCAATAGTAAATCCAGCAAGAGTTATCAAACAATGGCCTAACAAGCCAATATAAATTACCGGTAAAACTCTTAAAAAAATGTCTCATGCTTTCTAAGCAAAATCAAGGCTAACATGTTATTCACCTAGCAAAGTCTAATAAATCATGACACTTGCAATTAAAAAATTAAAACACAAGTTTATATTGGAGCAAATGATCCGATTTTTACTACCTCAAATCGTTAGGATAAATGGGAAACTGCTTGATAGTACTACCCCTAGAGCATGCGCATGTTAGTACTACCCCCAACATAATAAATCTCACCTTGGTGTCTGGTAACAATACTACCCCTATCAGCCCGGATGTGACAGTACTACCCCCATCACACAATATTAGGCTAAAGCCAAAATATAACACACAAGGAATTTCATACGTATGAATTTTTAATATTTATAGTGCACTCTAGACCCTATTGATATATCAACTTATCCCATAGGTTCATCACTTAACTAGCCATTATATTATCAAATCCAATTCTCATACTTTATTCAAAACAAAATTAAATCTCATTCTTTCTTGCATCCAATGCAAAACCGATAAAATTATAAATATCTTATTTTTGAAATAAAATCATGGGAGCGTTAAACATATATCAAAACCATTATAAAACAGTAACACGTGCATTAAAAATCATGGATAAACATCTATGCAAAATCATCAACAAGCACGATAAAGTTCATAGTAAAAATATAGGGTAATATGAGAACCTTTACGAAAGCTTAAATTTTTACTTACTTCCGATTATAGGAAGGTTTTTCACACCTTCCCTACACTCTCAAAACTTTATAAAACAAGTATAAACACTTGCGTAGCAGCTCACTCTCAAATCCAATCATTATTAACCTTTACTTGTCCGACAAGCCACTAAAACGATCCGATCTTCGTCAAACGTGATATCCTAAATCTTGTCATGTTTTAAGCATCAAAACAAAGGGATTTAGTGCTTCCAAATGCACAAAAGAAACCCTTAATTCGGATCCCTACACAGCAGCCCTTAAAACCTATCAAAACCTTAACCGAAAACTTTCTGAAACACACCAAACTTCACCTAAGACTAAAGTACGGGATTAGTTATAATTAAAACATGTTATAATAATCCTAATACATTCAAAAACATGAATGGATCAAAACACTTGAAAGAAAATTGGGATTTTTCGGCCAAAAACTGATTTTTATGAAATCAAAGGATTAAAAACGATTATTCCAAGCCAATAATTTGGCAATTTCAGTAAAGAACTTTAAAGTTATAGAGAATTGACGAAGTCTCACCTCCAAAACTGGCCCAATCACTTTTCAGGTTTTAAAACAAGAAAAATGATAGAAAACTAGAAAAATTTAAAAAAGAAAAATTATAAAAATTAACTCAAACGAAATTTTAATAAAAAGAAGATGATGTACCTTTGAAAAGTGATAGAACGGATGCCTTGAACGAGGGAACATACAAATTTTAAAATAAATTAGGTTTTATATGTTAAAAATGGTTTTAGGATTAAAATAAATTGGATTTAATTAAGTTATTGGGTTTAAAATAAGTTTTGGGCTTAATTAAATAAAATTTGGAAAGCCTAGACCAGATAGGAATACAATTGGATCAAATCCCCTTAAAGATTCAATGTTTTGACTTGTTTTATAAAATTGTCTTCAAGTTTTCAATTTTTACAAAATAGTCACAAATTTCAAAATCTTAGGAATTCAAGGGTCAATTTTTAAAATTTATTTGAACAAATTTATATATATATATATAATAAAGATTTTAGGATATTTTTCCTCAATTTATTTCAATTTAAAACCAATTTTTTTGAATATTTAATCCCGAACTAGGTTACACCAACAAAATCGATTCACTAGCTTCTAAGCCCATTTTTGCTGCATTACATATTAGCCCTGTTTCTAGCACTGTATTTGTCAGTTGGTAGAAGAGGAGAAATAGAAATAGATCTATCAAAAATTCTTAATTTATTCTTTATTGAAAGGTTCATCATCATGAAATGTTTCCAACTTTTATAGGTGTGGTTGGTCAATGGATGCGTGACTAAGACTATGCCCGGATTATAAGAATGGTGGAGATAATAGGGATTGCCACCATTCTCGAAGTCATCGTTGAGAGCCATGTACAAAAAATCTTATTTATTGAACAAGAAATGAAATAACAATGGATAAACACAAGATAAGAAATCTTGAAATAAGCAAGAATGAGCATGGAGAAGAAGAAACAACTGATACAATTTAGAAACAAAAGATAAAAAATCTTGAAAGAAGAAAAATTGATTTAATGCAGAAGTAGGAATGCGCAGGGAGAAGAAAAAATCTATGATACCATGTAGAAACACTAATTACCTATGCAAGTAACTGCAGAGAATGAATAGGAAGATTGTTTACCTATTAATGAAACTACAAAGAATAAAAAAAATGGAAAGAATTTAAATTCTATTAATTGTATTTCTTGTTTTTGATTCAAGAGTATTGCATACTTATTTAGACAAGTGAGCTATGATGCTCAACTAATTACTAACATACTTAACCAACTAACTAATTTTCTTTATTCTTGGTAAAGTATTATATTAGGTTCCGGTGTGAAAATGGATAGATTGTTGATGCAACGAGATGAATTATAGTAAGAGTTGAAGTTCAATTCAAATCAAGAACAATAAAGAATAAAAATCCAAGCTGAACCAAGGCATAAATATGTTATACTTAGGCCATGTTTTGTATTGTTTTTCCATTTAGTTTTTAAGTAAAAAAGCTGATTTGATATTAAAAGCAATAAAAACATGTTTTTTTTCCAAGTCAAAATTATTTTTCAGCTTTGTTTGAAATGTGATTTTTATATATTAAATTTCCAACTTTTAAATTTTTCAAAAACAATTTTAAGTAAATATTCTCGTATCTTGACTTAAAAAGATATTTTATTTATTTAAAAGTATTTTTTGATAATAATACCAAACGTTCATATTTTAAACTAAACAATCCAAAAATATTTTTTTACTTTATTTTTTAAAAAAATATCAAATTGATCTTAAAATTGGTAGTAGGATGTTTATATACTCTACAATAGATTATTAAAGATATAAAAAAAAACAGTTAGAAAAATATTGTTATGTTATGAATATCTTTATTCATGGTGGATATCCATATATTAAATTAAACTTTAGTGGGCTTTATTATTAGGGTTTAATACCCATTGAAATTAGGGTTTCCATCTTATGCTTATAAATATAGACTTTTGGAGAAAGCATTGTACACAACAATACTTTTAGAATATAATACAAATTCCTCTCTTTTGTCTCTCATCTTTGTTCTCCTATTTTATTCTTATTCTTTACTTTATTCACAACACGTTATCAACACGAAACTTTAACCAACGGAGGTATTTTTCGTTCACATCTTAAAGGAGCTATTGAAAAGAATTTATTACTAGCATGAATCAAAGATAAGTTTTTCTCCCTCAATTATATTCTAATTTTCGATTTATCTTTCTTTATGATTTTTTACTTTATTTTTATTTTTTAAAAAACCTTTGGTTGTTTAGTGTTTTTGTAACGATAAAGTGGTTCAATTACCGTGGAGCTAGTCGAAAATTCCCAAAAAAGACTTTAACAAAATATTGGTGATTAAACCTACCATATATTCAGACTAGTGGAAAGTCTGATATGTTTTACTTATTTAATTTGAGATTTTTTTGTCTTTATTTATAACTAATATTTTTTTTATTTTATTATGATGATGAAAGTTTATGTTTTAATTATGTTCTAAGTATTACATGATATTGGAACAAATATTGAAATTTTAATTAATTAATATGTTCTTTGTTATGTTGGTTTAATCCGAGTATATTGGTTGGACATCCCGTTATGCGAGGCTACTGGTCTCAAAGAAGGTTCTTTTTAAAGGACCTTGTGGACTGGTTTAACAACGCTGCGTATGAGGATTAGATTTTTGTTCATTGCATGTATTGTATATATATTGGTTGATCAATTACTATTTAATAATATGAATGTTATAAAGTTTATATTTGCTTGAAAGCAATATTATTTTTATGTAGAAAAACGACTATAGACTTCTTCCAAGTTCAAGTTACGAAAATCGTCTTGATCCAAGAATTTTTATGGGAGGCATTCCTTAAAGTGAATGCAAGTATGATGTTTATTCCATGCGATTATTGAATTTGTTTCATTCCTTGAAGTGAATGCAAACGTGATAATTCACTATATGGTTAGTGAATAAAAACTCTGTTATGCGCTAGAGTATCATTGATGAGGATATGTTAGAAAAACATACTATACTTTCCACACATTAATGTTGTCATGTAGACACAATATCATGAAAAGGTTTTAAATACTTATTAGTCTCCGCTTCAATCCCTGAAGTGAATGTGATATTTTATAGCAGAAAGAATAAATATCACATTATTAATTGTGGTCATAATTGAGATCATAAAATATGCATGAATAAGATGATTATTTTGAGAATGTTTATATCCACAAGAAGTGAAATTATAAAAATGACAAGAGTGATAGAGGTCATATCAAAATCTTTATGATGAACTTTATTCATAATCATGAATGATAAATGAAAGAAAATATAAACATATTTTCTTTGTGGAAAAAAATAATTATGGCGTTGTTGATCCAACTCAATTGAGTATTGTTAATTTTCTCGTAATCCTTGAAGAGAATAATTTCCCATTTATTTTATTTCCTTTTTAACTTATGAAAAGAATAATTGATCTTTTAGTTATTTATTTAGTTTTATGTTATTTATGTTAATTTATTTTTATTTATTATTTTATTTATGTTAACTTACTTTACATATTATTTAGAGTAAACTACACAGATAGTCACCATACTATGGGGTTAGTATCGATCTGACCACAATGCTTTAAAAAGAACCAAATACACCGGCAAAATATTAATTTGGTATTAAAATAGCCATCTGTCGTTAAGGGAGTAACGGACTGATGACGTGGCAGTTAAATGTAAAATAGAATAATTATACATTTAGTCCCTATTATTCATACATTTTTATAATTTAATCCTAATTTTATTATAATAAAATAATATAACTGATCAAAGGAGAAAAGAAAAACCTCCAAACATGCTTTCATGAGGGATTAAACCCAAGCAAGATTGAATGAAATTCAATAGCTTAACCACTAGGCTAGATATAATCTATAAATGCAAAACACTATTAATTATATATATTTATTGTTTCTCATATTTGTTTCTTTATATTTAATTATTTTTAATTTAATTAAAAATAATAATTAAATTACTATATAATAAATTAAAAGTTTCAAATTAATAAAATTTTATTTATCAACTCTAAACCCTATATTCATTAAAATGAATTTTTAAAACTTAAACCCTAAATTCATTAAAATAAATTTTTAAACCTTAAATTCGAATAAAAATCATAAATATTTGAATATTTAGATTTAAAAATATTCGAATAAAATATTTGGATTTTAAATATTCGAATAATTTTTTGGATATTCAAATAAAAATATTTAAATAATAAATATACAAATATAAATATTCATATAATAAATATTCGAATAAAATCATTTTTAAATCCAAATATTCAAATATTTATGATTTTTATTCGAATATTTATTATACGAATATTTTTATTCGTATACATGAATTTTTTATTCGAATATTTAAAATTCAAATATTTTATTCGAATATTTTTAAATCAAAATATTTAAATATTTATGATTTTATTTGAATATTTATTCTATGAATATTTTTATTTGAATATCTGAAAATTTTTATTCGGATATTTAAAATCTAAATATTTTATTCAAATATTTTTAGGGTTTAAGTTTTAAGGGTTTATTAGGGTTTAGGGTTTGGGTTTAGAGTTGATAAATAAAATTTTATTAATTTGAAACTTTTAATTTATTATATAATAATTTAATTATTATTTTTAATTAAATTAAAAATAATTAAATATAAAGGAACAAATATGAGAAACAATAAATATATATAATTAATAGTGTCTTATATAAATATGTTATACTTGGTCCAGTGATTAAGCAGTTGAAACCCATTCAACCTTGCTCGGGTTCAATCCCCAATGAAAGCATGTTTGGAGGTTTTCTTTTCTCCTTTGATCAGGTGGTGACACGTGTCACCACCTGATTGGAGGATTATATTTATATATATTTAATTTATATGAATAAAATTATATTATTTTATTATAATAAAATTAGGACTAAATTATAAAAATGTATGAATAACAGGGACTAAATGTGTAATTATTCTATTTTATATTTAACTGTCACGTCATCAATCCGTTACTTCTTTAACGGTAGATGGCTATTTTAATACCAAATCAATAGTTTGCCGGTGTATTTAATTCTTTCTAAAGCATTGTGGTTAGATCAATACTAACCCCATAGTATGGTGACTATCTGTGTAGTTTACCCTATTATTTAATTATGTTTTATGTTAATTTTTCCTTTAAAAGAATATGATTACATCCGGAATAAAATATACAATAAATTATAGCGATTTATGCTTAGCAGACAGTGCAAGTACTCATACAATACTTAAGCATAAGAAATATTTTTCCCATTTAAATACAAGGAAAAATATGAGTATTATATCTCAAAGTACTAAAATATCAATTCTCCGGTAGAGCTCTTGAGAGTTTATCTTTGATATATAACTGATTTGATATGATGTGTTATATTTAATATTTTCCCATTCCCCGAAGTGAATGGTACAAAGCACATATTTTTCATTCCCCGAAATGAATGAAATAAAACACATATTAAAAGGTGCATAATTATGCATATTTTTCCCATTTTAAATACAAGGGAATAATGTGAGTACTATATTCGGAAGTACTAATATCACAGAACGCTCCGATTAAGCAAATATGTTATTGCCAAATGGAACTTTATTCCATATTTACAATGCATTATACTCGTCAAAGTCACAAAAAGACTTATTGAGTTTTAAAGATGTTTGTAGAAATATATGGAGAATATTAGTCAAGGGGATGTTGACTATCTCAATATTACGAGCATAACTCAAGGCAATAAGAAAATCTTGAAAAAAATTACATGCACTGTAATTCATATTGTACTATAGAAGAATTAGTACAAATTGAAGCTCATGCTATTGTAAACCAGATATTTAATGGTAATTTTATTTGGCAGGACCGGTTAGACCATCCTGGTTCAATTATGACGCAAAAATTTGTTGACACTTTCATGTGGTCATTTATTGAAGAGATAAGATTTTCTTCATAGTAATTTTTCATGTGATACTTGCTATGAAAGCAATTTGATTCTTCAATCATCAACAAATAAGATAGAGCGTAAATCTATTTTCTGGAACGGATACAAGGTGATATATGTGGGATCATACACCTTTCTTAAAGATCATCTAGATATTTTACGATTTTTATCGATGCATCGACTAGATGGTTATATGTACCCTTGTTATTAACCCGCAACTTGGTGTTTGCGAGGATACTTGCTTAGTTGATAAAATTACGAGCACATTTTCCAGATTATTTTATAAATACAACCGGTCTAGATAATGTTGATGGCATGTAATTTTACATGTAGTATCACCAATTTGCATCAAGCCAACAAATGATCATAAGTTCTCCCCCATTATAAATGGTTTTTGGTCAAGAACCAAATATTTCTCATCTTAGATTTTTTTAGTGTGCGATATATGTTCTAATTGCTCCACCACAACGCACAAAGATGAGTTTTATTGGGAATATATATCAGATTTAAATATCTTAAGCTTCTAATAGGAAATTTATTTACAACCCGATTTACTGACTATCATTTTAATGAGTCAGTTTACCTAACATGAGGGGGAGAAAATAAATAGTTGGGGAAAGAAATAAGTTGGAATGAATTATCATTTTATCATTTTGATCATGTACTACACAATGTGAACTATAATGTCAAATGATAATTCATTTAGCAAATCAATTGCTAGATGATTTTGTTGACCCTAAAAGAGTGACTAAGTTACGTATACCAGCTATGGATGCTCCGATTAAATTTAATGTCCTAGAAGGAGAAAATCTAGTTGCTAATGAGTCTAACTTACGCTTGAAGCGTAGTAGACAAGTAAGTTCCAAAGATAAGAAATCCTTGAAAAAGAAAATGAGCTATAGTTTATGATGGTATGATCGAGGAATCAATGAATTATGAAAATCTCAATAAGAGATTAAAAGGTCTCTAATAGAGATATTGACATGAATCAGGTACCTAATAATAAAGAGATCTCAATAGATTATATCATGTCTAGTAATAGTGGAACTAAAATTAAATCGACATCATAATATATTTGCATGCAATATAGAAATAGAGATTTTATTTGATGATGTGGATCATGAACCATTGTCAATTGGGCAATGTAAACAAAGAAATGATTGGACAACATGAAAGAGGCAATTAAGGCAAAACTAAAATCTCTTTCGAAAAGACAAGTATTTGGGCCTATAGCCCGCACATTTAAATGTGTAAAGCTTGTGGATATAAATGAGCCTTTGTGAGAAAGAGAAATTAAAAGGGAAAATCATGAGATATAAGCTTATTTGGTTGCACAAGGATTATCACAAAGACATTGAATTGATTATGAGGAAAATATATTCCTCGGTGGTGGATAGAACTACTTTTAGATTTTGATCAGTCTAACAATCAATAAAATTACTCAGTTTCTACCTAATGGATGTTGTTACATCTTATTTGAATGGGCCTCTTAATAGTAATATTTGCATGAAACTTCTGAAAAGATTTAGATTGTCATAAGCAGTTAATTCAATTTCTCGAGAATATTATTCAATCAAAATGAATATATTTTTATGGCTTGAAACAATTTAGGTGTATTTGGTATAATCGCCTAATTGAATACTTATTAGCATAATGCTATATGATTTATTTCCCCGAGCATTTTTATTAAGAGGTTTAGCTCTGAATTTTTATTGTTGTGTATATCGATGATTTGAATATCGTTGAGACTCGTGAAGAGATCTCCTCAAATCATTGTGCATCAATCAGTATACATAAAAAATGTTTAAAGAGACTTTACATGCATAACGCATATTCATTGATCACCCTTGTAGTTTTTATATCTCTTAATATAAACGATCCATTTCACCCACGAGAAAAGGGTAATGATATTCTTAGTCTAAAAGTACAATATATATATATTATTTGATCAGAAAGCATCTTATCTTAGCTGGTCCAAAAATATTATTTAAGTGCTATGAGATGATTACCTTTAAATAATTGTTATGCATGAGGAAAAGCCGAAATATGTATTTGGCTAAAGATATCCCGAAGATATGTGAATTGCTTTCACAAGATAGGATGCAAGATATCTTGTGTAGAGATAATGTAAAATTTATATCTCAAGGTGGATATATCAAATGTGATAAAATGAAACATTTTTTTTAAGTTTCGTCCCTCATGATCTTCAGAAGAAGAATATTCAATGAATCATTTCAAGTAATAATTTAGAAGATTTATCCACTAGTGTGTAATCTAATTCAATATTTGAAGATATTATTCAACATTGAATTATGAAAATTCAAAGATCTTATGTTATATTTTTATGAGGGGGGAGTAAATACGCGTTGCACTCTTTTCCCTTAACCGAGGTTTTATCCCAATGGGTTTTCCTGATAAGGTTTTTAATGAGACAATATGTTATGTGTATCAAAGATGTGTATACTATTTTTCTTTCACTAAGAATTTTTTCTCATAGGGTTTTTATCTTAGTAAGGTTTTAACGAGGCACATTATCTTCATGGATATCCAAGGGGGGTGTTATGAATATCTTTATTCATGGTGGATATCTATATATTAAATTAAACTTTAGTGGATTTTATTATTAGGGTTTAATACCCATTAAAATTAGTGTTTCTATTTAAGCCTATAAATATAGACTTTTAGAGAAAGCAATGTACACAACCCTACATTGATAATATAATATAATTTTCTCTCTTTTGTCTCTCATCTTTTTTTCCTATTTTATTCTTATTCTTTACTTTATTCACAACATGTTACAATCTATTATTCATTCTCTTCTAATTTTTTATTCTCTTTCTTATCTTCTCAGCTTTCCCACTACTATATTTTTTTTCTTTAATGAAATCTTAATTAAATGTTTGAACTCAAATCTTTGAATATTTAAGATTATAACAAAGATACATTAAAAATAGACAAAGATATATCAAACTCTTTAAGTTATATCACGTAAAACTTAAAAAAATTATGTTAGATTTAAACCGTTGGATGATAATAATAAATAGTTAAGATTATTTCTTTATGTATCACCTATTCTATTAGTGTCTGCATCCAAGATTTTTAAGCATATTGTGCCTCAAAGTATAAAAAAAAACATATTCAACGAAATATAGTTCAAGTTTATGATTCAAATATGTTCGTAGTAAAAAAACATAAATATCTGAATGGTTGAAGTTTTTCATAGTTTAATTCTTGTTAATAAAATATGGTGTTTGACGATATATTATGCAGTATCGATATTGATATTCAATTGATGAGATATACAACCCCTTGAAAAGTATGAGATAAATACTCTATTGAAAGAGATGTGAAGTGAAATTAAAAAAAATAGTCTCTATTATGTGATAATATCTCTATTTAAGAGTTTTGTTGTGTTTGTATTCAACAATATAAATGTATTCAAAATTTTCCGACTAACTCAACCCAATGACCTAAAAAATATCAAAAAAATTTAAATAAAAATACCTGACCCAAAAATAATTGGGTCAAGTATGGATCGATTTTTCTTAATTACCAAATACCCAACCGGTAACTTTATATATATAGTTTTAAATTATATTTTATTTTATATTTCTTAATATTTGCACCTAAAATTAATTTTTTAATCTCTAAATTAGTTCTATATTTTTATTATATACTTTTAAGTTTTAAAATTTTTAAATAATTTTTTATTAATTTCTTAATACCAAAAGAAAAAGAAAATAACTTTAAATTTATATATATATATATAAATTTATAAAATTAACTTTAAATTACTAATTTTTATGTTTGGTCGTATATTATAAAATTTTAAATTTTTTGTGTTTAATATATAATTTTTTAATTTTAAAATAGAAAAGTAAAATAAAAGTTATAAATCTAATACTCATTACTCGATTAACTGGGTACCTAAATTTTACGGGTACCCAATACCTATTACTCTATTTAATTAGGTTAAAATATTGATACAAAAATACTCAAAGAAGCCGGATACCTAATTTTTTAAATACCATATTTTAGATGGATGCAAATCGTCTACCTCTTTCTCATGCCTCCATTCGTGTCTCCACTTCAAATTAAAGGGTTAGGGTTTAGGGTTCAAGGTTAGGGCTATGGTTAGAGTTTAGGGAATTAAAGATAAGGTGTATTTTTTAGGTGTAGGGTTTAAGGTTTAGGATATAGGAAATTAGGGTTAGGGTTTAAAATTCAATTTCTTAACAAATTTCAACAGGAGGCACAAATGGAGACATGTGAAAGAAATAGAAGATTTTTACCCATTTTAGATACCAAAAACAAAATATCCGATAATGAATACGCCTACGGTAAAGTATGGCAAGAAATACCTACCAAATTCATAATGAACTAGAGCTTAACAAACCCACCTCCTTTATCAGAGTATAGGGACACAATAATCTTATCAAAAAATATACGACAATAATTTTTACCCAATTACATTTTATGGTTTTTATTAATAAACATGAAGAACAATGAAATTTTATCACACTAATTGAATCATAAGGTATATATTAGATACGGGGCGAAGTTAAAAAATTATTTTAAAAGTGTCATTTTTTTAGTTATATTTAAGGGGTGTCAATTATTTATAAATTGATGTTATATATTAATTTTTTAAAAAAATTATATATATAAATTATATAAAAAATATTGATCCAAAAAATTTGAGGTGTCATTTAACCACCTATTGGTAAGAGTGGTTCCACCCATGATTAGACACCATCAATTTTATTTGTTTAAAGAAGAAGAGTTCTTGTTGGTTGATCCTTAAGAAAATAAGAAAAAGAATTCAATACGTGATTGGTCTAAATTAATTTAAATGTTGTCATCAAGTTTGTATGTAATTAAAAAACATATAAGACATTTTTAAGAGAGTTAGCAATCATAGAAATTATGTACCGATCAATGTGAGAATAAGAAAAGATATATAATTATGTAGATGAATTATATAGATGGAAAAATTTTAAACAGATGAAATGATTATCGTTGTATGATGTGCGACATCAATATCAAACATCCTGGAAGTTAGGGGTAGGAGAAAAAAAAAACAAATAGCCGGTCTTAGTTTTGGACCCGGTTAGATACGGTAAATTTTTTATCCAGTATTGGTTTTAGTAAGACCGGGAATGGATCTAAAATTTAGGTATTAATCATAACCGGGACCGGGACTGAATCTTAATTTTCTAGACCCAGTATCAGGTAGGATCGGTGTTAGACAATAAGTGGTTAATCCAAGAATAAAAATGATAATAAAATAAAAGCAAATATTATTATTTAAACGAACATCAAAATAGAACCAAAAGAAATAGAGATCGATCACACCGAATTTGAAAAATGATAAGTCGGAATCGAGTTGAGGCTTACACAATCGTAGTTTTCTTAAGACAGATTTTCTGCCACTCCGATGGTACTGAGTTTATTGGTAGTCTGTCTCCCAAGATACAACAACTAGAGGAACTCCAAAAATAGCACTTTTGCTGAGTTCCCGAACTGCTCTTGCCTTTGTCGATCACCGAAAGAAAACTGAGGAGAGAAAACGTTTTGAGGGATGAGTTGAAAGTGAGGAATCAATCTCATATTTATAGTGGCAAATTAGGGCAACAGTGAGCAGTTTGAAACGAATTAAAATTCGAATCTTAAGGGATAATGCTAATTATCTAAAGTTTAAAATTGAATTAAATTCAAATTTAAACTAAAAATAGCCATTATCTTCCCATTATCTAAAAATATCCTGAGCAGTTATAACTGCTCCTTTATACGTATTTCAATTGAATACAAACTCCTTTTGGATATTTAAAAAATAAAATAAATTAAGAAAAATTATTCACAACAAGTGAAATATCCGCAGGCCCACAAAGAACCCGACCAGTCCAGACATTTGCATCGCCAACGTCGTGCACCCCAACCCATGTGTTAAGTCATTCAATGACAACTATGTGGGTAAGTGTATATAAACACTTCTCACTTCATTTATCCCATCAATATGGGATAATGGGGTTCTCATTTCTTACTTTATTCCAACCTTCTTACTTTGAGAATTAATTTCTCATTAATCACTCAATAATTTTTAGCATATGAGCTACTGTTGTAAAGATCTCGCGAAGTAGAATAGGAATTAATAAATTCCTTATTCGAATCCTCATCTTTACTCTTTCAAAATATGCTTCAAAGATGGTCATTTGCTCACTATTTTTCAACAATCCCACACATGAATGAAATTGATAATTTTATCAAAACATTTTGGCACATTGTGGTGATAGGCTCTATGATTGATAGATGCATAGGATAGGTAGGTGTCCACCTTTGAACCTTCCCCTGTGAAAGTATATTTACTTTACTAGCTAATCAGTAGACGCGGTGTCCTTGAACTGTCAGTCGTTGGTGTAAACGATGGCATACTTCACACACTTATCTCTCTGACTAGAGATACAGCTCTCATGGTTATGCCCTTATGGCCGTGGACATCTCTTGGTTCTGCAAGAGTACGAAAGAACTATGCCCAATAGTCTTCTTGAAGCGGCCCCACTTCACTCTCACATAGGTGACTTATGTTGCTCGGCTCACCGAAGCACACAATGATCATTAAAAGCTTTTGCTTAACCTTTACCAAATTCTTGTCACTGTTCACATCATAGGAATGGACTTGGGAAAGGAACCCCCACAATGACCGCACAGGTCTATGCAATTAGGTTGTCCCTTTGAACCTAGATCTTGGGATCTCCAGTCAACTAGGTAGGTTTTTCCTTCACATAGCGCCTTTAATTTTTTATGGGATTTAGTCTCATTCCTTTATATGTTTTCTCAACTTGATCTCAATTTAACCCTTAGGTTATTGGATCCACAATATTATCCTTTGATTTTTATCAAATCAATAAAGCGATAACTCTATTTGAGATCAGTTGTCTAACGGTATTAAATTGATGACCCATACGTCTCAAATTACCGTTGCTCAAAAACCTATGTGCTCTACCAATAAACATTGTTGGCACATGCTCAGGCCATTTATGAGTCTCCTCCAAGACATTTTAAAGTCATTTGACTTTTTCCAGAATTTTTTGGATCTCAAACTCAGATTGTATTCTGAATCTGGTTGTAAACGTTTGTCTTGAGAAAAATACATGACATAGCTTATTCATTCGATGTGAACATATTCACTTAAATCGAAGAATCTTTATGGAATAATGCTTTACAATCTTGAGTATCTCCAAGATATCTCAAAATTCTCACAATTATTATCCAGGGTTTGACCTTAGATTATTTTGTGAATCTGCTTAAATTGCTCACAGTAAAAGCACTACTTTGTCTAATACAATACACTTAGATTGTATATGACATTTTCATATTCCATTTCAACAAGTATTGGCTCGTATTTGGAGTTCTGGCTATGGCGGAAACATCCTGGCCAAACTTCTTTTTCCATGTAGTGTGACTTTGTCAATATGAGACATTCAAGTAATTATTTGATTTGGATACCCAGAATCAAATCTATGAATCTCATATTTTCCATATAATCTTGAATTGACAAGTCTTTGGTATATTTACCATATCATTGTACGTCATCAACATAGGATCATATATCGTAGTTTGTTTGACATATCATCATTTGTCACACTTACTTGTCATCATGTCAAAATCTTTGTTTCAACTGTTTGTTGAACATGTGGACTCTTTCTCCATATCCATAGTTCATTTTACAAAACTTAGATCAATTTCTCTAGGAAGTCCATTTAAAGAATGAATCATTCTTTTTCATTATCATAAAAAAAATTGATATCCGTTGCTATGTTTCACATAGCCAATGAGATTACAGTCCACTTATTTCCATTTTCTTTGGTAATAAAATATTATCTTGGTGTGACACCCCCACATTTTTATGGATTTGTAAGAAGGCTTTATTTTCTTCCATAACTCATATGGTGTCTCACACTTAGTTTATAGAACAACTTTCCCACATGTTAGGCACATTCTGAAGATTTAATTCTTTTAGAAGTTATCTTCAAAATCATTGTACCTTTGGATGTTGCAACATTACTCACATAGAGTTTTTCCTCAAATTAATCAATTTGGGTATCAACATCCTTCTTGTAAGGAATAATTTTATTATATCAGGTTTGCTTTTAAGCAAAACTAAATTGTTCTATCACTAAGGTAATAAAACTACCTTCAAACAATTATTCGTCATATCAATTATTATGACAAAATTTTATCATAATATTGATCTCATCTGTAAGTAGTTCAAAGACTTATTTCATATCTCATAACAATTGAAGCATTTCCTCATAAAATTTAGCTTCTTGAGATATACCGCCTACTTTGCGGCTTGAAGTCAGTTTTAACTTTCAATATATTTACTCTAGCAATATTTTCATAGTAATATTTGCTTAGCAAAATGTGGTAACCATATTTACCTCATCCTCTCTAGCACTAGGAGGATCTTCTTTTGACCAAGTTCATCATGATCAAATATACAACATCTTTGTTGTCACATTTTGAAATTCTTCCACATGAATTTCACTGATTGTGTCACATAGTCACAATCAAAATATTATAAATTTGTTAAATATCAGAAATTTAGTCAAAGACTAAAAATCAGAAACAAAATTATAATTTCTAACTTTTGTTAGATGATAGGGTTTTAGTAAACTAAGATCTAAAACAAAAGTTCACATGGTTTTAATTGAAAGAATAATAATAAACAACGCACCATGTATGTAACTTATGATAAGAGAGGTGGTGCACTATGCACACTTAAAAACCAAGTCGTTTCAAAGAACCAATCCTAGACATGTACTTTTAAATTTTCTTTCAATCACCCGTTTATGAAAGTTCTTGAAATCATACAAGTATGAGTGATCAATTAAGTCACTACCTTTGATTCACCATAATTTAGAATCAACCACTAAGAATTTCTTAACATCAACATCTTCCATTTATGGTCCAATGACCCTCATAATTCTTAAGCCAATTTTTAAACACTATGTATTTCAAAACATACATCAGAATAGGCTTTAAGAATTTTAACATAGAGAATAACTTTCTTCTATGTTTTGATTCGAGACCTTGGTCGAATCAACGTTGTAGAATTAGCAACCAGTGTTACTTTTACTAACAAATTCTGTTAAAACAGATTTGTTCACTTTATTTGAAAATGAGATCAAGTAAATCCGTTATAACGGCAGGAATTAAATTCCTTAAACAAATTTATTTACTATATCTCAATTTTCAACCTTCACATAAAATAAATTCACTGATTTATTTTGAAGTTAGAATCATAAGAGATTCTCAAATAAATCTAATAATAAGATTCTCCGAAAATAAATTAGTGATTTATTTTGTTTTCAAAAATAGAATTAACGATTCTACCAAAGAAATAAATCAAATTTCTCTTATATCTTCATTTAAAATATTGAGATTAGTGACACTAAAACCCAAACGAAAATATCAAAGCAACTTAATTCTTCAAAAGAATTAGTCCTTTGTTTTT
This sequence comes from Abelmoschus esculentus, assembly GCA_035048815.1. NCBI lineage: Eukaryota > Viridiplantae > Streptophyta > Magnoliopsida > Malvales > Malvaceae > Abelmoschus > Abelmoschus esculentus. The sequence goes on along the minus strand of JAUCBN010000063.1, from coordinate 6,406,976 downwards.
AAATTTCTTTGATTATTGTTTGGAAGATCAAGTAAATCCGTTAAAACGGTAGGAAATAGTTCCCAAAACGAATTATTTACGAGATCTTTGTTTCCAAAATAATCAAGAATTTCATTGTGTTTACACTTTCTAAAGGAAATTATTAATTAAAATAGTAATCCAAAGTGTTTTCAAACACAAATAATAATTATCTCAATAATTATTATTTCACATAAAAGGATATTCTTTTTCATGTCATATTCAACATTAAGGTCAATATTATTTTGAAATAAATAAAATTGCCTTAAACATAATAATATTTAAATATTATTATCGAATTAATATCATAATTTATGATATTAAAATTACCATAATACATGCACATATGTATTTATTAAATCATTACGGAATATTACCTTAATAAAATATTCTCATATATGGTATTATCACAAAAATACCATAAAACTTTATTTAATGAATCAATGATTACCTTAAATTTATATATATATGGTTTTAATATTACCATATTTCATATCAAATAAGCAATTTAATCATATATTGAATAAATGCTTTATTTGATCAATAGACAATATTGTCTAAAGCCAAACCTTTATTTCCATGAATAAGGTTTTACCAATACATTTAACCATGTATTCACATAAGGCAAAAATTAAATTTATCATATTCATTGTTTCTCTTTTAATAAAGGAAACAAACCCGGAATTAATTATAATTTTAATAAATCGAAAATTAAATTTTTGTTTATTTGATTTTAATATTTCGCAAAATCCGTAACCTCGGTTACTTTTCATAACAATTTCTGCAAACAGATTTATCCCAAGTTGAGATTTATTACCAAACCCGTTTAAAAATGACAGGATAATTCCTGAAACAAATTGTTTGCTTTCTTATTTTATTCCGAAGAATAAATTCACCAAACTCGATTTAATCATCCGAGTATATGTTCGTCTCTTAATAAATTGACCATGATAATATTAAAAACTAAAATTTTAATATCATCATATTCAGTAGCATGAAATTCTTAAATTCTATGGTCAGCATCTCCAATTACTGGAGCAATTTTCTCTCTCAATTGATTTCGCCAAAACAACAGTGTCCACGTGGGTGGCTATGCAATGATTTCGTGCCCTCCAAAGAAAATGTTTTGCACTCGTCGACAACCTCCTTGGTATTCAACCGTTGCCTTAAATCAATTTTGGAATCGTAAACAAAACTTCTTTCCTCCCGATGCACAGTCACAATCGCAGTTTTTTTAAGATAGATTTTTTATCACTCCGATAATGCTGAATTTATTAAAAATTTGTCTCACAAGATATAACAACTAGATAAACTCCAACAATAGCACTTTTGCTGAATTCCTGAATTGCTTTTGCCTTTGTCGATCATCGAAAGAAAACTGAGGAGAGAAAACGTTTTGAGGGATGAGTTAAAAGTGAGGAATCAATCTCATATTTATAGTGAAAAATTATGGCAACAATGAACAGTTTGAAACGAATTAAAATTCGAATCTAAAGGGATAATGTTAATTATCTAAAGTTTAAAATTAAATTAAATTCAAATTTAAACTAAAAATAGTCATTATATTCCCATTATCTAAAAATATTCTAAGCAGTTATAACTGCTCCTTTATACGTATTTTAACTGAATACAAACTCCTTTTGGATATTTAAAAAATAAATTAAAAAAATTATTCACAACGGGTAAAATATCCATAAACCTATAAAAGGCCCAACCAATCAAACATTTGCATTATTTACATTATGCACCCCAATCCAAGTATTAAGTCATTCAATAATAATTATGTGGGTAAGTGTATATAAACACTTCCCACTTGATTTATTCCATGAATATGGGATAATGGGGGTTTCTCATTCCTTATTTTATTCCAACCTTCTTACTTTGAGTAACAATTTCTCATTCACCACTCAACAATTTTTAGCATATGAGCTACTGTTGTAAAGATCCCGCGGAGTAGAATAGGAATTAATAAATTCCTTATTTGAATCCTCATCCTTACTCTTTCAAAATATGTCTCAAAGATGGTTATTTGCTCACTATTTTTCAACAATCGGACCAAGACCAAATACCCAATACTAGTTTTCTTGCTTGTAATAGATAATATTTTTTTATTTATTTTTTCTTATCACTTTTTTATATATAAATACTATGAGTATGATTCATTTTAAAACTTTAATTTTCAAATATATAATATTCTAATTTTATTATTTAATAATATTATTGATTGTTAAAAAATTCTCTTATTTTTCATAATTTTTAATAATAAATCAATTAATTGGATATCCTGTATTGGTATCGGTTCTCACTAATAACGAGACTGAATCCTAAAATTTAGAACCCGCTATAATCGGGATTGGAACTGAATTCAATTTTCAAAAACTGATGATTATCGTGACTATAATCAATTCTAGTTAAATTGATCGAGTATCCGATCTTGTCCACTTCTATTATAAGTATGATAGGATAATGCATGAGTAAAACTAGTATCGAAAAATGATGAATTAATCGTGTCACTCATAAAAATTATTATCATGAAGAAATCAAGCAAGATTATGTTAATTTTGAATAATATCCTTCAAAAAATTATAAATTTTATCCAAAATATTTTTTTTCGTCTTGAATATTAAGTAGTAAAATTTTGACAACCATTAAAAATCGAATAATCAGAATGACCACCTTTTTCTCGACCACGATTAGTTATATTACTTGATTACCACGTAAAGATTTTTTATATTTAATAAACATAGCGATTATAATCGAAAAGTATAAATAGAATTAAAAATATTTAAAAAATATGAAGATTAAAATTAAGTTCTTTTTTATGAATTTTGATATTAAATTTTTTAAGTATTATAGACACGTGATATAATATTTATGAATTCTTTTAAAAAGTAATTTTTTTAATAAATTTTATAGGTTTTTAAGAGTTTTTAAATAAAAATTTTAATTTAATTTTTTTAATAATAACGTTATGACATGATATAATATTAATAAATTAAAAGAGTTGTTAAATTTAATAATTAATACTAATAAAAAATTAATTAATTCAATTTATTTGTTTAATAACTTTTTGCACTTTAAGTCCATAATTCCATGCCTTTTTTCCTTCCATTTTTAGCCTTTTTCATCTTGTTTTATATTTTTCATGTTTGATTATGTGGATTCATTTGGACACAGGTGGAATGATTGTTGGTGGTAAATTTGGAATTTCATATACTTAAATTTTCTTTTTTATTTTAATTCTGAATTATTATTAATTGGTGTCTATGTGTCAAAATATCAATAAATTAATCCATACTATTATAAACTATTAATAAAATAAGTCATATCATTATCCTATTTTTTATTTAGCGATAGAATGATTGAAACATGAACAATACCAAAAATAAATGATTAAATTAAAAAAAAATAATAACTAAAATAGGGGGGAAAAGAAAATTTAATGATTAAAAAAGAAATTAATGAGATGTCATCGGAATCATAAACGTTGCCGAATCTCTAAAATAGTGGTAAGTTTTAGGGTGCAGGCAGAAGAAAAGTTTCGATTTTTGAAGTTAAATTTGTTATGCTTTTAAATAAGTATCGATATTTATTTTATAAATATTGATATTTAATTTTTTATAATATTTTAAAATTTTAAATAAATATTGGTACTTATGAAATAAGTATTTATATTTATAAAAAATATAAAAATAAATCTCAAATATTATAAAAATAATATTTTAAAATTTTAAATAAATATTAAAATTTATATTTTTTAACTATACTCTAAATTTATTATCCTTCCCAAAATTAATCCATAGATACATCCATGGAAACAGACGAGAGAAAAATGGAGACAGAATAGGATCATTCATCTTTTAAATTTCATCCAATCTTCTTAAACATTGTGCCATTCCGAGGATATGTTTTTTATAAAAAAAAAATTATAATAATTAGTATTTAATTTATTAATCAATTATTGGAGTATATTGTTATTTTTATTGTTATATAAAACTTAATATTTATTTAAAAATATCTTCTGAAATATATTTGTGTTAAAACCAATTATATTAGGGTCGTTTGGATTTGATTATCTTACATTATACACAAGAATGTAAAATTTTATGTCCGAATATAATTCTTAATCAATAAAGTTGATTCAAGTAATAAACAACTTGGTTTCGCTTAAACAAGTCTTAGGTTTAAGATGTTGTGCATCTAGAAAATTTTTGCTGGGAGACTGACCCACCAAATTAAGTGTGCAACTTGGGTTGATCCGGATTAATCAGGCCAAAAAATTCTTACTGGGAGACGCCCCCACCAAAATCAGGTGTGCAACTCGGGTCGATCCGTATTAATCAAGCCAAGACCTTAGAAACTGAAAAAAAAAATATAATTCTTAGTTCAATCATTTTCCTTTTGAGTAATTATTAAGTAGTATGATATTGTTAATATTGTAAAAATTACTTTTACCTATTTGTAATTATTTATTTATTAATATGAATTTTCATTATTTAATTAATTAAGTAGCATGAGCGGTCGTTCGGGATTTATATCTTTTATTTTTATAATTATATAGATATTTTAAATGATAATCGTATAAGATTGAGGTTATCTCTTATTTTTTTATACTTATGATATTTTTAATAAAATATTAAAAATAATGTGTACGATAAAATTTGATTATATATTAATAATTTATTAATAAAAAAATAATTTACTTACTTTTTAAATTAATAAAAATATTTATTTATTTTATAAAAATTTATTTTTCAATTTTTTGTAAAACCCTAAAAATATACGAGACAGTTATAGGGATAGACATAGAATTCAAATCCGATGTGTTCTGACTTGACCCGATCTGATCGGGTCGAATTTTTTGGTAAAAGATTTAGGTTTGGGTTGGATCGAATTTTTTGATAGAAAATTCAGGTTCGGGTTGGGTTTTTTAAGGGTGATCTCAAGTCGGTTCGAGTTCGAGTTTAGGGTGGAAAAATTTGACCTTACCCAACCCGAGACTAATAGTGTAATTTTTTAATATATATTTTAGGAATATTTACAATAATGATCCTCTTTAATATTTTTTATACAATTAGGTCACTAAAATTATTTTTTATAATTAGGTCAGCAAATTTTTATTTTTTTTACAATTAGATCCCTAAATTTTATATTTTTACAATTAAATCCTAAAATTTAATTTTTCAATGATTTGGATCAAATCATATTTAATGCTTAAAAATTGGGTTGGATTGGGTTTTATTTTTTCACCCTAAACCTAGGTCGGATCGAGTGGAGGGTATAATTCTTTAGATCGAGTGCGGATGGACCGAAAATTCGGCCCGACCTGTACCCATCTTTAGACGGTTATGCGATCGAGGTCGATTTCTTAATCCATTTATGCAGTAACAAGACTGCTTTATGAAATATTTTTTTTCTCAATGTCTTTATCCAAGACAAATTCTCTAAACCAACATTTATTCAACTAAACACTAGGGTGTACATTCGGTTAATTCGGTCGATGGTCGAACCAAATTAAACAAAATCGAATTAATCAAAAATTTTAAACCGTAACCGTTAATTGAACCAAATTATCTTTAAACGAATTAACCAAACCGAAAATTTTCTATTAATTAGCAAAAAAACCGAAATTTATTATAAATTTTGGTTAAATTACATAATAGGTCACTAAATTATGCTAAAATAATTTTTAGTCATTAAACTTTCATTTTATGTTAATTTAATAAAAATTTAGTGACCATTTTATAAATATAAAATATTAGTGAACATTTTATATTTTTTGAAAAGTTAAATGATTAAAAATAAATATATATAATATATTTAATATTTATTATATAATAATTTTGATTAATTCAGTTAAGGCTAATTAATTGATTTTGTACCGAATTAATCGATAACTAAATTTTTAAATAAAATTATTATCTGAATTTATATAAGATTAACTGATCAAATTAAACTAAAATAATTATAATTTAATTGGTTAATTCGATTAAAACCAAATAATCGACACCCCTACCAAACACCTTTAAATTTGGTTTTCTACCCAAATAATGATAAGAAATTGTTTATTTGATGTTCTGTGTGAATTTTTATTTCATGAAATAGACATTTGAACAGTGCGTGATGCACTCGTCAACTAGTGTAGATGATTTTGAGAAAGACATCGAGAAGGAATTTACGACTTTAAATAAAAGTATTTTAATAATAAAATATACACGAGGAAAATACGAGCTAGAATTAAAATAAAATAATTGATTTTTTTGGTGTGTTCTAGAAAACGTCAATATTTCTCGACGAATTTTAATAGTATTATTTTGACTTCTTTGCTTTGGAATATAAAAATAAATTAAAAATCATGAAATAAAAATATTATGTCAGGGTAAAAACCCTTTAAATGGGTATGGGTGCAGATCCAGTGCGGAGAAATAGAAGGTGGTTTTAGAAAACGTCACTTAATTAAAAATTAAATTTAGATCGATCAATTAATCAGGTTAAATATGTACATAAATTATTATAAAATATATATAATTTCTTTTGTGCCAACATTACATTATAATTATATATTAAATGTATATCAAAATAAATGTTAAATTTATGTATGATCAGATTATCTTGATATATATTTTATTCGCATTTTAAAAGTACATTGAGCTTTATAGTTTGAAGGACCTCGTTTCTTTTGCTATTTTATATTTTATCAGCATGGATATTTAGATTTAAACTTATTATATTATTACATATTTGGATGTATTTAGACAATAAACTTTATATTAGTTGAGAAACTTTTACTCTGCATGTATTACGAAATTTCCTGTCAATGTTTATGGATTTCTAAAATTGTTACAGATGATTGCTTATTATTTTACATATAGAATTTATGTGTTTTATATAATTATTATTTTCTTAAATTAATTTATTAAGCCTAATAACGTTATTTGAGGGATAAGTTTTTTAACTTTTAAGTTTTAACTAAAGAAATTAAGTTAAATTTGTGGGATTATATCATCAGTCTCCAACGCTCCATTAACCCATTAATCAATTATGAGTTGTAACTTAATCTAAAAATCATTAATGTTTTTTACGTAATTAGAGTCAGAAGTCTCCAAAAATTCTCTTATATCTTATGCTTGACGGATCGCTCTATAGCAATCGGATCAAAATAGTGTCTCCTTTGTCTACAAAGACAAGATTCAAATTTTATTATTTACAAATAATAAATTAAAATTCAAAAAAAAATCAGTTATTATCAATAATTTTATGTCGTTCATGATAACGTTATTCCTTTTTGAATAATTATACGCCAAAAAACATTAAATCGTAACAAAACAATCAAATAATAAAATTATTTACATCTAAATATTTTTCTAAACTCTAATCCCTAATCTATCAATATTTTTTTAAAAAAAAACTCACAAACACCATAATATAAAAACTCAAAAAAAATTACCTTCAAACTTTCAAAATATTTTGAGATCTTGTATTTCTGGAGCTTTACAAAAATTACACATCACAATATTGGTAGCTTTGCTCACACCAAAGAGGTTGAAAAATATTTGGGTGATCAACATTCTACACCAAACTACCTATTAATACCAAAAATATATATTTTTTAAGTTATGATGTTATGTTATAACGGTAAGATAATCATTAACTCACTTGAAACTCATTGTAAGTATATAACGAGTTTTGATTCGGATTATCTAATTATCTTATTCAAGATTAAAAAAAATAATTTTTTTTTTGAATTCGTTATGCTTCTACGAAAAATTTAAATAAACAATTATTATTTTAAAATTTATTGTATTTATATGACGAATTTATTATAACGATGTTAGAAAAAAAAATATAAAATTTTAGATGTTAATATGTAAATGATTTTATTTTATCTTTAAGTCTATTTTTCGTGCTCTTTTTTTGTTATTCCTATGATGGAGGCCTAAGGCTGTGCCCCTTTGGATTCTCTGTTTTCTCTCTAGCTGTCGCAGTTGCCGATTGCTATGCCACTCTCATATGCTATTTACGTGGATGAGTTTCTATGTTTATACGGTTAAAAGAAAATAAATTTTAAAATTTATTTATAAATTTAAAATATTAGATTTAATATTAATTTGATTTAAAAATTAATTAATTCAATATTGATTCAATCCGAAAAATCAAATGATTTGATATTAACTCGGCCTAAAAATCAATTAATCCATTATTAACTTGACCTGATATCTATCTTTTCAAAATAATATAGATCTATAATTCTAATTAAATCAAACCTAAACCAAACCAAAAATTAATCCAAAACAAAATATGTAATCTGAATAGGTGTTTTTATATTAATATTATTTAGGAATTTTTTATTTATAAAAATATGGTATCCTTCGAATTATTTCTAATAATATTGTGATTTATTGTGTAAATCAAAAATAAGGGAAAACAATCGTCTTTGAAATTTTTTTTACTTTATATTTTTAAAATATTGGGCACTGTTTCAAGACGGGATGAAAGCAATCCGTCTTTGAACAATGCTTTATTTTAAAAATATATATAGTATATGGGGAGTATTCAAAGACAGTTCTTTTTATCATATATATATTTTAAAATAAAGCATTGTTTGAAGACGGGATAAAAGTAACTCGTCTTTAAACAGTACCCAATATTTTAATAAGATAAGATAAAATATTATTCAAAGATTAATTGTTTTACACCCGTTTTCTGATTTGCACAATAAATCACTATATTGTTGAAAATAATTTTAAGTGTATTTTTATAAATAAAAAATCCTAAACAATATTATTATAAAAATTCTCATCTGAATATGATCCGAACGACCGAATTTTATAACAAATTCCACATATATTTATAACAAATATGCCTCTAAAGATATATAATTTTTTCTTCAAATAATATAAAAATATTATTAAATTATTTTCTTAAATAATAAAATATTAAATATTTTTAATTTTAGAACTAAAAAATATTTCTTTTAGTGTTTTAAGTTTTAAATGATTATTATATATATACATATATATACACATAATTATATATTTTTAATATTTAATTTAATTTTTTTATCTTTAAATTTTCTCTTTTAAAATTATGTACGGTCGTTTCTATTACGCACATCTATAACTCCTAATGGTGTTATATACTTATATTAGTTGCAATTTTCTTTGTAAGAATTATAGGAAATACAATCTTTACTTATAAGTCGTGTAAGTTTTAGTTTAAATTTTGATATATAGATTGTATAAAATTTTGTTTCTTCAATATTTATAGTATATAATTAAATATTAGACTTTACTTTTTTAGGATTAAAATTAATATTTAAATTTTAAATTTTATAGTTTAAATCTAAATATTTCATACACCTCATATATCAAAATTGTGACCATTTATTTTTATCTTTTAAATATCAATTAATGTCCCATAATAATCGTTTGTCCTTTTTTAATTTTTATTGAAGAGGAAGCTTAATGATTTCTCTCGCAACCCCTTATTTAAATGATTCAATAATTTTTTTCTTTAAAAAACTAAAATAATAGAATTTTCATTAATCTTTTTAAAGGTATGATTGGATCACCTAACAACAGATCATTTTAATAAAATCATTTTGTTTTATTAAAACTATAATTTTGGTATATAAAAATCACAAAAAGAGTTCAAGAGTCGGTTACGTGTGGGGAAGAGTTAGCACCCTACAACGTCCAAAAATTGGTACCTAGCCAATTACAAACGTTTTAATGTCGAAATTTGCAAGTTCTTATAAAATTTAAGTTATTGTCCATTTATGAATTTTGATTCCATTTTAATGGTCCTACCGCCATGAGAGTAAACTTTAATAACCGCCAACATTTCTAACGCTAACCTGTTAGCCCCTTTTGTAGAACACCGCATTAATTAAGTTTCACTTTTTTAATCAAACAAGCAAAGAAAAATGTCTAAGTAAATTTTATCTATTATGTTTAAAGTATGATTAAGTGTGTTTTATAAATTTGATGTGAAGAGAGTTTTATTAAACATTAAGGCTCTAAATTTACTAAGACTCTAAATTTATTAAGGCTTTAACGATAAATAACCTAAACTTAAGGGTTTATCTAAACTAATATAGCAAAGGATTAAAATTATATAAAAAATTTAAAGATTGTTAAAAATAAACTTTATAAAATAAAAAAAAAATATATAGGAATTTAATAAAATTAAATGACTCATTTTTGTTTAGAATATGTGCAAAGCCTAAAAACACAATCCACTTACATTTATTTTAAAAAAATATCAAAACACTCCATTTTAAAATTATCTTAATTGTTCATCTATGTTCTTCATGAATCAAAGAACTATAAAAACTTTTCTCTTTTTTTATAAACATTTAAAAAAAAAAAAATAAGAAATAAAGTAAAATAAATTATTAAGTAGATCGAATACCTCAAACAAATGTTTCAAACTTCTATTCCAATTCAAATCCAAACACCAAAGTCTAAGCACAATTCTTCCAAAAGCTCTCCCAATTCTCTCTATATTTTCTAAAGTAAAGTAAAACTCTCTATGTTAAAGAACCTTGTATGAAGTTGTGGTGTAAGAACGTGGTTGTGGTTTTTGTGTGGTGATGGGGAAGGGGGTTATATAGTGGTTTTCAGCCCACAAATACATGAAAAATAATCAAAAGTAATACATAAAATCATTGATTTTTAAGTAAAAAATCATCCAAAATAATCTTAATTTGATTCCTCTCTAAATTTAATAGAATCTGCCTAAATTTGTATGATCTCCTTTCCCTTTTTGTTTTTGACATATTTTAAATGATCTGGAATGATTTTTTTCTTAATTCTTCCTAGATTGACATCTTTTTTTTTTTTTTTGATTTTGATTTAAAATTGATTTTAAGATAATTCCTTCCATATTTTCCATTGAATTTGATTTCGAGTTAAAAATCAGTGATAACAGTTTTTTAACCCTGTTTGCGTCAACTATTAGTACTTTAATTAATTATACACTCATTTTCTTGTTTAAAGTTTCATTTGTTTAAGAATATATGTATAAGAAATTATAGTTATGACAATTAATTTAATTTTTATAGGAAAAAATCATTATATAGTTATAACTTATCACATCATTTGTGATCTTATTTAATGAGATTCATTTAAATGATATGTAAAGATTTATTTTCCCCCAAAAAATTCACCTTAAAAAGTTAAATAAAATTGAATAAAATTATAAATAACATAACGAGTAAAACTCATGAATAAATAAAGGAAAAAAATAAAGATTCACCTTACATTTAGTATTCGAATAAATAGAGGAAAATTAAAACTTTTCATTTAATGTTGCATTGATAATAATACGAGAAAATTGATAAAATTATAAAAAACAAATAAATGAAAGGAAAAGGAAAATAACTCCATCTCAGAGTTGACATGTAAAAGTGAATTAAATTAAATATAAAATATTTAATATGTATTTACATAATATATTATTAAAAGAATGAAAAAAAAGAAACAATAAGTAGTTTTTCATTTGAAAAATAAACTTACATATATAATATTTCAACATAAATTATGTTTAAACTATATTTAAAAATAATAAAAATGATTTTATAATTACTTGGATATTAATTATCTTAATTAATTGAAAATTATTGAATAAAATCAATAATTAAAAATAAATATAACTTTGTTTTAAATAAAATTATAATATTTTTTAAACTATTAAAATTATTTTTCCTTCCCTTCCGTTTAAAACATTAATGTTCATTTATACAACTTCTGCATATTTTGTTTTTCATGGTATAGTAAATGTAACGTCAAGGGCGATAACTTTTTGGGTAAAACTAAAAGGTAAATTATAAAAGTTACCACTCGACTTATTTTTACTCTTATTTTGATCAATGAAGTTAAAAGGTTTTCAACTTAATCACTAACTTTTAAATTATATCTATTTTGGTCATTATGTGATGGTATGGATTATTTTATTATTTTTTTTTCTATGATATGACTTATTTTATTGTATTTTCCTATACTATGTAAGATTTAGAATAAAAATTTATTGTCTTTGGATTAATTATTTTATTATGTGATGGTATGGATTAATTATTTCTATTTTATTGTCTTTGGAGCAGGGAGATAGTTCCATAGGGAAGGTTAAATAAAAATTGTTAAATTATTAAATGAGTAAGTAAAAAAAATTAGATTTATTTAAAAAATTTAATTATGACTAAATTGATCAAATGTATAAATATTAATAATTAAATGTATTGTTATTTTAGTTTTTTTATTATTATCGATTGTTAAATTTTTAACAATATTTATAAGAAGCATAAAAGATTTAATCTCACACTCTGTATTTATAGGAGACATAAAATCAGTTCGGTTAATTTAAAATTTATTTTGAATTTTAAATGTGTAACCGATTGGATTTTATAAATATCCGAGATTTGAGTGGATATTGTATGTTATTAAATCTAATTTTGAATAGATATTATTTGATATTATCCGAGATTTTGAATGTATATTATCTGATATTATTCGAGATTTGATTATAATATGTTATTAAATTTAAAATTTAAATAAGATTTTATCTGATTTTCGGACAGATTTACCTCTGCTTTCAACTTATAAATAAGAGGTTTCACTTCTCATTTTTTAATAATCAGTTATAAAAGCTTTATGTTTTCTTTGTGAAATTTGAAAGTTTTATTCACAAAGCTTGAGTTATTCCTTTTAGATTAGACGATCACTATCGTCGTAGTTCACTCTAAATTTTGAGTGTACATTGTTTGGAGAGACCGTGTTAACCTTTGGGGACGAATTGTTTCTAAGGCAGTAATCTGTATACCACGATACGATTTATTCTTTGTTATTGTTTGTTTATTATTATTATCTTTCAGTGTTAGACAACCTGTTTTACTGTATATTTAACCAAGAATATTGACCAACTTATATTATTTTAAGTTAAAAAATTATTTTAATTTTTTTTATAATCAAATGATTAAAAATGTACTCTATAGTGTGAGAGAATATTTTAATAGTTTACCCTTAAAATTTTAATAAAATATGAAATTTACGTATGTATTGGAATAGGAAAAGGATTTATTATTATGAGTTTTAAAATATAAATAAAAAGTAATATAAATTCAAACATTAAAATTAGTAAATAAAACTCAAATAAAATAAAATTTATATATTAGAGGATTATATATATATATTATATAAATTAAAATGAGGGTGGGTAAAAATTAAATATATAATCAATTTGTTATTAATTCGCATACGAAGAATGAAAATAGAATTAGTGAACTTAATTTGTTATGATCCGTCTCTAAATTATAATATTTAATTTAAATTCGTTTTTATATTTTTAAATATTATAATTTTATTTTTAAATTATAATTTTATTTTAAATTGAATTTTTAACTTTATGATATTTTTGTTTCATCTTCGAACTATGATTCTTATTCTAAAGTGTTTTCATACTTTTTAAACGTTTTAATTTTAACCCTAAATTATTAATATATGTTAATCATATCTCATATTAATAAAATATTACAAAAAGTATTAATTTTCATAAAATATTTATATATTATGTAATAATACGACATGGTATAAATAATAATTAAAAGATAAAATTAAAATATTTTAAAAAAATAAAAATCGATTTAAAATGAATATCATAATTTGAAGATAAAAATAAAATATTTAAAATTTAAAGATTAATCTAAATAAAAATATAATTTGAAGTTAGAATCAAAATATTTAAAAAATTAAAAAATAATTTAAAATAAATATAGTTTAGATACTTGTGATGTAATTAACTCTAAATATAAACGTATGTAATACATTATGCATTTACAATTCTGAATGGGTCTCAGTTCATCAGAAATGAAAGCATACAATGGAAAGTCCTTGACAGAAAGGTGACAGGTGATGAACGGCCTACAGGGCATGCATGTAAAAACCAAGACAAGTGTCAGTAAAAGCCATAACCAAAATTTGTTTCAACATTTTCCATCTTCCACCTATATACACCACCACTCCCTCCGCCTTCATCAGCCTCAACACGTTTACTTCCACAAAAAACTTCACTTTCACAGAATCACAACCCATATTCTCAAAAACAGACATCCAATTATCTCTGGGTTTGTTTCTTTGCCAATTTTCAGACACCCATATCGTCCTTGTCTTCTTCAACAAGTATTGTTCTTCCTCTTTCCGTAACGGTTGCTCTTTAAAAGCTGAATCAAATTTCTCACCTTTATTAATAATCCCGATGTTCTTATTGTCCATACGTTGTTTGTTGTAATGTTTTTCGGTTCTTCCCTTTGATGGGTCGTTTTTGTTGTTCCACTTTGCGGTGATTTCTGCATTTGTATTCTCTGAAATGGCTTCCATTCTCCGGTTTAGGAAACTACAATATGTAGAGCCGGCCGTTAAGTGTTGTTCAGTGGGGTTTGAATCTTTGGATGAGTCACCCAAGATTGATGAAAAGCTTGACAAGAAGGAAGAAGAAGTCATTTCTGCTAACAATTTAGCCTTGGGAATCAAAAACAAGAGAAAGCAGGCAAAGGAATGGAGGAGGTGCGTGGATTCTTGTTGCTGGATAATCGGGTGCCTTTGCACCACGTGGTGGCTCCTTTTGTTATTGTTTCACTGTTGGCCGGTTACATTGCTTAGGGCCCCTGAATTACCTGGGCCTGGAGTGAGGCTTAAACGTGAAGGCTTAATGGCTCTTCACCCGGTGGTTTTAGTCCCCGGCATTGTCACCGGTGGACTCGAGCTTTGGGAAGGCAGGCCTTGTGCTCATGGCTTGTTTCGTAAACGCCTTTGGGGTGGTAGTTTTACTGAGATATTCAAAAGGTACTTAAAAACCTGTACTGTTTTATCGTTTGTTAATTGCTTTTTTTTGGTCACCCGGATAGGGCGGACCGAAAGAGTCCCACACCTGGCTGGTGGGTCATGGGTGAGTCTCCCAGGGTGATTTTTGCCTGCACAAGGCCTCAAGTTTGGCCACCAAGCTAAAGCGCTGGAGGTCTGCTTAAGCGATATCAAGCTAAGCTGTAGGTTGCTAATTGCTTTTTGAGATTGAATTGTGATTGAAATTATTCATGTTTAGGCCTTTGTGTTTGTTGGAGCACTTGTCTTTGCGCTATGAAACTGGCCTTGACCCACCAGGAATACGGGTTCGTGCGGTACCAGGGCTGGTTGCAGCCGACTATTTCGCTCCTGGATACTTCGTGTGGGCTGTTCTCATTGAAAATTTGGCAAAAATTGGCTATGAAGGGAAGAACTTACATATGGCTGCTTATGACTGGAGACTATCTTTCCAGAACACAGAGGTATAATGGCTAACCCTTGGCATCTCCTTTGGCAAAATTCCCTTTTGCATTGTTTTATTTCCATGTCATCTCAAGGAAACACTGCTCCTTTAAGCTTACAGTTGACAAAAATGATTGAGATTATTAGTATATATTTGTAATAGAATTAATAGGGTTTTTTCCTGAGCTTAGATGGTTTAAATTGAGTGCTAACTAATATATTTTCCCATTCGGAAAAGCAGATTCGAGACTATTCTCTTACTAGGCTGAAGAGTCAAATTGAGCTAATGTATATAACCAATGGCTATAAGAAAGTGGTTGTGGTGCCCCATTCCATGGGGGCTATCTATTTTCTTCACTTCCTTAAATGGGTTGAAACACCTCCTCCTATGGGAGGTGGTGGTGGTCCTGGTTGGTGTGCCAAGCACATCAAGGCAACCATGAACATCGGTCCAACATTTCTAGGTGTTCCAAAGGCTGTTAGTAATTTGTTCTCTGCTGAGGGGAAGGATGCTTCTTATATCAGGTTAGTTTTTCAAAATCTTCCTCATAATTCGTCGACAACTATAAATAATGCTGAAGGTGGAACATAGATTTCTTGCTGTTTTGTGCATGATTAGCTAAAGATTAGCTTGAAACATATACCATATTTGTTGCAGAGCTATGGTACCAGGAGTTTTTGATTCTGCGATGTTAGGGCTTCAAACATTTGAACATGTCATGCGGATGTCTCGGACGTGGGACTCCATTGTATCACTGTTGCCGAAAGGTGGAGATACCATTTGGGGGAACATGGACTGGTCTCCTGAAGAAGGTCATGTTTGTGACTTTTCCAAGAAAAGCCACTCTCAGACCTTTCTAAGTGATAATAATGTCAATAACAGTGACGTAACGAGAGGTTTCAAAGTGAAAGATCTCGCCAAATATGGAAGAATAATTTCTTTCGGCAAGGCAGCCTCGGTATTACATTCTTCAAAGCTTCCCACTGTTGATTCAAAGGTATTTATATATACATATATATAAGAAAAGCTGCTATGTTTGAATCAAGATCGACACCTCGATCAATAATTACGTTCAATTATCAGGAATTTTCTCGAACGAGTACTTACCAAACTTCCAACACCTCATGTGGAGAGGTATGGACTGAATATGATGAGATGAGCAGGAAGAACATCAAAAATGTTGCGGCAGATAAAGCATACACATCTTCAACTCTTCTCAATCTGCTTCGGCTTGTGGCACCAAAAATGATGAGACGAGCCGAAGCTCATTTATCTCATGGAATAGCAGACGATCTTGATGACCCTAAATACAACCATTACAAATACTGGTCTAATCCACTTGAAACGAAGTAAGCATGATTACACTTGCAGTTGCAAATCTTTAATTTTGAACAGATCTCATAGTTACCATATATGCATATGAAACTGATTGATTCTAAGTGCATATGTATTATCTTATTTATCAGGTTACCGGATGCTCCGGACATGGAGATATACTGTTTGTATGGTGTCGGAATTCCGACTGAAAGGTCATACGTGTACAAGGCATCACCTAGCAGTAGGTGCAAAAGCATTCCATACCAGATTGATAGCTCACTCAGTGGAGAACACGATAGCTGCTTGAGAGGTGGAGTATATTTCTCCGATGGAGACGAAAGTGTGCCTGTTCTAAGTGCTGGATTCATGTGTGCAAAAGGTTGGAGAGGAAGAACTCGGTTCAATCCATCTGGTACAGCTACACACATCCGGGAGTACCGGCACAAGGCACCGACTAGTCTACTTGAAGGGAGGGGGATGGAGAGTGGGGGACATGTTGATATCATGGGAAATTCCGCTCTGATCGAAGACATATTGCGCGTAGCAGCTGGAGCCAGCGGAGATGAGATAGGAGGCGATAGGATTTACTCGGACATCCTACGAATGTCCAAGGGAATCAACCTTCCATTGTGATTATATTTAGAACCGGGTTCGATGACCAGCTTTGGTGTCGAAAGACACATTTTCGACATGCCGCCGCAGTTGCAGCTGACGGAATTGTAGTCCATTAACATGGGACTTTAAGGATTCGGTGCAGAAAGACAATCTCATATTCAAGCCATAATGTTGTCATTTTATTTTCCATGAGTGAGTGAAATATGTGCATTAACTCTGGTCATTCAATTTTCATGCCTTGTCTAAATTTTCAGACTTTTCCTCCCCCTGTACTCTTATAGTAATAAATGTTCTGCGTTGATTTTCTTTCCACGAAGGTTTTATATTCATCTTCCCGAGAAGAGTTTCGTTCATCATGGATTTCGTAAGTGTCAAGGTCAGAAAATTATTTCGGTTAATCATGATAAGTTGCTCTTTCATGATTGTGGAAATTTTGATTACACCTTAAAATTTTTAATTAAACCTCTCAATCTAAGGGCAAGCGAAATTAGATACAATAAGGGCAAGTAAATTATTTCGAATTGTTGAATTTTAGTTAATTATTCGGATAGCTAACAGGTAATATTTTTTTACATTATTTATTGAAAATGTAAATTTTAATAATATGTTGAATATATATACTTTAAAAATTGATATATGATATTAATAATTTTTTTAATACTAACACCTTAAACTTCATAAAACGAAACTAGAGTTTTAATCATGAGAAAGAAAAATAAATTCAATTTTTTTATATAAAATATTAAAAATGACAAATAATATATTATATAATTTGGTTATCCCATTTTTTCTCAAAACCGTAAAATCCATTTTAGAACCTAAAAAATATAGATTCTACATTTTTTCTTGTTCTTAGTGTTATTCTCTTGTTTCATTTTGTTCACTGCTTTCCCTTTTCTTCACATCACCATTTGTCTCATGTTATGTGTACAGGATGTATCTTATTTGTACAGTGTAAAATATATTGATATTTGATTTGTTGGCTACGACAAATATTTTAAACCTTTTCATTATGTCATTTATGGTCAAGGATGAAGTTAGAATTTAGAGTTGAAAGACAAAACATAAATATTTAAAAGTAGGGAGCGTAAATTCATAAAAAATCAATTTTTTTTAAAAATTAAATAGGGGAACGAAAGTGTAAAAAGAAAATTCTTCGGGGGTGGGGTGCCCCACCCCACCCACATGTGACTTCGTCATTTTTTGTGGTCTCGTTTATTAAAATTCAACTATTTATTTTTTTCATGTTATTTTTTAAGGATAAATCTTCATTTTTTATGTCATATAAATAGGGAGTGGGTGATTACATAAAAAATAATTATAAATGAATTAATAACATAAAAAAGTAAATAAGTGACTGAATTTAGGGGTGTGCATTCGGTTAATTAGGTTGATGGTCGAACCGAATTAACCAAAACTGAATTAACCAAAAATTTTAAAATCTTAACTGTTAACCGAACCGAATTAACCGAATCAAAATTATTTCGGTTAAATTGCATAATAGATTGCTAAATTATGCTAAAATATTTTTTAATCATTAATATTTCATTTTATGTTAATTTAATAAAAATTTAGTGATAATTTTATAATATAAAAAATTAATGAACATTTTATAATTTTTTAAAAGTTAAATGAATAAAAATAAATATATATAATATTTAATATATAATAATTTTGGTTAATTCAATTAATTCAGCTAATTAACCGATTTTGAAACCGAATTAACTGATAACCGAATTTTCAAAATAAAATTAACCGTTAACCGAATTTATGTAAATTTAACCGACCGAATTAACCAAAATTATTTTGACTTGGTCGGTTAATTCTGTTAAAACCGAATAATGCTCATCCTAACTAAATTTTAATAGACAAAAACACAAATAACATAATAAAAAGAATCACAAAATATTTTCTCCTACTAAATGAAATAATATTTT
The DNA here is from genome assembly GCA_035048815.1 of Abelmoschus esculentus. Taxonomy (NCBI): domain Eukaryota; kingdom Viridiplantae; phylum Streptophyta; class Magnoliopsida; order Malvales; family Malvaceae; genus Abelmoschus; species Abelmoschus esculentus. The sequence goes on along the minus strand of JAUCBN010000063.1, from coordinate 6,387,792 downwards.
AACAAATACAAACTGTAAACTTAAGATATATGATTTTGGGTTAGCTAGAGTTGCATTTAACGATACACCTATGATAATATTTTGGACGATATGCCTTTTAAAACATTTTTTTTTATGTTTTCATATTTTGATTGTTTTCTACATCTATCACAATAGAAACAGAAAAATAGCACTAAGAACAAGAGAAAGAGATGCATAATTTAGAATTTTGGGGTTATTAAATGGATTTTAGGGTGAAAATGAATCAAAGAATTAAAAGAAAAGATAAATAGAAAAGATGAAATAAATTGATAGATTATTAAAATTATTTGGGTTAATTTTTAAAATTAGTGTCAAATTAAAATATATGTAAAACTTGAGGGATAATTAGGCAATTATATCAATTTATTTTAATTATAATTTTATCAATTGATAAATTTTTAATGAGGTCATACTGATTTTTTAATTTTTTAAGTTAAGAGATTAATTTATAATTTTGATAGTTAGGAGACACAAAAAATTAAAACATAATCTATGGACCATTTACGTAATTTATTCATAAATTTTAGAGTTAGTTTAAAGTCCTTTTAAAAAGTGTTGTGACAAATTACAATGATTTTTTTTGATATAAATATTGTTGTGATTATTTTAAAATCCAATGTAAAATAATCTAACAAATTAATTTTAGAAAAATCGAATTTTATTAATATTGTTGTGATATAAATATTTTTTTAATTGTTAAACTTTAAAATTAGGGTTTTTTTAATTAAAATGAGTCTTATTTTAATTAATTATGAAAATTAATGTTAATTTTAAATTCGTGTTAATTAATTGAGAAAATCCCAATTTCTTTCTTTTTATTCAGTTAGAAAACAATTTGGAGTTGCCACTGATCACTTTAGTAGGCCGGATACCATAAAATAAACCAGAGATTCTATTTTTTAAAATTTGAGTTTGGGAGTCGGTTACGCGTAAGGATAACCCTTAAAGTGCCCGAAATCTTACATGTGGCATTTTAGCATTTTGAACAATAATTTCAATTTACTTTGTCAAAAGAATTTTATTCGAATAAGAATATCCTTATTGGTAATAAAATACATTTCTTGCAAATACGAGCTTGATTAAAACGTCTAGTTACTTTTGGAAATTTTAACTTGTATTTTGAAGAAATATATTTTCTGTTCTAGTAGGTTTAAATGCATGACAAGTTATTGTCTGATCAATTTTAAGTTCGACCTAATTTAGCTCTATTAATTAAATAATTAAAGCCCTAAAATATTATTAATTTCTGAAAGGGTATATGGTAACACCCAAACAATTGGGCACTACCATCTAAGCCCTTAAAAAATTAATAACATTGTTAATTGTTCTTCTAATTATTTATCTAATTCATTTTTATTTTATATTATTCCTATATTATTTATCATTTTCTAAGTGAAAATGGCATATTAAATATAATATCAAAATACACCCTTAGTTAACATCTCAATACAATAAGAAACCAACCAATTTAGTAGATCGAGGTATTTATTTAATACCCATTTATTTGCTACAATTTCCTCCCTGTTAAATTATTAAATTCGAGTGACTAATCCTAAAAGTCTCTAATATTATTTAATTAAGTGAATTAAGTCACCCCAGATAAATATGCTACATGAGTTTTAAATCAAACAATACAATTAAAACATACAAATAATTTAATTAAATAAAAAAGCATAAATTAAAAAAAAAACAAAGGGAAAATTGAATTTTATTTAAAAACTGAGAGCTCAATTTGAGATCCCAAGTAATATGGGATCTTATATTTTTCCCTTTTTCCCAAAAAATGAATGCTTACAGTTGTCCATCTTTTCTTGTTCGTGTGAAATAAGAACAAAGCAAAGATCAAAAAACACACATTTTTTTATCTTATTCTCCCATATTTAGCTTCAGAATCATAGGTTCTTCTGGAACTCTCTACTCTTCTTCAACCAACTCTTCAAGCTTCAGTTTTCAAAATCTTAAAATCAGAAATTCGAGGTCGTGAGTTCTTCTTATATAGAACTGTTATCTCTTCTTTTGGTTGACTTCTTAAAAAACAAATTCTCTTTGATAAAGTCTTTAGGTTGCTTGTTCTTCCTATATAAAACTCTTGTCTTATGCTTTGGATGACGCATGTATTAATGATCTCACCGCTTTCTTGTCTTATGCTTTGGAATCACGTGTTCTTCTAGAGCTTCATTTTTCCTAGGCTCAATCTTCAGGCTTGTAAGTCCATCCTATATAAAACTTCTTTACCTTATGGTCCTAGAGGTACAAGTCCCTCCTATATAGAATCTTCAACTCTTAGACAATAATGAAGATAAGGTTCTTTCTTATATAGAACTATTTACCTTTAATGTTGTAGGTTTCTCCTATATAAAATCTTCTGCGTCCTGAACGGATCTTGCAAAATAGAAATCTCTCCTACATAGAACTCTATTTTTTATTCAAAGTTAGGGCTTCTTCTATATGAAACCTTGAATCTAAAGTCTCTAGATGTGTGCCCCTCCTATATAGAACTTTTAATTTTAGAGACAAAATGAAGACGAGTTCCCTCCTATATGGAACTCCTTATTTTCAATGTTGTTAGTTTCTCCTATATAAACCATCTCTTTATGAATGTACTCTCCACTTTTAGCTCCTATGTAGAAATATAAATCTCTATTCCGGTGTGTACAAGTTCTTTTTGTATAGAACTGTTACGAATTCACTTGTTGTGGAACTTCGAACATGTCGGTACCTCTTATATGGAACCTTCATGTTTGGGTCATTTAGAACTAATGCCAAGTGGCTGTCAATTTTCTTCAAACTTTAGGGATTCACGCCGCAAAAAGCTATAAAAAATCTTTTTGTTCGGGACTCACGCCGAGAAAGCTGTCAATCTCTTATTTTGTTTGAAAACATTTGGTATCTAGATTACCCCAGTACCTCGATTTCTGTGACATGCATATCTGAGTTTCTTTTCTTTTATTCATTCTTCTATGTTTTGGTGACAATACTCCCATCTTACTTTCGAGTCCAAGTTCAACCTCAAGATACTTGTTCAGTGTGACACCCCCACCCCGGGCCGATAGGAAAGGGGCGTCACCGATCCTTGAGCACTCCGATAACCCGGCCCGAACAATGGTTTACCAACTTAACTTAACCCGAAAGTACCGATTTTAGGGGTAAATTAAAACTTTTTCCTATTACTAGGCCTTTAAACCACTTAGCAACTTATATTCATTACTAGACATTCCCGAAACCTATTGTTCATTCAATAGTTCGATAATTCATTTATCCATTCCATATAACAATATCAATAGTTCGTTCCATTCCATTCCATAACATGCAATCCATTACCAATATACATACATATTAAACGTATCAAATATGTCATCATTCTTAAGTTATACAAATCTAAGCCCGAAGCTAACAAAATGTGGTTCACTATGTACAAACCGTCTAAAGTAATCAAAATGCATGGTCTAACTAAACAAGACTAGCCACCACTAGGAGATACAAAAAGATCATACTTGGCTTGTGAAGCTTGCCGATCCGAACGACGGAAATCCGGGATCGAGCTATTAATCGATCAACCTGAAATGTTTGGGAAGAGCGAAGGGAGCGGGGGTAAGTACATAAGGTACTTAGTGAGGTAACGGAAAATCAAACCAATCCACAACAGACCAAACATGTAACCTTCCAATCTAAACATGAATCAATACCATCGAACATATATCAAATCAATCGGACATATAACGAATCAGTCGAACATGAATCAGTCCAAAAGGCATATACCAATCCCAATCAACATGTGACAATCCAAACACATATATCAATCCCATATTCAACATATGACAATCCAATTTCATATATCAATCCCATGTTCAACATATGACAATCCAATTTCATATATCAATCCAATGTTCAATATATGACAATTCAATAAGTTAAATGCCAATGACATGTACATTTTCATATCAAATAATCATGCTTGAATTTAAAGCAACAAGTAGAATGCAATTTAATTCAAGTTAATTAAATTCATTACAACCACCTTGGTATTTAGCTAGAAGATAATCGAATCTCCAACCAACTGTCGCCATAATATGCACCTATAGTGCTGGTCAAACCCTCCTACTGTCGCCAATGACCAAAAACGTACCCTCCGTCTGTCGCCAATAAGGGCCAATTGCCCCGGACCGAAGTCCTACCCGATACAATGAGCTCTAGATTCTAAGGCATGCCCTCCTATCTAACTAACTAGCTACCAAGGTTGTCGATTATCAATTTAAGCATATCAATCCAATATTCAATATCATTTCAATAACACGGTCCTCATAGACCAAGCCTCTTAGGCCATTGTGCCTAGGCTCATAAGAATTCATTTCATGTCATTTCATATACATTACATTAAACATGCCAAGCACAAGCAAAATCAGAACTTTAATTGCATGGAACAAATGCATGTACACGTACCTTGCATCCCAAGCTTAAGCATGCCATTCATACCTCGGCATATGCAATGCATGGGTATGAACAAACCAAAACAAATACTTAACAAGCAATTCATACTCAATCAACATGCTAACAAATAACATGGCAACAAGCAAGTTCTCATAGCATTTCACTCTTCCCTTAAAGATTAGCCAAGTTTATATTAAGTCATATTTCATACCGGTTTAATCATAAACAACAAAAATCAGAATTGGGTTAGGACCTAGTCCCAACCCCAAAGAAAGTTACACTCACAAACAATCCAAGCAAAACTTCTAAGGATTATGGATGATTAGCCCCTTGCTCCTTCTTTTGGCAAGCTCTTGCCTCAGCTCCTCTTCACTATCAACCTCTTTAGAGACCTCTAATACACACAAAATCACATACACAATATCAAAATACATTCAATTCACACATTTCATAATTAACAATTCCAAAACAACCAAAACAGTGAGATTAGTTTCCAGGACAGTTTGTGCAATGCTCACTAAACTATTTTTATCTTTTGATCCACATGTCCAAAATTTGCCCACTTTACCTCGTTTTAAAGCTAACGAAACCATCTTTTAAACCATATAGAGCTTGAATTTTTCCTACGAACCCATCAATACCAGTTTTCGATCAAAGACAAGGCAGTGTTGTTTCGGGACAATCTGGACCAATCTTTTTGTTTCTCTTATATCTCCTAATTTACAAGGGCAAACGAGGTGATGTTTTTTTTTCTAATTAAAGTAGACTCATCCAAGTTATAGACTGCTCATTTCCAGCCCTAAATTCCTTGTACATTATTCTAGGGAATTTTTCAAAGTGACTGTCCAGAACAGGCCTATTCTGGACAGATTTCACCTACATCAATTCTAGCTCAAAATTCATCAACCTTATCACCAATTCAACTCATCCAATACTTGTAAACTTTAGTAGGCTCAATTTCAAGCACATTTTACCTATGCAACCATTTTTAATTATGCAATTCAACAAAGTTATCAGCTCATTTTATGAAGCTACCAAAATGTCACCTATAAACTAGTCCAAAGCACATTACCAATTCCTATCACTTTCTTTCCTTCATCTTTTCAACCAAAGCACCTATAATTTAATTTCCACACTCTTAAAACATTATCCTATGAATTCAACATTAAATTTCCAGATTCAACAATAACAATTAAGTCCATCAATTTCTCAATTCTAGCAAAACAGTCCAAACAATACATTTAGCACTTAATTCACTACCAAACTTTCTCATGCTTCATTCTACTTCAAATCAGTCCACATAAGACCATTTTAAGCATCCTAACATCAAAATCCTTCATAAATTTAACCACAAAACAGTCCCTACAACTTTCAAATTCATGCAATTAAATCCTCAAGCTTAAAGTCTCAACCAATCACAACAAGACCAATTTCCAGCAACCTCCATTCAAGTTCTAACTTAAAAATAAACTAACTATAAGCAACATACTAAATTTTCAGCCATGGAATTCAAGCTAACAACACCTAACTTCAATTTTAACCAAGTTTTCAAGAAGAAAAATACCTTACCTTGCTTAGGAACCTTCCTAACTCAAGAATCTAGCTTCAATCCTTCAAAATCCCTCTTAAAAACTCACATGCAAGATGAGATAATTTTTTTCTCTCTTAAAGTCTCCCATGGCTGGCCAAGAAGAAAGAAAATGGAGGAGGAAGATGATTTGTAAGACTTTTCTCTCTCCCACTATCCTTATTTTCCTATTTTTTCCTATTTTCCATTTATTTATTTAAATCAAATATAATCCACCTAATTATAAGCCATGGTGGCTGGTCAAAGGAGGTCTTGACATGTGTCCGTGGCCTCCAATTCCTTGAAAATTTACATGCAATCTCTCTTTTCTTGAATTTTCACTTTTTGGTCCTTTTTCAATTTGGCCTCTAATTTTCAATTTCATTCAATTTAGTCCCTAATTTTAGGATTTTATTAGGCCCTAATTACATTAATTTAGTCCTTAACTCCTAGGCTATGTTTAGGGTATTACAATTCTCCCCCCTTAAAGAAAATTCGTCCTCGAATTTGTACCTGAAGGGAATAGATGTGGGTATTGCTCTTTCATGGTTGCTTCCGGTTCCCACGTAGCTTCCTCTACCTTGTGGTTTCTCCAAAGAACTTTCACGAGAGGAACAAACATTTCGAAGCCTTCTGATTTCTCGATCAAGAATCTGAACCGGTTCCTCTTCATAAGATAAGTCCGGATTCAATTCCACATCTTCAGGTTCAAGAACATGAGAGGGATCAGATCTATACTTCCTGAGCATTGAGACATGGAAGACATTGTGGATCCTGTCAAATTCAGCAGGGAGTGCTAATCGGTAAGCCACGGGACCAATCCTCTCAATCACCTCGAAAGGCCCGATGAAACGAGGGCTAAGCTTGCCTCTCTTCCCGAACCGAAAGATCTTCTTCCATGGGGACACTTTCAGAAAGACTTTGTCTCCCACACTATGCTGAACATCCCTCCTTTTGAGATCCGCATAAGATTTTTGCCTATCGAAGGCCTGTTTCAATCTTGCATGTATGATCTTGACTTGCTCTTCAGTTTCCCGAAGCAATTGAGGCCCTAAAACTTTGCTTTCACCCAACTCGGACCAACATAAAGGAGTTCTGCACCTCCTACCATATAAAGCTTCAAACGGGGCCATCTGAATGGAAGCTTGGTAGCTATTGTTATATGCGAACTCCACAAGAGGTAGAGATTTCTCCCAGTTTTTTCCGAAGTCCACAATACAAGCTCGTAACATATCCTCAAGGACCTGAATAACTCTCTCAGATTGTCCATCAGTCTGAGGATGGAAAGCTGTACTCAAATGTACTCTAGTTCCCAAAGCTTCCTGTAGAGATCTCCAAAACCGCGAGGTGAACTTAGAGTCTCGATCAGAGATGATAGAAGTAGGAATTCCATGCAGACGTACCACTTCACGAATATACAAATCGGCCAAAATATCTGAACTCATGTTCACTCTGATCGGGATGAAGTGAGCTGACTTAGTGAATCTGTCCACAATTACCCATACGGCATCATTCTTTCTCGGAGTTAGCGGAAGACCCGTCACAAAGTCCATTGTGATCTTTTCCCATTTCCACTGAGGGATTTCAATCGGCTGAAGCAACCCAGCCGGAACTTGATGCTCAGCCTTAATTCTCTGACACGTTAAGCACTTAGACACAAAGTACGTAATGGTTGACTTCATGCCTGGCCACCAATACAATGGTTTTAGATCTTTGTACATCTTTACTGATCCAGGGTGAACCGATAAAGAACTCTGGTGGGCTTCTTGCAATATTTCCCTCTTCAATTCTTCGTCATTAGGGACACAAATTCTATCTCTGAAGTACAGAATGCCATTCTCATGAATAGAAAAGTCTTGGTTGGCCTTTGAATCAAGCTTTGACATGATAGCCTGAAGTTCAGAATCGGTTTGTTGGAGGTCTTTGATTCGGGAAATCAAAGTAGATTGAACATGAAGTTCTGACAAGAACCCTCACCTTCGATACACTCGAAGATGAGCATTAATAGCATTAGGAGCTACAAAAGAAATTTAGGAAATCAGACATTTACTTAGGAGGAAAGCTTTCAATTTAGTAAGGAATTCAATTTCTTACTCAGAATTGGTTTACGACTAAGAGCATCCGCAACCACATTGGCCTTGCCGGGATGATAGTCGATGACAAGATCATAATCCTTTAATAGCTCCATCCATCTTCTTTGTCTTAAGTTGAGGTCTTTCTGAGTCAGAAGATACTTGAGGCTTTTGTGATCGGTGAACAAGTAGCACCTTTCACCATACAAATAATGCCTCCAGATTTTGAGTGCAAAAACAATCGCAGCTAGCTCAAGATCATGAGTGGGATAATTAAGTTCATGGGGTTTCAACTGTCGTGAGGCATATGCCACCACTTTCCCCTCTTGCATTAAGACACATCCTAATCCCAACTGCGATGCATCACTATACACGGTGTACTCCTTCCCTGATTCTGGCTGAATAAGAATAGGGGCATGAGTAAGAGTTTGCTTGAGCTGATCAAAGCTTCTCTGTCGTTTCTCTGACCAAACGAATGGCTCATCCTTTCGGAGCAGCTTTGTCAAGGGTGCAGCAATGGACGAGAATCCCTTAACGAAGCGTCTGTAATATCCGGCCAAACCGAGAAAACTTCTGATCTCACTAACATTCCTCGGAGGCCTCCAATCCAGAATGGTCTGTATCTTTCTCGCATCCACTTTGATTCCTTCTGCCGAAATAACATGGCCAAGGAATGAAACTTCCGATAGCCAGAACTCACACTTTGAGAACTTTGCAAACAACTGGCGTTCTCGAAGAGTTTGCAAGACAATTCGGAGATGCTCAGAATGTTCCTCCTTATTCCGGGAGTAGACAAGTATATCATCAATGAAAACCACAACAAACTTGTCTAAATAAGGCTTGAACATACGGTTCATGAGATCCATGAAAGCAGCCGGAGCATTCGTCAATCCGAATGGCATCACAAGGAACTCGAAATGACCATAACGAGTCCGGAAAGCTGTCTTAGGCACATCCTCATCCTTTATTCTCATCTGATAGTAACCTGACCGCAAGTCAATCTTTGAGAACACTGCAGCATCCTTAAGCTGATCAAATAGGTCCTCAATTCTGGGCAAAGGATACTTGTTCTTGATAGTGACTTTGTTCAACTGCCTGTAATCAACACAAAGTCTCATTGTGCCATCTTTCTTCTTCACAAATAAGACTGGAGCACCCCAGGGAGACGAGCTAGGTCTGATGAAACCCTTATCTTGCAGCTCCTGGAGTTGCTTCTTTAGCTCTTTCAACTCTATCGGTGCCATTCTATAGGGAGCGATGGACACCGGACTTGTCCCAGGCTGGACCTCAATTCCGAATTCCACTTCCCTATTCGGAGGAAGACCAGGGAGTTCCTCGGGAAAGACATCAACAAATTCGGATACAACCGGAATAGTAGGCAACCCAAAGTCATACTCATCTTGTAATACCATGGCAGCAAACACTGACGTCGGTTTCTTGTCAATGAGTAAGATAGACTCCTTACCCAAACCCCGAAGGTAGAGTCTCCGATTTTGGCAATCAATCCAAGCCTCATGCTTAACCAACCAGTCTAAGCCCAGAACCAAGTCAAACTCACATGTCGGTAGCACAAACAAGTCAACCCGGAAAGGGACATTTCGAATTGTAACAGGGGAGCTCTTACAAACAAGATTAATATTCAATAAACCTCCTATAGGGTTTGACACTACAAGACCCCTAGTGACTACCTCAGGTTTCAAACTTGTTTTTGCAACCATAGCAGAGCAAATAAAGGAATGAGTAGACCCAGAATCAATCAAAGTATATGCAGGACTCGAATTTAATTCAATCATACCTGCTATTACATCCGGTGACTCCTCATCATCCTTTCCTTTGATGTGATAGATCCGTGCAGGAGCTCGAGATTCCTGGTGCGTGGCACTAGAAGGCTGACCCTTATTCTTTCCCTGACTACCAGATTGAGCCTGTCTGGAACCCTTGTTTCTGGCATACGGAGAAGCACTGTCCATTGCAGAAGCTCTAGCAGGGACCTTGTTGGGATTCTGAGGGCAGTTCCTGATATAGTGATCGGAAGCTCCGCACAAATAGCACAAATTCTGCTGAGTCCTACACTGACCCGGATGGTGTTTCTGACAGAACTTGCAAGCAGGATACTGAGTGCCTCTGTTAGAATTCCCCGTGCTATCCACAGAAATGATCGGGGCCGTGGGCCTGGATACTGTCTGAGGCTTCGGTATGTACCCATCTCTCTGAACAGAGGTATAACCAGAAGGAGACTCCTTGGTCTACTTGGACTTCTTGTTCTTCCACTGAGGCCTATCATCAGTTCTGGCTCGTTTGTCCTTCCAAGAACTACCACCCTTGCGTTTCTCGGAAGCTTTCATCTTTGCCTCTGTCGCAATGGCCCGATTTACCAAGTTCTGGAAGTCGGTAATCCCAAGGGCAATGAACATTGGACTCAACTCATCGTTAAGACCATCGGTGAATTTCCGGCATTTCTCTTCCTCGGTCTTAATATACTCGGAGCCATACTTACAATATTTGCAGAAATCGGCAACATACTGCTCGATCGGCCGGTTGGCTTGTTTCAGATACAAGAACTTCTTCCGGCGCTCGGCTAGATATTGTTCACTGATATATTTCTTCTTAAATTCCTCAACGAAGAACTTCCATGTAACAACTTCTGCCGGGGCAGTCAATGTAGTGGTTTCCCACCAACTCAGAGCTTCATCGGCCAACAGGGCTATGGCACACTCTAGCTTATGCTCATCTGAGCAATGTAGCTGCTTGGTCAGAATCTGGGTGGTGCGTTCTAACCAATACTCTGCATCCTCCGGTTTCTCTTCACTAACACCCGCAAATGTATAAGCCCGATACCGAGCAAGCTTATCTATCGGAGCACAACTGGGTGCATCAGTGGCAGGAGCATCAGACTGGCTCTGCTTCAGATTTACTAGAAGCTGATCGAACATCTCCTTCATGCTAAGGAGACATTCTTGTTGAATGTTTTGCATTGCCGGAGTTCCCGGTTGAGGAGCAACGGGGGGCGGAGGAGGTGGAGCTAGTTGCGGAGGGTTCTGACCCATCTCCACGCTATCTCCGTCGGTCGAAGAGGCTGCGGGATTCGGGTCATCCACCGCCAACCTCGTATCGGACATTCTACAATTGAAAAACAAACAAGAAAGAGTTTAGATCGAGCAAGCACAAGCACATTATTGTATATAACTCCTAGGTGGCATAGTTCGATCCTATATGATGCATGCGGTCTCGGTTTTAGTCCTAGAATCCTAACCTAAAGGCTCTGATACCAAGCAAGTGTGACACCCCCACCCCGGGCCGATAGGAAAGGGGCATCACCGATCCTTGAGCACTCCGATAACCCGGCCCGAACAATGGTTTACCAACTTAACTTAACCCGAAAGTACCGATTTTAGGGGTAAATTAAAACTTTTTCCTATTACTAGGCCTTTAAACCACTTAGCAACTTATATTCATTACTAGACATTCCCGAAACCTATTGTTCATTCAATAGTTCGATAATTCATTTATCCATTCCATATAACAATATCAATAGTTCGTTCCATTCCATTCCATAACATGCAATCCATTACCAATATACATACATATTAAACGTATCAAATATGTCATCATTCTTAAGTTATACAAATCTAAGCCCGAAGCTACCAAAATGTGGTTCACTATGTACAAACCGTCTAAAGTAATCAAAATGCATGGTCTAACTAAACAAGACTAGCCACCACTAGGAGATACAAAAAGATCATACTTGGCTTGTGAAGCTTGCCGATCCGAACGACGGAAATCCGGGACCGAGCTATTAATCGATCAACCTGAAATGTTTGGGAAGAGCGAAGGGAGCGGGGGTAAGTACATAAGGTACTTAGTGAGGTAACGGAAAATCAAACCAATCCACAACAGACCAAACATGTAACCTTCCAATCTAAACATGAATCAATACCATCGAACATATATCAAATCAATCGGACATATAACGAATCAGTCGAACATGAATCAGTCCAAAAGGCATATACCAATCCCAATCAACATGTGACAATCCAAACACATATATCAATCCCATATTCAACATATGACAATCCAATTTCATATATCAATCCCATGTTCAACATATGACAATCCAATTTCATATATCAATCCAATGTTCAATATATGACAATTCAATAAGTTAAATGCCAATGACATGTACATTTTCATATCAAATAATCATGCTTGAATTTAAAGCAACAAGTAGAATGCAATTTAATTCAAGTTAATTAAATTCATTACAACCACCTTGGTATTTAGCTAGAAGATAATCGAATCTCCAACCAACTGTCGCCATAATATGCACCTATAGTGCTGGTCAAACCCTCCTACGGTCGCCAATGACCAAAAACGTACCCTCCGTCTGTCGCCAATAAGGGCCAATTGCCCCGGACCGAAGTCCTACCCGATACAATGAGCTCTAGATTCTAAGGCATGCCCTCCTATCTAACTAACTAGCTACCAAGGTTGTCGATTATCAATTTAAGCATATCAATCCAATATTCAATATCATTTCAATAACACGGTCCTCATAGACCAAGCCTCTTAGGCCATTGTGCCTAGGCTCATAAGAATTCATTTCATGTCATTTCATATACATTACATTAAACATGCCAAGCACAAGCAAAATCAGAACTTTAATTGCATGGAACAAATGCATGTACACGTACCTTGCATCCCAAGCTTAAGCATGCCATTCATACCTCGGCATATGCAATGCATGGGTATGAACAAACCAAAACAAATACTTAACAAGCAATTCATACTCAATCAACATGCTAACAAATAACATGGCAACAAGCAAGTTCTCATAGCATTTCACTCTTCCCTTAAAGATTAGCCAAGTTTATATTAAGTCATATTTCATACCGGTTTAATCATAAACAACAAAAATCAGAATTGGGTTAGGACCTAGTCCCAACCCCAAAGAAAGTTACACTCACAAACAATCCAAGCAAAACTTCTAAGGATTATGGATGATTAGCCCCTTGCTCCTTCTTTTGGCAAGCTCTTGCCTCAGCTCCTCTCACTATCAACCTCTTTAGAGACCTCTAATACACACAAAATCACATACACAATATCAAAATACATTCAATTCACACATTTCATAATTAACAATTCCAAAACAACCAAAACAGTGAGATTAGTTTCCAGGACAGTTTGTGCAATGCTCACTAAACTATTTTTATCTTTTGATCCACATGTCCAAAATTTGCCCACTTTACCTCGTTTTAAAGCTAACGAAACCATCTTTTAAACCATATAAAGCTTGAATTTTTCCTACAAACCCATCAATACCAGTTTTCGATCAAAGACAAGGCAGTGCTGTTTCGGGACAATCTGGACCAATCTTTTTGTTTCTCTTATATCTCCTAATTTACAAGGGCAAACGAGGTGAGGTTTTTTTTCTAATTAAAGTAGACTCATCCAAGTTATAGACTGCTCATTTTCAGCCCTAAATTCCTTGTACATTATTCTAGGGAATTTTTCAAAGTGACTGTCCAGAACAAGCCTATTCTGGACAAATTTCACCTACATCAATTCTAGCTCAAAATTCATCAACCTTATCACCAATTCAACTCATCCAATACTTGTAAACTTTAGTATGCTCAATTTCAAGCACATTTTACCTATGCAACCATTTTTAATTATGCAATTCAACAAAGTTATCAGCTCATTTTATGAAGCTACCAAAATGTCACCTATAAACTAGTCCAAAGCACATTACCAATTCCTATCACTTTCTTTCCTTCATCTTTTCAACCAAAGCACCTATAATTTAATTTCCACACTCTTAAAACATTATCCTATGAATTCAACATTAAATTTCCAGATTCAACAATAACAATTAAGTCCATCAATTTCTCAATTCTAGCAAAACAGTCCAAACAATACATTTAGCACTTAATTCACTACCAAACTTTCTCATGCTTCATTCTACTTCAAATCAGTCCACATAAGACCATTTTAAGCATCCTAACATCAAAATCCTTCATAAATTTAACCACAAAACAGTCCCTACAACTTTCAAATTCATGCAATTAAATCCTCAAGCTTAAAGTCTCAACCAATCACAACAAGACCAATTTCCAGCAACCTCCATTCAAGTTCTAACTTAAAAATAAACTAACTATAAGCAACATACTAAATTTTCAGCCATGGAATTCAAGCTAACAACACCTAACTTCAATTTTAACCAAGTTTTCAAGAAGAAAAATACCTTACCTTGCTTAGGAACCTTCCTAACTCAAGATTCTAGCTTCAATCCTTCAAAATCCCTCTTAAAAACTCACATGCAAGATGAGATAATTTTTTTCTCTCTTAAAGTCTCCCATGGCTGGCCAAGAAGAAAGAAAATGGAGGAGGAAGATGATTTGTAAGACTTTTCTCTCTCCCACTATCCTTATTTTCCTATTTTTCCTATTTTCCATTTATTTATTTAAATCAAACATAATCCACCTAATTATAAGCCATGGTGGCTGGTCAAAGGAGGTCTTGACATGTGTCCATGGCCTCCAATTCCTTGAAAATTTACATGCAATCTCTCTTTTCTTGAATTTTCACTTTTTGGTCCTTTTTCAATTTGGCCTCTAATTTTCAATTTCATTCAATTTAGTCCCTAATTTTAGGATTTTATTAGGCCCTAATTACATTAATTTAGTCCTTAACTCCTAGGCTATGTTTAGGGTATTACATTCAGTTATTTTTCTTTTCTTTTCTTTCTTTCTTTCTTTCTTTCCTTTTCTTTTTCTTTTTTCATTTTTCACTTTTCTTTTTTTTTTCCTTTTTTCTTTTTGTTTTCTTTTCTTTCTTTTTTGTATATAGAGAGTGTCTTTTGAGATAATCCATTTGAAAAATTGCTTTTAAGAAGAAAAAAAACGTCATTATGAAAGGATTGTTTTAACACCTGGGTTCAAAAATCTTAGGTGATGCCCCAATTCTGTCCGTCTGATCATCAAAATAGGTTTCATCAAAGGTGATCGCTTGCAAGTTTTCAATGTTGACCTCTTGGTCCAATCTTTTTTCTTTTTCTTTTTTCTCTTGGAAGGTGGCAATCAAGTTAGCGACTTATGAAATGGTGCAGAGGTGCACGAAGCTCTTGTTTGAGCCATCTTTTTGACTGATATTTTTCTGATTATGTAAGATTATTTATCAAAGAAAGATGATGCAGGAGCATTTTTACTATGCATGAGTTCATGAAGTCTGTTGAGGATGCAAAAATACAACCTACTTGTACATATACAATGATGTATGAAACTCTGTTAACTCTGTTTCAAAAATTAGATGCCCCGATCTTCATCTTGTTGACCAGGTACTTGGTCATGCGATTGTGATCGTAACTCGAAAGCTTCAATTAGCTCTATCCTCTAGATTTTTATCTCGTTTTATGTCTTGACATCTCTTGTTAAGTGACCTTGGTCTTACATCGTTTATTACTCCTGATAGTCAAAATCCTTTGACCCTAGTGAAATCTGTGGTCAATTCCAATTTGAACATTATTGTCTCCTAGAAAATGATACCCCGACTTATATATCACTTCTCTTGTACCAAAATCTCATATGAATTGGTATGACGGTTGATCGGACGCCTTTATGTCCTGACATCATCTCTGTTCTCATCTAGGTACTTCAATAGAGGTTGACTATTAGTTTTTTTTAATTCTTGGAAAAAAGATTTTATTTTCATGTATTTCAATTGCAAGAATTTTTTTTTGAAAAATATATGAAATTTTAGAGTTTGTTGTAAAACAATTTAAGAGAAAGTTTTCCCTCTTAAATGTCAAATGTAATGGAATATTTTCTCCAATCTGGCAAAGATGAACTCTAATGAAAGGTATATTTAGAGGATTTTCTACCTTTGAGGGGATATACACAAATGTATAGTCTCTTCTAGACTATAGGGCTTTCAAAAAGAACGAACCCTTCCAAAGTACTACACCTTTTGGTGGCTCTCTTAATCTCATTGTTTAATTCTGCCTCAACCTTCCCTCAGTTGGGTTTCAATCAAGCACTTCGAAGTTTGACTTTCCTTGAAGCAAAGTTAACCTTTGGGTGGAGTGTGGTCTGAAGACCATCTCATTTGACTTAGAATTCCTTTAAATATCATAATAGTCTTTGAAAATTTGTAAGATCTGAATCTATGATTAGCTTAAAGGTATTTCGTAGTTGTGATTTGAACATGCCCAATATTCTTCCTTTGTTCTTTTTTTTCTTTTTTTTATTCACTTTAGACTGTCCGTTTTAGGTTTTCACCCTAGAGTTCATTCTCTTTTAAGAAATTGACAATCTTTGGTTCATCTTGTCTCCGATGGGCTTCGATATTCGCTTTTGTACAAATTTGTGAGAACGTGAGGTACTCAGAATAAAGATTCTTTACTTATCTTTGCCTCGTTTCTAGATTGTTTGATCTAAATATGAAGCGTGTAAACATTGTTTCTCATTTTCATTTTTGGGTGTATGACCAAATTGCAGTACTCTATTATCCACTATTTGGAATTAATCACCTTTATGCAACTTTCTGATATTTCTTGAATTCGATCATCTTTCTATAATTCCCTAATGTTATAATATGCAAAAACTCCTCTTTTACTTGATTTGAACTTGCTTCAATCTTTCGATTGCCATTCTGATTCTCTCTTTCTCTCTCTTCACTCATTATCTCTCATTATTTTTTAAATCCTAGCTTCTGAATATTTTCTTCTGATATCCTTTTGTTTTTCATATCCAATTAGTCTGATCTCATCTCGTTCTTCAATTGAGGTAAGATAATGTCAATAATAATCCCATTCAAGAAAGTCTTGAGAAGGTCTTAAGAGGGTAGAAATTCAAAGTAGACTCTTTATTCGAGAATCTTGAACAACAAGTGCTTAAGAAGAGATTTTCCTATAATGAGAGTTGTCCATTATATATTCACTAATTTTGTTCCTGTATTACCTAAGCAGACTAACAAATACTCGCATTTGCAATATCCCTTCAACATTAGGTTTCCTCTAAATATACAAAATCTTAGAGTTGGTTTTTAAGTTTGAAGTAGAGATGTTCAAAAATGATATGTACATGTGTATGTTCAAAAATGTTTTTTATGTGCACATGAGAGAATAAAGGCTATCCCTTAAAAAATTGAATAAAATGTTTAAAGAATTAAAGGATGTAAAACCATTCGTTGTGTGGAAGAAACATAATTTTGAAACATGTGCCCTTTACAAAATGTTCTTACTACTTTCCCAGTTCAAAGTAATAAATTAGACTTCATTTTTGGAAACCGGTTAACCCTTTAACTAGAGAGTCAGAACCCCCTACAAAAATTTATCTCGGTAAATCTTCAATCCTCAGACTAATGGCCTCGATCAGACTGTGGAACTTGTTCTTCAGGGATCCACATTCCTCAATCGTATGACTCGTACCTCCTAAATGGTAGTCACAAACTACATTAACATCGTGTCCAGCTAGGATGGAGACTCATTTGGCTTGGATTGAATCAGGGCTAACAACTCTTCCTTGATAAGAATCAGGACCAACTCAATTTATGTCATAAGAATGGGATGGAGTACCTTTGTAGGCCTAGTTTACCGTTGAGAGGGGTCGTGAGGAAGACCACGAGATTGACTAGTTGAGTGAGTGCTCATATCTTTAAAATGAGCTACCTCTTCTTCTCGAGGGGTCGCGCTATGAGGATTATGAATTTTCCCTCTTCTAACTGCATTTTCAATAGGTTCACCCGTAATGAACAAGTTTCAGAAACTGACAGTAGAGTGACTCACCAAGCGAACATATATCACCCCCTTTCAATGTATCGATGAATATAAGAGTAAGCTCGTTTTCCCAAATCTAGGGTCGGACCTATGATGCCATGTCTAATTATCATTGCATATATTGACATAAAATTTCACCCGACCTCTATTCTAGGCTCTGAAGTATCAATCTAGTCGACATCATGTCATTCATGTGCCTATATTTCTCGATCAAGGCTTTAGAAATATTTCTCAAGTTTCAAAGTTGATACAGTTTAACTGGGTGTACCAATAGAATGTTGGTCCAGTCAATCTATCCTTGAAATAGTTGATCAGAAGCTTTTAATCCCTTATAAACGGGGTCATCTTCCGGTAGTACAAGGTTTCTTCAAATTTGTCAAAGTCTGAGGTTCTAAATTTTAGAGACAGGACAAAATCGGATACCAGAATCAGCTTGTTCGCTTCATCTCCTGATTTTTCCAAGGCTTGTATAGCTCTGAATCTTTCTTCCATATAGCAGAACCTTTCTTCCCACATTTTCTCGGTTTTATTTCTGATTCGGTCAATGAGGTTTAAATTCAAAACCCTTTCCTCGTAGAATTGGTCGACATCTACCGATTGTTTTTCTGATGTTCCAGCTTGCTGGATATTGAATGCCCCTCATGGTATCGATAAAACTCCCCTGACCATATTCGCATACTCGAATAATCTCTAACCTTTCCTTTTTCTCGATTATTACCTAGCTAACTATTGCGTGATTTTAGTGCAACGCAAACATCGTAAGTGTAAACGTCGCAAGTAATAGTATAGATTAGATATCATCTCCATGGGGATTGGTTTGGACCACTTTGCTTAAGTTATCACACTATAAATTAAAAAACACAAGTAATGATGATAAGAGTTTAAATAAACAAAAAGAAAAAATAAATGAAATCGAATAGGTGAGAGAAGAGGTTGGATTATCTTGAGTTGTGGAGTGATGTCAGAATTGAATTTTTCTTTGTAAATGAGTGCTCGCATCGTTGAATTCGTTTCGAAAATTGGGCTCAGTCGGATTACCTAGTCATTTCTTTGAATGCTTGGGCAAATTGCGATGAGGGAATTGTTTGGGCAATGTGAGCAACTATCCTCAAAGTTCAGTGAAGTGTTCTTCAGTGGTCTTCGTTATCCCTAACGCGAAACTTTCTTAATTGTACAATCCTTGATGATACATCCCTGCATTAATTATAGATGTACAACAACTATCTTGCACTTTTGTTAGCCGTTGAAGTCCTGCACTTATCCCTAAGCCGGATTAGTTCTTACGCACTTGGATCGAACTATGCTTATTTATTTCGTGAATCTAATTTTCTCGAATCTAGATAAATATATCGTTTATCGATGTCCTTTCCTAATTATCTCGTAAACCAAATAAACGCCAAGAATAAGCAAACTTTGATTAAAAACAACTTAAATACTTAGATAAAATCCAAATTGTATTTCACAACCACAAAAAAATAACTCAAACCAATTACATCACTTCATGATTGGGTTTTAAAGATATACATACAAAGAATATTCTCAATTCTACTCTTTAATTTTACTCTCAAAATCGACTACCCAATTCGACTCATTTTGTAATTGATGTCATGCTCTCTTTTTATATGACTTAGCTTGGTCAAAGCTTGTGATGTGAATTGCAAATAAATATTAAAGAGATAAATATCTTTTTAAAAATTCATTTTCACACTCAATTCAAATCTTTACATGACAAATTAAATCCTATCTTCTAGAACCTTTCTTTGCTTTTGAAATTGACTTGATTTACTTAGGATTCTTTCTCCAAATCGACAGCTTCCTTCTAGTTCTCCAAAGAATAGAATCCTACAAACAAGGTGGTGCTCGACTTGTGCAACTATAAATTAGGCGAACACATATGTGCAAATATACACAGTCAGACAAGTAATAAAGGGTGAGTGAGTATCGTTCCCACGAGAATCGGGGTAAAGTGTAAGTCAAAATTTTCAAGGAAAAAAGGTGTAACTAAAAGGAAAATACGATAATGGTATAAACAGATGGAAATGGGTATGTATGGTGAAGGTGTAATGGTGAAATGTTATGATAATTTTAGAATGCAAGCAACCAAAATATGTCAAGGCAAAATAGAATGGATGACGATGACACGATGGATGTATGGAAGCAGTGTGTGAAAAGTATGGTGATGTGATTACAAGAGAACAGTTAAAATAGAGGAAACAATTTGTAAATGCCAAGGCAAAAACCGAATGCAAGAACACGAGTAAGCAATATGTTGTACTAACTCTCGATTGATGAGCTCTCTTGGGAATGATTGGTGAGAGTTCCTATGGAATTCTTAACCTCACTCCTACGAACATCTAGAAACTATGTGGTCTATTTACTCGACAGAGGTTTCTAAAGTATTCTCGCTCTCTCGAGTCAAAGGAACCTGATGGTCCAAAATGCCACTGCATCTCCTCTCGTTCTCAGCAGTGTCATCTAGCCTATCGACAAAGCACACTCCTTTTAGTCGTTGAAACCCTCACTTAAGTCTCTCTCGAGCACCTAAGGTTAGATTAGGCTCTATTTGCAGTCTAGAACCCATTGCTCACGTAGATCCTCCCTTAGTTCCTCTCGGACACTAAGGATCTATAGCTAGGTTTCTCTCGAACACCTAGCGTGCACCTAAACACGGGACACTCTCATGCCTCTTACAATGCTTAAATGATTAAAAACAATGAGAAAAGAAAATAAACAAACACATAGCATGCTCCACATTCATAAAAATAAAGAGTTAATCATCCATAAAAAACAACCACCCAAATAAAGCACCCTTGGACGGTAAAAAGGGGGTAAAAACCCTAGGGTTTGGTGGAAATTCCATTTGGTGGAAAACCTTAGGGTTTGGTGGAAATTCCAAAAAAGTATTTGATTGATTTCAAGATGTCAAACTAAATCCTGAAGAGTGGTAAGTTAAACCACTCTATTTGTTGTTGGATTCCATAGATGATTTATGTTTAATTCCAAGAAGAGTTCTTGAAAGGTTGATGTTAACACACATGTATTCTAAGCTTAATTCATAGAATTTGTATTGTTTAAAGGCTTATTTAAGCTCAGAAAATTGAACTTATGTTGTTAAATATATTAGTAACAATTTCCAGTGATTTTTCTAGTTAAAATCGTAAAGGACAGTTATGTGTAGTTACCTGTATAGGTAAGTAATTCAAATATTCAGTTCGTCTGTTATGTGTAGTTACCTGTATAGGTAAACAATTCAAGTATTCGATTACCTGTATAGGTAAACAGTTCAAATATTCGGTTATCTGCAGAAGTTACCTAAAGCTTATATATATAAGCTTATATGAGTGTAAATGATTACTTTTGGTATATTGTACGAATAAGAAACTCGTTTTCTTTCAGTTTACAATAAAGATTCATCATCAATACATATTCAAGCTAAGGGCAAGGAAATTGCCATTCAAGAATCGTGAAGGCTCTTTGTGTTGAGGTGAGTGTAGTTGAGTCATGGGAGAAAGCAGATGCTTTTCCCATTTCATTATATCATTTATTGTTTACATGAATCATGACCATGACAAGAATATGACATTGGACCCATGTAGGGTATTCTGGTAAGCTATGGTAAGCTTCCTTTCACATATTGATATTCATTAGATCATTGAACACAAAATTGAATTATTAATGCATTGAAATATTAAAATATTGAGCATTGAGTATGTCATTGAAACATTGATGATGTTATCATTGCTATTGACACTAATATAGATCATTGATTATATTGAAATGGCCAAGCATTTGATATGGATCATTGGATTCATTGACATGGACTTAAGGGTCAAAATCATTGCTATTGATTTATTAGAATCATGAATAATGACACTAGGATTGTCTACTGACCTAAATGTATCGAACCCTAGATTAGAATGAAAGTTGGATACAATTGGCATACCATAGGATTTATGAGCTCATTGGTACGGGTGGACTACGACCTATATTTTGACGAGGCGGAGGGATGATTTGTGTATTGGTCATTTTGGCGAGGCGGAGGGATTAGACCATTCATTGTATTGGCGAGGCGTAGGAAATGTGAGTATCCACTATCTTGATCAATCCAAGGGTTCACAATGACTTATTGATTTCATTGTTATGGCATATGAATTATTGATGCATTGACATTTAACATTGAACTATTATCAAGAATCATTGATGCACTGATATTGAACATTGAACTATTACCAAGAATCATTGAACATTGGCCTAATTTGAAGTTATGGAATAAGAGCATGTTATTTATATGCATTCTATACATTGATGTTGTCATTGACTACCTCACTAGGCAATGTATGCCTAATGCATTCATTTTTATGCACTTTTAGGTTATAGTCGTTGGAGAAGTGATGGATCCTTTCGGCAAGGCCTTGGCAAGTCACATATAGTGGTAAAGTAAGCTTTGTTTTAGTATACTCCTAGAATGGTGGCAAGGTGTCTCGTTGAGTCCTAATTATGCACCTTGATGTGTTGATAATGTGTATGTTATGCCTAGACTCTAATTAGGCAAAATGACCCCTAAGTTAAATTGCATAAATGGTTAAAGGTACATAATTGAGACTAAAAGGGTAAAAACCTAGTAAATGAACTCAGAATGACCTAAACTTTAGGATGATATTAGAATATGGTAATTATAGTTTCTATTGAATAATCAACATGATGTCGTCCAACACCGGTTACCTCTGTAGGTAATTACATTGTTCATAGAAACACTAATTACCTCCATATGTAATTAGTTATCTCTTAGTTATCACATGTTACCATCATAAGTAATTTACCTTTCCCTTAGTAACATCAGTTACCTCCATAGATAATTATGTTTCCTCCATAGGTGATTAAGTTTCCCTTAGTAACATCAATTACCTCCATAGGTAATTACGTTTCCTCAGTAACTCAAGATACCTCTATAGGTAATTATTTTCTCCTATCATGGGTATTAGAAGGGTCTCTGGACATTTTGATATGTTCAGACTAGTCAACTTGGTTAACTTGTATTTGGTTAAGGCATTCCGATACAGCTCTATGTTATACAGAAATGAATCCTTAGATTAAATGATTTACCGACCCTGAGAGTAATGTATCGATACGATCAATAGGTGTTTTGATAAAGGTGGTTGTATTCTGGAAATGTAGCCTATGGCTATCAAAATTTATGCTTAAAGCATTGAAGGAGTAAAAGTTTCAAATTGATCCGGAAATGAATATGATCCCTCCTACCTCTTATCGAACTAAGATTATAAAATACAAAATAATAATATTTTAAGTTGAATTGAAACACCGGAGAATATCACTGAACCACCGAAACTTTTGACCATAACATGTTCTGACCTGGTTCCCTACCAGGCTGTGATGAAGGTGTTACAATGAGTTTAGGTTAACATTTCTAGATGCAGTATCAATGGATTTAGACCCTACATTTGATATAGATATGGAAGAACCATCACCTAAAAGAACTTGGCCATTACCTGAGTAGGGATGAGCATTCATCATATTCTAAGCATGTTCAGTGACATGGTGGGTAGCATCAGAGTCAATATACCATTTTTTATCTACATAAGGACCAGCATCAGTTAGAGAATTAACTTTTGGTAAAGAAGTTTCACAACCTTCTGTGAGTTCAGTACTAGAATGAACAAATGGATCATAGCATGGATCAGAATCCTCAGATGACACACGCGATAGATTTGCTTGAGTGTCATTAGGCACAGAACACGAGTTGGTGTTGGCCTTATAAAAGTGATCAAACTTGTACCAGCATCTTTCGACCAGGTAACCAATCTTACAACAAAGTTGGCATTGAAGGCGAAGCCTATCACACAACCTATTCCCAATGGCTCCTCTGGTTGGCAATGGAGGTCTGGATTGAGCCCTATAGTTAGGCTCATTAGGGGCGTAACGAGCAACATTGATCCCAACTGGAGTCGTGACTCAGCATCCTTGAGCACAAAAATAGCACCATCTAAGATGAATGGATCTTTACTAGATGAGATAACAGCCAATAAGGGATCGAACTCAGAAGGCAATCCATTTAGAATGGTTGCAATATGTTCAACATCCGGAATCGGATTTCCACAAAAAGCGAGTAAATCACAAATTTCCTTAATCTGAAAAGTATATTCACCAATTGAAAGCGAACCTTTTTTGCTTGATATAAGATGACAATGCAGATGCATCACCTTGGTTATAGACAACTTCGAATAGTGTCTACACATAACTTTCCAGATTGCCGCTGTTGTTTCTGCTTTAACGAGCTGAGGAAGAACACCAAGGCTGATAGTTGATAAGAGCCAGGACGCCAATGAACTGTCCTACTTAATAAACTTTTTGTATTGCGAATTAGGCGCAGGAGCACCTCTTGGATTTTTCAGATACCGATCTGGAACTGGTGTGGATTCATTGAGGAAGTCTTCAAGATCCAATCCTCGGATAAGAAACACCTGCTGCTTCCATAGGAGGAAGTTAGTTTCATCAAGTTTGACACTTACTTGTTTGTTGGTAAAGGCTAAAGTAAGATTATTGAGAGCTAGAGACTCCATGAGAAATCAGAAGAAGAAGAAGAAGAAGAAAAAAAAACAAGAAATGAGGGAAAAACAATTGTGGCCTCTAGATCAGTTTAGCAACTGATACCATATCAACCTATAGAACTATCTGGTAGATAGTTTGTTACTGTGTAGGCATAAGATAATTCTTAGACATTCCTGATACAGGTTTTATATAACCATTTATGAAGATAACAAACTAACACTTTATGGTTTAGGTTGTTATTTCATGTGGGCCATGCACAGCTCATTAGCTTAACTAACCTCCTTACTCAATAGCTTTAAGGACTTGGTCGAAACTCTTAAGTCAGATTCGGAGTTTATAATATTCCAATATTTTCTTTAATGAATTTATGTCAAGTTGGCTCGTGATATTAATCTAATTAAACACATATATATAGTTGAGTCATATACAAAATTATAGAAATGTGTAAAATTAATATTAGCTTAGCCTAAACTAATGTAAGTAAATAATAAAGTCTAAACCAAGTTGAATTAGGAGTTTTTTATACATTGAATCAGAAATATTATACTTTGGAGTAGTAATTTTATACTAGTTATTCAGTTAACTCATTGAACAAAATTAGTTTTTAATTAATCAGAATTTTAAACTGTGTTTTTGAAAAAGGTTTAATATTAGAAAAAGTATTCAAACGATTTTTTAGATAGGTGTTTAAAATATTTTTCATTTCAAGTAAATGTTTAATATTTTTACTGTTATTATTTAAGTGTCTTGCCATTAATGATCATTTAAAATATCCTGTTAGCTAATAAAAATATAAAATTGGACATACTTTATTAAAAAATTAAAATTTTCAAAAATATTCTAAAATTCTTAAAATATTCTAAAATAGTCCCTAAATCTTTAAGTCTTAAATTTTGATTTCAGTTGTTTTTGTTGTCAATTGTCGATGACATGCCCACCACTTTCGTTGTTGAACCCCATAACTATTTCCTTTATTCTTTCGTCACTAAAATTTGATGACGAACATGTCTAACGCCTAAAAATATTGAATGGGATAAGAGAAAAATAAAATGATAAGTAATAAATAATGATCAATTAGACGATGAAAAATGCACGAGTCTTGTGGTGAGAGAAGGAGATTTCATTCCATTGCAACATGATGAACATCGACGCTAGTAATTAAATTTGAAAATATAAAGATTTTTGGGTTATTTTGTGAATTTTGGTAAAATTAAAAATTTTTAAATTAAATTAAAAAATAAAAATATAAATTAAATTAAAATCAGAGTCCTGTATCATGTATTGATTGATTAAATAATTTTTTAAATGGTTGTTAATAGCAAGACACCTAAAATGATAACGGTAAAAATATTTGTTATATATTTGAGTAGAAAAATACTTATAGTACCATCCGAAAAAAGTTATAGATTAAACAATTTTTAAGGTATAATATCAAAAACTATACCTAATATTTCGTTTAATAGTCATTATGGTCATTATTTTTTAAGTTATTTTTACCCTTAAGATTTTATTTTAGGTAAAAATAGCTCATATATAAAAAAATGTTAACTTACGATCAATATAAAACATAGATATAACATGTTGATTTAGTTAAGGATGTTGACATGGCACTTTACTACTTCAAAAAATTTTGTTTAAAAAGTATTTATAAAAATAATAATTTATTTGATTGATTATTTTTATTCTTAAATAGTAAATAATATTTATTTTATAATTATTATTTTTTTAAAAATAATAAATTAAATAAATATTATTTAAAAAATAATAATTATATTATTTATTATTTGTAGAAAAATAAATTATTATTTCTATAATTTTTTAAAATAATCACTTAAATAATTTATTATTTATCATTTTCTAAAAAATAAAAAAAATATAAAAAAATTAAAATATATATTTTTAAAAAATTCTAATGTGGTCAAGTGCCACGTTAGTGTCAAGTTAACACGTCATATCTGCATCTCGTGTGGAATGTTAATTTATCTATAGAGATATTTTGACACAAAATAAAATATTAAGAGTAAAACTGAATAAAAAATAAAAATCAATGTGATGATTCAATAAAACGATATACATTTTTTTACACAATGCTTTTGTATGGTTTAATATAAAAATAATCGCTCAAATTATACCTCCTTAAAACTTGAAGTACCTAAAATAGTTTTTTGTAAATATATATCTAAAGTTTAAATTATTATAATTTTAAGTATTTGTTATCTAATAAAAACATGATATATAATATATTTTTATTATTTTAAAAAATTAAAAAATATATATTTCAAAAAAACTTAAAACTCTAAAAATTTTAAAAAATAATTAAATTTTTAATACCCAAAATTATATATTCTCCAAATTATTATATTTATTACCGAAATTAACAAACAATATAAATAATTGTAATCAAATAACGTCCCACTTAACCCTTTTCCAATCCTATCCTTTACCTTACCCCACCGACCTTTTTAGTTGTCTATTTTAATCTTATAATTAAATAATAACCCTAGAAATACAACTTTTCAGATTTTGAAATCCAAAATCCCATCCTGCACTCAGATCGCGTCTCTATTTGTCTCTCCATTGCAGATTCTTCGATTATCAATTCTAAAGGGGTGAGGTAAGAATCACAATTCCTATATCTATGGTAACCTTTCAATTTTATCATTAAACCCTAAGATTTGTGTATTTGCTGCGTGTTTGGTGTAGCAATTTGAACTTCAATTTCCCTATCAAATCTGAAGAAACACTTGATTCGAGAAATTAGGGTATCTCAATCGCTTTAAGATGCCGGCCACCGCAGGGAGAGTTCGTATGCCCGCGAACAACCGGGTGCATAGTAGCGCCGCCTTACAAACCCACGGGATTTGGCAAAGTGCAATTGGGTATGACCCTTACGCGCCCAATAAAGATGATTCCAAAAATTCATCGAGTCAGGTCACTGCCGCTGCTGAACCCGATGGGGAAAACGCATACACTAGCTTTCAAGGGCTTTTAGCACTTGCCCGAATCACTGGTTCGAACGCGGATGAGGCTCGTGGAGCTTGTAGAAAATGTGGGCGGGTTGGACACCTTACTTTTCAGTGTAAGAATTTCGTGAGTTTGAAGGAGAGTAAGGAGAAAGATCCTGAAGCGATCCAGGCTGCGGTTATGAACGGACTGGATAAGTTGAAAGGAGGGAAAGTGAATGGGAAGAAGGAGATGGAGAGCGAGGATGAAGACGAGGAGAGTGAGAGTTCGGATTCAGATGTGGATTCGGAGATTGAGAGGATTATTGCTGAAAGATCTGGGAAGAAGGTTACTAGGAAAGGGAGGAAGTCATCAAAGAAGAAAAAGAGTGACGAGGATGATAGTTCAGATTCAGATGATAAGGAGAGAAAGAAGAGAGGGAGGTCAAAGAAAAGGAGTAGTAGGAAGAGAGGAATTTGTGATTCTGATTACGAGGGGGAAAGTAGGAGGAAAAGGAGAAAGGAGAAGAGAAAGAAGAGGGATGAATCTTCAGATGAGGATGATGATCATCGTCGTCATAGGAAAAGAAAGAGTAGGAAGGAGAAGAAGAGAAGAAGTCATAGGCATTCTGATGATTCTGAATCATCAGATGTGTCTGACTATTCTGGTAAACGGCATAGGAGGAGGAGCCATAGGCACGAATCCCCCTCTGCTTCTGATGTTAGTGGCTCGGATGATTCACGGGTTGGAAGGGGTGCCAAGAGGTCTGAGAAGAGGAGCAGGAAACGCCATCATGAAGACTATGAGTAGAGGCTTGTTAGCAAAGGTAATACTTGTTCGTCAATCTTTAAAGCTGTTGATATTGGTCTGTATTATCCCTGCATTATGTTTACATATAAGATTCTATGCGGTTAACAACTTAACATATTTTAAGGTGCATTTGGAACTTTTATCTAGTTTTGCTGGTGGTTTTTCCTTTTCCTTCCAAGTGATTGTTTGCTTGTAAAAGTTATTGATATTGGGTTTGGTTTAAGAACTCAATAATGATATTTTCAGTTGTATAGGTTCAATGGTGTTTTTTTTTTTTTTTTGCATGAATGATTTTACTGCTGCTCATTAATGTTGGTATGGTAATTATTCTTATTTTGGAACACAAATGTGTATGGCAACAAATTAGTAAATAGAAGAAATGAAGAAAACAGAGTGTTTGATTAAAGCTTTACTTTTACTAATATCAAAGGTATGAGCTTCCTTTTACAGTATGTTGAAAGGGATTGAATTACTTTGGGTTTTCATTTCTTCCTCGAATGACCTCCAAATTTATCTTTAGATTAGCATTCAAAACATCAATAACTCACTGCCATGTCTCCTCCCACATCTCTATATCCTTGTAGAGCTACTTTCATTTGAATATTCCCTAATTTGCCTGCTACCCTTTGCTTGGAAACCTCTCTTGCATCAAATAATATTTGAATGTCACTTATTCATTCCTTACATGGGATCATTCTTTTTAATATTTATTTTGCAATGAGTTGTGAACCATTCTTTTAAGACATAGATGTGTGCCACTTTTGAAAGGGATTCAACATCTTATATTCTGCTTTTTGTCAATTTTGCAGAGATTCAAAAGAGTGGATATAATGTATGTGCTAGAAGTTGTTGATGTCTTGGAGGACAAGACTATTTAAGTTACTTGTTATCGTAATTCGTAAGTAAAATGTCTTAAACCTGTAGTGCTCTTATGTGAAACAAGGGTGAAAAATATGTGAGGATTTACAGGGTTATTTTATGTCTTGTGTTCAATTTCCCTGTGAGTCATCAGATACTGATAAGATTGTTATGCACAATTTCTTGTTTTAAGTTTGTATTAAATTGGTTATCTTTTGTCATCTTTTTGTAGCAATTACTGGGGATTTTGAAAAATTGAAAAGATTAGCTGCCTGGAAATGATGTGCAATTAACATACTATGGCTATGGCTATATCACTGATTATTTGAAACTACTAAACTAGTATCCTAATAGGAATTGGAGCTGTTTTGCTGTCAGACTTGAAAGAGTTCAAGTGACCTATGATGCTGGGGCACGGCCTTTTCAAGTCTTATACATCAACAGCACAACTTTCCCGAATCAAACATAAAAGAATATTCACACATGAAAGAGAAACAAACAGAAGCCATTGTCGGAGTATGCCTTCCGATACATGCTACAAGTCGTTGAATTTCACTAAGACAGACATCAGAAATTAAAGAGACCCAAGGCGATATAGTTCGTGACCAAAGCCAACGAGGTAACACAAAATCCATTCTTTCTCTAGAGGATACCAGACTACAAAAAGCTTCTGTGAACGGACAAGTTGCACAAAGTTATTTAAACCATACCAGATAGTTGTGTATGAGGCGGGAAAGCACTTGTCAAAGAAAACGGTCGGCATATCTACCCATGTGTTGTAGGATCTGAGAGGTAAATAAAAAGAACAATCGTTTACGTGGTTAGTTAAAGAAGAGAAAACACGTAGCTTGATTTGATCTTTGGAGACGCATCGAGGCAAGAACGAGTTAGAATTTGAGGTTTAAAGGTAAAACATAAATATTTTAAGCTAGGAGATAATATATATATATATATATATAATAGCTAAAAATATTCTTAGTGCCAGGTAAGAGCCTCTCCCAATCATTACACACCTCCGTCTTTTATATGCGATTTTAAACTCAAAAACTCTTTCAAATGTTTGAGGATTTTTATTCTAAAGTTTAAGGACGAAATTATATATATGTCGAGAGAAGCAAGTTGCTCTCAATTTTTAAAATTAAAGATTTAGTAAAGTTTTGTTTAAATAAATTTAAATTTGAGTTCAAATATTATCTTTAAATTACGATACTTAGTGCATAACATTTTAATTTTACCATTAGCGCCTAAATCCAAGCATTCAACTCACGATCATCAATCAAGCATACAAAGCATCATTTTTAGGATTGTGCATAAAAAAATAGAAGTGTACTTTCTTTCGAACAGTTGAAAAGAAATTTTTTTACCAAAGGCTTAACTTAGAAATAAGTATTAAATATATCTTTTCAGTAGAAATTTAAAAAAAATAACTTTTTAACGGTGTTACCTTAAAACATTCACGAAATGAAATTTTAGACACTTATTTCAACAAAAAATAAACATTAGGCACCTATTTCAGAAAAATATATAGTTTAGACACTTATTTTAGCCGAAAAGACATTAGGCACATATTTTAAAAAATATATATAATTTAAACATTTATTTCTGAGTTAAGCCTTTACCAAACTCAAACACTTTTATTTTCTTCAACTTTAAAGTGTTCTTCAATCTATAAAAAAATTATTCTCCAACCGCTCTCGCTATAAAGACATATTGCAAAACAAGTTACAAGATTATTAGAAGGTTAAGAGACATAAAAAATAAATTTACAACATAAAATGAAGTTAGGTCTTTATTTTCGTTGTTTCTCTTCAATCCACCAAATTCTCATATTTATCATTTACTTTCATTTTTATCTTGTTTAATAGATTTTCTGATGTAGATCTCAACATTCTCGATTTTTATTCTAAATATTTAACTTAAAATAATAAATTTTTTATATTTACCTTTGAATTTCGAAAGAAAGAATAAAAGAGAAAGATAAGAGGGATATTAATAACAATGGTGATATTTTTATAATTTTTTTTATAAAATACTAAAAAGACATTGAAGAGAAGGGTGATATCACCCTTATAATTTTTTTATAGAAAATTAAAAAGACACTTCAAAGTGGGGTAAATTTATCTTCCTACCCTCTTACCATTTCTAGGGGTACATTCGGTTCGGATTTAGTTTAATTCGGTAAAATATTTTAGTAACCATTAGTTTTCGATTCGGTTAATTTTGGTTTTCGATTTTTCTATATTAACGTTAATTTTTAAAAAATTATATTTTATCTTGACAAAATAGCTTTATTTTATGACTTTTAAATATTAAAAGATAAATATTTTAAGATACTTTTCATAAATATTTATTAAAAACTTATTTTTAAGTAAAAAATAAAAATACATTTATAGTATTTTAAGTATAAAATATATATTTTGACCTTATAGAAATAATTAAAAATTAAATTCAGTTTAATTCGGTTAACCACGGTTAACCACAATTCGTAAATTTATGAATCATAATACCTTAAATCGGTTCAATTTTCGATTTTACGATTAACCATACTCAACCCTACTCCAAACCAACCAAGCCTTCAAGACATGATCTTTCCATCCAGAAAAATAATAATAAAACAAAAATAATTTAATTAACACGACTCCCCAACCACAATGCTAAAATTTAAAAGGCTATTTACACTTTCGATTTTAATATCTATTTAAGAAACAAACTTTGCAATAATGGTAAACATGGTCAAATCTATAGGGAACGATGCTAAAGTAATCAAGTTTAGGTAAATTAAGACGATTAATTCGTGATTCAATTATTATTTTTAGTATAAAATTATTTAAACTCTTCTTAAATAAGATGGTTATTGTTACTAAAATTTTCTAATCTAATCTCTTCTTAGTTTATCAACAATCAAAGATAATCTTGATGATTATATATTCCCAGAAATTTTATTATGAGTTCAAGTAGTATTATAAATGCTATATAAAAACATAAAATCTTTAAATACATTGGCCTGATAAATTTTTGTTGTATCATTAAGTGTATCAGCGTGACCTAAAAATATAAATATTATCACACAAAACAAAATATATACAGATTGTCACGGGATTAAAGTCTGACTAACGAAATCATATGATTTTAATCAATGATTTTTCTTCAAAAACTAAATCAACTTTTAACATTCCAAGAAAAAAAAAAGTTTTAGAATAGTGAAGGCTTGTGGGAAAAGAAGATGACTAAGGCAAAGAAAACTAGAGAGGAAGATTGTAAAAAAGAAATTCTCTCTATTACTCAAACTAAAAGAAAAATGGTTGGATGAATTGTAAAAAGCTGATGTAAATTATGAATGAAATGAGTGAGAATGAGTTATTAATTATAATCGAACACTCATTATAAATAAACTAATCTAAGGGTTTATGATTTTTTTCTTGATCTATTTTCTCTAAGTACGAAAATTTTATTCATATCTTACAAAGATGCCGAATATTGTGAAAGAATCGCTCCCAATCATATCTACTCATTATTGATTGTTGTTCTAAGTTGTCTAGGATACTTTCATGTGTGTTGGTGAAAAGGAGCTCTATCCTTGAGTTTTGGGACCATTTTTTTTACCATAACCTCTATAACAGCATGGTGGGTGTTGATTTAGGCCCTATGATCGTGAAAAGTTGGAAAAGTGTTCAAAATTTTAATTGTGCATGAAAACATTACCAAAGCTTGAAAACTAGAAATTAATGGTGTCAAGAGGTAGAATGAAAGGCATAATGTTGAAAAAGTGTACTTAATATTTGATTAAATATTTATTTTATTTTTTTAAATAATTTAACTTTTAACGTTTTATTTTATGTCAAAATTGTTTATCTACGAATGAAAATAGTTAATCAACTAATAATAAATGACTTGAAATAACGGGACAAACCTACATAGAAATATACAAACATGAAAGTGTCTTACATACAAAGTTGTTGACTTGAAAGAATATCATATTAGTCGAAAAATAATTTTATAAAATTATATAAAATATAAATTTATTTTTTCTACTGACAATTTTTATCCACAAATAAATTATTTTACCCCAATATAAAACATTAAAGGTTAAAATATTAAAAAAAGTCAAAATGACTATTCAGCCAAACATCAGAATATTTTTTTTTACTTTATGCCAACATGAGAAGGATAAAACCTTTTAAACGTAAGCTTTCCTACACTAGAACTTTTGTGTTCTTACATGGATTCTAAGAACTCTTAAGAGAAAATAAAGGAGAGAAGATGCCAAGTGATAAATAGAAATATTTATAAAAAAATTCTTGGAGATTTCCAACGTATGCCCCGTCGCCATAGCTTCTTTCCAGGTTGCAGCTACGAGGTCAATTTCAGTGGATTCACTCAAATCTAGTGGATACAAGTGAATTTGACATAATCTTCTTTCACCTGTTTGGAATCGCTTGTTGTTGCAGCTCAAGAAAATGTGTAAAGTGGGTGCTTGTGGCCTGTTGGGGTAAGTATGAAACTACATATACAACCTTCCCATCTATGATTATGATTGCTACTTTGCAGACATGGCCGTGACTGTAATTTAAATCCGGATAACCCGAGTCGCTTGGATAACTATACTCTTTGAGGCACATGGGAACTTTAGCTGGAGCCTGGAGTGTATGTGGAAATAAAGTATGGGGTATGGAGGATCCGGGGCACAACGGACTGGGTATGTTCAAGAGACTTGGAACTAAATGTTCACTATTTTTCACAGTAAAGGGGAAAATGTTACTGCAATTGAAAGGAGTCAAGATTCAGTTCGATCATAGTCTCAATATATAGTGATTTAAAGCTCCATTCTTTTCCAGATCTGGCATTGTGTTACAGAAGAATGCCATGATCGGAGGAGCCCTAACAGGGGTCGCTGTCTATGCGACCACCAACAATGACTAAGACCAAATTGTATCGGATACACTCACGGGAGGTGCCATTGCAACTGCCTCAATGTTCATAAACTGTTTCATGTGTAAACAGCTGTAATAATATAATTTCCACAATGATCTACCAATTTGACCAAATGTACTAGACATTCTTTCTCTTGAGAAGGACCAATAGGAAAGAATCAACACAATTAACAAATCACAAGGATACAGGCTGCATGTTTATCTTTGAAACTGCTCAATAAGTTTCAGTAAGCTATAGGTTTCAGCATCTGGCCTAGCCCCTCCAAGAATCATCCTTTTCAAAAGATTAGAATCATAGATTTTGGCCTTCACATAAGCTTTGATCAAAGTATTGTACACAAAGGTATACCGGGAATAGTTTGCTTTTTTAAGCTCTTCAAACAACTTCTCAGCATTCTTCACATCACCTTTTTCAGCAAAAATTTCTATCATCGAAAAGGTGGTCTCCAACCATGGTGTCGAACATCTGACTTTGTTGCTTGTTGTCAAATTCGTCTCCTTTTCTAGAGTCCTCAAGCATTCCTCCACCCGTCCTGCTTTTAAGCACCCCAGGGCAAGTTGTCGAAAGGTAATGGAATTTGGTTTGCATCCATTCATCCTCATTTCTCTGTAAACCTCAGTTGCTTTGGTGAGAAGCCCATTTTTGCAGTATACAGATATCATTGAATTGAACTGCTCAGTTGATTTCAACCCTTTTACCGTTTTCATTTGTAACCAAAGCTCTTCAGCTTGACTTAGCTTTCCTATCCTACCGTATGCTTCAATTGTCAGAACATAACTTTTCAATCGAACATGGGGGAACTCTTGCACAGTGCCCCAAGTTCTCTCTATTTCCTTCCCTTTTCCCAAATAACCATACAATATAATTAGGACGTCTAGTGTTGACCAGTTATTCCCAGTCATAGCCTCCTCAATAGCCTCAACATAAGCTTCAGCTGCTGTGTGTAGCCTTGCCACAGCATGTGCAGTAGCTAGTATGCAGTAAGATACCTCATTCGGATCAACTTCTACTCGCCTCATATCATTGAAAACTTTTACTAACCCTTCAATGTTGTGGTCATTTGCCTCTATTTTCATGAGAATGTTGTAGGTGGAGACATGTCGAACCACCTTATCTGCCTTCATTTGATTTAGAATTTTAGGAATGGTCTTCCTACGTCCCGGAGATGAATGTAGGATTATCAGACGGTTGAAAACCAAGTATGAGATAGCGTGTCTCAATTCCCTCATTTTCTTCATGTACTCGAGTGAAAGCCTTATCATACCTTTATCCAAGCATGCAATCACAAGATTATTGTAGAGCAACTCATTCTGAAACTCGCGAGGGACACAACTAAATAGCTTTTCACCTTGTGATATGCCATGGAGTTTAGATGTAAATTCCAATAGGTAAGAGTAATCTAATTCTTTCGGCCGATACGGTCTCTCTCTAATCACCCATTCCATCACCTAATAGAAGTAATCAATTTTTCAGAGTAAGATCCACCTATTCCCCAAGATAACATTCACAAGTACAAATGCACATAATTCCAATGCTAACAAATTTATATACGCACACATATACATTTAGGTGTATGTATGATAAATGCTCAACTGATGAAAATGCAACGTCTTCTTTGTTCTAGCACAGTAATCATATGAACAAGATAACAATTCAACATTGTAAATTAAGTTCTTCAGCATTTGGGATTTCTAAAGGAAACAAGAAATGAAGTATTTACATCAAAAATAGCTTATTAAAACCATTTGAAATATTTGAAATTAAGCCTCTTCAGTTTTTGGAATGAACTGTTCTCTCTTTTTAACTTCTTAGCAATCAGTAAATAAAAACATATTAGACTAATTTCTGAGAGAGAAACTTACCTCAAGAGCTCGTTTATTCATGTTAAGTTTCCTCAACCGATTAATGGAGTGAAAAATATCACCTCTATGAACGGGAAATCCATCAGCCATCCAGCTTTTAAACGCTAACCCAACAGTTTCTCCTTTAGGGAGTCTCTCAATTCTCAACGACAAGCATTTGGGTTCTTCTTGTTCATACCCCGGAGTTTGTCCTTGAAGGTTCTCGGCTGTTGTGGAACAAAGAAACTTGAGAGAATAGGCACCACCAAGTGTTCGATATATTGCTTGAAAGAAACTACGGCGTCGAAGCAAAACTATTGTTCGCATGCTTCAGCTCTGAGTTTCAAGCTAAAGAGGAGAATTTTATTCTTAGTTTTGCTTTGTTTTTTCTCTGATAAATATTGGGTTTCGAAGTTGTGCCTCTTTTCAAGACCGAAACATTATAACTACTTAACTAGCCCTCAGCTTGCTCCTTTTTCATGGCTCGTCATGGATACATGTAAATTAAGACCCAGCTCTCGCCGGGATCTTCTAATATTATTTATAATTTTAAGGCTTAATACTCCGATAAATGCATAAATTATACTTGTAAATTATTTTAATGTTTAAATTATTTTTAATTTAGAATAAATATTTAAATTTTTAATTGTTATCATTTTAGTGTTAACCGTTATTATTTATTATTTTTATTAAAATTTTTTTTAATTTAATTTTTTTTAAATGTCAGCTTTAAATCTTTATAAAACAATCCTCAAACTTAAATCTCCAAATTATCATCGTCGTTGTCGTTTATTATCTCACTAGAAACTATTAATACTGTCGTCAGATTATCACGATCGTTGTCTTCTATCATCTATCACCGGTAATTAATAACTAGTGCGTAGATCGAATTCTTAATGTTAAAAAGATTATAATTGCAAGAGGGAGAAAAATCGTCGATACTTCTACCGTCAATTATCAATGATTGATGATTGAGGGAAATGATCGTGATGGTTTGGTGGCAGTCATAAGAGTTTTCGTTGAAGCAATAACAACGACATCAACTATAATATGAGAATTTAGGGTAGAGATTTAGGATTGTATTATTAAGATTTAAAAATATTATTTAAAAATAAATTTTAAAAATTAATTAAAAATAAAATTTGTCACTTGTCAAATTTTAATTGATTAACGTTTTTTTATTAATGGTTAGACACTTAATATGATCAAAATTAAAATTTTAGATAGAGATGGACATTTTATTCGGCTCGATCGAGTTTCGACTCGGCTCGATCGGGTCGGATTTTTTATGAAAAAATCAGAGTCGTGTTGAGTGATTTTTTAAGGTAACATCGGGTCGGGTCGGATTCGGTTTTAGGGTGTAAAATATCTGACATGACCCGACCCGAGATTAAATATGTAACTTTTTCATAAATTTTTAGGGATATTTATAATAATGGTCCTCTATCTATATATTTTTTATAATTAAATCCTTAAAATTAATTTTTTATTTATAATTTAGTCCTTAAAATTATATTTTTTATAATTAAGTCCCGAAAATTATTTTTTACAATTTATCCCCTAAATTTATTTTTTTCTATAGGTCGGGTCAGATTCGGATTTAGGGTATTTATTTTTGGGTCAGGTCAAATTTTTAAAATATATATATATATATTCGAGTCAGGTCGGAGTCGGGTTTAAGGTATTTGTGTTCGGGTGCCCATCTCTAATTTTAGGCATTTAATTAGATTTAAAAAAGAGTTTAGACACCAAAATTGACCCATAAACATAATTTGAACATCTATTCGGATATTAAACCTAATTTTAAAATAATTAATTATTATAACCTATAATTACAAGTGTAAATTTTTTAAGGTAAACTACATAAATAATCATCTCATTATGATTTTATTTTTATTGAATCTCTTGACAATGAGAAATTATTAATATTTTTTTTATTTTTTTCAATAGAAGCTGCTAATTTTATAAAACGAGAAAATATCTAATATTACAATAATGATTTACAATCATTATTGTAAACTAAATACATAATTTGAATATTTTCTTAAAACTAGTCACTTTAGATCATACAGAGACTATACATGAAAAAATTTAAAAAAAACTCATTCAAAGACTCGATCGAAAAAATAGACACGAACAAATCTGACTGCATCGATAAACAAACCACTGAGAATCGCAAATCAGAGCGTCGTGATAAACTATCCACGAGTGCAAAAACACGTATCCAAATTCAATATGAGGGTCCAAAGCAAGGAAAATCACCATGATAATAAATGAACAACATCTTATCAGTCGTGACATCGTCAGATTCAACTTTAATAAAAACAAAACAAAAGAAAAAAACATGCCAAACGACAGAAAAAACGTACCAAAAGGTAGAGTAGATCGTGCAACAAGAGCAAAATAATTTTTTAAAAAAACTAACAAATAATATTAACGAAATGATAGATTTCGGTGATCAACGACCAATATTAAAATAGGTGCCGCCCTGACACTTAAAAAAAAGAAAAGTAAGAGAGGCTGCAGTTTCTATGTTTCGAGAGAAAAAAATTACGTTTTTTTATTTATCGTAATTAATAAATTAATTTAATTTTATTAAAAATAAATAATTAATAATATGATAATTAATAAAAAAAATTTGTATTTAATTTAAATATAAAATTTTAGTTCTAAACATTTAACTCTTATGACATTTAAGTCCTTTGAACTTATTTTATACTCAATTAAGCCCTTGAACCAAAAAAAATTTAATCAATTAGGCCCTTGAATCAAAATATTAAATCAATTAAAACCTTGATTTATTTTGATTATTAAATCTTGACAATTTTTTCTTCAGATATTATCGACACATGATACAATACAATTCTATCATGTTGTATTTACCAAAAAAATTAAAAAAAATATTTTTTATAAAATTTTATATATTATTTTAGAATATTTAAAGAATTTTTTAAATAAAATAAAAAATCTGAAAAATATCAAGCGAAAACATTGTGACACGTTGCATTATAACAATGATAAAAAATTGTTCAAATTTAATGGTCAAAATTGGTCAAAGGGCTTAATTGATTTAATTTCTTAGTTCAAAGATTTAATTAATTCAATTTTTTATTTTAAGGATTTAATCGAGTATAAAAAATTTAAAAACTTAATTAGTTTTTTTTAAAAAAAAGGTTAAGGTTTTAATTTCTAAGATATATCTGCAAAGATAAACTAAACACCCTTAAAATAATGTTCTGACGATGAAATTGCTTAAAATTCTAAATTACAAAAATGCCAGTACTATTTCTAATATTCTTAATGCCCTAGAAGGTTAATTCAGTCTATTAACCAGAAAAATGAAAAACCTAGCTTTATTATCCTTCTCTTTGCAACACCCCCCTTCGGAAAACCCTAGTCCCCCTTTTCTCTCATCCATCAAAGAGAAAGCTCAACCATGCCGCCCAAGTTCGATCCAACGCAAGTCGTGGATGTCTTCGTCCGCGTCACCGGTGGTGAAGTCGGAGCTGCCAGTTCCCTCGCGCCGAAGATCGGTCCACTGGGTCTCTCTCCCAAAAAGATCGGTGAAGATATCGCGAAAGAAACCGCCAAGGACTGGAAGGGTCTCCGTGTAACCGTCAAGCTCACCGTCCAGAACCGTCAAGCGAAGGTCACGGTTGTTCCGTCGGCTGCGGCTCTTGTAATCAAGGCATTGAAGGAGCCCGAGAGGGACAGGAAGAAGACGAAGAACATCAAGCATAACGGGAACATCAGCCTTGATGATGTCATAGAGATCGCCAAAGTAATGAGGCCGAGGTCAATGGCTAAGGATTTGAGAGGGACGGTGAAGGAGATTCTTGGCACGTGTGTCTCTGTTGGGTGTACTGTTGACGGGAAAGACCCTAAGGATTTGCAGCAGGAAATCGATGATGGGGATGTTGATGTTCCTCTTGAGTAAGACTGCGTGTTTCCTGATTACCAATACTTTTTTCTCCCGTTTCCCCCCTTTTAGCATTGTTAAATTCTAAGTTTTTGGATATTTATTTTGAGAGTTTGAATTTGCTTTTTATGTCAATTTAGACAATTTTAACTGTTATGGCTCCTGATCTGATCCTTGTTCATGTTGTTTCTTATGTTGCCTATT
Source organism: Abelmoschus esculentus (assembly GCA_035048815.1). Taxonomy (NCBI): domain Eukaryota; kingdom Viridiplantae; phylum Streptophyta; class Magnoliopsida; order Malvales; family Malvaceae; genus Abelmoschus; species Abelmoschus esculentus. Next base: position 6,347,858 of record JAUCBN010000063.1, on the reverse strand, counting down.
GAGTGAAAAATTCAAGCGTTGCCATTGTCCTGTTTGTCAAGTTATAAATTATTTGAAAAATGCCATTTTTAGTTGTCCTTCTGCTTGGTAAGTAAGAAATGAATTGAATTCGTGCGTTGTTGTTGAGCTTAATTACTGAGTAAGTAGATCTAGGGGTGAGCAACGAAACCGAGAAACCGATTCGAACTGAGCTATGTTGTTCGTTTCTCATATTGCGGTTTGGTTTTTATCACTCCAAGCATACTCATATCATTCATGTAATATCCTAGTCATATCAAACTTAAGCCTTAATGAGCATAATTACAAACCATAAACTTAAAGTTAGGGTTATACAAGCCTTTCAAGTAACAAAATGCATAACAAGCTAATCTATATACAAATTTAAGAACACTAAGAATATACAAAAGATAGAATAAACCACACTTTGTTTGTCTTGCCTTGTTTCAACTCTAAAGGGTAAGCTTTTCAACCAACTTAACCTGTAGATTGGGAAAAATGGAAACAAGATTGATAAGTTTAAACTCGTACTTAGTAAGAGATCACCTACAGCTAACCATTTATCAATGTGTATAGCTTTTAATTCGAGTGTGAGCTTAGCAAAGGATTTTGGTAATTTGAAGTCTAGTTCAGCTTACAGTTCCAAGCATATCTAGTCGAGCCATTTAGTCAATCTTATTTAATATTTCAAGGTCAAGATCATGTGATAAGGATCTTAGTCTCGAACATATCTATTCAAGGTTTCATATTAAGTTTTCATATCAAGTAACATGTCATCAAGTAATATGCAAGTTTGTATCATATCAAGTCAAGGAGCAAGTACAAAAATAATTTGTGTTTCAAGTATACGATCCAAGTAATGGGCAGCTTCTAACATATCAAGTAATTGCTTAATTTTCTTTAATTTAGGCCTTGGTAATTAGTTATTTGTAGGTAAATGAGTCACCAACCAAATTGTTGTCACAAGATGGTACTTATAGAATCGGTCAATCCATCCTACTAACGCCAAGTGACCATAATACACATTCATCCTATTATCATCAAAAAAGGGCCTTGGACCGTAGTTTCCCGTACACGAGAGAGTTCTAAACTCTATGACATGCCATTACACCTATGATCAACTAGCAACTAAGATAATATTTGATTTACTTTCAATTGTTCATGTTGAATCTTTAGAATTTTAAATATAAATTCTCTAATTACTATTTATCTTTTATGATTAATGAAAGTCACTTAAATTAAAATTAAATTAAATTATAATATAATATAATAAATAATTATAATTAATTTATATAAGAATTTAAAAACTTGATTTGAATTAAATTTGACTTGAATTTCATAAACTTAAATTGAAAAAAAATTAAATACAGTTTGAATCGTAAAATATGACACTTCAACTTGAATAGTTTAAAATTTTTAGACTTGATTTAATCAAACGCTCAATATTAATTAAAAATTTCTAATTTTGTTTGTGGTATCGAAAACAATTTGTCGAATGATAAAAAAAAATCAATTAGATAATTCCCTTCTCTTATTATATATAGAGAGGTCTAGTTTGGTAAACAATGATTTGAATTAAAATTAAAAGTTTTATTAGTTAAATTCGTTAATTTAAATGTTTGATGAATAATAGATTAAAAATTAGAATAACTAATAATAGATTAAAACTTATAATTTTTAAAAACTTCAATCCTAAACTCTCTCCTTTCTCTTGTTCATAGCTCTTTTTCATTTCCTGGACCCATGTTGGAATTATTATAGTGGCCTCCAACCGTAAAACTTAAAATTAAAAGTTTTATTAGTTAAATTCGTTAATTTAAATGTTTGATGAATAATAGATTAAAAATTAGAATAACTAATTCGGGTAAAACTTATAATTTTTAAAAACTTCAATCCTAAACTCTCTCCTTTCTCTTGTTCATAGCTCTGTTCATATTGTCTTGATAAGGCATCTGTCATCACATTTACCCTTCATGTATTGTATTACATAATCAAATCTCAACAACTTAGATAACCTTTTCTTTTGGATTGTAGTAGTGAGTTTCTGCTCTAAAGATGCTTCAAGGGTTTATGGCATGTCTTGATCACAAAAGGGTCACTCTCACAGAAGATGGAGCTGTGGTTCGTGTATCTAGAGCTAAGTATCCGAAGAACATGTCCATGACCTTGTATCAAAATGGAGTGAGGAGTGGTCAAAAGGTATTTAGGGAGTTCAAAGGTTATGATGATAAATCGAGAGGGAGCTTTAATAAAATTATTCCTAGGAATGAGGAGAGAAATGAGAATATCTTCAGATCTTACAGAGATGCCTTATTAAGCAATTCAAAGGTTGGCGAAATAGATAAAGACAAAGTCAACAATATCAACCCGATTGAAGGAAATATAGATGATAACATAGAAAAGAACCTTTTGGATTTTAAAATTCCAGCAAAGGATACGGATTGGTTAAAGTGTTGTATGATTGGAGTTATCAGTAAGAGGTTTGAATATGAATTTGTCCAAAAGGGTATTGCTTAGTGATGGAATTGAAGTTATAGTAATCAAATAGGGGTTTGATAAGGATAATGCTTCGCACGTAGTTGTTTTCAAGTTGATGTCGGAGATGGAGGAGGTATGGAGGGAAAAAAGAGATGCTCTGTACTACTGGTTCGATTATATTAGACCTTTATTAGTTAATGGTATTCCCCAATATTTTTGTTCAGTTTCTTTGTATGGTGTTACACTCCTATGTTGGTATGAGAGCTTCTTCTCGGTTATAGGGAATAGATGAGGTTCATTTGTTGTTTTAGATGATGAAACCTTGAACAAAGAATGGTTGGATGTAGCCAAGATTGTTATTAGAATAGCCAGTACGTCAAGTCTACCTGATATGATAAAGGTGTCATCCATGAGAATTTCTTATGACATCAAAGTTGAATCAGGGAGATTTGATGAAGAGGAAGTGATTAATGAGCTTCGATGTTCTGAAAAAAAATTGCAGATGTTTGAGAGAATTCTTCCTCAGAGAATTCAGATAAAAACAATGAATTTTTTTGTTGAAGAAAATTTTCAATTAGCTGTTATGATAATAAAAAGAATAATAGATTTTAGAAGTAGAATTTGAGAGAATAGAAATTGGTATTCATTTCAAACGATAAAAATGTCATCTTTACACCATCCCTATATAGCTGGCTAGACACAGTACAAGTAATTATTTTTTGACATTAGTGCAGGCTGTTACACTACAGACAACCCTCAGCTAATTGGTGCAACTGGATCCTTGCTTGTTTGGGCTTCTCCTCTTCTGGCCCGCTTGTTCTTTTTGACAGATTGGCCATATCTCTTCATTAATTGAAACGGCATCGTTTGCTTCTCTAGTTTGTACAACATCGTTTGATTCCTTCTTAGCTAATAACATATTAGGTTCCCCTTTTCCCCAAATTCAATCGATTGCCCTAATTTTTTTCAAACCAGTCTTAATTCTTCGACTTTGCCTTGCTTCTCTTTCTCCTTTTCTCCTAGAGCCATGACAATCCTTCCGACTTCAGATGATTCTTGACCCCAAGGATCAAACTCAGAAAATTTAGTCTTTAGAGTAGAATAATCTTATCATGTAGCATTTTCCACCCCCAAGTTAGACCACTGGACCAACAATTGAGTGATGGCTCGGTTATGTCTCTTGACCATCCGTTTGTCCAAGACCACTGCTAGAAAGACTTTCAATTGCCCATCATTCCCAACCTCGGGAGGATCAATAGAGGTAATGTGTTGTTGCCCAACTTTCTTCTACAATAAACTGACATGAAAGGCAAGATGTATTTTTGACGTCCCGGGTAATTCCAATTGATAGGCTAACCTAACCTTTTTTCTGTATTTTGTAGGATGCTTTCAGCTTGACATTCTTTTTGATGGCAATCGAAGACTGATTGTACGACTGAAGTTTCAAATAAACCTCTTATCCGATCTAGAATTCCCTATCACTTCTGTTACGATCTGCGAATTGTTTCATCCTATTTTGTGCCTTACTGAGTTGTTTTTTGAGTAATTGGTTTAACTGTTGCCTTTCCTACATTAGTTCATGTACAATATTGGCTACAGTAGATTAACTCAAATCCATTATTAGAGGTTTGTGCCCATAGATAGCTTGGAATGGTGTCACTCCAAGGGCTGAGTGGTAATTAGTATTATATCACCATTCTGCTTGTGGTAACCACTTAGCCCATTCCTTAGGTTTCAAAAAGCACATGCACCTAAGGTATTGCTCTAGGCATTGGTTCAACCTCCCAGTCTGCCCATCAGTTTCTAGATAGTATGTAATGCTGAAGAATGTAGTAGTTCCCAATTGTTTCATTAGCTCCCTCCAAAAAAGGCTTGTAAAAGTCTTATCCCTGTCTGAGATGAAAACCTTGGAAGGACCATGCAACTTATAAACCTGGTTCAAATGAGTTCTAGCAATCTCCAAAGCATTATAAGGGTGGGATAGTGCTAGGAAATGACCATATTTATAGTATTTATCAATAACCACCAAAATACAATTAAACTTCTGAGATTGAGGCAAACCTTCTATGAAGTTCATAGTAATGACCTTCCAAGCTTGTTGAGGAATTGGAATGGGCTGTAGAAGACCAGGCTTAGCAATGTGTTCCACTTTATTTCTCTACCAAACCTCACATCCTTTAACATAAGAATCTACTTTCCTCTTTATCCTAGACAAATAGAAGTGTAGTTTAAGCCTTTAATAGGTGGCTTAAGTTCCAGAATAACCTCCTAAAGGGTAATCATGGGGAGTTTTCATAATTTGCAGCCTTAGATCTCTTATAGATCCCTCATACACATTATCTTTAAATCTGAGAATACCCCTCCCAAACTTTTAGTCACTGTTAGAGTCTGTGGTAGTTACTGCTGTTGTTTTAATTTGTTCCATAACAACAGTATCCCCCATATAACTCCCTTTAATTTCCTGCATCCATGTAGGAGTAATCAGAACAACAGTTAATTGAAAATTCTCAGCCTCCATTTCAAATTGCCTTTAGAAAGTATCAACTACCTTGTTATGCTTTCCTTTCCTATATTGAATTATGTAATTCAGACCCAAAAGCTTAGAAAGAACCTTTTTTTGGACAGTGGTGGTGAGCTTCTGTTCCAACAGATGTTTCAAAGGCTCATGATCTGTTTTAATTATAAAAGTTTCCTCTTTTAGGTAATGCCTCCATTTAGGTATAGCCATTAATATGGCTAAATACTTCTTCTCATAGATGGATAGGTCTAGGTGCCTAGGTTCCAAAGCTCTACTCAAATAAGCCAGAGTTCTCCCATCCTGAGTCAATAATGCCCCAATACCCTTTTGAAAAACATCGATTTCCAAACAAAAGGGCCTATCGAAATTAGGAAGGGCCAAGAATAAAGCTTGACACATTGCTTTCTTCAATGCTTCAAAGGATTCAACAACTTTTTGGCACCAAAAGAAATTATTCTTCTTCAGCAGCTCAATTAAAGGCTTGTTTATGATCCCATAACCCTTGATAAATTTTGTGTAGTAGCCAGTCAATCCCAAGAAAACCCTCAATGATTTCAGTATTTTTGGTAGTTGCCAATACTTCATAGCTTCTATTTTAGAAGGGTCAGTGAACACCCCTTTCTTGGAAATTAAATACCCAAAATACTCAACTTGTTTTTGGCCAAAGAAACACTTACTTGTTTTGACAAACAATTGTTCTTTAATATTTTTAAAACTGTCTCCAAATGCTGGACATGAATTCCGAAGTCTGGACAGTAGATCAGAATATCATCGAAAAATACTAAAACAAACTTCCTCAAATGTGGCTTAAATACTTCATTCATGAGTGATTGGAAGGTAGCAGGAGCATTAGTAAGGCCAAAGGTCATTACTTTAAATTTAAAGTGTCCTTGATGAGTCCTAAATGTTGTCTTGGACACATCTAATTCTTTAACTCGAATATGTCAATAGCCAGACCTTCGGTCAATTTTAGAAAAATAGGCAGCTCCCTCTAACTCATCTAGCAAATCCTCTACTATTGGAATTGGGAATTTGTTCTTCACTGTTAGTGAATTCAATTACCTATAATTCACACATAAGCGCCATGATCCATCTTTTTTCTTTACTAGTAGACAAGGTGATGCAAAAGGACTGCTACTAGTTTGTATCATAGAAGCAATCAACATTTTTTTGATATGCTTTTCTATTTTTTCTTTCTGAAAGAGAGAAAACCGATATGGTTTCAAATTAACTGGGGCAGCCTCAGGTTTAAGTATTATTGCATGATCATGAGACTTGGGAGGTGGTAGTCCTTGTTGCTGTTCAAACACTCCATCATACTTCCTAAGGACCTCGTGTAATTCCTCAGGTACTGTAGTTTCAATAGCCTTAACACTCAATAAATAAACTTCCCACATCAATTCTGGATCCTTGTCAGTGAGCTTCTGTAATCTCTTTTCAGAAATTAATTTAATATTCACAACTTTTCTTCCCCTTGTAACAATATTTTTTGTCCTTCCTTTGTTAAAGATTAAAGTTATTTCATTAAAATCCATGAGGATAGTATTGTACCTTTTCATTCAGTCTACTCTTAAAACCATGTTATTGCCTCCCATATGCAGGACTCTAAAGTCATGTGCAAACTTATGTCCTTATATTTTCCAACTCAATTAGTTGCTTCTTGAGGTGTTATATAATTCCTCTCCATTAGCAACAGTAATAACCAAAGGGGGGTGTCTGAACAATTTCTTCTCCTTCTTCTTCCTACCTAGGAATTATAAAGCTATGAGTGCTTCCATTGTCTACCAGGATGTTCAGTGGTTTTCCTTTAATCACTCCTTGAATCCTTAATGTAATATATCCAGAACTACAGTTAAGAGCATTTATAAAAATTTCTAGGGCTCTTCCCTCTAGTGTTTCTTCATTTTTAGTTTGCTGAATATCCTCCTCCACTGCTTCTATTTCCTTTTCTTTCACCATAAGACTAAGTTGTTTAATTTTACATTAATGACCTGGCAGGAACTTCTCTCTACATCTGAAGCATAAGTTGTGTACCCTGTTTTATTCTATTAAATTTCGTCTGTTGGTAGAAATAGTAGCACTTTCTTTTGGTAGGGTTGTATTTTGTAGAGTTTTTTGGGTAGTGTTTGCAGGTGTGTAAGTAATATTTTTATTGCTATATTTTTGTTTTCTATTTTTCAATTCTAAAGCTAGCTCATACAACTTTGCTTGCCTGCTAGCCTCAAAGAGTGATGTAGGTTGTAAAACCTTAACTCTATGCTTCAATTCATCTTTGAACCCACTTATAAACATGGAGACAAAATATTCCTCTCCTAATGTAGAATTGTGTTGGAGCATAAAAGGTTTTAATTCTTCAATCCTTTCTTGGTAGTCCTCTACCGATCCTCTTTGCACTAGCTTGCTGAATTCTTCAATGACATCTCTAAGAGTTCTTTCGCAGAACCTGTGGTACAGATCTGAAGCAAACTCCTGCGATATGAGTGTCGCGTGTCAAAAGTGTGCGTTTAGTGCAAGTGGACACATCGCAAGTAATAAGTGATAATTATTTATCGAGTTATCGTCTCCTCAGGGACCGATATACTTAATATGCTTTCTTTATCTTCTTGCTCTGTAGAAAAATAAAAACACAAGTGAATAGGTGTGATTTATTAAACTAAAATAATTGAATAAAAATAAAAGGGTCGAAATATCAGAGAGAAAGATGGGCTAGACTCCAGTTGTATTGTATTGTGGACTTGATTGACTTGTCTTTATCCAATGCAATCGCATATCTCTGCCTCGGCAGCACTGCAATTTACTGCCTGGGCAGCGATAACACTGTCCGCCGCGGCAATCCCTTGCTCGTGGGCAGACTTTACCAAAGTTCGGCAAAGTGTCCTTGAATGACTCCGCTTATCCCTAAGTCAGAGTGCTGTTGATGACTAGTCCTTGATGATACCTCCCGGCGTGAACCAATTATACTTACCAACCAATCTCACACTTCTTTTAGCCGCTGAAACTCTTAACTTATCCCTAGGCCGAGTTAGTATATCGCGATTGAAACACCATACTTACCCCTTTCGTGAATCTAGCTCTCCCGAGCTTAGATAAATGGATCACTTACAAACTTCCCTCCCGGGCTTGAATGCAAGAACAACGAATAACAAAGGATAAGCAAACCTTGATAATCTTTATTGCATTGAATGAAATATAAAGTACAATCTCCTCTCACAAATACTCCACAACCTTCACCTAAACCCTATGAAGGTTTAGGACATGATGGAGAGGAAAGAAACAATAGTAGAAGTCGGCTCTCCCTAGGTATTTCGATGTCTATTACATTGGGTGGCTAGGTCTTTATATAGGCTAGACCTAGGGCAAACCTTTCCTAAGTAGAATACAACTTGGAGTAGGGAACAAGTACATAATAATAATATATTTCCAAGTTTATATTCGGCTAAGGGGCTTTCCCGCATGGTCTTCCTTTGGGCTTTTCTTTGTGCTAGCCAGCTCCGATCAATGGGCTTCAAGTCCAGACACGTTCCTTGGATTTTTGTCTTTCCATCGCCTATCAATTTGCTTCCTGTCTTCCTGCTACTGCCTCGGCATCAGGTCTTGCCTCGGCCTTGTCTCTGCCGCGGCACTGATTCTCCTGCACAGATATGAAAACGCAGTAAAATGTGCCTTTTTCTGTAAATAATATCTATTTAAGTATAACTTCTAAATATATCACATTAGGCATATGCATTGATTCAAGTGGGTGAATATTTGGTGATAAATGCCGATAAAAGGAGTAGAAAGTGATAGTGTGTTGAGCACTTATCACACCCCCAAACTCGAACTATTGCTTGTCCTCAAGCAATGCAAACCATCAATTTGCCGAACTCTACTCTCTCTTGGTCTTACATGTCCATCTATTCTCCCCACCATAGCTAGGCCTATCTTTAAGCTTTGACCATTCGGCTACTTAAGAATTTATCTAGAAACAAACTATAGGATTGTGAGTGTGTGTATTTTTGTGGACAAGTTGATTAAAGGCTTTCTTAGATAAACTCTAAGTTCAAGACAAATAGACATTGGTTAAGTCTTCTCTTCTTTTCCAAACCCCAAATCTTGAGCCGGTTTCGGGCATCTCAAAGACTTATGTTTTTCTTTTCACTAAAAATCTTTTTGTCTTTTCTTTTTTTGATATTCCTTAATACATACTAGAGCCAATTTTGGGCACCTCTAGCATGAAGAAGAGATTTTCTAGAGCCAATTTTGGGCACCTCTAGCATGAAGAAGAGATTTTCTAGAGCTGGTGGTAGGCACCTCTAGTTACTTTTCCAAAAATCTAAGTCTTTATCACCTAAGTTCATTAAAAGAATTCCTATAATCCACAAGTCCCAAAAGTGTTTAAAGTTCTTTCTATAGTAAGCTTCTAAGTTTTCATCCTTAAGCATCCTAAGGTTAAGCCCTCTTAACAGAACCTAAGCATGGTAAGGAGAAAGATTTTTATAGCCTTAAAGAATAAACTAAGGCAATACTGATGATGAGCAGTGTAATAGTGTAGGCAGTTAATTCAAGTAAGGCGGGGAGCATAAAAATTAAAAAAATTTCATTGGAATACTCCCTTTTTGGCATGGCCGCGACAGTAGATTGCTGCCTTGGCAGTGAATCTGCAGCCCCAAACTCAAACCAAGCATTGTCCTCAATGCTTTATATTTGGAAGGAATAAACGGCAAAACAGAATATGAATTATATGCAGCAAGGAAAGATAGTAAAAGCAATTGAATAATGAAATAAAGGACAAAGAATTTTAGAGCGACTCCGAAGAGCTGCTCGTAATAATTTTTCTTCGTTGTCGAGATGCCATGTGCTTTGTCCTTGGGGAGGGCGATGGTTGCGCCTTTGCTTGCCTAGGCGGCTGGACTCGAGTGGGTGGGGTCCTACGCATCGGGGCTTCTACTTCTTCTCCTTCTTCAACATCCACCATCTCTTCGGTTATCATCACGTCCGTTCCTCCTCCCATCGCAGTTGCTCCTCCGGTTTGGTGTGTGCTTGGGCCGGCGGCAGTAGAGCCTTGGTTTACATAAGCATCTATCTCGGCGGATAGACTGCCCATGATAATTGGCGATCTTGGTGGAGTGCTGAAAACGGCTCTCTGCTTGGATGGCCTTCGGCTGACAGATGAGGCCGCGGCAGAATCTGCTGGCCTAGATGGTCCGGCAGCCTGGTATTAGGGCTGAGGGTCCGGATGGAAGAACGGTCCGGATGGAGTAACGAACATATTGCTTGGGAACTCCGGGAATTGAACGCCTTGGTCCGGGAATGTGTGCATCATCATTTGGGCGAGCGTTCCATTGAAGTCCCGTTGGTACTCCATGTACCGTTGTTGTCGAAGATCCATCGCGGCCATGTGCTGCAAGATTTCTTGATATGGGTCTGCTGCGGCAGAGGTATAGGCAGTACCAGGCATATCTGCCGTGTACTGTGCCCCGGCAGCAGTGTCGGCAGTGAATTGCTGCGGTGTGGCCTGGACAGGTTCTGCTTGTGTGATCTGCATGACTTTTTGGCAGAATTCCCTGGTCCATCCTCTTCTTGGGGGTGTGTATTCATCGGTTTCTTCAATAGGTACACCTGCAGAAACACATAAACCCGTAATCAAGCAAGGGAAATACAATGGTCCTCGATCTTTCTTACCGCACTTGTGAATCTCCCGTAGGATAATTTCTCCAACGTTGATGGTCCTTTTGTTGATGATGGATTGGATAAGCACCAATCTCTTGCGATCCACCGTGCTATTATGTGATGTTGGGATGAGGCGTCGTTTGACGAAGGTGTTCCACATCTTGGCCTCCGGCTTCAAACTTTGTCTTGTTATGGAACCCCGATGGGTATCGGTTTCCCATGGAGTGTTTGCGTAACAAAGATCGTCTTTGATCAGTTCATAGTCCTCGGCAGTGATATCTTCGAAGAAGTCCGCATGGAGATCGCTGGCCGGGGTGAGGCCGTAGAAGTTGTTGATTGTTTCGGCATCGAGTTGCACTGGCCTGCCACGACAGTGAACAAAGAGAGAGTCTTTGCTGGGCCCATGAGCATAGAACTCCCGTACTATTGTGGCATTTGCCTGGGCAAGTTGCAAACAGAATACTTCCCAATTTTGGTACTTGATTCTGTCGAACAAGTAGTGTTCGCTACCATAATTCTCTTTGTCCGCATGCTGGAACCCTTGTTCATCCCAAAGTTGCCTCGCGATGAAGGATCGATTGAATCGATCTTCAACGTTGGCTGGGGCGAATCTTTTGTAGGTTGCCATCAAGAAAGAGAGAATTTAGTTCTTGGAGGTTTTCTTGAAGAGAAACTGGAAAATCAGAAGGGATTAGTATGCATAGAGTAATTGAGAGAGGGATTGTTAAGAATACTAAAGAAAGCAAGAAAGTAAGAGTGAATAGTTCAAGAGGAAGGAGTTTCTTATATAGGCCTCGGCCTTGTGACCGTTGAGATCACTAGCCGTTGTAACCGTTTTGTTCTTCTGCCGTTTCCTTTTCTATCACGGTAGAAATCTTGGCAGACTAGCAGTTACACTTTTCTGCCTGTTGGGACTGCTGCGGCTCTGACACTGTTGTATTGCCTCGGCAGAGTTCTTGCTGTGAACTATTTTTCCCTTTTTTATTCCTAAATAAAAATTAAACACACAAAAGAAAAAGAATACTGAAAGCGAAAAATAATTAGCAAAATAAAAATAAACTACTAACCCTAATATAATAAAGAAAAGAAAAAAGGGAGGGGTTAAGTTACTGGTGGAGAGCATGCGAATGCATCTCCCAAATTTATTCTCCCTTAGGCCCAAATTATGTATCTATTGTGGGCCGCTCCTTAGGGCTGTCTGTCCATCCGTCTTGGGCTTGATTTTCTTGCCGAATATCCTGCCGAGTAGACTGCCCAGGCAGGATATCTTATTGTCTACCGTGCGGATGGCTTTGCATTCCTCTGGATCGTCATACCTCTTTAAGTTGTGGAATGCGTTGAGTTTGACTTGTTGGTCATTGACTCGCATAGTCAACTCTCCTTTTTCCACGTCAATCAATGTTTGTCCAGTTGTTAGGAAGGGTCTCCCAAGGATGATCGGTGCGTTGTCATCTGCTTCACAATCAAGGACAAGGAAATCAACAGGAAAATAAACTTATCAACTCTTACCAGTATGTCCTCGATTTTTCCTTCAGGTTGCACATAGGATCTATCCACGAGTTGGAGCATCACTGTTGTAGGCTTCGGCCTTCCAATTCCAAGCTTTTGGAAGACTGATTTAGGCATGAGGTTTATACTTGCTCCAAGGTCGCATAGGGCCTTTCCTTCATAACTCTTTCCTATTGTACAAGGTATAGTGAAACAACCAGGATCTTTTAACTTTGGTGGCATGCGGTTATGTAGCATTGCCATGCATCCCTCTGTGGCAGCCACTGTCTCAAACTCACCTATTTGTTTTCTCTTTGATACCATATCCTTTAAGAACTTGGCATAGTTGGGCATTTGTTCAATGGCCTCAACGAATGGTATGTTGATGTTGACTTGCTTCAAAATATCGAGGAACTTCTTGAACTGTTGATCCTGTTTTTGTTTCTTCAACCTTTGCGGGAAAGGTGGTGGTGGTCTCATCTCATCCAGTGTTTCCTTAGTTTGGAATCGTATACCTGGCACCACTGGAATTTTTGCTGCCTCGGCAGACTGCTCAGGTGCTGCAGTGCTTGCTGCCGGGGCAGTGTTGTCAGTCTCGGTTTGCTCAGCCTCTTTTCTTGGTTGATCCGCCGGTTGGGTTCGGTTCTCTGGGATCTTCTCTTTCAACTGTAGACCACTCCTGGTAGTGATTGCCTTGCACTGTTCATGGCTTAGTACCTTAGCAACCTCAGTATTGCTAGGTAGGCCTCCTTGTGGTCTAGTGTTTATACATTGAGCAAACTGCCCAACCTGAGTTTCCAGAGTTTTTATGGCCGCTTCTTGATTTTGTAGCCTCATCTCAGTCCTATTCATGAAGGCGTCGGTCCTCTTGATGAAATTACTATTTTCTGCCATGTATGACTCGGTTTTCATCATGAAGGCCTTTAACATGTTTTTTAATGAATTGACCGGTTGCTGCTGCATCTGCGGCGGCGGCATCGGTTGTTGGACTTGCTGCTGCGGCATTGGCTGCTGAAATCTCGGTGGTTGGGTGATTGGGTTTAAGGCATTATTTGGGTTACTCCAGGATAAGTTTGGATGCCTCTTCCATGAGGGGTTGTACGTGTTGGACATCACATTGTTACAGTTGTAGTTCCCAACATACATACCGGTTTCTTGATTCATGCAATCAACGGAACTGTGGTTACCTCCACATAATTCACAACATAAATCAATTACCTTGACTTCACGGGTATTGTTTTGTAATTGTAGGTTTTGCACCATCTTGGTAAGAGAGGCCAATTGTGCAACCACTAAACTTGATGAATCTAATTCGTTTACTGTGGCTTGGCGTCTTACTCCTCCTCGCCTAGATGTGGGAAACTGGAAGTCATTCCTTGCGAGTTTATTCAAAATTTTGATAGCTTCCTCGGGTGCCTTGTCCAGGAGTGTGCCGTTTGCCGAGGCATCCAACATCATCCTTGTCGGGGCATTCGTGGCATTGTAAAACATTGTCACTTGTGTCCATAAGGGAAATCCATGCAGCGGACACTTGTGCAATAGCTCTCTATAGCGTTCCCATGCCTCGTACATTGGTTCATCTTCAGCCTGTCGGAAAGAAGTAATTTTATTACGAATTCTATCATATAGATTAGTAGGATTAAAACGAGTAATGAAATCACGACATAGTTCACTCCAGGATCCAATAGATCCCGCTGGAATGCTATTCAACCAAGCTTTCGCCCTATCCCTCAGTGAATAGGGGAATAGCTTTAACCGCAAGACATCTTCATGGACTCCTTGGATTTTGAAAGAGTTGTAAATCTCCATGAAGGATTTGAGATGCTGCCTTGCGTCTTCAGTTGCAGACCCACCAAATTGTCCAATTGTATTTAACATGTTAAACATAACAGGTTTAAGTTCAAAATGGGCTGCTTCAATCTCGGGTGTAACGACTCCTGGGTTTAGTCCATTTAAGTCCTCCAAGAAATCTCTGACAGTCAACTGCCGCGGCCCAGGTGGCGGCGGTAGACCTTCATTGCCGGCAGGTATGTTTTGTCCTGCCTGAACCTCTGCCATGACTCCTCGGATTTGTCTCCTCAACCTTAGCCCTGTTCTTTCAATCTCAGGATCTAACTCGTATAAGGGGTTGGTTGGATTTTCCCTGGTCATACACCAAGAAAAACAAAAGTAAAATAAAAATAAAAAGAAAAAGAAACAAGAAAATAAGAAAAACAAAATTTAGTTGCCAGTCCCCGGCAACGGCGCCAAAAACTTGTCGCGTGTCAAAAGTGTGCGTTTAGTGCAAGTGGACACATCGCAAGTAATAAGTGATAAGTATTTATCGAGTTATCGTCTCCTCAGGGACCGGTATACTTAATATGCTTTCTTTATCTTCTTGCTCTGTAGAAAAATAAAAACACAAGTGAATGGGTGTGATTTATTAAACTAAAATAATTGAATAAAAATAAAAGGGTCGAAATATCAGAGAGAAAGATGGGCCAGGATCCAGTTGTATTGTATTGTGGACGTGATTGACTTATCTTTATCCAATGCAATCGTATATCTATGCCTCGGCAGCACTGCAATTTACTGCCTGGGCAGCGATAACGCTGTCCGCCGCAGCAATCCCTTGCTCGTGGGCAGACTTTACCAAAGTTCGGCAAAGTGTCCTTGAATGACTCCGCTTATCCCTAAGTCAGAGTGCTGTTGATGACTAGTCCTTGATGATACCTCCCGACGTGAACCAATTATACTCACCAACCAATCTCACACTTCTTTTAGCCGCTGAAACTCTTAACCTATCCCTAGGCCGAGTTAGTATTTCGCGATTGAAACACCGTACTTACCCCTTTCGTGAATCTAGCTCTCCCGAGCTTAGATAAATGGATCACTTACAAACTTTCCTCCCGGGCTTGAATGCAAGAACAACAAATAACAAAGGATAAGCAAACCTTGATAATCTTTATTGCATTGAATGAAAGATAAAGTGCAATCTCCTCTCACAAATACTCCACAACCTTCACCTAAACCCTATGAAGGTTTTAGAACATGATAGAGAGGAAAGAAACAAGAGTAGAAGTCGGCTCTCCCTAGGTATTTCGATGTCTATTACATTGGGTGGCTAGGTCTTTATATAGGCTAGACCTAGGGCAAACCTTTCCTAAGTAGAATACAACTTGGAGTAGGGAACAAGTCAAGTACATAATAATAATATATTTCCAAGTTTATATTCGGCTAAGGGGCTTTCCCGCGTGGTCTTCCTTTGGGCTTTTCTTTGTGCTAGCCAGCTCCGATCAATGAGCTTCAAGTCCAGACACGTTCCTTGGATTTTTGTCTTTCCATCGCCTATCAATTTGCTTCCTATCTTGCTGCTGCTGCCTCGGCATCAGGTCCTGCCTCGGCCTTGTCTTTGCCGCGGCACTGGTTCTCCTGCACAGATATGAAAACGCAGTAAAACGTGCCTTTTTCTATAAATAGTATCTATTTAAGTATAACTTCTAAATATATCACATTAGGCATATGCATTGGTTCAAGTGGGTGAATATTTGGTGATAAATGCCGATAAAAGGAGTAGAAAGTGATAGTGTGTTGAGTACTTATCAATGAGCTAGTGTTTTGGGGTGATATAACCATCGAACGAAGACTCAGCCTTTCCTTCCAAATACATAGTGGCTAGCTCCACCTTTTGAGACTCTACTATCCCAAACATGTTGAAATACTTCTCATACCTTTTTGTTCATCCTCTTCGATTCGACACTCCAAACATTTAAAGTTTTATTTTTGAACTTAGAAATTAAGATTGCTTACCATTTTTGTTCATCATACCTTCTTCACTATCAAGAGAACCATCTTTACCACTGTTGTTCTTACCCATTAAATTCTTTCCTGACACTTTTGCTCCTTATACACTTTCTGGCTTGCTTGCCAATGTTCATGGTTCACCTGGTTTAAAGGAATATCTCTCCTTTTCATCCAGAATAATTACCTCTAGTTGTGGCTTGTTCTCCTTTTGATGAGAAAAAGCCCTTGGGCTCCCTATTCTTTGTGAACCTTCTTTCCCTTTTTTTGATCTCAATATACTCAAAATCTCTTCAACATACCCTTCAGTAACTTTGAATCTAGATTCTATATTTTTCAACCTGTCCTTCATCTTTTTATGTTGGTTTTCCTCCATTTTTGAGGCCTTTTCACTGGTTCTTTCAAGTTTTGCTGGAATGTTAATTTTATTCCCCTCTACCATAGTCTGATTTATCTTCGATTGTCCTAGCTTGGCTTGGATAAAAATCCGAGATCTGACTACCAAATTGTTATGATCATAGAAAGAATAATAAATTTTAGAAGTAGAATTTGAGAGAATAGAAGTTGGTATTCATTTCAAACGATAAAAATGTTATCTTTAAACCATTCCTATATAACTAGCTAGACACAGAACAAGTAATTATTTTTTGACATCTATGCAGGCTGTTACACTACAAACAACCCTCATCTAATTGGTGCAACTGGATCCTTGCTTGTTTGGGATTCTCCTCTTCTGGCCCGCTTTTTCTTTTTGACAGATTGACCCGATCTCTTCATTAATTGAAATGACAATATTTTCTTCTCTAACTTGTACAACATCGTTTGATTCCTTCTCAACTAATAACATATTAGGTTCCCATTTTCCCCTAAATTCAATCGATTGCCCTAAGTTTTTTTAAACCAGCCCTAATTCTTCGACTTTTTCTTGCTTCTCTTTCTCCTTTTCTCCTAGAGCCATGACATTAGCATCAGAGCCGATTCGACGAAGTGAAAGAGGCGTAAAAAATGAACAGCCTCGATCGCAAGAGTTTAGGGGATCTTCCAATGAAGGTGTAAATGATAATATTGATTATCCTATTATTAGGGGCAGTTGTAGTGATGATCTCAATAAGATAGGAGATATTAACAAAGAATGCATAATCTTTTGTCAATTTACCGAAGAGCCAAATTGTAATGGAGTTATCCGAGAAATGAAGTTTAGTGGTGTTATTAGAAGTCTCTATTTTGGGCCTGATAAAAGACCAGTTTTTGATATACAAAACCCAAGTGAGTTGGACGGCTTCAGAAATGGAGTGGACCTCTCTCAATTATCCAATAAAGATAAGGTTGTTGATGAGACAAATGAGATTTTTTATCTCAAATAATTATCAGTCTGAACCACGCTTGAATATCGATTCAAGTGCTTTTGTTGATGATTCGATAGATAATGTTCCAGATAGTTTTAATGGTGTGTCGAAGCAATTGATGGATGTGGTAAATTTTGGTGCTTTGGAGAGAAAACAAAATCAAAGAGAAGTAACAAATGTGACAATGCCAAAAGGATTATTTAGAACAAGCTTGAGAACACGAATAAGGAAGTTCATTCGAGTCTCTTGAAAGTGTTTTTGGTGAACCAACCAAGTCAATAGAAAATCTAATTGTTGAGGAGTCTACATCGACTATTGGGTTAGTGGCAGAACCGGTTTGAGAAATTAGTAATCTTTTGGAATTCACTTTGAAAGGAGGAAAGGAGGAGGTAATCAAGAAGGTTTGTGAATGGGAATAGGCGGTTAAGAAGGTCTGTTGATTTTCTTATTTGGGTTTTTATAATTATTCTTATGGATCTTACAATTATTTCTTGGAATGTTAAGGGTTTACCTAAAAGGAAAAAGATTAGGGCAATAAAGAGATTAATTCGTAGATCAAAACTTAAAATTGTTTTCATTCAAGAGACAAAAATGTAAGTGCTGAATGGTTGTACAATTTGAAACCTATAGAATGAAAATGGGATAGATTTTGTTTTTTCTCCTGTGATTGGTTCGTTTGGTGGGCTACTTAGCATGTGGGATTCTGATTTTTTTTCAAGTTTCGGATATAGATATATTTTCGAGATTCATAGCATTGGTAGATAACTTCAAGGCCAATAATAAAAAATATGGTTTGATAAATGTATACGGCCTGATAGTTGATTCTGACAAGACTGCTTTTTTATCAGATCTGTTAAATTTTGTTAAACTTTGACAAATTCTTTGGTGTTTAGGGGAAGATTTTAACTTGTTTCTGGACCTTGTAGAAAAATTGAGTTTCTCCATGAATCAATCTTTTATTACTCTTTTCAAGTCCTTTGTTTCTGATGTAGAATTAATTGATTTATCCTTGCGGTGAGGAAAGTTTACTTGGAGTAATAATAGGGATTCCCTTACTTTTATCAGATTAGATAGATTTTTAATCTCAGCTGAATTTGAATTGCTCTTCCCAATTTTAACACAGAAACTTTTGGACAGGTCTATCTCTGACCATAACATTGTGCTCTTAGCTATTGAAGATGTAAATTAGGGTCCAAAATCATTTAAATGTTTTAACTTTTGGTATAAAGAGGAGGGTTTCAAAGACACTATTCTGGATGTCATTAAAAATTTAAAGCCAAGTCATTCTAGGTCTAGGATAGGTTGTGTGCCTTAAAGACTTGGTATGCGAAATCTGGAAAAAATTTGGGAAATGCATTTTTGAGTTGGAATCGGAGATTTCATCTATTGAGAAAAATATGTAAGATGGTTTGAGATCACCTGGTTTAGTGGTATCACTTAATAAAAAGAGAATAGTCTTATGAGATTTATACAAGAAGGAAAATAGTGAATGACATCAAAAATTAAGAATTCGTTGGTTTGTTGAGGGTGATAAAAATACTAATTTTTTTCATCTAGTAGCATCGGGAAGTAAAAATGTTAATTCTATAAATCATCTCATGGTTTATGAAAACCTTGAAACTGATCCCAGTCGAATCAAAGATATTGTTTATGAACACTTCAAAAAGGCCTACAATTTAAAGAACAGTCTGGAAGTATTAGATATCAAGTTAGACTTTAATAAAATCAGTGTGGAGCAATCTAATTCTCTTCAAGGTCGATTCGCAGAGGAAGAAGTGTGGTTAGCTCTATCCTCGGCAGATAGCAATCGAGCCACATGTCTTTATGGTTTTAATATGGGATTTTTCAAAAAAATTTGGCAAGTTCTTAAGGGAGATATCATGCATTTTTTTTGAAGATTTTTATGATGGCAGAGAGTGAAAAAAAGGAATTAACCTTTCGTTTATCACCTTGATTCTAAAAGTAAAAAACCCGTCCTCGCTTGATGAGTTCAGACCAATAAACTTGGTGGGAGGTATGTATAAGATCTTTTCTAAGGTTTTAACTCGAAGATTATGATCGATAATGGATCAAATTATTGATGAAACCCAATTCACGTTTATTCTGGGAAGACAAATATTGGATTGTTCTCTTGTGACTAATGAAATTATTGACTTTGTTAATAAGAATGGTGATAGTGGTATCGTATTTAAAATAGATTTCCAAAAGGCCTATGATACAGTATGTTGGGAGTTTCTGGTTCGTGTGCTTAGTGAATGCACTTTGGAAAAAAGTGGTGTGACTGGATGCTTAAGTGTCTTTCATCGACTTCAGTCTCAGTTCTTGTTAATGGTGTCTCAACAAAAGCTTTTTCAATTTTAAAGGGGTTATGCCAAGGATGCTCACTATCTCCACTTCTCTTTAATATTGTGGGCGAAGCGCTCAATCTGATGTTAAAAAAACAGATGTGTTGAGGTTATTTTCAAGCTTCAAAATTGGTCGTCAAGGTAATATTGTTGAAATTTCACATTTACAGTTTGTTGATGATCTACTAATTTTTTGTGAAGGGTCTAAATCTCAAGTCTATAATAAAAAAATAATCCTCAGAGTATTTGAGTTGGCATCAGGTTTAAAGATTAATTTAAAGAAGAGCATGATATTTGGTATTAATGTCCTTGAAGTTTCATTGAACTCATGGGCCGAAGTTGTTGGATTTTTTGTGGGAAAATTTTCAGCTGAGTACTTAGGATTACCTTTAGGTGCAAGAAAGAGTTCGATAGCTCTCTGGAGCCGGTGTTTAAAAATTTCTCCTCGAGACTTGTTGGTTGGAAATCCAAATTTCTTTCTTTGGGTCGAAGGTTGACTATGATCAAATCTTTTTTATCTAGTTTTCCAGTCTATTATCTATCTCTTTTTAAAATGTCAGCGACTGTGGCATCAAATCTTATTATCTTATGTCGACTTTTCTATGGGGTGGAAACGATGAAAAATCCAAAATTCACTAGATTAATTGGGCTCAAGTCTGCTCTCTTAAGTGTCAAGGTGGTTTAGGTGTGACAAATACCAAATTTATGAATCGATCCTTATTAAACAATTGGTGTTGGCATTTCGATAATGAACCTACTAGTTTATGGAGAAAAGTTTTGGCAACCCTGGATCAAGATTGTTTATCCAAATGACTACCTTTTCCGATAAATCCTAGAAAAGTGTCATAGATTTGGAATAATATCTCTAAGAATTTCTTCATGAATGATAATATGGGACAAGTATTTCGAAGTAACATATCTATTTAGGTAGGGGACGAACAGAATATTTATTTTTGGATAGATATGTGGTTAGGGTATGACTTTCTTATGACTAAATTCCCTCGTATTTATGTTTTGGCTTTAAACAAGAATGATCTTATATCCGATTTTGGTTTTAAATTGGATCAAGAGTGGTAGTGGCATATTCCTCTTCGAAGAGAAGTCTTTGATTATGATTTGGATCAATGGAATAATTTAATGGATGCATTGAGAAACTTTCGCTATAGTAATCTCGAGCATGATTGGGTAAGGTGGTTGGGAACCAATGATAGGGCCTTTTCTATCAAGTCCTTGCGTAACATAGTTAATAATACTCTTCCTAATAATCTGATGTGGAATAATGTTGTTTAGATAGGTTGTGCTCCTCCTAAGGTGAAAGTTTTTATGTGGATGGTAATTTGGGGACGTGTTTCGATTAAGGTTGAGCTTCGAAAAAAAGGATATAAAATATTAGTGATGTTATTTGTCCTTTGTGTAATAGCTCTTGTGAAACCGTTTTCACTTGTTTTTCTTTTTTCATGGAGTTTGGAAAATCTAAAATAAGTTTGGTCTTCTTCTTGGAGTTTTAACTGTCTTCCCCATGAATCCAAAAAGTTTTTCTTGAATCCTGGATCAACTTGGGTCTTTCAAAAACCATCGTTTAATTGTGGAATCTGACTGTCGTAGATTAGTTTCATGGATTAGCCGAAATACCTGTAGCTTTTTCAAGAATAATCAAAGAAATCTTTGATCTCCTTAATAGTAAAGGTTTAACTTCTTTTTTATTGTTTTTTCTTGTAATGGTTTAAACTTTGTAAGTTTTTCTTTTAATAATAAATTTTAGTTTGGGGTACTCTTTTCCCCCTTCAATTGGAAGAGGGTTTTCAATGAGGCCTACCTACCTTAAAAAAAGGCCATGAGAATAGCTAAATACACTTTCTCATAAACAGAGAGGTCAACATGTCTTGGTCTGAAATAAACCAAAGGTCTTTCTTCTCGAGTCAAGACTACTCCTACACCTTCGGAATTTGCATCAATTTCTAGGTAGAAAGTCTTTTTATAGTCAGGAAGTGCTAACATAGGGGATTTGCACATTGTTGTTTTTAGCCTATGAAATGATTCAACTTCTTCGGAAAATTTAAATTTGTAATTTTTTAAAATATTTATCAAGGGCCTGCTAATATCCCAAAACTCTTAATGAATTTTTTAAAATATCCTGTCAAACCTAGAAATCCCCTCAAAGCTTTAAGGTTTTGGGACAATGGCCATTTCACTATAACTTCTTCAGATCATTAGCCACTCTTTCATAGAATATAATATACCCCAAATATTTCACTCTCTTTTCCTTAAAAAATAATTACTTTTCTTAATATATAACTTGTTTGGGCCTCAGGTTTAGGGTTAGGCTGATTTTGAGGCCTTGGTTTGAGTTACTATTATCCCAAAGTGTAGATTTAAGGGTTTTATGGTCTTTTTCCTTAGGATGACAAATAAAGAGGGGTTTTGGGGTGTTGTTTCTGCAAAGGTAAGATCATGAGGGCAGAGGGATTTTCTTTTTCATCATCTTCTTCATATAAAGCTTAAGAAGGATGTGCTAAAGGTTCAATCTTTTCTCGGTTGATAGGAAATCATGTTTTTATGGTGAAGGGTAAGTTTTAGGGCTATTAGAGATCTATCTAAACATGTAAAAATGGGTTGGTTTGGTAAGGATGAAGGTTTTTATAGGGTTTTTGATTTGAGCTCGGGTTTGGGTTTTGGAAGCTTAGAATCTAAATTCTTTTAGCATTTTTAAGCTCAAGTGTCATCCCAAGACGTTTTTGATCGTTGTCTATATTTCTCTTGTAGAGAAAGAGGTTGGTGAGCCCTTAAGGATCTTTGGAAAGGATAAAGCTTGATGAGAAGAAGAGAGGACATTTTTGATGTTGCTTTGCTAAGGTTGGTACTCCCAACTCTTGTCTTTATCATTCACTTCATGGTAGAATGCATTACATGTAGATTCTATGCATGAATGCTTGTTTTTTAAGCTTTGGATTCAATAATGGTGAATCTTATAATATGCCGAGTCTTGTGTTGAAATTCATTAAAACACACCTTAATCATTTCCATGAACATGTAGGAATGATTTCAGATTTAATAGATAAAATTTGGGGGCGGTTCTTAAGAATTTACAGGTCTAGTTCTGCATTTCGTGTAGGGGGTATCGATACCTTTAGTGGGTGTATCGATACCCCTGAGAGAGAAATAGGCTAGTATGGACAGACGTTTCGAAACGCCTTGTCAGTGTTTCGATACGGAGTCTTCTAGTGGCATCTCCAATTCGATACTAGTATCGAAGAGGATAAGCCCCCCTTTAGTTGACCTTAGAGTTGGTCAAAGCGTATCGATACCCATATCTATACCTGGTGTTTCGATACCCTCTTTGAAAGAGTATCGACACAGGGTGTTCCGATACCCCACACAGAGAGCATCGAAACCCCTGTGTAATCTTGCTTAATTCGACATAGAGATTGGGGTCGATAATTGTAATTAAGGGTTTTAAAATTATGAAATGATTTGTTAAACCAAGATTAATGATTTTAACCCCGAAAGACTAAGTTATGATAAGTCTTAATAAGTCTTGATGTGAAGGTCCTAGGTGGATCATTTTTGTGTGTTGATTCCTTGTTTGATGGAAATCCGGAAATCCAAAAGTGTTGCAACACGTTGAAGGTCATCCTATGTAATATTCTAGGTGTTTTATTGGACCTATTTTCGAATGTTGGGCAGCTTCATTCGAAGATGTTCAATTTAACATTTCGAACATGGATTGGTTGGGCGGCCTCCATCTCGATTACTATTCCAAACTTTGGGCGGCCTTGTTCGAAGATGTTCGATGTAACATTCCGAGCAAGGATTTGAGAGTAGTCTCAATCCTTAGTGTAGGATCCCGATGTTGTATGGACGCGGGTCTCACTTTTGTGTTTCTTTTGTGATGTGACATGTATGTTGTGTATGTTATTATACATTCATTATGTCCATGTGGTAGGCAAGCATGCTAGACCATCATATCATGCACGATATTTATATGCTTTGCTTTACTACTTATGATATGCATGATTTTGGGAGGTGGCGTTTCTTAGCCATATAATTGCATTGGATGGAATCCGAGTTGATCCCTAGAAAATCCAAGCTGTGGTGGAGTGGAAACCCCAAGGAATGTATCAGAAGTCCGTAGCTTTCTTGGACTTGTTGGATATTATAGGAGGTTCATTAAGGGTTTTTCGATCATAGCGGCACCGTTAACCGAGTCGCTTCAGAAAGGTGTTCCGTTTGTGTGGAATGAGAGAAGGCAACAAAGTTTCAAGCAGTTGAAAGCTTATCTTACAAAGGCACCGGTCTTAACACAACCAGAACCGGGAAAAGATTATATGGTGTTTAGTGATGCTTCCTTGAATGGGTTGGATTGTGTGATTATGCAAGGGGGTAAGGTGGTTGCTTACGCCTCAAGATAGTTAAAACCCCATGAGAGGAACTATCCTACACATGATCTTGAGCTTGCAACAGTTATCTTCGCTTTGAAGATATAGAGACATTATCTCTGCGGGGAAATGTTACATCTACACCGACCACAAGAGTTTAAAGTATCTGCTTACCCAGAAAGAGTTGAATCTGAGACAACGTCGGTGGATAGAGTTGTTGAAGGAATATGACTATGTTATAGAGTATCATACCTGCAAGGCGAATTTGGTCGCCGATGCCTTGAGTCGGAAGTCCATGTCAGACTTGAAAGCTCTGTTTGTTCGGTTGAGGATGATCGATGATGGAGGTCTTTTGGCAGAGTTGTGCGTGAAGCCCACGGTAGTTCTGGAGATAAAGAGGACACAAGTGTTAGACGAGGAGATGATAGCTAAATTAGAAGTTGTTCAGAGAGATGAGACGTCAGACTTTTAAATACGAGATAGTGGATTCTTTTACTTCCAAGTTCGTTTGTGTGTTCCAACTTTAAAGGATGCAAGGGACCGTATCTTGAGAGAAGCTCATCGTAGTCCATTTTCTATCCACCCGGGTAGTAACAAGATGTATTAGGATCTTCGTCCTTTCTTTTGGTGGCTATGTATGAAAAGGGATGTTTCAGAGTTTGTAACTAGATGTCTGGCATCTCAGCAAGTAAAAGCGGAACATCAGTTCCTTTAGGTTTGCTTCAGTCTATCCAGATTCCGTAATAGAAGTGGGATCGAGTGACCATGGACTTTGTCACCGGGTTACCGGTGAAGTTAAGGAAACATGATGCCATATGGGTTATAGTTGACCGGTTGACCAAGTCTGCTCACCTTTTACCCGTGCTTATGGACTCCAGCTTGAAAAAGTTGGCTTGGTTGTACATTAAGGAGATAGTGAGGTTGCAAGGTATACCATCGTCAATCATATCGGATAGGGATCCGAGGTTTACGGCGAGGTTGTAAAAGTCAATCCATGAGGCTTTGGATACGAATTTGCACTTTAGTATAGCTTTTCATCCTCAGACAGATGGACAGTCTGAGAGAGTTATCTAGGTCTTAGAGGATATGCTTCGGTGTTGTGTCATGGAATTTGCTCGTAGTTGGGAGGATTAGTTACCGTTGGTAGAGTTTGCGTACAACAACAATTATCAATCAAGCATCAAGATGGCTCCTTTTGAGGCCTTGTACGAGCGTAGGTGTAGGACACATTTATGTTGGACAGAGCTTAACAAGAGAAAGATAGTGGGTTCGGAGCTTGTTAAGGAAACCGAAGAAAAAGTTTAGATCATCAGGGAAAGGTTGCAAGCAGCTTTTAACAGACAAAAAACTTATGCGGATAAGAAGCATAAGCACATCGAGTATGAGCTTGGTGAGAAAGTGTTTTTCAAGGTATCTCCGTGGAAAGAGATCATCCGGTTTGGTCACAAGGGAAAGTTGAGTCCAAAGTACATCGGGTCTTATGAGGTTCTTTAGAGGGTTGGACCGGTAGCTTATCGGCTAACTTTACCTCCAGAGTTGGCACGTATACACGATGTGTTTTATGTGTCCATGTTGAGACGTTACCGTTCTGATCCTTCGCATGTGGTTCAACTTGAGGAAATAGAAGTCAATACAGATTTGACTTACGAGGAAAGGCCTATCGGAATCTTGGATAGAGGAGTTAAGGAGCTTCGGAACAAGTGCATACCTTTGGTAAAAGTTTTGTGGAGAAACCATGGAATCAAAGAAGCAACGGGGAAGTGAAAAAAATCATGAGAGCTTAGTATCCTCATCTCTTCCTGACAGGTAAATTTTGAGGACAAAATTTTCTTTTAGGAGGGGAGAGTTGTAATGATCCGTATTTCGGAATCTGAGTGTCGGGTTAACATAGAACATTGGGCTTCGACGTTTGGGCATTGTTAGGCCTCAAGTTAAGGTTTGGGCTGGTTTTGGGGCCTTGATTTGAGTTACCATGAGCCCAAAGTGTAAATTTAAAGGCTTTATTGTCTTTTTCCTTAGGATGACAAATAGAGAAGGGTTTTGGGGTGTTGTTTCTGCAGAGGTGAGATCATGAGGGCAGAGGGCTTTTCTTTTTCATCATCTTCTTCATCTAAAGCTTTAGGAGGAAGTGCTAAAGGTTTAATCTTTTCTCGGTTGATAGGAAATCATGTTTTTATGGTGAAGGGTAAGTTTTAGGGCTGTTAGAGATCTATCTAAAGAGGTAAAAATGGGTTGGTTTGGTAAGGATGAAGGTTTTGATGGGGGTTTTGGTTTGAGCTCGGATTTGGGTTTTGGAACCTTAGAATCTGAATTCTTTTAGCATTTTTAAGCTCAAGATTCATCCCAAGACGTTTCTAATCGTTGTCTCTCTTTCTCTTGTAGAGAAAGAGGTTGATAAACCTCAAGGATCCTTGGAAAGGAGAAAGCTTGAGGAGAAGAAGAGATGATGTTTTTGTTGTTGCTTTGATGAGGTTGGTACTCCCAACTCTTCTCTTTATCATTCACTTCATGTTAGAATGCATGACATATAGATTTTGTGCATGAATGCTCAGTTTTTAAGCTTTGGAGTCATTAATGGTGAATCTTGTAATATGTTGAGTCTTGTGTTGAAGTTTATTAAAAACACACCTTAATCACTTCCATGAACATGTAGGAATGATTTCAGATCGAATAGATAAAATTTGGGAAGGGTTCTTAAGAATTTCCAAGTCTAATTCTGTATTTCGTGCAGGGGGTATCGATACCCTTGGTGGGTGTATCAATGCCCCTGAGAGAGAAATAGGCTAGTATGGGAAGGCGTTTCGAAACACCTTGCCCGTGTTTTGATACAGAGTCTTCCAATGGCATCTACGATTCGATACCAGTATCGAAGCGGATAAGCCTCCCCTTAGTTGACCTTAGAGTTGGTCAAAGCGTATCAATACCCGTATCGATACCTGGTGTTTCGATACCCTCTTTATAAGGGTATCGATACAGGGTGTTCTGATACCCTACATAGGGAGTATCGAAACCCCTTTGTAATCTTGCTTAAGTCGACATAGAGATTAGGGTCGATAATTATAATTAAGGGTTCCCATTAATCTTTAAAATTCTGAAATGAATTGTTAAACCAAGATTGATGATTTTAACCCTAAAAGACTAAGTTATGATAAGTCTTAATAAGTCTTGATGTGAAGGTCATAGGTGGATTATTGATGTGTGTTGAGTCCTTGTTTGATGGAAATCCGGATATCCAAAAGTGTTGCAACACGTTGAAGGTCATTCGATATAATATTCCGGGTGATGTATTGAAGACCTATTCCCGAATGTTGGGCGATCTCATTCGAAGGTGTTCGATGTAACATTCTGAACATGAGATTGGTTGGGCGACCTCCATCTCGATTACTATCCGAACGTTGGGCGGCCTCGTTCGAAGATGTTCGATGTAACATTCCGAGCAAGGATTTGAGGGTAATCTCAAACCTTAGTGTAGGATCTCGATGTTGTATGGACGCGGGTCTCACTTTTGTGTTTCTTTTGTGATGTGACATGTATATGTTGTGTGTGTTATTATACATTCATTATGTCCATGTGGTAGGCAAGCATGCTAGACCGTCATATCAATCACGATATTTATATGCTTTGCTTTACTGCTTATGATATGTATGATTTTGGCCCGTGTTGCGGCGTACCCTCTGAGCTTTCGTAGCTCAGCGTTCGAAATTTGTTTTCGTGCGTTGGTTAGGTGAAGCCAGTTCTGTGGAGCACTATCAAGGTTTAGATTTCAGCATCGACTTTTTCAGAGTACAATGATTAGTTGTAGTGGGCTAGTACTTTTTCAAACCCTATATATAATTGAAACTCTGTTTATTTATTTTGTGTCGAATGTTTTTAAATGATTTATAATATTTAGAGCTCCAGCTACTTTAAATTATTCTGGACTTATGTTTTAACTTTAATGGGTTTTATGAATTATTTTTGGACTCGATTTTAGTTTGTTATTAGGCTTTTGAAAGAAATTTTGAAATACAGGTTTTGGGCCGGAGACTCAATGTGACACCGGATTGAGGGTGTTACACCAATTGAAGGTGCATCACATATGCTGCCAAATCAGGACTATATACTAAGATATTATCAAAAAAATACTAGTATAAATTATCTAATATAATACTTAAACAACTAATTCATCAAGGACTGAAAAGTAGAAAGTACATTAGTTAGTCCAAAGGATATTACCCTAAATTTATAGTGTCCTTGATATGTTCTGAAAGTTGTCTTTTGTATGTATTCTTCTTTGATTCTAATCTATCGTTAATCAGACCTCAAATCAATCTTTAAAATATACACGGCCCCAGTTAATTCATCCAACAAATTCTCCACCACTGATATAGGAAACTTGTTCTTAACCATCATGATGTTTAGTTGTTTGTAGTCAACACAATGTCTCCAACTTCTATCTTTTTTCTTGACCAGCAAACAAGGAGAGACAAAATTACTGATACTAGTTTGAATGATAGATGAAACTAATATTTCCTTTATATTTATTTTTTAACTTCAACTTTCTAATAATGGGGAAACCTATAAGGTTTGAGATTAACAGGTTATAAATCTCTCTTTATAATAATGACATGATCATAATTTCTTGAAGGAGGCATGCCTCTAGGTTCTTTAAATATCATGTGATATTGCTTCAATAGTGGTAGGAGCTTTTCTGGAACATTTATTTTTAGAGATTCTACATTAAGTAGATAAATTTCACCATAAAATTTCAGATCTTTTTTGTAATCTTTATAATTTTTCATCTGAAATTAACTTTATTGTAGGAATATCTTGTCCTTGTAAGACTATCTCTTTCTTTCTTTCTTTCTTTTTTTTTTTTTTTGAAATTTGAGTATTATCTCATTAAAATCATGTGTAATAGGGTTATATCTCTTTATCCAATCTACTTCAAGTATCATATTTGTTTCTCCTATTTTAAGTACTCTGAAATCATGTTTAAAAGTGTAACCTTACATCTTCTATCTCAATGAGTAGACTTTCGTAATACTGTAAAGCTTTTTTCATTTTTTATTGTTATTACCAAGGGATGGGTCTGTTCAGTCTCAATTCTTTCTTTAGTCCACAGTGGTGTCTCAAAATTGTATATGCTGTCACTATTTACCAATACATTTAGTATTTTTTTTCCTCACTACTCCTTGTAACCTCAAAGTATTTATAATTGATTGTGTCTGTTAATACATTGATGGAAATCTCAAAACTTTTTCTTTCACCTCTTATGTTATCATCTCTTTCTCCATCAAGTTTAATTATTTGACTTTATACTAATGATCAAGGATAAATTTTTCACTATATCTAAAGCAAAGATTATTTTTATACTCCACCATTGATTGCTTAGTATTCTGGGATAAATTAATCACTTTCTGATTTGTTTGAAAATTTTGTACCTTTAGTTATTATTTTGTTTTACATGTCATGTTGGTATGTTGAAATATCTTTGCTTTCTAACCTCTAGTTCTATGGACAATTCATACAACTTAACTTGTCTACAGGTTTCACAAACTAATACAGGCCTATGCACTTTAATTTTACGTCTTAGTTCTTCCTTCAACCCACTTACAAAGCTAGACACAAAATAGCTTTCATCCAAAATAACATTATGTAGTAGCATGTGGTTTCAGCTCTTTAAACTTCTCTTGATAATCATCTATAAAAAAATTTTGTACTAGTTTGTTAAATTCTTCAATAACATTATTGTAGGTTTTGTCGAAGAATCTGTGACATAAATCAGCCTTGAACTCCTGTCATGTAGACCTATGTTTTTGTATTATATACCCATCAAACTAGACCTCACCTTTCCCATTCAGGTATATAGCAATCATTTTTAATTTTTATTCTTCTGGAATAGAGAAAATCATTAAAAATACTTCTCATACTTTCTCACCCAACCTTCAGGATTATTCTCTTCAAACATCTGAAGTTCCACTTTAGGTTTAAGATTAAATTGGTTCCAGCTAACTCCATAGTTAATCTTTTTATTCTTACAAAATTTGAAAAATCTCCTTTTTAAACCATTGAGATGCCATTTTTGTCTTATTAGGAAAGGATGTAAAGTTATCTAGTTTCTCAGATCTAACCTCACAATATATCGTTCTTTATCATCAATGAACTGCTTTCTTGCCTTCATTTCTTGTTGAAATATTAACAGTTTCTTGTCTTTGTTTTTCAAGTGTGTTTGGGTCTAAATTCTCAGCTTCTTTGGTGAGTAAATTGATGATTTTTCTCTAATCTACTTGAGTTTCATCAATCCTCAGCTCCATCTGTCCCAAGTGTGTCATCAGGTTGCCCTTGTCTAACTTCATATCCTCCGATTGATGTTGGATATTGGTCAAGTCTATATTATATCTCACCAACTGTATTTTTCTTGATATTTTCAATATTGTTGGATCTTATAACGAGCTCTGATATCAAATATTATGTATAGATTTCATATTTGTAAGTTTAGAAAGGGTTTAAGAAATAAAAGAAAGGATATAAGAAAATAGAGGAATGTAAGATGAAGAAAGAAGAATTTTCTGTATTTTCATTCATAAGGTTTTCATTCTGGATGTGTCCATATTTATATCAACCCTAACAAAAATAAGGACAGTTATCTACTGATACATAACAGAAAGAAATAAAAATAACAAATAAAAGATATGCACAAATCATTAAACGATATTGTTTAGTACCGTTGGTTTCATTTATCAAAACGGTGTCTTGTCCTCCCTCTTGAATTTCAACTGATTGAAGGGATAATTGAAATCCCTTAATCTTCAATTCTTCTTCGAATCCTCCTCTGACCTTAAGCCCAAATTTCTTCTCTTTTCTTCTCTTCCACTCCAATTCACCTGACATCATGACACATTCCTGAAAACATTCATAGTCATGACCACTGGCTCATGCATCTTCTTGAATGGGTGAGGAATAAAGTTAATTGCTTCTGGCCACTCTTATATATGATTCAAAGGGTTTAATGTCACATCGCCATTAAAGAGGGCATGGGTCTATTATGCATTTTGCCTGTCTCCGAATTCCAGCTTTCTTTAAAAAAAAAATCAGTAGGAGATTCATCCAGTAAAGTATATATATGACGCGAATTGGTTCGGATTAATCAACATATAGCTCAAGAAGAATAGTTGATGTCTATGAAGATTTCCAACTACTGGTAGGGCTTGCCGGCAGTGGAGAATCCCAGCCATGAACATACATATCAGCCACAAGCTGACGGTAGGCCTGGACCATGATTACTGGATTGCTTGCTTTCATTGAAAACACAAAATTATGGCAGTCCAACCTTTATTAGTGTTGAATACTAATATTAGTTTTAATGTTACCAAAAGTATCATTCTTTGTAGATTTTGCTTATTGAATTGAATAGCTTCAGACTCTCAGATATCAAAATATAATTATTAGTGTTTAATTTTTCAGAGAAAGAGAGAATTCTGAATTTCTCAGATATCATAGATTAATGGAGTAATAACTGTGAAAAGCTCAGTATAAATTGAATTTACTGTAAAAAGTGATGTATATGAATGTAATTTACAGCATTGCCAATAGACTAGACCTCTAAAATCTGTAACTGCAAGAAGGCACACTCGGAAGAGAAAACAGAGCCCTTAAACTGTGTTTCACAAAAGGAAGCCAGACACAAACTTAGCTGCAATGAAATAATTAATCGTGACTCCGATGTTAGCTCGGTCGAAACCGGTGAAAACTATACAACGAAAACCAAATGTGTTAACTCCAGAATCCTTACAATATATGCTAGGAAACCAGTAGAGCGTTAAGCACGAATATAGGTATTAGTAAAGCTATCATGCTCCAGAGATGCTCCTTTGATGAACCATCATTGCTCATCTGCCCCGCGTTGACAAATTCCGTTCTTCCGGAATTAAGATTCGCAGACACGTTGACAGACTTTGAACCTAATCCATATATACATAAGGGAGCAGATTCAACATTGATATAAAATTGGTTCTTCTGAATTTTCTTGGGGTATATTTAAACACATAAGATTAGTTTAAAGTTTCATCATTGCTAATATGCAACCCTGATATGGTGAAAGCACACTCAACAAAATATATTCTCATTCGAAATCAAGCAATCCAACTTACAGTCATAGTCGGTCCATCCGATCCGTTGATTTGCCAGATCATAAACGAATATTTTGTCCTTTAGAACAAGATCTGCAAAACAAAGATTGAGGCCGAAAGCATCTGGCTCAATGATTAGAAACACGAAAATTTCTTGCACAAGGTAATTTTAATCATAACTTCAAGAAAATTGAATGCTTTCAGGAATATCCAAAGTTCATGAACTCTTCAAACTATTAAAACATTCAGTTCAGTGAAAATACCTCCCAAGATCGTTATCCCTTGACCCGGAATTTTCTGAAAGCCAATGCACCAAACTGCTGCACCACCCTGTAAAAATCAAAGTCGCCTATTACATTAAAAAATACGGGATACAAAATAAAAGTGACATGACGCAGGAACAAGTTTTTCCACACCAAAGTTAAATTTTAAAGCATTTTTCAATAACTTCAACTTTGGAATTCAAAATTGCCTACAGATTAGACTAAAACAGTCTATTAGGAAAAGAAGATCAACCATAAAGCATAAACCGAAAGTTTTCAGTAAACTTAAAGGATCTGGAAATAAATAAGGCTGAAGGGTCCATCATTTTTGTCCAAATGAAGAAAACCGGACATACTGATTACAATATAATCGAAAGAGAACAAGTTATAAGTAGATTGACATATGTACGCATGTCAAAGCTTTAGAAAACACACAATAGAATTCTCCTGTACGAGATAGTCCGGGGGATTTAAAATCAAGGAGGCTCCACCAGCAAAGTTCAGACTAACTTGAGGGAATATGTCGGTGACACTGAATCAAATGTTAACATGATGTCAGTTATAATTGTGTTAAACAATTTAACACAGTGGAATGAAGTGAAATACCAGAAGTCGGAACTTGACCTTGAGGTTATTAGATAGCATTGATTTCCTTTGGAAAGAACAGGCCGCACAGTTTGTGAAACAGTTTTCGTTATCTGGACAAAAAGAGAACATAATTGAAGTTATTACACTCATCCTTTGCAGTCATAGTACTTTTTTCATTAGCCAGAAATTCGGGCATCGCAGATGAAGAGCATAATTTTAACTGAAGATTCTCCTTAGTATTGTCAAAGTGTCAGTAAAAATAGCAGTATACTTACAGCATCAGCAAAAGCATCATAAACTTCGTCAGCTAGGTATGCCAAAGTTGTCCCGGAATCGACTATTGTTCCTCGGCTGCTTGATGTTGAAAATACTGACGGATCAATTGATAAAACTTGTCCGCCAACTGAAATGCTCCGCAGATCAAGATTATAGTGAGGCCTGAAACTCAGTGAACAAGATTTGATTAAGCAAATTGCCATCAACCCTTTTATATTCCAATCACAACGAATATATTATCAAACAAGCTGAAACATGATCTTCTCTAGCTTTCTTGCTCAATAATCTCAGTAAGGGGTATCACAACTAGTATGCATTAAACTTCATTCAAATACCAATTATCCAAGTTTAGAGACAACTGCTAAATACAAGGTTTAGACTTTTCGTTCAAAAGTACAAAGACTCGTCGTGATTTCTCACTAAAGCTATATCTTTCATTCACTCAGAAATTTCACTGTAAGTCTGTAACCATGAAAACCTGTAGTTAACAGTATTTTATATAGCGGCCCAGCGTTCGCAAGCTGCTACCATTCGAACCAGAGAAAATAGATGTCTTATAAACAAACTGAAAATAACATTATGATCGGGCTTTTCCTCATTCCCGGTTTGATCTCAACACAACCAGGCTAAGAAACCTATGCATGTAAAACTATTGCATCACACCAAAAACGATGCAAACAGCAAGTCGGAAACTGTAAATAAACTTCCAAACAGTGAATATAAACTATAAAGCATGATAAAAAAAAAAAACATATATGCAAACAAAAATTAGATGCAAGAAAGCATAGTTTCTACAATAAGAATAACTTACTGCGATGGGACAAGTGGAGTATAAACCATATTTGGTTCCAAAATCTCGCCGAAAACAAGTATACCCCCACCACCATTATTTCCCTTTAAGCAATGAGAAAATACTTTAGGTGCTATTCCCTGTGAAGAAAGTTGTGAGATTACAGATAAACTCTGCTGCCCCAACCCGAATATTCCATCAACTGCTCGCTCAGATTTCGTCAAGTCTCCGGTCTGTAACATGCTGCATCTGTTTCACAACCCACAACTTAAAGCCAACCAATAAGAAACACAAACATGCACTATTCATATAACAACATCGATAAACTATTTGACTCACCCGAACAAAATGGGAGCTGTAGAATTCGCAGCGGTCGATCCCTCGAGAATTGTATTGAAATACAACAAATCAGCTACATAATACCCTGATGTTCCACTGCCATCTCCATACTGAAAGGTGTAGCTGCATTGGTTGCCCTGACCTGAACAACCGGAATCCAAAGATTCAAGTCCTGCATTACATCTTGGGTCTGAACATGAGATAAATGAAGATGTTGAGGAACTTCCAGGATCATAGGAATTAAGTTCAATCTGTAAGAACAGAAACAACAACAACAACATAGTATCTGTAAGTACTTTATGTTTAAAAAAAAACAAATTGAACAATAAAAACAAATATCAGGGGAAAAATGTGAAATTTACTCTTAGTCCACTAGATTCTGGGCAACCATTGCATGAATTGCAACCTATCCATAAAACATCACTTCCAGTATCAATTTGTACGTAGTATTCCTTTGGAGGAGAACCTAACTGTAATTTTGTATAATATAATCTAAAGAACAAAACAAAAGAAATCAAATCAATTTTAGCCATTGAAATGATGAACAGATAAAGAATCTAATAATAGCATGGGAATTCAAATTCAAGAATCAAAAAGTATTACCCAACAAGAAAAGGATCGTAGGTGCCTTGAACTGGGAAATCCACCACACCGCCTGAAGACTGCAACAACCTTCCATGCCTGAGTCTGTCACGTTCTCTGAGTCGGTTCAACTCGAGTCCATGACTCACCAATGGAATCCTTCTGTCCAGCTTCAAAATCGGTTGAAAACCACCCATAACTATAGCGGCCTCCATAACCAAAACCGTTAGCATAATCCAGGCGGCAAAAACCGCCGCCATTTCACTTCTCTTACAAAAACTTCGTAAAACTATTTTATTCCTTCTTTTTAACAAAAAAAAAAAAAAAAAAAAAAAAAAAAAAAAAAAAAAACAGGAATGAAATGGGGTTTCGGGGAAAACTAGAAAACCAGAAGAAACATGCTTGCAAGACACAGATTTAGAAGCAATGAGTTTGTTTTAAAGAACATAAATAGGAAAATTCGAAAGACAACTACTTCACATCAAACACCAGAGACGGTAATAACAGAAGCTTTGAAATTGCAAGACATGGATTACGTTACATTACTTTGCATATTTATATTTTTAATTATCTATTAAAATATAATTTCATGGGTTTGAAGAAAAAAATTTACTTATTTTGATATAATATTTTTTTTCCACATCTCTAGGTGGCGAGGTATCTAAACCTCGTATCTACAAGTGGTAAGGTTTATATAAATTATTAGATTGAATTGAAAATATATTATCAACTATATATATATGGACCTCGTCATCACTTGTAAGTAGCAAGATCCAAAGAATATTATTTTTTTACTTATTTTTCTAAATGTTTTCTAAACATATCTATTTTTCTAAAAAAAACTTTCAAACTCTATTATTTAGCTAAATTAACTAAATTTTTATAGTGTATCAAATATGTCTCTAGAGTTCAGAATAATTTTTTAATTGATTATAGTAATTACAAGTAGTATCTATTTTAAAATATACTTTTAATTATAGAATATTGATTTTTAGTCATCGTACTATAAATATTGATGTTGACCTTTTAAAAGTAATAATCGTTCCTTTAATCACTTACGTAATATGATTCTTATAAAATTAAGAATAATTATTTTAAATTTTTAAAAATAAAGTTTTAAATTCAGAAATTAAAACCTTAAATCTTGTATACAAATGTTCTAGAAAGAGTTCATAAGAAATGATGTGCACGTCACGGTGCAACAGTTATAAGTAAGTTGCCAACAAAATTAAGTATAAAGTCAACCATTCGCATCATGATTTTCTTAATATTCACTGATTAAAAATAGTACAAATATAGTCTAGAAAAATAACATAAACTAATTTATTAAAATCACTTATAAATTTAAAAATGCAAAGAAAAAAATATTTTTATAAAAAAAAATATAGCATTAAATTTATTTATTATCTCTGAATTTAAATAATATGTATATATAAATTTTAACACATATTATCGTTGGGTCATGTTAAAACATTTTTATATAATATTTGTACTATTCAATCACGATATATAAAAAAACTAATATGTAGCGTATCTCTTTTTCTTGAAAAAATTATAGAAATATTGTGATTGAAAAATTTAATTCAAAAAATATTATTTTCATCCTATTATTTTCTATTATATTGTGATTTACTGTTGAGTTCAGAAGATTGATTTCTTTCAACCCATCTTTGAACAGTAAATTAGTAAAAATAATAAACATTGTTCAAAGACGGGGTGAAAGGAATCCGTCTTTGAACAATGTTTTACTATTGAAATAATGGTTGAGTAAAAAAAGATTATTCAATGACTGATTGCTTTCTCCCATTTTTGAACAATATTTATTATTTTTATTAATTCATTGTTTAAAGACGGGTTAAAAGAAACCGATCTTCTGAACTCAATAATAAATCACAATATAATAAAAAATAATGAGGTTAAAACAATATTTTTTAATTAAAATTTCTACTCACAATATTTCTATAATTTCTCCCTTCTTCTCCTGCTCATGTTTTCATTTTCTTTTTAATTTTATATGATTGAATATATTATTAGTTTTAGTATCGATTGTAATCAATAATAATTATTTATTTATTTTAAAATTTATCGTTAAACTTTGATAATGTTTGTATTTATTTTGTTTTAAACTTTCGAGTTATGTTATTTTTATTTTTATTAAATTAAATCTTATTTATAATCTAAAGACCTTACTTCTTGTATTATTAGAAATGTATCCAAATTAATTTTATTTACATAAATTATAAACTTTTATTATATTTTTTTATTTTTTAATAAAATTATCGTACTTATATTAAAAAAAATAATCGTTTAGTTACGTTCAAGTTCACATTTTTCTTAAAATATTACATTAATAATTATGTCAATTAAAGTAGACTTGAACAACAATACTTTTATATTTATATCATACTTAATACTGCGACATTTTAATTATTCTTTTTTATATATAATTTATCTTATAATATTATATTGGATGAATTTATCACGTGCATTAATACAGTTAAACATCGTTAATATTAAACATTATTGAATACTATTAAATTAATTAATAAAAATTAAAAATTTCAGGATTAAATATATAATTAATTTAATTAAAATTTTATTTTAAATAATTTATAATTATATATTAAACCCTTAAAATTTTTAATTTTTATTAATTAATTTAATAATATTTAATAATGTTCAATGTTAATAATGTTTAGTGATATTGGACAAAATTTTTCGAATATATAATATGATATTGTACTGTATCAAACCCCAATGCACAATTATTGATTTGTTTAACGTATTTTACTTTTTTAAAAGCAAAAAGGAATAAAAAAAATGCAAATAAGCCACGTTTGGCGTTTCCACTAAACGATCCTTAAGGGCAAAGGTGAAAGGTGTTGCGAAATGCCTAAGGTGGCCTCTACTTTAAACAATGATCTGTGGTGGTGTAAGGAAAAATGTGAAGGACATTTTGGACAATTGGTTTAAAAGAAAAAGGTTAGGGAATGAGTTTTCCAAGGCAATGGCTTTGTGCCTTTGACCAGCCAAACGGGGCATAAAAGTACACCTCAATTACGGACGATACGTACCCAAGCATAGGAGTAGGAGACCTAATAAGTAAGGTATATTAATATAATTAAAAAAATAGTAGATATCAATTTTAATTATTATTATTTTTTATCTTGGGTGAACTACGTGAGGAGTCACTTCTGTTTCAGTTTTCTTTTATTTTCAACACTCAACGTTTACAAGTTACATTGTCGTCACTTATACGATCAAATTATTTGTAAATGATCGCTCGAATATTTTCTATTATATTGATGATGTGATATGTTAACGAAAGTAATTTATTTATAGTTTGACTCGTGAATTCTAGTCGAAGTATGAATTTAATATCTTTTATAATTATAAAAAAATTCTAAATTTTTAAAAATGTCATAAATATTAATGCTTAAAATTAGAATATATATTTTTAAAATGTGGGTACCATTCAATTTTAAACAAAACAAAAGAAATGCATCAATTGTTTAAACTTTAGATTATTAACAAAATCAAATAGATTCCCTAGACGACTAATTCAAATATACAACAAAATCAATTTTCATTTTAAGAAAAAACATGTTAATGTTTGAAAGTAGTAGACACCGAATAAAGAAGATGGAAAAGAGGACAAAGGTGGTTTGTAACACCTTCAACCTGGTGTCATATTAAGTCTCTAGCCTAAAACTTATTTCAAAAATTCATTTAAAATTGTCTAAAAGGATAAATCCAAATTCAAATCCATGAGTTCATAATCCAAAACTAATTCAAAACCAATTCAAAATATGAATCTAAAAAATTTAAAACTAGTTGGAGCTCCAAAATATTATAACTTCAAAAATATTCTACTCAAATTAAAATAAAATAAGAGTTACAATTACACATATAGGGTCTTACAAGTACATAGTCCACTATATCTAACAAAAGTACTCTGATAACAATGTCGATGCTGAAACCAACCACGATGATACTCCTCTGGTCCAAAGCTTTCCATAACCTACGCACAAAAACACATTTTGAAACGTAGAGCTACAGAAGTTCAGTGGGTACTCCGTCATTCGGCCAACATCATTCATATCATGTATAAAGTAAAGCAATACAGGTAATAGCATGCATGATATGATGTCGCTACCATATACGCCTAAACACATGGCATAATGGTATGTATATTATCGCACACAATACATACATGTCAAACCAAAACCAAAATTAGAAAATAGTAATGGTCAATTGTGGGTTAAATAAATATTTATGAATTAAATTGAATAAAAATATGGTTATATTTAAAATAGTGGACTAATTTATAAAAATTATAAGAAAATTGGGGTTAATTTTAGGTTTAACAATGATTTTTGGACAAAAGTGAATAAAAACATACTTATATTTAAAATTTTAGACTAAATTATAAAAATTATAAAATAGTAGGGGTCAATTTTGGATTAAATATAGATTTGTAAGACTAAATTGAATAAAAATATACTTGTATTTAAAATATTAGACTAAATTATAAAAATTATAAAACAATAGGGATCAATTGTAGATTAAATAAAGATTTAAAGGACTAAATTATACAAAAATATAAGCAAAATAAAATTACTATACTAATTTATATAAAAAAATCGAGGGCAATTTCGGATTAAATACAGATTTTTAAGATTAAATTTAATAAAAATAAAAATTAGGTACAGTTAGAGTATAATTTACCCTTTTTATTAAATTCAGCTGACTTTTTATTTATTATTGATATATGGCACGTTCTAAGTGGGTAAAAATCTTCAACCTCCTTATCATGCCTCTATTTATTCTCCTGTTGAAAATTTTTAAAAATTGAATTTTAAACCCTAACCCTTATTTTCTATATCATAAACCTTAAACCTTACGCTCTAAAAAATACATCCTACCCCTAATTCTCTAAATCCTAACTACAACCCTTAACTTTAAACCCTCTAATTTGAAGTGGAGGCATGAATGGAGACATGAAAAAAAGACAGACGATTTCCACCCGTTCTAATTTTTTTTACATATTTTTGGATGGACGCTAATGACAGAATCAAACGAGATAACGATTTATAGTTTAGGGAAAAAACGTCCCAAAAAATATTTTAAAAGTCTGTTTGAGAAAAAATGTATACTTCAGCGGACCAATGAGCATTTAAACCTTTTTCTAATTAATAAAACTTCTTTGTTAAGTTTCAATTTCTTTTGGTTTGGAACTATTTTTTTATTACTCTTTTGGTTTTTATGACCTTAATCTGATTAATTCGGACCGATCCGGGTCGCACACCTAGTTTTGGTGGGTGAGTCTCCTAGCAAGGATTTTCTGCGTACACAACATCTCAAACCTGAAACTTGCTTAAGTGAAACCAAACTGCTTATCACTTGGACCAATCCCCATTGGTTTGGAACCATTTTTAATGCGCTATTAACTCCGTTTATAATGCTTCGTATATACTAATATCACCCTCAACTAATAGATAAGTTTCAATAATATGCCCCTAACTTTAAAATTTACGAGAATTGTCTAATTAACATCCCATAAAAAACACTCGAACATACCCATCAAACCATTTAACTTGTTCTTCGTGCACAAAACTAAAGTTTAAAATCATTGCTAACGCAATTTTTACCTTGTTTATAATGCCTTATATAGGTCAATATTAGCCTCAATTAAAAGATAAATTTCAATACTATGCTTTTAAGGTTAAAATTATGCAAAATTTACGATTAACTTTCTGGAAGAAAAAAAAGCCATCGAATATGCTTATCAAATCATTTTAGCTTGTTTTTAATGCACAAAACTAATTTTGAAATCATTTCTAATGCGTTTTTTTTACCCTGATTATAATGTCTCGTATGTACTAATATTTGTTTCAACTGAAAGATAAATCCTAATACTACATCTCGTCTAATAAAACCTCAAACATGTCTATAAATCCTTGTATCCGAGTCTCAAATTGCATTGAACTCGCTTTTTGTAGGAAGTGAGTTTAATATAATATAGTCTAACGGTAAACTTAATTTCTATAAACACTTTTAGGGATATTTTTTAAATAATCATGGTTGAAGATCATTTTTCTAATTAAATAATAATAATAATAATAATAATAATAATAATAATAATAAAAGAAATGTTAATTTAAAATTACCTCTAATAACATTAGTCATTTTTTTGAATAGTCATTTTAGTGTAATATTTTTTAACGATAATAATTTTAAAAAATATTTCAATAACCTAAAATGATGTATTTAATGCCTGCCTTGTGAAACCAGATATTCCATGATCTCTTCTTTCCAGTCAGTCTCATTCCCCAACTTGCAGGATCAACTTTCCTTGCAAGACAAATGACCCTTTTATGCCAAACAAGTAATAAAATATTATCTTAGAATTCTTTTCTGTTTTTGTTTAAAAATAAGGTTATATGAAATTTTGTTTACCTATAATTTGGATAATGAGAATTTGTTTGGACTAATTTAAAAATAAAGAGAAATAATTGATAATGTATGGTGGGACACTTGTTATCCAACTAAAACACATGATCTGTTTTTGTGGGTCTCTACTGGCTGACATATTTGTTGGGTATATTCAGCTGAAAGTTTAAGGGTTATACACCGGGACGGAGTCAGGATTTAAGGTTAAGAGAGCAAAACATAAATGTTTAGAAGTAAAGGGACAAATTCATAAAAATTAATTTTTTAAAGAGAAATTAAATAAAAAGACAAAAGTGAAAAAAAATTTCTTTAGGGTAAAGAGCGACCCCACTTCTATATACCTACCTCCGTCCCTGGTTATACAATCCTCCAGTCTTCTTCAAACCACAAATAATGGCCTTAATTTAAGGGTAGCTGAAATATAAGAAAACTCCAAACTTAAAATTCCACGATATTATATTTTTTAATAATATTTTAAGTAGGTAGTAAATTTCGAAATGTCATAAAACCATAATCCAAGTTTTAAAACTTACAAAAAAACCACCAACCTAAAATGATATTTCATTTTCTTACAACATTTAGTTTATGCAATAACATTTTAGGTTTTGTATTTTCTCATATTTTGGCTATGCCGCAAATAAAATTGCCATAACAAGGTCTTTTTATTTGGCCTCCACCCTCTCGACTATCCTGCCGAAACAAAGTTAAGGAATCAGGTAGAAGTGAGCGAAATTCGACTAAAAAAACGAATAACTCAATTCGATTCGAGACAAAAATACTCGACTCATCTTGACTCAAAATTTTATAAACTGACTTTAAAAAAATCAAATAAAATTTGAATTATAAAATAAAAATTCAAATAACTCAAAACTTTTAGTAATTAAAGAATTTATTTTTTAAGTTCGAGACAAGTCTCTTAATTTCTTATGATATATATACTGATACATAAAAATATGAAGAAAAAAATGTTATCACATGAAAAAAACATGAAGAAATATCTATATATATTATGATTCCAGAAATACGTTTAAATTGAAATCAAATCGTTCTATAACATAATAAACAATTACAATTAAATTTTTAAAAGAACTCAAAAACTCAACTCAAATAAAAATAATTCAAATAAAGTTTAAGTAGTAAATATGACTCGCCAACTCGAAATGTTTTGACTCAACTCGATAAAACGCTCATCCCTAGAATCAGGCACTGAACTGAGGTTTAGCAATGCAATATACAAGCACATTTGAAATCCTTTTCTCTTTTCAATGGAAATGAAAAAAGCAAACAGGACCATGTTTACAACAAATCACATCATTATTTTCCGTTGAATGCAAAAATTGGTATGAATCCATTAAGAAATAACACAGTATCCAAAAGATGGTAGGCTACCTATTTTTCCTCCAAAAGAACTGCCGTGCATGAAAGAAGTGATGACAATTCCTCTTGTTTTGCCAAACCAAAGCCTTGCCATCTTACTCTACCAAATTTGTCAAGCAAGAAAATATACCTTCAAACAAATTTAAAAAGCATATTCTCAGATAACAAAACACTGGCATACGAAGACTATGTCATTGATTAGGATATAAGAAACTTTGAGTACCCAGTTAGAAGGTTCAGTATCTTAAGCTCCTTTCGGAAGTAATAATGGTCACCAAATGAATAAACAATATGTCTCTGAAAAGTGTCCTCTCCATTACTAGATTTCCTCATAAATCGAAGAAGCAGTTGTTTAATGGGATTCAAGCATAAGAGCCAAGAGTCTATAAAAGACACCTGATATCAGAATTCAGAAGACATATCATCATTTAGAGTCGAAATAATTTCTAAACATGAATATAGTAACAAATAAATTGTATAATACGTAAAATCAGCTGCCATGTACCCCATTCAATTAAGTTAATAAAAGAAAAGATGTATTACAAGTTATAGTCTGGTTAGATGCGTTTGAAGCTCAACTAGGGAAGTCATAAGTCATAGACAATACACATCATTGTTCTTTTATACTTGTTCTTTGTTTCATTTGTTTGCTTGTTTATTTATCACCATCATCGTCATTTTCTTGACTTAAAGAGGTGCATGCAATCTATCAACTCTAACTACATAAAACTGAGAACAGCTACCATGCATACCAAAAAGATTTAAAACATCAGAATGAATCTCCAAGTTAAATAGAAAAAAATACATAAACGACCTCATATAGCTGCAAATCCTTGGACTCACTAAAAGCTTCATAAAAAGGCTTGCTCCAAGAATCAATCATAGCCTGACAAGAATAAAGGGGTTAAATTGCACCAGCAACAAAAAGAATAACTACAAAAAAAAAAAGGGAGAGAAAAAGGCATAAACCAGCATCTTTTTCTTATGTTTTTCTGTTTTCATGCTTGCAATTTAATTCTAACCATCAATTTCCATGGAGATGCTGATATACCTCTATCACAATTTTAAAGCAATGAACTATCTAATCAACATTCTATATAAATTTTATCCAGAACAACCATAGAAAAAGAAACCCATGCCTGAGAATTTGCTCGAAATGATAGACAGACTAAAGAGGCTTTAGGGACAGCCAACTTGTTAGTGTTAGCATCACCGCCATTTCCATCAAAAGTCATTGGCAGCTTTGACTTTCTACCATCAGAATATATCACATCCACCGCCGGAAACTTCTTGGCTGCAATCGCTGGAATTAAAATCTTATTTGCCATTGCAATCTGCAAAAGGAAAAGGAAGAAAAATCTAACAATTAAAATCTTCTCAGAAAGTAACATTACTTTTGCCAGAAATGAGTAGCAATTCGACCAATTCGAACACATTTTAAAAGATTTTGAAATGATATAGCCTATATATGCAAATATATTAACAAGAACAAATGAGCCAATACCTTACCACCGTGTTGTTTCAGCTCAGACATATCATCAAAATATCCTCTATTCAATTCATCAGCACTGCCCTAAATCAAATTTTTAGACAAAAATAATCTAATTTTATAAAATTTTCGGGGATTAGAACACTGAAAAATCTCAAAAATAAATAAGTAAATAAATAAACTTAAACTTACAGTCTTGCTCGTTCTTTCTCGATTTCTTTCTTGCTAGCAAACTGAATACGGACATGAAAAGAAGTAAAATAACTTTAGCTTAAAAATTCAAACTTTTTGGAGCTAGAAAAGGGGAGGAGGAATTACCTTGTAAATATCGAAGAATCGATTCGACGAGTTCCGAGCGAAATGTTGAGAAGGTAAAGGGCAAATCTTTTGCTCATGATTTGGTTTGAGGAGGTATTGACAGGTAGAAACCGAAGCTCTTGCCTGGTTTATCATTCGATTTATTCTCAACATTTTCGATTACCTATTCGGATTTCAATTCCTTTTCTAAAAACCCTAAAAATCCAATTTAGGTTTTTGTAACGCTACTACTAAGTACTAAGCAAGTGACTCACTGGAGAGGAGATAAATCATGG
This sequence comes from Abelmoschus esculentus, assembly GCA_035048815.1. Classification (NCBI taxonomy): domain Eukaryota; kingdom Viridiplantae; phylum Streptophyta; class Magnoliopsida; order Malvales; family Malvaceae; genus Abelmoschus; species Abelmoschus esculentus. The sequence continues at coordinate 6,303,020 of JAUCBN010000063.1, read as the reverse complement.
AATTGGGCCCGCTGCTTAATGCCCAAAATCGAAACGGAAAAGTCGTTTAGTAGTTTATAAAATAATTTTATTTAAATGTAATTATAAAACATAAACATTTTTAATAAGGTTATTCTTAATATGTGATGTGATAGTTATTCATATTAATTTCTTTCAAGTAGATCTAAATTATAACTTTTAATCGTTCGATATTTTTCACAAATCAATGATTTATTGTTCTGTTAAAAACGTCGTGTATCTTACCATCTCAATATCTACTATACATCTGATATTAACCTATAGGGTATGTGGTTCATGAAATGTAAGATTATCTCTAAGAATGTGAATACCGGAATGTAACATTACTTGACATATTACTAAAATATTACATTACTTTGTTTGGTTTATTTAGTAAGCACAAGCCCTCTAGTCCAAGTGATTAAAGGAACGGTTGATGTTCCTAGAGGTCACGCACAGGTTTGAGCACCAGTGATGCTAGTAGAGTGATTGAGTGATCAATGTCAAATGGTGGAGATTATATTCTAGAATAATACTATTATAATCATTATTAGCTAATTCAAAAAAAAAAAAGATTATAGCGTTTGGTCGGATGAATATAAGATTAATTGAAAGTAATATTTACCAACTTATCCTTATGATATATTTTTAACAAATTAAATTTTAATTATTAAATTAAAAATGTTTACATAAAAAATTATAAAACTATTTTCGTTACATTATCTAAAATTTTAAAAAATTTATATATTAAATTATTTTTTAGAAAAATATATTTATATACATTTATTATTTTTTTCGTTAACAACAAAATATTAAATGTTTAATAAGTCTATATTTTAAATTTTTTACTGCATTAGACCATTTATTGAACAAATCAAAATAAATTATAAAAATATAAAAGTAATAAAAATAAATTAACTACTAAATATTTTTAAGATAAAAATATCCTACAAATAAAATAATAAAATTAATAACCGATAAGTGCTTAATTCACTATCACTTTTTATACCTTTTATGGACAATAATCACCTAATCTACACCTACTTGGACCAAAGCATGTACTTAATGTGAAATGTTTAGATATTCTGCTTATGTGAATTATAAAGATGATATTTATAGAAAATGCAAGCTTTACGGCACCTTTTATTGAATTGCAGGAATATCCACTGCCACGGCAGTACTTGAGGCCGCGGAAGCAGCTGAAGGACAAGTAACGATATGGAAGGCGACTTGAAGAGAAAAATGAGGTGGATGATTCTGGACAAACAACACAAGGATCGGAGCTGGGAAGCGAGCAGAAAACCCAAGTCAAAGGTCACGCGGAAAAGAATCCTTGCGGGAATAAACTTGGAAATAAAACAATCATTTTATTTATGTACTTGACTTGTGTTTTACTCCAAGTTGTATTCCTACTTAGGAAAGGTTTGCCCTAGGTCAAGCCTATATAAACCATGGTCGTCCAAGGAGAATCATCATACAACGCACGAGAGAAATTAGTTTAGAGTTTTCTTTGTTTCATTATGTTTTAAATTCTTTTAGGCTTAGGTGAAGGTTGTTTAGTATTTGTGAGAAGAGATTGAAATTTGTTTTCTTATTTCAATGCAATAAAATATCAAGATTTGCTTATTCTTTGCTATTCTTTGTTCTTACATTCAAGCTCGGGAGAGAAGTTTGTGAAAGATTTATTTGTCTAATATCGGGAGAGTTAGGCTCCCGAAAGGGATAAGTACGATATTTTTCTAGCTGGAAAATACTAACTCAACCTAGGGATAGGTTAGAGTTTCAGCGGCTAAAAGAAGTGTGGGATTGGTTGGTGAGTATAATTGATTCACGCCGGGAGGTATCATCAAGGACTGGTCATCAACAGTACTTCGACTTAGGGATAAGCGGAGTCATCAAAGGACACATTGCCGAATCTTGGTAAAGTCTACCCAAGAGCAAGGGATTGTCGCGGCGGACGAACATCATCACTGTCGAGGCAGTAAAACTACAGTGCTGCCGAGGCAGTGTTGTGTGATTGCATTGGACATAGACAAGTCAATTGAATCCACAATACAACACAACTAGATCCTGGCCATCTTCTCTTTCTGATTATTTTCTCTTTATTTAGTTTGTTTTATTATTCACGTTATTTAGTTTACTCCAACCCAAATCACTTGTGTTTTTATTTTAATTCTTCTATAGAGCAAGAAGACGCAAGAAAGCATATTAAGTATACCAATCCCTGTGGAGACGATATTCGATAATACTTATCACTTTATTACTTGAGACGTGTACACTTGCACCAATTACGCACTCTTTTTACACGCAACAAGTGTTTGGCGCCGTTGTCGGGGATTGGCAACTAAATTTTGTTTTCTTTATTTTCTTGCTTTTAGTTATTTTTATTTAACTCGGTTTTTCTGGTGTATGACCAGGGCGAACCCAATCAATCCATTATACGAGCTAGATCCAGAGATTAAACGTACGCGTCAAAGGTTGCGAAGACAAATTCTAGAAGTTATGACAGATCATCCAGTAGAACAAAACTTACCCGCTGGCAATGGAAGGCTTCCGCCACCACCAGGGCCGCGGCATCTTACTGTTCGAGATTTCTTGGAAGAGGATTTGAATGGGTTAAATCCAAGAGTCATTACACCAGAGATCGAAGCAGCCCACTTTGAGCTAAAACCTGTCATGTTTAACATGCTAAATACTATTGGACAGTTTGGTGGGTCGGTCACTGAAGATGTCAAGCAACACCTCAAATCATTCATGGAGATATGCAATTCATTCAAAATCCAAGGAGGCCATGAAGATGTTTTGAGACTGAAATTATTCCCCTATTCATTGAGGGATAGGGCAAAAGCTTGGTTAAATAGCATTCCAGCCGGATCTATAGGATCTTGGAGTGAACTCTATCGTGATTTCATTACACGTTTTAATCCGACTAATTTATATGATCGTATACGTAATGAAATTACTTCTTTTCGATAGGCAGATGATGAACCAATGTATGAGGCATGGGAGCACTACAGGGAGCTATTGCACAAGTGTCTTTTACATGGATTTCCATTGTGGACACAAGTGACCATGTTTTACAATGCTACCAATGCCCCAACAAGAATGATGTTAGATGCCTCTACCAACGGAACACTCCTTGACAAACCATCGGAGGAAGCGATAGAAATTTTAAACAAACTCGCAAAGAATGACTTTCAATTCCCTACATTTAGGCGAGGAGGGATGAGAAGTCAGGCCATAGTACATGAATTAGAAACATCCAATTCAGTGGCAGAACAATTGGCAACTCTCACTAAGATGGTCCAAAATATGCAAATGCAACATAATACCCATGAGGTTAAGGTAATAAATTCTTTGTGTGATTTATGTGGAGGTAACCATAGCTCTTCTGAGTGCATGCAGAATCAGGAGTCTAGCCTTTATGTGGGAAACTATAACTGGAACAACAACATGATATCCAACACCTACAATCCAGCTTGGAAAAGACATCCAAATTTTTCATGGAGCAATCCCAACAATGCTTTGAATCCGACTGTTCAACCCTCAGGATTCCAGCAATCAATGCCAATGCAACATCCACCGCAACAACAGCCACTGCCGCAGATGCAACAGCAGCAGCCCATAAGTTCACTAGAAAATTCTCTTAAAGCATTTATGATGAAAATTGAATCATATATGTCTGAGAATAGTAACTTCATCAAGAGAACTGATGCTTTTATAAGTAGAACTGAGATGAGGTTGCAAAATCAAGAGGCAACTATTAAAACATTGGAAACTCAAGTTGGGCAGTTCGCTCAAAGTCTGAACACTAGACCTCAAGGAGGATTACCCAGCAATACTGAAGTTGCAAGGGGCAAAAACCATGAGCAATGTAAGGCAATCACCACTAGGAGTGGTTTACAACTTAAGGAGATTTCAAGCAGTCCGGATAAGGTCTCAACAAGGGAACAAGAAGAATCAGATAGAGAGGCAATATATACTGCATTGAGTGATCATGCCACAGTAGATCTTGAAGGCACTACCCCGGCAGAAAAATCGGCAATTCCACGCCAAGCGGCCGAGGCAGCACCAACACCAGTAGTACCAGGTATTAAATTCCAAACTAATGAGACACTGGAGGAGATGCGACCACCACGACCTTTCCCACAAAGGTTGAAAAGGCATAAACAAGACTATCAATTTAAAAAATTCTTAGACATCTTGAAGCAAGTCCACATTAACTTGCCATTTGTTGAAGCAATAGAACAAATACCGAATTATGCTAAATTCTTAAAAGACATTATATCTAAAAGAAAAAGGCTTGGTGAGTTTGAAACAGTGGCTGCAACTGAAGGATGCATGGCAATGCTTCATAATCGCATGCCTCCTAAATTGAAGGATCCTGGATGTTTTACTATACCTTTGCGATAGGAAACCACTATGAAGGAAAGACATTATGTGACCTTGGAGCAAGCATAAACTTGATGCCAAAATCTGTATTTCAAAAGCTTGGAATAGGAAGGGCAAAACCTACAACCGTGATGCTCCAATTGGCGGATAGATCATATGTGCATCCGGAAGGAAAAATCGAGGACATATTGGTAAGGGTGGATAAATTTATTTTTCCAGCTGACTTCCTTGTTCTTGATTGTGAAGTAGATGACAATGCACCAATCATCCTGGGCCGACCTTTCCTAGCTACTGGACGCAAGCTTATTGATGTGGAGAAAGGAGAGTTAATAATGCGGGTCAACGACCAATAAGTCACACTTAACGTTTTCCAGATTTTAAAAAGACATGATGATCTAGAGGAGTGCCAGGTAGTTTGCACCAAAGATGCAGACAGTGCAACACCTTGCCTCAGCAACCACTGCCTCGGCAGCAGTGACAGTAATTCTTCACAACGCTGCCTCGGTAGTACAGTGGACGACTGCTACAACATTATATTAAACAGTGTGCTTGAAGATGATGAAGTTAAGACACAAGAGATAGAGGAAGTTAATTGGACAGCACACCACCCAGGTAAGTACTTCGAACCTCTAAATTATCCAGGTAAGGACGAAAAATCTTCGAATGAGGAACCATTAAAGATCGAATTAAATCCTTTACCTGATAAATTAAAGTATGTTTATTTGGGACCCAACCACACAATGCCCGTAATTATTTCTTCTTAGTTGCAGCCAAACATGAACAAAGCTTGATAGAGATGCTGCGGCAGCACAAGAAGACAATTGGGTGGTCAATTGATAATTTAAAAGGAATAAGCCCAGCAGTTTGCATGCACAAAATCCTTTTAGAGGAAGATCATAAACCTACTATTGAGGCCCCAAAGAGACTCAATCATGCCATGAAGGAGGTAGTACGCAAGGAGATAATCAAATGGCTTGATGCTGGTATCATCTACCCTATCTCTGACAGTGCATGGGTGAGCCCGGTACAATGTGTACCCAAGAAAGGAGGCATGACTGTGATAACCAATGAAAACAATGAACTAATCCCAACTAGGACTGTGACCGGTTGGAGGGTTTGTATGGATTATCGCAAGTTAAATAAGGCAACAAAGAAGGATCACTTCCCATTACCCTTTATTGATGAAATGCTTGATAGACTTGCTGGTAAGCCTTTTTATTGTTTTCTTGACGGTTATTCAGGTTATAACCAGATTGCTATAGACCCTAAAGACTAGGCAAAAACTACCTTTACTTGCCCGTTTGGAACATATGCATTTAGAAGAATGTCGTTCGGCCTTTGTAATGCCCCGACAACTTTTTAGCGATGTATGATGGCAATTTTTCATGACATGGTGAAAGACTTCCTGGAAGTATTCATGGATGATTTTTCAGTCTTTGGAGATAACTTCGAAAATTGCCTCGACAATTTAGCAAAAGTGTTGCAAAGATGTGAAGAATCCAACTTAGTACTCAACTGGGAAAAATGCCATTTTATGGTCAAGGAAGGTATTGTTTTGGGTCACAAAATTTCATCACAAGGTATAGAAGTTGACAAGGCCAAGATCGATGTGATAAAGAAGTTACCTCCACCAATTTCAGTAAAGGGGGTCAGAAGCTTCTTAGGTCACGCAGGTTTTTATACGAGGTTTATTGCTAATTTTTTAAAAATTTCTAAACCCCTATGTGCTTTACTTGAACAGGATAGGAAGTTTGAATTTAGTAAGGAATGTAATGAAGCATTCGAGACCCTCAAGGAGAAGCTGATCATTGCACCAATCGTAGTCCCCCCAGATTGGGCCTTTCCCTTTGAAATAATGTGTGATGCTAGTGATCATACTGTCGGGGCAGCACTTGGGCAGAGAAAGAACAATATTTTCCATGTTATCTACTATGCTAGTAAAACCCTTAATGAGGCCCAGATTAATTACACCACCACGGAGAAGGAATTACTAGCAGTAGTCTTTGCCTTTGATAAGTTCCGATCCTACCTTATCGGAACAAAAGTGACTGTCCACACAGACCATTCGGCAATCAAGTACCTTTTCTCAAAGAAGGATGCCAAACCAAGACTAATAAGATGGATTCTTCTTTTCCAGGAATTTGATATAGAAATTAAAGACATGAGAGGTACGGAAAACCAAGTAACCGACCATCTTTCCAGATTAGAAGCTGGGGAGAAAAACATGCCACTAGAAGAAATACAAGACGCATTCCCAGACGTGCATATCCTACGAGTCTCAGCAGTAACATAAGACACTGCCGAGGCAGCAAGCGCGGCGGTATACAATTGTGCTGCCACAACGGTAAGTGAGTATATTTCGGTAACATTGATAGAAGACCTTGCCGCAATCACAGTCACTCCCTAGTATGCTGATCTTGTTAATTATTTAGCCAGTGGTGTTTTACCTTATAACCTTAATTATAATGAAAAAAAGAGGTTTCAGCATAATGCAAGGCATTATTTCTGGGACGACCCTCTTTTGTTTAAGCAATGTGCAGATCAGGTTATAAGAAGATGTGTTCCCGAGGAAGAGCAACAAGAAGTGCTCCGACACTGCCATGATTCACCTTGTGGAGGACATTTTGGAAGAAATAGAACAACATCCAAAGTGCTTCAATCAGGCCTTTATTGGCCCACACTTTTTAAGGATGCCCAACTTTATTACAAGCACTGTGATCGATGCCAACGTACGGGCAATATCTCTAGACGTTATGAGATGTCATTGCAGCCTATAATGGAAGTAGAATTGTTTGATGTTTGGGGCATAGACTTTATGGGACCATTCCCATCATCTCAAGGCAATCTCTATATCCTAGTAGCGGTGGATTATGTATCAAAATAGGTCGAAACAATTGCTACACCACACAATGATTCCAAGACTGTGAAGAAATTTCTCAAGAGAAACATCTTCACCAGATTTGGTGTTCCTAGAGCAATCATTAGTGATGAAAGTAAACACTTTGACAATAGACTCATTGCCACGACCCTAAAGAAGTTAGGCATCACACATCGAATTGCCACAGCGTATCATTCACAGACAAATGGGCAGGCCGAAATATCAAACAGGGAATTGAAACAAATCCTTGAAAATGTGGTCAACCCATCTCGAAAGGATTGGTCTCACCATCTAGATGATGCCCTGTAGGCATATAGGACAACCTACAAGACCCTATTGGGAACATCCCCATACAGGCTTGTATTTGGAAAAGTATGTCATTTGCCCGTGGAAATTGAACATAAAGCATACTGGGCAGTTAAGAACCTGAACAGGAAATGGGAGAAAGCTGGCCAGAAAAGACTGTTAGATCTTAATGAAATTGAAGAATTCCGAGCAGCAGCATATGAAAATGCTAGAATTTACAAAGAAAAGACTAAACGATGGCATGATCATAAGTTACTGCCGAGACAGTTCCTGCCGGGGCAGCAAGTCCTTCTCTTCAATTCCAGGCTCAAATTGTTCCCAGGCAAACTCAAGTCCAGATGGCCAGGCCCATTTGTTGTTGTTCAAGCTTATCTACACGGGGCAGTCACGATAAAATCACAAAAAGATGGGCACGAGTTCAAAGTGAATGGCCAACGTTTGAAGCACTATTCTAGCACACATGACATGAGGCTTATGGAGATCATCACATTAGGAGATGCACTTGCATGCACTATTATTGTGAACTAATTTCATTATTCGGTTTCATTTTATTTTTCTGCATTTTTAGGATTAGTTTAGTTTAATATTTTTTATAATTTCTCATTTTAATAATTTTTTCTAATTATTATAATTAATGTTTCAATTTTTGGACGAGAATCAAGATGCAAAGTGGAGCCAATCTCCATTCTGCCGCAGCAGAACACAGTGTCAGGGCCGTAGTAGTCCAACGGGCAGAAATAGCCTAACGGCTAGTCTTACGCAAATTCCGGACCACGGCAGTAAAAGCCAACGGCTAGCACACGGCCAAGGCTTATATAAGCACCTTTTCACAATGAACTATTCATTCTTTCACACTTGATATCTTTGAACTTTCTATTTCTTTTTGCTCTCAACTATTTTCTCTTAATTTCTCACAACTCTCAATGGCAACTTACAAAGATTTGCCCCCGCATATGTGGCCAACCGTTTCAACCGCTCTTTTGTTGCTCGGCAGTTATGGGAAGAACAAGGCTTCCAGCACTCTGACGAAGAAAACTATGGTATTGAGCATTACTTGTTCGACAGAATCAAATATTAAGAATGGGAAATTTTTTGCTTGCAACCTACCCAGGCCAATGCAACAATAGTGCGGGAATTCTACGCTCATGGGCCGAGCAAGGACTCTCTGTATGTCCACTGCCGAGACAAGCCAGTCAGACTTGATGCCGAGACAATTAATCTGTTCTATGGCCTAACCCCTGATCGTGATGACCATTCCGCATTCATGGAAGACATCACAAATGAAGATTATGAACTCATCAAAGACGACCTGTGTTATGCCAACACTAATTGGGAAACCAGTTCCCACCGTGGCTCCTTGGCAAGGCAAAACCTCAAACCCGAGGCCAAGTTGTGGAACACATTTGTCAAAAGAAGACTCATCCCCACCTCCCACAACAGCACCGTCGATAAGCGAAGGCTGGTTCTTATCCAGTCCATAATCAACAAACGCAACATCAACGTGGGAGAGCTGATCATCCAAGAAATTTATGAGTGTGGACGGAAGGAGAAGGGGCCATTGTATTTTCCCTGCCTAATAACGGGTATCTGCAATGTCGCGGGTGTCCCAACCGAGGATACCGATGAAATCACTGTCCATAGGCGCGGTTGGACGAGGGAGTTCTGCCACAGAGTCATGCAGATCACACAAGCAGAACCGGTCCAAGCGACGCCCCAACCAGGCACTGTTGACACCTTTGTCGGGGCCCAATACACAGCAGATATACCTGTTGCTTCACACAACTCAGCCCCAGCAGACAATTACCAGGAGCTGCTCCAGAGAATGGCAGCAATGGACATCAGGCAGTAAAGATTTATGGAGTATCAGCGGGACTTCAACATGGCACTAGCCCATATGATGGTAAGTAATTTTCCACACCAAGGGGTCTAATTCCCAGACTTCCCTACATGTATGTTTGTCACAGCTACCCCCTACACCGAGACCACTCTAGCACTAGGAGGACCGAGGCCATTCTACTTTACTGGCCCTCAGCAGCAATTCCATGTCGCAGGCCCATCTCGACCAGCAGAGCCTGCCGCGGCATCCTCTGCCAGCCGACGACCATCCAAGAGGAGAGCTATTTTTAGCACGCCACCAGGATCCCCCATCATAATGGGCAGTCTTTCGGCTGAGATTGATGCTTATGTTCATCAAACCTCTACAGCTGCCGGGCCCAGCACTCATCATGCCTGGGCAGACCCAATAAATATAGAAGATGAAGGCGGGACGGATATAATGGCCACGGAAAAAATTGCCGACGAGGAAGAAGGAGAAGAAGTGGATGCTCCAATGCAACGGACACCACCTACACGAGTTCAGCCGCCCCAACAAGCCAAAACTCAGCCTTCACCATCACCAAGAATGAAACAGTCAGCAACAAGGCCACGAAAGTTGATAGTCACTAGAAGCTTTTCGGAGTCTCTTTAATTTTTACATCTTTATGCTGCCTTTATATATTTTTACTTGTTCGTTTTCATATTTTTTTCTGCTATGTGCCATGATAATAAACATTGAGGACAATGCTTGGTTCGAGTTTGGGGGTGTAGATTTACTGCGGAGGCAACTGACTGTCGCGGCCTTACCATGAAAGGAAGTATCTAAGCTGTTTTTAAATTTTTATGTCCACCACCTTACTTGAATTATTGTTCATACTTTCGCACTGCTCTACATCATTGTTGCCTTAGTTTATTCTGTTAAGGCTATAGAAATCTTTCTCCGTACCATGGCTAGGTCCTGTTTAGAAGATTTAACTTTAGGATACTTAAGGAAGAAACTTAGAAACTTGCTATAAGGTTGATTCTAAGATCACTTTTGGGACATGTGTGATTTTAGGATTTCTTTTAATGAACTTAGGTGATAAAGACTTAGATTTATGGAATGATAACTAGAGGTGCCCGAAATTGGCTCTAGTATAAGCTTAACAAAAAAAAATAGTAATAAAACACAACCCTTGAGGTGCCTGAAATTGGCTCAAGTGTTGGTACTATAGGAAGACATCATAGATTCCAAAGTCTATTTGTCTTGAACTTAGAGTTTGTCTAAGAAAGCCTTTAATCAAACTTGTCCACAAAACGCACACACTCACAAAATCTTATAGCTTGATTCCGAGTAAGTCCTTGGGTAGCCGAAAGGTTAAGACTTAAAGAATAGGCATAGTTATGGTGGGGGAATAGATGAAAACGTAAGACCAAAAGAGAATAAGGTTTGACAATTTGATGGTTTGCATTGCTTGAGGACAAGCAATGGTTCGAGTTTGGGGGTGTGATAAGTGTTTAATTCACTATCACTTTTTATACCTTTCATGGACAATAATCACCTAATCTACACCTACTTGGACCAAAGCATGTACTTAATGTGAAATATTTAGATATTCTGCTTATGTGAATTATAAAGATGATATTTATAGAAATTGCAGGCTTTACGACACCTTTTATTGAATTGCAGGAATATCCACTATCAGAGCAGTACTTGAGGCCGAAGTAGAACCTGAGGTCGCGGCAGCAGCTGAAGGACAAGTAACGATATGGAAGGCGACTTGAAGAGAAAAATGAGGTGGACGGTTCTGGACAAACAACACAAGGATCGGAGCTGGGAAGCGAGCAGAAAGCCCAAGTCAAAGGCCACGCGGAAAAGAATCCTTGCGGGAATAAACTTGGAAAGAAAACAATTTTTATTTATGTACTTGACTTGTGTTTTACTCCAAGTTGTATTCTTACTTAGGAAAGGTTTGCCCTAGGTCAAGCCTATATAAACCATGGTCGTCCAAGGAGAATCATTATACAATGCACGAGAGAAATTAGTTTAGAGTTTTTTTTTGTTTCATTATGTTCTAAATTCTTTTAGGCTTAGGTGAAGGTTGTTTAGTATTTGTGAGAAGAGATTGAACTTTGTTTTCTTGTTTCAATGCAATAAAATAACAAGATTTTCTTATTCTTTGCTATTCTTTGTTCTTACATTCAAGCTCGGGAGAGAAGTTTGTGAAAGATTTATTCGTCTAATATCGGGAGAGTTAGACTCACGAAAGAGATAAGTACGATATTTTTCTAGCTGGAAAATACTAACTCGGTCTAGGGATAGGTTAGAGTTTCAGCGGCTAAAAGAAGTGTGGGATTGGTTGGTGAGTATAATTGATTCACGCTGGGAGGTATCATCAAGGACTGGTCATCAACAGTACTTCGACTTAGGGATAAGTGGAGTCATCAAAGGACACTTTGCCGAATCTTGGTAAAGTCTACCCAAGAGCAAGGGATTGCCGCGGCGAACGAACATTATCACTATCGAGGCAGTAAAACTGCAGTGCTGCCGAGGCAGTGTTGTGTGATTGCATTGGACATAGACAAGTCAATTAAATCCACAATACAATACAACTGGATTCTGGCCATCTTCTCTTTCTGATTATTTTCTCTTTATTTAGTTTGTTTTATTATTCACGTTATTTAGTTTACTCCAACCTAAATCACTTGTGTTTTTATTTTAATTCTTCTACAGAGCAAGAAGACGCAAGAAAGCATATTAAGTATATCAATCCCTGTGGAGACGATATTCAATAATACTTATCACTTTATTACTTGAGACGTGTACACTTGCACCAATTGCGCACTCTTTTTACACGCAACAATAACATCATGTTTTAACATATTTAATCTTCAGCAATATATAATCTTATTTTATAGCCTTAAAAATATCAAAAATCAATATTAATAAAAATATATTATTAAATATTATAATATTATTTAAATACATGCAACATAATATATATATTAAATAAAAATATTTCATAAATCTATATCATAAATAAATAATTAATTACGTACTTAAAAATATAACAAAGAACATAATTTATAAAAGGAAGGGAATTGTGTAATACCTAAGTATTATGATAATAACATTCCTACTATTTGACAAGAAAAAAAGTGATTATTAAGAAAGGAATAATCCCTCTTAGTAGAATTGTTCTTAAACCAAACATAGAAATATAAGTTTGAAAAAGATTATTATCCTTAATATTCATCTTTTCCATAAATCAAACGAACCACACCATTAAATTAATGCAATTTCCTTTGGATTTTTTAAAATATTAGACTAGAAACAGACCTGAAAAAAATATTGCTCCCCAAAGAAACCTACATAACATGACATTGTTTTCGCAAATAAAATTTGGATAGAAATTCATACAATAAGAATTTCAAGGAAAAATCGAAAGGTTTATTTTGACTATGTTGCAATCCTTAATTGGGAAAATGCAATAATACAAGGTAAGAATAATAAAATCCCTTAATAACTAAGGAATTTAGGGAGTTATTGACGTAAATCTGTGTTGGTGAAAACTAACTTGATAGTCTTTTACTTGTTTCTGGTGATAACTTTTTGAGTGAGATCAATAAGTGCCTGCCTCGACTGTCTTACAGCTTCATCATCACTTGGGGGAAGTGAATCGATGGCTGATGCAGCGAGGTTTGCATGCTTCATGGCTAGTTCCTTGGTCCTTTCTATTCCCCTACTCTTCCCGAGATACTCGAGAGCCTGTATTCGATACAAGATTCGGTCATTGTGAACATCATGACACAAATATTGTTGGCAGCAGAATCACACTTTAATAGATCAGAAAGTATATCTAAGAAACGTTTGATACGAGAAAATTTTTAATGAAATTTTGGATCTTGCAGTGACATTAGATCAGAATAGCATTAGAAATCGCAAAAGAGCCTTACTATGTCAACATTTGCAGGGTTGTCAAATCCCTTGTCAACAACTGCACGCAATTGAGGAAATTCTTCCATGGCAAACAGGATTGGAGCTGTTATGATGCCCTGCAACACATTTTTACAAGACAACTGGACATCATTTTATTCACCATGGAAAAAAAATTCATTTAAAACATTTCTTTCGAAATGCGGTATCGTTAATATTCATGAAGTAGACGTCTTTTTTTCTTCCATGGCAAAGATTCATAAATGTGTTCAGAGAGGCTCAACTGAAATACTCTATAAACATAAAGTTTGTACGATGCCACCTATAATAACTTATATAACATGCCTCCATAGACACCAAATGGGAATTAAGATTCATGAATGAGTTCAAAGAGCATGAACCGGACCCATGACCACAAGGATAGAAAAATAGAGAGGGTTTAGAAGTTTTAAACTAAGAATTTCAAACTTAGATGGCTTAACAATTGAAGACCATGAAATGTGGTTAGAAGGTTTGTCCAGATCTCCTGTGGATTTATCTTTCCATCAATTCTACCACTTAAAATATTTGAATGACAAAAAGATGATGCAAGAATGGGGATAAAAATCATTAAGGTAGATGAATTACGTGTCGGATATCAGACAAAGAACCCTTGCCAAGGGATGCTGATGTGCCTGTGAAATCAAGAACATCATCTATCAATTGAAATGCTAATCCCTGCAGAAAAGTAAAAAAACAGATGATTAGACTAAAGACATGTTGATATTGTCAGATGACATGGCAAGGATAAAGCAAGACTTGATGTCAAGTAGTTCTAGTATTCTATTGTCTACTCTAACGTGCTCAAAAGTTCCTGTCAGTTAATCATTGAATATCAACATGGCAAACCATGGATTTAAAACCATGCAACTACCTTTGTAATTATGCACCATGTTCTAAGGCTGAGCTAGAAAATAAACCTAAATCATAATTCAAAGTGTATTGGGTGAAAACAGTACTATTTTTGTATCTTCTGATTAAACTTTTGCATAATTTTCCAGTGACAACTGTATGAATCATGGACAATAGGATATTGAATATCCTTTCAGTAATCTTCAGTGTCTACTATATCAGGTAACCATATCATACATACATGATAATTGGTGTTACTACAGCACAAAATTCTCTTGGATGATATTTGGTAAAATGCAGCATAATCTCAAATAGGTTCCCACTAGAAACTTGAGGATTTTTTTTTTCTGTGGCCAAGAAAAATTTTGTGGAATTTACAAACCAGATTTTTTCCATACTCAAAGGCCAACTTTGCAACTTCTGCCGTGTGCCCAGCAAGAATGGCAACTGACTTGCAGCTGTTTGACATCAGGGATGCAGTCTTGTTGTATGTCTTTTGCATGTAATACTCCATGCTGCATTTACCCAAAAAAATAAAGAAAAAAAGATTTAGAGAGATTACATGATTAAAAGTGCAATCCTGAGACTGTTAATGAGAACAACAATGATTCATCCCTTGTCATGGATATGAAATTAGATGGAGACAAATGTTAACAAAAACAGAAAGGGAAGGACAAGAAATCAGCACATTTGCAATGAATTAGCGGGGTATAAACAGGCAAGTGACTGGCAAAATACGTGAAATACATTTTCAAGCTTGATTAGCTAGCAATCAAGCATTGTAATACTCACGAGTTTCCATCTTAATCAAACTTTTAATATTTCAATTATACTATTACTTTATAACGATTAAGGAAAATTAATATGCATAAAAAAAGACAAACATACGTTTATGCATTTATGCAGTACTATCTTATTTTATTCCTATTTAAAATATTACACTTGCTAAAAAAAGAAACTGCAATTCTTCATCCCTTCAGACAACACTCAACTGCATCAGCAGTAGCCATTTTCTATTTTAATTTCTTCCCATTTTCCAAAAATAATACTGTTGGACAGATTTAACAGCAGCTGATTGAGAAGGGTGTTCGGTAAAGGCACAAACGTCTTTTCTTTTTACTCTGTGCTGTGAATTCTTTCATAGCAAGGGTGTTTTTATAGCTTAAGTGGATAACTTGGATTAACAGGCTTGACATGCATATTGCTCAACTTCGAATATCTGTTCTATTGGGGAACTTAAAGCATTAAAATAATCAAAAGGCTGAAGATAACATCAAGCCTTCATTACTTCCAGAATCCAGATGTTTGTGAATGATCAAATTACATGTATTCAACAGTATTAATACTATGGCGACCATGCTCAGCATTAAGCAGGAGAAGCAAAAAAAAAAAACAAAAAAAAAACATTATAAATGTCAGGGTGAAAATTCTCCAATAGGAACAAATTTTCATCATAAGACTTTTAATGTCTATTCTCATAAAGCAAAATGCAAGTTAGAAATGAAATTTTGAGAAAATAGCAAAATGGTGTACCTAAATCGTTGAGTAGAAGCAGTTGTAAGTTGCATGGTTTCCCCGGTAACAAGATTTTCAACAACTGTTGCAATTAAGGTGACAACCTACATACACCCAAAAGCCACAGATCCCAAATAGTAATTTAGGGTGACAGTCTGCAGTGTTGGTCAATATAGGACAAGCTAAGGGTTAAAAAACACCTCTGTATTTTTCAAAGAAGCAAGGGTCAAGCAAGCTCGAGAAAGGAGGAAATCTCCAGCTAAGACAGCTAACTGCGTTACAAACAGAAATTCTTAGGAAAAAATTGTTCCAATCATCTAGTAGCTCTCTTCTTTAGCCAGATGAAAGAGCCATAAACAGCTCAATTAGTATAACTTTAGAACTACTTTTACCAAGCGTAAATATCAAATGAGTCTCGAAAAAAAAATGAGAACTTGTAGAACCTTATTTCAAGGGGACAACAAAAACCAACCTTATTTCCCATTACAGCATTTAGCGAACCAACACCACGCCTTGTATCTGCATCGTCCAAGACATCATCATGAAGGAGGCTTGCCACCTGATTCAAGGGCACGGCCAAGTTAGTCTAGAAGAAACTTTGAAGAAGTTACTTGACAGCCAAGTAACTACAGAGGTAAAACTGAATGCAAAGGGGACATAAATATTTAACAGACATGGATCATCTCTGTGATCTCAGCTATACGCTGCTGCCTTGTACGCAAATCAGCTGGCAAGGTATCTTCAACTCCAGCAGGAGGTAGTCCAGGTATACGCACATTCAAAGCTGTCGCCATTAAAAGTAAAACCTACATAGAACAACTAAAATAGCCATTTGGAAAGTAACCATAATCTGAACTATAAGATTAAGAACTTAAAACAGAAAAACAGAGAAATAACCATGTTGAAAGACTCTTTTGCTAAAGTTGCACATGTAAAGTGGGCTATGTTATTCATATTATTTGAATAAGACGAGTTTCAAAAGGCATGGGCGTGATGAAAGGACTTGTTTTCAAAGTTACTTAGTTGATTGATCTCTTATGCAAAATAAGAAAGAGGTATTCTATCATCTTGTTCATGACACACAAAAGTAACTACAGTTGAAGAAAAGACAGCAACTTTTAGAATTAGCCTTAAGTCACCACTGTTATTACCGTTGGACGAAACCTTTTTCCTTCAGCCCCAATTTTGAAGAAGTACTCGGCTGCTGAAGCAAGATTAGGAACCTGTAGGAAATGGATATCTAGATATTATCACGAGAGCAAGTTCTTCTACCTTTTGAAACCAGAAAAAGAAAAACTAATAAATCATTTAGAAGACCTGAGAAAGAACATTTACATACTTCAGCTGCTACCATTGACCGCAGCCTGGTAGCAATAAGTGATAGTTCATCGGCAACAATTGAAAATGGGTCAAGTCGTTCCTGGAAAATGTACCACTATCTCAATAGAGTGCTAAATCAAAATTAGGTACAAAGGAGAAGTGACAGTAATTTTTCCAGGACAAGTTTAAAACATGTAACACACTATGTGCAACAACAATTAAAACAAGACATACCAAAGGAGTTTAACAATGGCATAAGGCACTTTTCTTCAACTGATTGTTTAATTTCTGAATCGAAGTCTGAACTGCCTTGGACATACATTCTAGAATGTTTTATAACATAGGATCTTATAAAGTAAATACTATACCAGGATGTGTTTGATGTACTTAAGGACGATAATGAGCCTGACTAGCTAGCAAGCTACTCGGATTCGGCTCGGTCAAAGCTCGGCTTGAGTGAGTTCGACATAGCTCGCGCTCGGCTCTAGACCTTAACAAGCTGATCCGAGCCATTCCAAGCTCCGCTCAAAAAGCTCGAGAAAAGGCTTGGAATAATTATATATGATATATACTCCATACACACTCGTATGTTTCGGTGTTGTTAACTTGTTTTCATGGTTAAATACTTTAAGTCCCCTTCTCCTTGTGGACTTGTATAATTTAGAAAATGTATTATGGTTAATTGTAGACTTCAAAAAATAAATATATCTGTTTCCAAACAGATTTTCACATGTTATTTTTCAAAACTTCAAAAAATAATATTTAAAAGCAATTTGAGGAAAGCAACAAGCCAAGATCGAGCCCGGAGCCAAGCTCAAACTGTCTAATTTGAGATCAAACCTAAAATTTCAAGCTCGATGGGCTTCGAGACCGAGCTGATCCTAGGTAGGCTTAGACTCAACTCGTTATAACCCTTAGATGCACTTCTTCAACCTAAAGAGCATCCAATGCCTATTGGAATATTGAAGTGAAAATTAAGAAATAACATCAAGGATTGAAGTAGTGGTTACAACTACAAGCATGATTGAACACCTGGGCAACTTCCATAATTGCTATTGTGTAATCTCCCAAAGACAAGTCATGTTAACACGTGAGAGGACATTGAGGCCACCACAAGAAATTTTTCCGTAACCCTATTCTGTAACATAGGAGCCATGTAAGAGCACGTATTTCTCATCTTAGGAAAAAACTAACTCTCTCATTTAGTAAAAGCGTGTTTTAAAAGCAACTAGTCTCTTCTTGTTTACACTCTCCAAAATCAAATAAAGTGTTCAACATGGGACATTTTGTGACACTTAAAGATATGTTAATCCAAATTTCAAGGTACACCAAACACATAAATGCCTTAACTCTGTTTTACTATGATATAGAAATAGTTTTAATCTACTAGACAATCTGACAAAAACAACGATTGGTGAATCTGAAATCTTATACAACACTACCACCTTTTCATAACCAAAAAAGGGAAGTACAAGGTGGAAAAAGCTGATAACATTATACAATCTAGATACAGTACTGGGAACCACCAATGGGAATCCATTTACAGTTGGGTTAATTCAAGCAATTCCCCTGTTTTCTACAGACGGTAATGCTAGGTTTTAAATACTTGTGCTTGTGAACTTGATTAGGGAATCGAAATCAGAAGTTGTTGTCTCCCCCTCTCTGTCTCCTTTCACTATTTTCACTCTTGATATAGTTACTCTCTTCCTATGATACACCAGAAAGACCATTGAACACACACAATATCTTTTTGGAATACTAATGGAAAGATATGAACAACTTTGAATGACATTAATAATCACCAATAAGAAGTAACTTCCATTGATCATTCAATATTCTTACCTTTCCTTCCATGAATGCAAGGCTTGAATCTGTATTCACCAAATCATCACCAATAACATCATTTACAGCAGCTCTTGAGCTGAGCAAACAAACAACATCAATAGTCTAAAACAAATAAATTTAAAACCTTTTCAAAGAAATAAAATAGCATGAAGCACAGATACTTAAGTCTAGAGTTGTGTCACATACATGATACGTCTCCGTATCTTAGACATATAGAGTACCGCTTGAATACCCACAAATATTTCTTCTCTCCTATTTTTTTTCGTTCTTCTATTCTTCCTCCTTATATCTTTTTTTTTCTTTTTTTCTTTTCAACTTTCTTTTTATTTTTAATAATTTAAAACTTATTTTATGTTTGTCCTATCTTTAACATTCTCCGTCTCCGTTTTTGTGCACGTATTCATATCAAAGCAACACAAGAGTAACAAATATATAAACAAACGGAAAAACGAGCCACTTATTGAACCTAAAATGTCTGCAAAATCCTGCCCACTTAATCCCTGCAGCTGGCGTCCTGCTATACCTACTTCTCATCAGCTGCTTATATAAATAATTAAAAAAACATCATTAAAAGGGGAGATACGAAACAATCAAATGAATCACGAAGCAATCAAAACACAGATTTACCATATCAATGAAAACTTACGCATCTAACGGCGGAGAGTGGTTCTGCAGCAGCGGCGGCAGCGGCGGCGCGATGTCTTAACAAATGAAGAAGAGCTGCTCTTGCCATATCAATGAAAGGATCTGGTTTTCCCTAGGGTTTATGCGAGTCGAAGCGCTTGAACACAGATTTGTATATGTCCTTTTCCAGGTTTCGGCGGCTCTACCTTTCTCTGCTACAGTCGGTAATTTGCCCCGTATGACTTTATTTATGGTCATTCTTTCTTGCTTCACATTTTATTTTCCATATATTGAAAAAGGATAAACTCCAAAACAATGGGGGTAAAATATGTAAATAGTTGTTTTGTTATATAGCTAGAGCGTTGGTTAGTTTTCAAATATGAAAAAATTAAAAATATCACTCGATAGCACTTTTAAAAGTAATATAGAAAGAAAAAAACCTAGCAGCTCATTTTTTTCTCTCAAAATATTTTTTTAGTCACTTCTTACTTTAATCGATCCCTTTGATCTATGATCGACAATCAATCTTAGTATTAATTGTCGACCACTGAATTTATTATTATTTTTTATTTTTTAATAAGAATCTCTACTTTTATAGCACGTTGTTTTTGTCCTTGTGACACGTTTTTCTTCTATCTTTATGATATGTTTTGTTTTTGTTTGTGGCATGTTTTAGCATACCCTAGTGATCGATTGTTGTTCACACGGAGATTCAATCGATGTTAGTTTTTTTATTTATGTTTTTGTCGGAGATCACTTGAAAAGTTATCCCCACTCGGTTGATGTCGTTTACCGATGAAATCAATCATGGGTAACGATACTTTTTGCATGACAGTTTGGATGGTCTACAACTCCTTTCTTTCTTCGTTATGCGTTTCGTTTGAACAGAGACAAGGAGATTCAGGAAGCTTCTGAATTTTATCGGCATACTTATTTCCATAAAAATTTTATTTTTCTTTGTTTTGGGTTGTAAAAATCTTTAGATTGTTTAATCTAATTATTTTATTTCTTAATTGCGATATAATTATAATTTTTCTATGGATTTAATAAAATTCAGTGGCATTTGCCAAAAAAAAATCACTCGATATAATAAAAATAGGGAGAATTATAGGAGTGGTCACCAAACTATCGATCTTATCCTGTTTTAGTTACTTAATTAATTTTTTTGTTAAAATCATTATTTTCGTTAAATATTTTCTTTGTTTTAGTTCAATTATATTTTTCCTCCCATTAAATATTTTGTTTATTTTCGTCTCTCTATCAATAGTCTAACGAAATTGTTCATAATCTTTATTTTCTATGTTATCACCCCTCTTTTTGTCAGCAGAAGACATAGTATATTTTTTTTTGGTGCGGCTAAAAGAATTCGAACCTAAGACTTAAAAGGAGTTCAAACGAGTAATTTGGTCGATGATCGAATCGAATTATTAAAAATTGAATTAATCAATTTTTTAAAATATTAAACTGTTAACTGAAGCATTTTTTATAAATACATTGATCGAGATGAACAAATTTTGGTTAATTTAGTCGGTTAATCGAAATTTGTTATAAAATTTTGGGTAAATTACACAAATGATTACTCAACTATGTTAAAATAATCTTTTTAATCACCAAACTTTCAAAAGATAAAAAACAACCATTAAAATTATCAAATTATTATAAACGAATCATTATTTATTGCATATTATAAATTATCGGTAAATATTAAAAAAATTAATTATTATTATTTTTTTAATAATTTAATAAATTTAATTATCGTTTTGTGCTAATTTTATAAAATTTAATGATTATTTTATAATTTTAAAATATTTAGTAACCGAAATAAATATATATAATATATAAAACATAAAAATTTCGATTCCGAACATCAAACTTTAAAAAAAAATTAATCACTCACCATCGAACAAAGTTCGGTAGCCAGATCGTTTAATCTAATTATTTCGATTTGATCGATTAATTTAGTTTAACCAACCGTTTAAACACCTTACTAAAACCTAACTATTAAACTAGGTTTAAGATTTAATTAAAATTTATCCAAATAAATATTTAAGTTATGCTCTTTCAACCTCAAAAATAAGAAAATTTGTCTCTATAGAGATTTAACAAACAACAGCTTGCACAAAAAGTAAGGTCTTTAATCCTAAACTAGGTTGAAAATTAATTATATATCTATAAATTTATTCTTTAATTTAAGATATATTAGTATCTCAAAATTAAATTAAAATACTACTAAAATCAATCTAAAATTATTTTTTCAATTAGTTTAGTAATAAAAAGTTAATTATTGTTGTGAATAAAGTAAAGAACAAGAATAAAATAGGAGAATAAAGATGAGAGACAAAAGGGAGAGATTTTATTATATTCTCAAAGTAGGGTTGTATACAATGCTTTGTCCAAAGTCTATATTTATAGGCATAAGATGGAAACCCTAATTCCAATGGGTATTAAACCCTAATAATAAAGCTCATTAAACTTTAACTTAATATATGGATATCCACCATGAATAAATATATATTCATAACACTCCCCCTTGGATATCCATGAAGATAATGTGCATCGTTAAAACCTTACTAAGATAAAACCCTATGGGAAAAAAATCCTTAGTGGAGGAAAAAGAGTACACACATCTTTGATACGTATAATATGTTGCCTCATTAAAAACCTTACTAGGAAAACCCATTGGGACAAAACCTCGGTTAAGGGAAAAAGAGTGTAACGTGTATTTACTCCCCCTCATGAAAATATCACATAAGATCTTTGAATCTTCATAATTCAATATTGAATACAATCTTCAAATGTTGAAGTAGATCATGCACTAGTGGATAAATCTTCCAAATCATTGCTTGAAATGATTCATTGAATACTATTCATCTGAAAATCATGAGGGACGAAACTTGAAGAAATATGTTTCGTTTTATCATATTTGATATATCCACCTTGAGATATAAATTTTATATTATCTCTGTACAAGATAGCTTGCATCTTATCTTGTGAAAAATAATCACATATCTTCAGGATATGTTTAGCCAAACACATATTTCGGCTTTGCCTCTTGCATAACAATTATTTAAAGGTAATGATCTCGTAACACTTAAATAATATTTCTGGACTAGCTAAGATATGATGCTTTCAGATCAAATAATGTGTATATTGTGCTTTAGACCAAAAATATCATTACTCTTTTCGTGAGGCAAAAAAATCTTTGTTTACAGTAAGAGACCTAGCAACAACCATAAGGGTGATCAATAGATATGCGTTATGCATGTAAAGTCTCTTTTAATATTTTTCTGTATGTCGATTGATGCATAAGGATTTGAGGAGATCTCTTCACGAGTCTCAACTGTATTCAAATCATCGACATACACAACAATAAAAGTTCAGAGCTAAACCTCTTAATAAAAATGCCCGGGGAGAGTAAACAATTCATATAGCATTATGCTAATAAGTATTCAATGAGACGATTATGCCAAATACACCTAAATTGTTTCAAGCCATAAAAAGATATATGCAATATGATTGAATAATGTTCTCGAAAACTTGAATTAACTATTTATGGCAATCTATATCTTTCCGTAAATTTCATATAAATATTACTATCAAGAGGCCCATTCAAATAAGATGTAACAACATTCATTAGACAGAAATTGAATAATTTTATTTATTGTCAGACTGATCAAAAGTAGTTGCATCCACCACCAAGGAATAAATTTTCCTCATAATCAATTTCATGTCTTTGTGAGAATCCTTGTGCAACCAAATGAGCTTATATATCATGATTTTCCCTTTTGATTTCTCTTTCTCACAAAGGCTTGTTTATATCCACGAACTTTACACATTTCAATGTATGGGCTATAGGCCCAAATACTTCTCTTTTCAAAAGAGATTTTAGTTTCGCCTTAATTGCCTCTTTCATGTTGGTCAATCATTTCTTTGTTTACATTGCCCAATTGACAATGACTCATGATCCACATCATCAAATAAAATCTCTAGTGCTATATTGCATGCAAATATACTAACGACGTCGATTTAATTTCAGTTCCACTTGTTACCAGACATGATATAATCTATTGAGATCTCTTTATTATCAGGTACCTAAGTCATGTCAATGTCTCTGTTGGAGACCATTTAATCTCTTTTAGAGATTTTCAAAATCATTGATTCCTCGATCAAACTATCATAAAATATAGCTCCTTTTCTTTTTTCAAGGATTTCTTTATCTTTGGAACTTACTTGTCTACTATGCTTCAAGCGTAAGTTAGACTCATTAGCAACTAGAGTTTGTCTTTCCATGACATCAAATTTAATTGGAGTAGTCATAGCTGGTATACGTGACTTAGTCACTCTTTTAGGGTCAACAAAATCATCTGGCAATTGATTTGCTAAATGAATTATCCATTGAACTTATAGTTCACATTGTGTAGTACGTGGATCAAAAAGAGAAAATGATAATTCATTCCAACTTATTTCTTTCCCCAGCTATTATTTTCTCCCCCTAATGTTGGGTAAATTGACTCATTAAAATGATAGTCAATAAATCGGGTTGTAAATAAACCCCCTATTAGAAGCTCTTATATATATTCCCAACAAAACTCATCTTTGTGCGTTGTGGTGGAGCAATTAGAACATATATCGCATGCCCAAAATAAAATTAAGATGAGAAATATTTGGTTCCTGAACAAGAATCATTTATAATGGGGAGAACTTATGATCATTTGTTGGCTTGATGCGAATTAGTGATACTACATGCAAAATGATATATCATCAACATTATCAAGATCGATTGTCTTTATAAGATAATTTGGAAAATGTGCTTGTAATTTTATCAACTGAGCAAGTAGTCTCGCAAACACCAAGTTGCGGGTTAATAACATGGATACATATAACCATCTAGTCGATGCATCGATAAAAATCGTAAAATATCTAGATGGACTATAAGAAAGGTGTATGGGCCCACATATATCACCTTGTATCCATTCTAGAAAATTAATAGCACTCTATCTTAGATGTTGATGATTGAATAATCAAATTACTTTTATAGCAAGTATCACGTGAAATATTACTATGAAGAAAATCTTAGTTCTTTAATAAATGACAACATGAAAGTGTCAGGAAATTTTCGCATCATAATTGAATCAGGATGGTCTAACCGGTCATGCCAAATAAAATTATCAGTAAGCATCTAGTTTACAATAGCATGAGCTTCAATTTGTACTAATTCTTATTTAGTACAATATGGATGACAGTGCATGTAATTTTGCCAAGATTTCATTATTGCTTGAGTTATACTCGTAATATTGAGATAGTCAACATTCCCTTGACTAATATTCTCAATATATTTCTGCAAATATTTTTAAAATTCAATAAGTATCTTTGCGACTTTGACGAGCATAATGCACTGTAAATATGAGATAAAATCTCATTTGACAATAACATATTTGCTTAGTCAGAACTTTCTATGATATTAGTACTTCCGGATATAGTACTCATATTATTCCCTTACATTTAAAATGGGAAAATATGCATAATTATGCACCTTTTAATACGTGCTTTATTTCATTCACTTCGGGAAATGAAAAATATATGCTCTGTACTATTCACTTCGGGGAATGGAAAAATATTAAAAAAAATAGCACATCATATCAAATTGGATCGAAGATAAGATCTCAAGAGCTCTTCTGAAGCACAAATATTTTAGTACTTTGAGATATAGTACTCATATTTCCCTTGTATTTAAATGGGAAAATATTTCTTATGCTTAAGTATTGTATGAGTACTTGCATTGTCTGCTAAGCATAAATCGCCATAAATTATTGCATATTTTATTCCGGAAGTAATCATATTCTTTTAAAGGAAAAAATTGACATAAAAGTTAAATAAATAATATATAAAGTAAGTTAACATAAATAAATAATAAATAAAAATAAATTAACATAAATAAATAAATTAACATTAAACAAAATAAATTAAAGATCAATTATTCCTTAAGAATTTATAAAGGAAATAAATGGCGAATTATTCCCTTCAAGGGTTATGAGAAAAATTATTAATATCCAATTGAGTTGGATTAATAACGCCATTATTTTCGCCATAAGAAAATCTGTTTATATGTTCTTTAATTTATCATTAATGATTATGAATAAAGTCCATAATACTTCAGCGTTTGACAAGTACGAGATCAATGGTTTGTACCATCACATTGATAACATAAAGATTTTGATGTGATCTCTATCATTCTTGTCATCTTTATAATTCCACTTCTTGTGGATATAAGTATTCTCAAAATAATCATCTTATCCATGTCTATTTTATGATCTCAATCATGACCACAATTACTAATGTAACATTTATTCTTTCCGCTATAAAATATTACATTCACTTCAGGGAATGGAACGGAGCCAATAGGTCTTTAAAACCTTTTCACGATATTGTGTATACAGGACAACTTTAATGTGTGAAAAGTGGAATATGTTTTTGTAACATATCCTCATCAATGATACTCTGGCATATAACTGAGTTTTATTCACTAACCATATAGTGAATTATCACGTTTGCATTCACTTCAAGGAATGAAACAAATTCAATAATCGCATGGAATAAACATCATGCTTGCAGTCACTTTAGGGAATAACATAAATTCAATAATCGCATGGAATAATCATCATGCTTGCATTCACTTTAAGGAATTTCATAAATCCAATAATTGCATGGAATAAGCATCATGCATGCATTCACTTCAGGGAATGCATCCCATAAAAATTCTTTGATCAAGACGGTTTTCGTACCTTGAACTTGAGAGAAGTCTATAGTCGAGTTTTTCGACACACAAAAAAATATTGCTTCCAAGCAAATATAGACTTTATAATATTCATACTATTAAATAGTAATTGATCAACCGATATATATATTCAATATATACAAGGAACAAAAATTTAATCCTTATACGAAGCGTTGTTAAACCGGTTCACAAGGTCCTTCAAAAGGAACCTCCTTTGAGACCAGTAGCCTCGCAGAACGGGATGTCCAGCCAATATACTTGGATTAAACAAAGAACATATTAATTAATTAAAAGTTTAATATTTATTCTAATATCATGTAATACTTAGAACATGATTAAAACATAAACTTTCGTCATAATAATAAAATAAACAAATATTGGTTATAAATAAAGACAAAAGAAATCTCAAATTAAATAAATAAAACATACTGAACTTTCTACTAATTTGAATATAGGATAGATTTAGTTACCAATATCTTGTTAAAATCTTTTTCGAGAATTGTCGACAAGAATCACGATATTTGAGCCACTTTATCGCTACACAAATACCAAACAACCAAAGATTTTAATAAATTAAAATCAAATCAAATATCAAGAGAGAAAAATAACCGATAATTAAAATATAATTGAGGGAGAAGAACTTATCTTTGATTTATGCCAATAACAAATTCTTTTCAATAACTCCTTCAAGATTTGAACGACAAACATCTCCGTTGGTTAGAGTCTCGTGCTGATAACGTGTTGCGAATAAAGTAAAGAACAAGAATAAAATAGGAGAACAAAGATGGGAGACAAAAGGGAGAGATTTTATTATATTCTCAAAGTAGGGTTGTATACAATGCTTTGTCCAAAAGCCTATATTTATAGGCATAAGATGGAAACCCTAATTTTAATGGGTATTAAACCCTAATAATAAAGCCCATTAAACTTTAACTTAATAAACAGGGATATCGACCATAAATAAATATATTCATAACAATTACTTATTTTTATAAAACTATATTAGATTATTCTAAAATTTAAATAAATATATATAATTTATTTATTACATGTAAACGAAATAAATGTTGTTTAAAAAATTATATTTTATTTTAAATAAAAATTATAAATTTAATTTTTAAAAATTTTAATATTAATTTTAAAAAATAAATATATAATTATTTAATTATTATTTATATTTTAAAAAATGAAAAATAATTCTAATTTGATCTTAAATTTTAATTACATTTCAAGTTATTAACCTTTCTTAGTGGATAAATATCATTGCTTTTGGTGCAAAATATTTTTAGTTCAAGTCTTCGTAACTATAGATAATAGGACGACTAATAAAATTTACATAATAATAAATTTAACCCTTAAATTTAAAATTTAAAATTTTAACCCTTAAATTTTAAAAACAAAGCCAATTTAATTTCTAAAACCTCAACCTTCGTATTCTTCTATTCTAAAATTCAACCTATCGAAAAACAAATAAGTTTTCTTTTAATTTATATTTTCCAAAAAATAATTATGAAGCTTTGCTTTTTCAATATTTTTCCCGTTCTTAATATTCTCTCATATTTTTCGTCAATCGTCAACTAGAAACCAAATTTTATTTTCCAATTTCTTAAAGACTTATTTCTTGTCCCCGATATTTTATTGTTTGATTTTTAAAATCAAAACTCAAAGGTTGTTTTTTAATTAGAATAAAAAAATAAATAAAATCTATCAAAGATTTGGGTAAAAACGATGTTAGGATTTGAGAGTAGAGAAAAATAAATTTTTAAAGGATAAATTTATAATTATTCTTATTTAAAAAAATACAAAGAATCAAAAGTAAAAATATTCTCCGTCAGGGGCAACAACCCCTCCCGTTCATGTTGTAGATTCGTCATTGAACTGGTTAAAACAATCATTTACAATTAAGTTTCACACTAGGAATGTAAATGAATTGAATTTGGATAAAACTTTATAAAGTTCGAATTTAATTGACAATCAAACCTCCAATTCAATCCAAGTTCAAATATATTAAGTTTGAGTCTCGTCCGAATATAATATTCCGAATCAGAATTTAAATTTAAAATCTAAAATTTTAAAATTTGATATTTTTTTAATTAGAAACTCAAACAAATGTTATTTTTTTCTTAACTAGAAGAGACGAAAAAGATTGAATCTTGTTTTGATCTTAAAACTTCAGTTTCAACCACCCTCAATATTAAAAAAGAAAGTAATATACGAAAAATTTGTTAGTTAATAAACCAGTAAACTCACAAAGAAAACAAGAAAGTTCAAGAAAAGGTGAAATACGATCTGTATTTTTTCAGAGAAAGGGATAAAGACAATAGACAATAACAACCAAAGCCAAAAAGACAATCCCTAATGCCTGCCTTACTTAATATAGATTAAATGGAATTGTTTAAAAAAATAAAAATAACACTTATTTTAGTATCAAAACGCTACATTTTGACTCTTTTAAACTGATTTCCAATGATTAGTGGATAAGTGTGATATCAATACCCCTCGTCAAAACCATCATTGTTCTCAAGGATGAAAATAAGGATAATCCAGTTGCAATTTATGGTGGAGTTTCTAGGTAGCATCTTCTAAGAAACAATTGCTCCACTCTATCAACACCTCAGTCACTGCATGTTTTTCCTCTTAGAAATCTTTCTATCAACAATTTTAATAGGTTCCTTCACAATAGTGCCATCAGGTCTTATAGTAGGCCCGAATTGGGTGAACCTTCGATCCATCTGATAACTTCAGCTTATAAGCGATCTTCCTTATTTTTTTAAAGATATGAAAAGGCCTGAATCATTTGAGAGTAATTTTTTGATTCCTCCTGCCTTGTACATATTGTTGTTTGTATGGTTATAACTTTAAATACACTCAATCTTCTATGTTGAACAACCTATCATCCCACCTCTTATCAGCTTGCTTCATCATCATTTATTATGCCTTCTTAAGGTAAAACTTAAGCATCTTCCCTGCAGCTTATCTTACTTGGAGGCTTCACTCAACTCAGGCAACAAGAGATTCACCAGTAGAGTATGGAAGATGCACAACTGACTCCTGACCATAGAGAGAAGTTTGATGAAACATTTCTATTGACAAGTCCATAAAAATCCTAAATATTATATCATATTTTCACTCGATTATTGCTTGTAAAGGACATATTTAATAACAATTAAGGATAATTCTGCATATTTTTCATTTTCTAACATCTATGCACTCACTTTGTCATTTTATCTATTATTTGGTGTAAAACAAGTATGGTTAATGATTTTCTTTCTTAGTTAGGAAATAACCATGCAGGAACAACCAAATAGATGAATGGATGTTGGAACATGAGCTGAATTGCAAGGATGCACCTATCACGACAGCAGATCGCCCGCCACGGCAGTAAAGGAAAGATGATAACTGGTACTCGATAAATAAAGAAAAATATGTTGAATCCAATGGATGATATGCGAGACAAAACAGAAGAGAAGAAATAGAGTCAAGCTATGGTCAAAGCTGACGTGGAATTAAGGAGTTAAATTAGGAAATAGAATAAAAGAGTTGTAATTCAATAAAGACATGTATTTTTTTTTCCTTTTAGAACTCTTATTTTTAAGGAAGTCTTTAACCTAGGCTTGGTCTATATAAGGGCAAACCCCTAAGGTTAGGAGGAACAAGTCGGTTCTCATAGACAAAACCCTAGCCGCCGACAAAACTCATCATGTTCTAAACTCCATCAAGGCTTAAGTATTTTGTGGAGTAGTTGGGGAAGAAATTTGTATCTTATTTGAGAGTTATTAATGCAATCTTATTTTTCATAGTTTATTCTCTCTTGGTTTTTACTCTTTTTCACTTACGAGCTCGAAAGATAAGTTTGTGAAGAAAAAATTATTTGTCTAATATTGAGAGAGTTAGTCTCACGAAACGAGAGAATACGATCTTTGCTCATGGGCATTGACTAATCCGTCTTAGAGATAAGTCAACCAGGATTTCAGCGACTAAAAGGAAATATACAATTTATTGCTATCCATCCTTAATTCACCCAGGGAGGTATCATCAAGACGTGGGTTTCAATAGTTTCCTCGTTTAGGGATAAGGAGGAACATTTTCGGATGCTCTATCGAACTATCGAAAGTTGAGTTGTCGACAAGGCATAACCCCGCCGAGGCAGCTGAGGCGACCCTTCGAGCGACCCGCCGCGACGGCAGTTCAACCACATGCATTAATAATTGGAGAATAAGTGTAACTGGATTTCCCTCTACAAAGCAAACTGCCTAGCCTTACTTCTTTCATTGTTATTTCCTTTAATTATTTTTTTTTATTTTTAGTTAATTCACCATTATTTCAAATTACTTGTGTCTTTACGTTTAAGTGCAGATTTATTTTGTAGTATAAGTTGATCAGTCCTTGTGGATACGATATCTGAAATACTACAACTTGGTAAAAGGTGAAGAAATCCAAGGACTCTATCCCGTCACCATCTATCATATTTTTTTCTCAACTTTGTATTAGCCATTACCATCAACTTACCCTTTCTCTTCAACAATCTGCCATCCAAAGTATTTTTAGAATGGGATGCAGGGCCATTTTCTAAATCTTGGATAATCTATTTTAGTTTATCATCTTTCTTTCAAGATTTCTGCACTTAATCCATCCAATTGGTGCTAAAAGTGCTTATGGCCAATATTTCCCTTTAGTAAACTTTGGATCCCTAGACTAGGCATCTACTACAATGTTGCTTAATCCTTTTCTATAACATACTTTATAATCAAAACTCATCATCTTGGCTATCCATGTTTGTTGAACTGATGTTATGGCCTGATTGTCAGTTAGAAATTTCAAACTTTGATGATCAATTCTAATTTTTTTAATTAGGTAAAAGCTTATTTTTTCATAACTAAAATCATTGTCAATTTTTTTTCTCTTAGATAAATAAAAATTAATGTTTAACACCCAACCCTTTACTAAAATAAATCAACGACCTCACATCTTGTAGAGATACTGCCCCACTCTACATGCTGAAGCATTTGTTTTTGGCAAAATCTCCTTGCTGAAATTAGGAAGTACTAATATAGGTGCCTTCACCATTGTTTCTTTCAACCTTGACATCTTTCTTGAGTAGATCAGTCAAGGGTTTTACCATCCCACCATATCCTTTAATGAACCTTTGATAGTAATCAGGGACCCAATAAACACTCTCAATTTTTCACATTTGTGGGAATTTCTCATTCCAGAATACTCTGAATTTTTTCTTGTCCATAGAGATGACTCCATTAGAAATAATATAGCTCAAATAATTCATCTCTCGGGCTTTAAATGCGCACTTATGTTCAGGAGAATACCTTGTAAGACACCAATAACATAATCCTTTTTTCCCTATATTTCTACTACTAAAAGTCTTCCCGAATTATTACTGATAGGACAAATCCCTTTCTTTGGTGAAGGAACCCTGCTCACTACTGTAGATGAATGCTTCCATTGGTGAAGGAACCCAGTCTCGTTACTAGTAATAATCGGTACTAATATCGGGTACTCAATTAATTGATTTATTATTAAGAAAATATGAGCAATAAGAGAATTTTTTTAACCATCAATAATATTATTAAATAATAAAATTAGAATATTATAGGCTTAAAAATTAAAGTTTTAAAACGATTCATACTTATAATATTTATGCATAAAAAAAGTTTGATAAAAAATAAAAAATAGCATCTATTACAAGCAAGAAAACTAGTATTGTATATTTGGTATTGGTCCCGGTTCTATTGGGTACCTATCAGATATCGGTTCTAGAAAAATCAATATCCATTCCAAGTCCCAATTATAACTGGGACTTAAATTTTTGATCTAATCTTGTTCCGGTGAAAATTAATACTAGATAAAAATTTACCGAATCTAATTGGATCTAAGACTAAAACCGAGTAATTTAGTTTTTTGCCCATTTCTATTGTCTCATGTACGATCTACAGGGTTAGTGGTTACCGGATAAAGAGCCCAATAAGTCAATTAGTGGTAAACTGGTGTCTTTTTTCCCAATAATCCTAAACCCCTGCTTTTACCCTTTGTAATATTGGTTCCATCATTCACCTTTTTATTTTCGACACCACGTCTCCTCCGGTCAATGACCTGTATTTAATAGCCATATTTATCATTAAGATCCCTCACATTTCGAATGTTCATATTTTTTGCATGTATAATAAATCAAATGTATACCCTCATATTCAATATTCTGTCGATGTCCATCAATAATGATTCCTTACACTACCTGCATATCAAGATCAACAATGATCAGGAGCCGTGCAAAACAGCCTCTCATTCCATCAGTTGCGTTACAATCAAATTACGTACAACCTTATCAATGGCGTTGACTAGTGTCTAAACAAGCTTTTAGTGTATTAATGATACAACAGTTTGGAAATGCGAACCCGTGCCATAATCTTTGAAGGATGATTTGATGTAGTGGAGAAATTACGATTCCCAGGCTGAATCGTTAGATAATATCCGTATGTAGCCTTGGGTCCTCATGATAGAAAATTTTAAAAGTCATCTTCCATTGCAAATCTGACCAAGAAATACTCGTTGTCTAGATCAATCAAGTGCATCTCTGCATATGGTCTCCATAAAGCATGGATTCTATTCAATAAGGCACAATATTTGGTTGACTTATCAAGCAAACGAATTATTACAAAATTAGCTTGTTTCTCATCAATTGCATCATGTACACTATCTGATCGATCACCTTTCAAAACCTCCGTTTGGTTACTCCTAGGGTTTCGATAGGGTTCATAACTTACCTCGGGCTAGCAATATCCATGGATGGTGGCTCGTCCGACCCAATTAAATGTATAAAAAACCCGATAAAATATTAGTTTGATGGATTCAAGTGAAAGTTTTTTTAACTCATCATCCGATTTTTCATCCACCTGTAATCACCTATAAAGCATCGGTACGGCAAAAGTACCTCGTTTCCTGTATCTGAGACGTCCCCGACACGGGGATGGCACAGGGATGGCTAGGGAACGTATCGGGGACAGCCGGTGATGATGGGGTACGGTCAAATTATCGTGGGGACGTTTGTTGACTTTTTGGT
Source organism: Abelmoschus esculentus (assembly GCA_035048815.1). Lineage (NCBI taxonomy): Eukaryota > Viridiplantae > Streptophyta > Magnoliopsida > Malvales > Malvaceae > Abelmoschus > Abelmoschus esculentus. The sequence goes on along the minus strand of JAUCBN010000063.1, from coordinate 6,269,677 downwards.
GACGTTTCGGGGACGTCATGTGATCTGCACATGCGTCCCCAGAGTTATTTTTGTCTTTTTTCACTTAAAAATAAAACCCCCAAATTAAATAGATTTTCATCTTCTTTCTATCAAGGGTTTCTAGCTTTCTACCGAGTGTTTCTTTTTTGGGGGTTAAAGAAGAGTTGAAGAGTGAAAACATTGATTCACCATTTAGGTAAGTTAGTTATTTCTTTATCTTGCTCTTCAAATACTTATTTGATGGGAACTGATTTTGGTTCGTTTGTTGATTTATTATTATTTTTTTTTTTTGCGTTGGTAGCCTTGAAATTTGGCTTTTTAGGGCTCTTAGCTTAAAACATTTTAGCTTATAAAAACAAGATTCTTCATTTTTTAAGTGATTTCCATAGGATAATCCCATAAAATCCACTTCCATTCAAGTAAAGAGCTTGTAATTTATTAAGGAGTGTTTTCAATTTTCACCATAGTTTATTATGATTTGTTTAAGTTGACGAGGACTGTTAATATTTTTTTCTATATGATTTTGTAACAATATAATGATGGATAGATGACTTTTGTTTATGTTTTGATGGAAAAAAATTAGTATGAACAATAGTTTTCAAGTGCATTATTCTAACTGCTATGTTGTGGGAGATTGGAGACAATAATGTTTATAATCATGTGTATTGAAGGATTAATATATATTTACTTTTAGCCCCATGTATTTTTTACACAACTTTTATATTCTTTAAAATATATTTTTCAGCCTTGAAATTGATTAAGTAGATTCGACTTAAATTTTATTATACACACTTTTTAGTTACAATTCAATGCTAAATAAAGCATTGGATGATGTCTTATTTTTTATTTTAATGTTTGTCTTTCTTGTATGATATTATTTGGTTTGGTGATGGTTATAACTTATACCTAATTCTTTTATTGTTGTTTTTCAATGTGAGCAGTTTAATTAATTGAAATATGGCATCCCAAAGGGGTGAATGTGATGAGCCTAATTTGGCTAGTAGTGGAACTGGAAGTGCTAGCGGGAGCGGGTCGGTTTCATCTTCACAAAATGAAAATTCTCCACTATGGAATTATGTGACAAATTTGGAAAAAAAGGGAGCTGCTGAAGGAACTTGGAATTTTCAATGCAACATTTGTGGTGAGACTCGTAGTGGGAGTTATACTAGAGTGAAGGCTCATTTACTTCAAATTTCAGGGGAAGGGGTTACAATTTGCAAGAAAGTAACAAAAAATCAAAATCTTGAATTGTTGAAGTTGTTAGAGGAATGAGAGAAGAGAGAGAAACAAGGACTATATAGAGAAATTCCTTTGCCTCATCAATCTCAAACTGAAATTGCAATTGAATCGTCATATAAGAAGAGAAAGTCCAATCTCTCACCTATTGCTAAATCATTCAATATGAATGTAAGGGTTCAACTAGATGAAGAAATTGCAAGAATGTTTTATACTGGTGATTTACCCTTTAATCTTGCTAGGAATCCTCATTATCAAATGGCTTTTACTTTTGCTGCGACTCACGACATAACCGGTTATGTGCCTCCTGGTTATAATAAATTGCAAACCTCATTGCTTCTACAAGAGAAGAATAACGTTGAGAAGCTCTTACAACCAATCAAAGCAATTTGGCAAGAAAAATGAGTGACTATTGTGTGGGATGGTTGGAGTGATCCAACAAGGAAGCCTCTTATAGAACTAATGTTTTGATATAATAATTGAAAAATAGTTTTGGACTAATTTGAAAAGACTTTAAAAATGGTTCTTATGTCCAAACAACTTGAAAATATATTTAAAAGGTTTTCGATAGATTTTAAAGGTGTTTTAAATGATTTAAAGAAACCAAAGAAGTGATTTTTACACAGGCGTTTCGATACGGTCTTGAACCGTTTTGGTACCTTTTTTTCACTGTGAATCTTGGTTTCGATACCCATTTCGATATACCCTCAACGATCATTTGAAACCTCCCAATAGCTAGGAGTAGTATCGAAACGACAAATGTTTGTTTCGATACCATGAGCTAAGGGTTTCGATACACCTTTTAGGTGTTTCGATACCGGTTCTTAAATGCTGGTTCAACGACTATTTCCCAAAGTAGCTGTATCGATACCACTTTTAGGCGTTTCGATACCACCTATACCAGAAGTAGAAATAAGCCTTGAAATCAGCTCCAAACGGCTCCAAATCAATCCCAACAGTCACCAACGGCTAAAAGCTCATTTGGGATGATAAAAAGAAGCCTCATGCATCAAGAGAAGACCAATGGTTTAATTGTAACAACATTATGATCAAACAATTGTCTTAGTGCTTAATTCTCATCTTTTGGATAGAAAACACTTGTGAGATTAATGTTTATGTATGATCAAGTGTCTTAGGATTGGGTGAGAGCTTAATTGCAAACAATTAGCTTTATTAGAAGGATTTAAGTTTGCTTAAGAATTCTTTTTTTGAGTGAATTCCCAAAGTTCGGTTGTAAACTTTGGATGCTTGATTCGGGTTGTGAATCAAGGTTGTAAGGTTATCCCTTTGTTCCTCAAAAGGTTGAATTCTTAATGAATTGTTGGAAATCCTTAGTAGAAAGCTAAGGTAGTGGATGTAGGTGCTTGATCGAAGGCCGAACCACTCTAAAATCCTTGTGTTCAATTCTTATCTTTTTGCTTCCACAACCAACACCCAAATTAAGTGTTCTCCATCACTTGGCTAAGTTAAATCGGTAATTCATCGAGCCTCTTCAAGCATAACACCTCTCATTAACTTCATGGTTACTTCTAGAAATGGACCAATGTTTCTTAAGGCTTTAAATTGTTTTGGCGAAGTTAAGGATAAATTCTTCATTGCCAATTTGATGAAAGAAGTTATTGATGATGTGTGTCACCAAAATGTGGTGTAAATTATTACTAATAATGCAACTAATTGCAAGGGAGTGGGAGAGATTATTGAGAACATGTATCCTCATATCTATTGGACACCATGTGTTGTCCATACTCTTAACCTTGCACTGAAGAACATTTTTTCAGCAAAAAACACTAAGGGAAATGAGGAATAATATAGCTTGTGCAATTGGATTAATGAAATTCATGGGGATTCCGTACAAATCAAGAATTTTATCATGAACCGTAATATGAGGTTGGTAATCTTTCAAAGATTTAGTCCTCTTAAGTTGCTTTTAGTGCCGATATTCGTTTTGCATCGGTCATTGTGATGCTAAAAAGGTTTAAGCTAGTCAAACGTGGACTTCAAGCAATGGTCATAAGTGATGAATGAGCTTCTTATAAAGAGGAAGACACATGAAAGACAAACTTTGTGAAGAAAAAACTTATGATTGATGATTGGTGGGATAAAGTGACTTACATCATTGATTTCACAATGCCTATCTATGACATGCTTAAAGTATGCGACACCAATAAACCATCCCTTCATTTGGTATATGAGATGTTGGATTCAATGATTGAGAAAAGTGAAGTTTGAAATTTACAAGAAGGGAAATCGTTCTCTTTCAGACTTTATCCATTTTTATCATGTTGTTTACAAGATTCTTATTGTTCATTGGACAAAGAGTTATACTCATCTTCATTGTCTAGCTCACTCACTAAATCCAAGGTATATAATCTTGTTAGTTTTAAATTTTATATTCTTAAATTTTACTTCCTTTATATATATATATATATTAAATGTTGTAGGTTTTACAGTGATAGATGATTAACCGAAGATCCTAGTAGAGTTGCTCCTCATAGAGATGGTAAAATATCTCGAGAGAGAATGAAGTATTTTCGTAGATTATTTTCAAATGATGATGATTATGACAAAGTCTTGGATGAATATGCTCATTTTTCACTTAAGAGTAGACCTTTTGAAGATTTAATTTCTCTTACAAAGAGATATTCTTCGGATCCGAAAAGTTGATGGACAAACTTTGATGCCGAAACTCCTTTGCTCCAATCTTTGGCTTTTAAAGTGTTTGGACAACCTACTTCATCATCTTGTTGTGAAAGAAATTGGAGTACTTATTCTTTCATCCACTTGCTTAGGATAAATAAAATAAATCCAAGTCGTGCCGAAGATTTAGTTTACATCCACTACAATCTTCGTCTTTTATCGAGGAATTCTAGTCAATATGAGGATGAGAAAACAAAGATGTGGGATATTGGTGGAGATGCATTTGATTCTCTAGGTGAAGTGGGTTATTTGGAGTTTGTCGAACTTTCACTCGATGATTCGAAATTGGAGAACGAATTAATCTCGGTTCATGTTAACAACGATTGATTGCATCTTTGTTATTTTGTTTCTTAAACCTTTTAAGGATTTGTATGATGTTAACTATGTTATTTTTAATCTTTGATGTGATTTTGTTTGTTGTTGAATATTATAATCGGATTATGAATTTGGTTGTTTGTTGTTGAAAAATATTATCGGTTTATGAATTTTGTTTGTTTGTTGTGGTTTTTTTATACCTTTTGATATGATTTTGTTTGTTGTTGAACAATGAAACTCATTATTATTAAGGTCATTTAGTAATATAATTCTTTTTTTAATTTATTGTATTATGAATTTTAATATTTTTATTATATATATTAAATTTTATATTATATTTATCGTACCCTTGTCGTACCTCTACCCTGTAATTTTAGAAATTGTCATTTCCCGTCCCCGTCCCCATATCCGTATCGGTACAACTTAGGTAATCACTAATTTTATCCAGGGTCTTTGACCGTTTTAATTTTTGTTCCAATTTAAATAACGAGCTTAAGTTTAATTATTATAAACAAAATCCAAAAACATTATATGTGTATATTATTATTTTGTTTATACTTTTTGTAGTCGTTTTTATTTTATTTTCGTTCTCCTTTCATTTTATTATCATTGTAAATATTATTACTATTTATTATTATTATTATTATTACGACGACGACAACGATAATAATGATGATGAAAAAATATAAATAAATAAATAAACTTAATATAAACAATGATATCATTTATTATCAGTCCATTACAATAATTTAAACTTAAAAACATTAAATACAAGCTCGTTTTATTAATGCAACCCGAGTTTTTAATTACAAAAGGTCGAATCTGGACCAAATCTAATAAACCCATAACTGATTACAACTAGAACCCTAATAAAACCCCTCTTTTATTACTTGCGTAGCTCGTTTGTGTCCGTTAGATCTGTATCAGATCTAACGGTCACGATTGAAGGAAACATAAAGATCTAGAAGCTTCACACGCTCCACGCGCAGTCGATCCAAGTCCCCACGCGCGTGTGCAAGCCATGCGCTGTCTATTCGAATACCCCAGATGCCCTTTCAGTTTTCGGTCGCTGCCCGATCTTCGTCTGATCATGTCACCGATGGTTCCCTTTGCCTCTCCTTCATCCACATCATGCAAGAAAACAAAAGAGTACATCAGATTCATACAAAAAACGCCAAATAATCCAATAAATTTCAGTAATTTCAGAGGGAATTATCAGAGGAAAAAATCTAAATTTCAAGAGGAATCACAGTAGAAGTACGAAAATTATCAGAATTTCCTTTTCATCGATGTACTTGTTCGGATATAAACTGAATCAGAACCATTGTAATGGGGACTTTTTCCCCATACCCAGAATCAATAGAATGCAATCTTTCGACGTATAACCTCTATTCTTTTCAATTACATGCAAGAAACCGAAATAAAGTTTAGGGTTTCGTTTGGTTTTACCTTTAGAAGAACAAGTTGTCGGTCAGTTCTTCCTTTCCTCTCCCCTCGCCTTCGAACTCAGAAATAAAACCAACGACCTTCGGATTTTCGATGGTGACCCGAAAGAAGAAGTGAAGCTTGCACCATTTTCTTCTTTCAAAATTGAGAGCAAAGAGTTTCTAACTCTATTTTTGTTATAAAGAAGGTTTTCTAATTTAATTTAGTAAAAACTGATTTTCGATTTGAGTTTGGGGTTAAAAGAAACGATAGAAATTTTTTTAGTTGATTTTTGGTTCGTCGGCCACTGCTAACGGCGAACAGTGTACAGTGGTTTCTGAAAAAGTCGTCAAAATCTGGGTAATGTTCTTCATTTGCTGCATTTCCCAAAAGAACATTCATATGTTCTTAATGCTTCATGGATACAGACGAAGATTTCAGAGGATTTTGAAGAGTTGTTTGATTTTGGTTTTCTGTGTTGAAGTGTAATGAAATAGGGGGTCTAATTTTGGGTAAAAAGTATGTTTTATACTCCTAGAATATTTTAAAAATAAGACATTTGTTTCATAAATCCCTCCGTGTAATATAAATTTCGTCTGCAGTCTCTGGACTTTTGATTCGTTTTTCGATTTGGTCCCTATTTATGCCTCATTTATCCAATTTACAAACGGGTTAATTATTTTGAGTCCCTCCGTGTTTTAAAGCTTCTTTTTCAAGTCCTTCCGTTTTCCAGAATAGAAATGCTTCTTTATTTATTGGATATTTATTTGTTCATGCACCTTTATATCATGGTTTGTATATGTGCATGTGAATGTTTATTCCTTTGTGACATATTGTTCATTATTCATATTTGTTATGTTTTGCACATGTATGTGTCATGTGATAATATTAAGGTTATATTTATTATTAATTAATACTTAATGCGGTGTTTTGATATTCGGTCATAACGAGCCTGATACCAAACATAGTGATGGCGGTGTATGCGTTTACCTTCAAATATCAAAACTTTTAAAATACATTCGAATTCATAAATAAATCGTAATTTAATGTCACTATAATTCGGAAAATTTAAAATTAATTAAGCGGTAGTTTTGTAAATGTGCCAATTTTTGGGCGGTTTTAAACGCTAATACCTTTTTAGTTGCAAACGACTCTCGAACACGATTTTATTTCGAATCTCTAATTTTACGGTGTCTGGTCTACCAAAGTGACCGATGGCGACTCCAATTTCTTCAAATCCTTAGCTTTCCAATTTTCAATTCTCTCTTTTTAAACCTAAATTTCTATATGAAAATTCCCAATGCCTAATTTTTCAAATCCCTAATTACCTTTGTTTTCTAATCCCTAAATTCTTAATTTCTAAATTCGCTTTTCAAAATTCCTAATTTTTAAATAGAAATCTTTAATTTATAATTTTAATTTTAATTTTTTCTTGCTAAATTAAATTCCCTTTTCAAATCATTTACAATTTCAAACTCTAATTTCACTTTTAAAATTTTGATTTTTCAATTTCCCCAATTTCCAAAACAACGACGTCTTTATTCGAAACTTATTAATTTAAAAAAATTTAATTAGAGGAAGGGTCGCTACACCACCCATCTATCTTTCCATCAATATAATATTAATTTTAAAATATTAATTATCATAAAGACTATTTTTTTAGGTTAAACCCTAAAATATTTACTCGTTTTCTTATTTTAACATCACATTTTTAATTTTAATTTCACACTCTCTCTTATAATTTCAATTTAGAATTAAATAAAAAGGTATGCATTTTTATTTTCTTTTAATTTTGATTTAGATTTCAATATTTTTTTGTTCTATTATAATTACTTATGTAGTGTTTGATTATTTTGAATTTCATATTTTAATTGCTCTCTTCATTTCTCCTATTTCTCCCCAAAATTTTCTCTTGCAATATTTTATTTTTATTTTGTATTAAATATTTTTAGTAAATTGTTACATGTAATTTTAATTCAATTTTTTTTAATAATATAACTCATTTATGATCTGATCTACCCGTTTTGTCAGCAATTAATGGGTGGGACATATTTAAGTCATTGATCAAGCAGTGGTGAATGGATTAGATGATAGTTTTGGATGCGGATAATGGGGTGGACGAAACTCTAACCTACCAAATTCAACTCGTTGTCAGTCTTACTTTCCTTTAACCAATCTTGCACGATATTATCAAAATCTCAAACCGGGAGTTTTTCTTGCTAATATATATATATATATATATATATATATATATTTCGGATTATTTATTTATTTATTTCGATTACTCTTTTAGTTTTTAGGGTTTCATCCTGACTAATTAAGATCGACCTATATTGTACATCTACTTTTGATAGGTGAATCTCTCAATAGGGATTTTCCTTATACACATTATTTCGAACCTAAAACTTACTTAAACGAAACTAAATTAATTACCACTTAAATAATCCCTATCGGTGAATTATTTATTGCTTTACATAATAATAAAAAGAAATGTTTCATAATTTTTAATTCTAAAATTGATTTGTTTTGAGTAATAGTAAACAAAGGGTACTTGACATTAAAAAGATGATGTGGTGAGATATGGAGAAAAATATAAATTATATTGTGGCAGGGAATTCTATGTGTTTGTCAAGATTAGAATTATTTTCCAAACTCTTAAACGGTATCCTATGCCCGTAGCTGTATATGCGGACAAGCCAATGAGAAATACATGGATTGATAGGACAGATTACGGGAGACAAACATAAATATCAAAGTCAGGGAAGACAATACAATTAGGCACTATATATGATTATAATTAATTGGACACTGTGCATGTATTATATCAATTATCTGTTCTGAAAAAGATAAGAATGAAAAACAAAGACAAAGGGTTGAAAAGTTCATAAATTCTCTACTCCACCATCTCTCTTTGAAACTAGCTTTATTTTCAAGTTTCAGCTCCATGTCCAAGGACAATCGCCATGAAAATATTCTTCAAAAACAAGGAGGAGCTGGAGAAGAAGAATGTTCTGAAAAAGATAAGCATGATGATGAAGAAGAAGCTGTGCCAACGAGGAAAGACGAAGACGATGATGAAGTCGCAGCATCGAGGAAAGACGAAGACGATGATGAAGTTGTGGCACCGAGGAAAGATGAAGACGATAAAGAAGTAGCTGAGTGTGAAACGCCAAATTCTATTGATTCTAAGATACCGTTGGTTACTGGTTGCCCAGGCGCCCCTAGGAAGAAAACTAATATGAGGTTGAGCTCCCACAAGAGAAAACTATCAGAGTTGCAATTCTTTGAAGCTACGAGGAGTGAAGAGGTAGACTCTTTATTTAGATCAAATTCGGACTCATTTTCTACTAATAATAACACTGGTGGTGGTGGTGGTGGTGCTGCTGCTGCTGCTGAGCCTCTTCGTTTCAAGAAAAGGAGAAGTAGGAATGCCTGATTCTTCTCATCACATCACCAAACATGTACATTTTTTTTCCAGATATAGCTTGGATTATCTTGAAAATAAGGATCTTCATAAGGTTACTTATTGCAAATATATGAGATCATTTTTTTATTATTATAGTTTAAGATGTCTTGTTTCATTTGTTTGTCCTATTTTACAGTGAATTTTGCCACTTTTGAAGTACGCATGGCTGCATGTAAGTTTCACAAATGTTACTGGTAATTGATAGAATAAATAAAAAAAATTATAGGTTGTTCAGATTTAATATGAATGTTGAATTTCTTTTTCTTAATTGTGTTGTTGGTTAACAAGATTCTTTTATGTTTGTTTATGGGTTGAATTCAGACAAGCCTAACATGCAGTATGCTAGGACATAGTTAAAAGGAGAAACTTTAAAAAAAAAAATTCATCAATAGAAAATGTTACATTTATTTTCTTTTTTAGATAAATTAAATTTTACTCATTTAAAAAACAGTAACTATATAAAATGCATATTTTCAATCCACTATACAAATGTATTCTCTAAAACAAAGTTCTCATTTTAAAGCTATAGAATTATCTAGATTTTTAGGCTATTACATCCGATGATCCTAACATGAATATTATTTTTATACGAATAGAAACATCTCAAGCTTTCCTCGACTGTTTTCCATGGCTTCTTAAGTTTCGCTCATGACTACATCAAGCTAATCGAATCAGTATAGCCTACATAGTTTTACCTATCCCTGCACACTACATCTATTCCAATAATTCCATCAACTGCACTGAATGTTATTGTAATTCTGCATTAAAATGGACCATATTTACAACATGAATGGGTATTCATTGAAAAGATGATTTATAGATTCAAGCTCTTCCTCAAACAACAAACAATGTGGGTTTAAATAAACTCTCCATCTAAGTATTCTATTCTTTGTTGGCAATTTATTTAGCACAATCAACTATGAGATAAACGAATGTCGAGGCATTATCAAACTTTGCCACACAATCTTTGCTTAGGAAACTTTGTTTCCTTTTGGTCTTATAAATTTCTCATTGATAATCATTCATTTCTTAATTTCATGGGTTTCTTTTATGCCCAATTATAAGTGACCTTTATTGACTTACTCAAAACGTGTGCTGAAGGTATTCTTTTACCCCAAGCAATCCAGGGAGAGCCAGTTTAAGTGAAAGAATATTCTTTATTATATTTTTAGTTATATTCAAATATTAATATTTATTTTATAAAAATATCAATATATTATTTCGAACCGAAAATTTATCAAAAAATTTAAATTTTCGATACTTATGAAAACATACAAATTTATTAAAAAATTTAATATTTTTAATTTATAAATAAATTTTAAAATTTTTCATCTTTTAATTACACCCTAAATGTACTCTCCCTAAACCTACCCATTGAATTTGTCTCTTCTTAAAGTAGCCTGTCAGAGTCCCTGTTTCTGCAGGAGGCGTATAAAATACGAATATACGCATTAATTGGTAGAGTATGTAAAGTTTAGGGAATAGACGAGACATGATTTGTCCAGGGTATCAGTTGGTTTAATTTGTGAATAAATTTCCTGAATAAACTTAGTAATATATAAAGATTTTTTAATAGTTTAAAAAATTATAAGATAATATTTATATAAATATTTAATTTTATAATATATATCGTGTAGATAAAATAAATATTCGTATAAATCTTTTAAAAATATTTATTTTTCATGGAAACCGCTCCCCAAATTTATAATAATTTCTTTTCAAATTTAAATCAAAAGATAATATTTATTTAAATATATTTAAATTAATTTTTATATTACAATAATCGTATTAATTGAAATAACACTCACCGAACGCGTATGTGTATATATTATATATATATATATTTTATATATTTTTTATATCATTATTTTTTAATATATTGGTATGCTTATAAATTATTATCTGTTTAATTTTTTTAAACCCATTAATAAAGTATATACACCTCACACACTACACACATGATTTTTGTACCTAAATCACTTAAATAAATTACATCAATTTTTATCACTAGGATTAGGGGTGTACATTATTCGGCTTTGACCGAATTAACCGACTGAACCGAAATTATTTTGGTTAATCGCTAGGTTAATTTTTAATAAATTCGGTTAATGTTTTTTTTTTGAAAATTCAGTTATTGGTTAATTCGGTTCAAAATTATTAATTGGACGAATTAACCGATTAAACGAAATTATTATATATTATATATTTTTAGTCATTTAACTTTTAAAATATTATAAAATGTTTATTAAAATTTTTTATATTATAAAACGGTCACTAATTTTTTTATTAAATTAACATAAAATAAAATTTTAGTGACTAAAAAATTATTTTAGTATAATTTAGTGACCTATTATGTAATTTAACTAGAAATTATAATAAATTTCGGTTAATTTAGTTAATTCGGCTAATTAACTAAAATAATTTTGGTTCGATTAGTTCGATTAAAAGTAATTTGATTCGATTAACGGTTAAAATTTTAAAAATTTCGGTTAATTTAATTTTGGTTAATTAAGTTTGGTCATCGATCGAATTAACCGAATACTCTCCCCTAACTAGAATCATTCCACGATTCTTTCCTTATATCATGTTAAACAATGAAAATATCGGAGAAATAGATGAAATTCATTTCATTGATAGCTTGCTGTGTCAAATATAAATACTTGATTTTATAGATGATTTCTTCGGAAATTATACGATTGATATTTTCCATTGCATCATCTATAAAAGTAATTAATAATATATATATATTATTAATTTTTATGTTATTTTTTATTAAGTGAATCCGTATTAGATTTTTTTTTAGATTTTATTTACTTTAAATATAATAAATTATATTATAGATCTGTCTCACCATGTTATTAATGATCTCAATTAATCAAAATCATTCATTTCATTATTTTTTTATGTTGCTTTTTACCAAAAGAATATCTACTTGCATTTACTATAAATTAAATTTTAAAAAATATTTTTTATCACATAAAGAATCACTTAATAAAAAATAATGTAAAAAATAATAAAATAAATATTTTTTTTATTGGTTATAACTATACATAACATAACATTAGGAATCTATACTATAATTTCTCCCGTTAAACAAACCAGCAGCAGCAACAACAAGCTTTGTTAGGCTAAACCCTGATCAGATAATGCATTTGAATTAGTTCGGAGTTGTATCGGATCCTACCTTATTTGAAATTGAAAATCTAACCCATGAAATGAACTTATACAAGGGAAACAGAAGATAAAGATGAGTATTTATAAAAAGAAATTAACATCATTAAGAGTAAGTGTTTCAATTTGATTCTGTAAGTTAGTAGTGTTTATTATATCGAGTAGCCGAAAATTAGATACCCTATTTTTTTGAGTATTTATATTTTTGCTTATGTCATGGTTCAGTATCATCGAAATTCAGATATTTGTGTAATGACTCTGTTTTTTAAGGTCAACGTCAGACGTTGACGTTGACGTTGACGTTGACCCACGTCATGGATCGTCAAGTTGGGTTACGTGTTCGAGTTTGTTGGATCGTATCAGGTCTCGGTTTTGTCTTGTTGGGCTTTTCATGTTTTTAGACTTGAATTTGGGCTTGTGTTTTTGGGAGAAAAGGTGTTGAAGGACAAGATGGTAATTTCTCTATGAAAAGAAAAAGCTACCCATCCTCTTTTCTCTCAGCCAAAAAGAGGGAAAAAGGGGGAGTGTTGTTTCGCCCTCATCTCTCTCTTTTCCCATCTTCTTCCTCTTCCATTTTAATCACAAGTTAAAAGGAGGATCTTGTCGTTTTGTAGTGAAAATCCCATTTTTCTCCTCAAAGAAAGTTCAATCAACAGCTCAAGATCTTCTCATCAAAGTTTATATCTTTTGGGTTGGTGGAAGAAGGGTTTTGAAGTTCAAGAACAAAGCTTGGGGTGAAGAGAATCCTGATTGATGTTAATTCGGGTTTTGCTTGCTTAAGATCAATACATTTCTAACTTCTACATTTCATGAGCGTTAGGATGATTGCTTTACTTGGTTTATGGTTGGATTGCATAGTTGCTATGTTTGAATGCTTCAAACCCTCTTTAATGGTTAATCAAGATTATAACATTCTAAGAGTGTAAAATCGATAGTAACTCACCCTTCGTACTCCTCATAACTTGTAGGAATGATTATAGACTTAACCATATAGGTTAAGGGGGATTTCTACGTGAAATTCGAAACCAGACCTTCATTTCTAGACATGAATACCGATACAACTAGGGGGTATATCGGTACATTAGGGTATATTTGAGAGGTTATTTGTGAAAGGAGTATCGATACACGGGGAAGCGTATCGATACCCATAGCAAGTTTTGAATTCTAGAACCGTCTTTGTGTATCAACACGGAAGAGTGTATCGGTACCTCTATTCTATTGGTTGAAGATGACTTCGATTATCGGTACGCAGATAGGGACATATTGGTACGTGTAGTGTATCGATATAGGATTTTTGCGTATCGGAACCAGGTACCGATACAGGGGTTTGGTGTATCGGTATGGGATTAAAGGAAAAATTACCAAATCGTTCAAAGTTTTTTTAGGTATCGATAATTGATGAATGAGTAACTGTACGAGTAGGGATGTCAATGGATCTTGGATCCGATCCGAATCCGTAGATCCATATCTGTTTTATAGGGTCTAGATCCTAAAATATTAGACCCGATGGATCTGGGTCGGATCTGGATCTTCTGATTAAAGTACGGATCTGGATCTGGATCTGACATTAAGACCCAAACCTAGACCTTGACCCGTTACCTATTTATTAAATTCTTTGTTTTTTAAATATATATATATATATAAATATATAATAGTAGTTTTTATATTTCACATTATTCTCTTATTATTGTTAGAATTAAGCATAATATTAATGACATTATTAGTCATTCATGCATATTTACATAATTTCCTTAATTGTTGTATTTAATTTGTATTTTGGTTAATTGCGTGGAAAAATATATTGTGGTTGTATGTTTCCTTATTTGTAGGATTTGATTCATTGGATGCCAATTTGGAAGGAATCTCAAGTAAATCAAGTTGACTTCAAAATACAAGGAAAGATTCTAGAAGATTAGATTTGATATGACAAATAAAGATTTGAATTATATTTGAAAGGAAATTTCTAAAGGGATAATTATCTCTTTAATATTTATTTCTAAATCAAACTAATTCTCATCATATAATTTGACCTATCAAGACCCTATATAGAGGAAGCATGTCGTCAGCTACAAGATGAGTCGAATTTGGGAGTCAATTTCTAGAGTTGATTTGGAGAGAATCAATTTGGGTTTTGTATATCTTTAGGACCCAACCATGAATTGATGTAATTGGTTTGGGTTATTTTGTTTTGTGGTTGTGAGAAACGTTTGAATTCTATTAAAGTAATTGAGTTTGTTCTTAATCAAAGTTTACTTATTCTTGACAATTATTTGGTTTGCGAGAGAATTAGATTCATGAAACAAATAAGTATGGTTCGAACCAAGTGCATGAGAACTAATCCGGCTTAGGGATAAGTGCAGGATTTCAACGGCTAATAGAAGCAACGCTTTGCCGAACTTTGAGGATAATCGCCCAAATGCCCAAGCACTTCCCTCATTGCAATTGCCCAAGCATTCAAAGAACTGACTAGGCAATCTGACTGAGCCCAATTACCGGAACGAATTGAGCGGTGCGACATTTACAAAGATGAATTCAATTCGCACATCACTCCACAACTCAGTATAATCCAACCTCTTCTCTCACCTATTCGATTTCATCTATCGTTTCTTTTATTATTTATTTTTGTTTATTTAAACTCTTATCCTCATTACCTGTGTTTTTAATTTACAGTGCAATAACTTAAGCAAAGTGACCCAAACCAATCCCTGTGAAGACGATATCTAATCTATACTATTACTTGCGACGTGTACACTTGCACCGTAATTGTTATCGCACTCTAAGAAGTAGAAGTACGGTACTCAGTTTGCGACAATGAAGTATTTTATGATCTATATTTCTTAATATTTGTGTTATTCAAAACGTATTTGTGTAATTGTTGAGTTTTTTTTAAGATTTTAGTTTATCGTTTTTATTCTAATACTAGTTAATTGAAATTAATCGTCGAATTTGTGATGTGAAATTATTAATGATAATTTTATTACGTTAAAAAATAGGTCGAATAGTTATTTTTTAATAGATCTGTTTTGGACCCGGATCTATAAGATCCATTGGATCTAGATCTTGGTCTTAATTTTCTAGACCCACGGATCTGGTGTGGATTTGGATCTATGATATAAAAATGGATCTCGATCTAGATTCAGTTGGATCCGTGCTAGATCTGGCCCGTTGCCATCCCTAGGTACAGATGAGTTATGTTTTGATACTCCCTGTAGGTGTATTAGTACGCATAGTCTAATCTATCCAAGTTTTAGCATTTGAGTTTGGAGGATCAATAAATTGTGTTGATAGCCTTGGTGGGTCCCTTCAAGCCTAAAATTAATAGTAAAACTAACAAATGAGAATTTTGACCATGCATATGAATTAAGTAGATAAATGTGAACTAAATGCTTTGAAATGACATGTATTGATATGTGATCATGTGATGGGATATTTGTGTAATGTTTAATGATCATGAGAAAGTTGAAACGGGATCCAGATACCCAAGAATGACTTTCGATGCTTAGTGACTCTGGACCACTTGTATGTGAGAGTGTGAGGTTCAATGATCCGTGGCTCCGAACACACTCAAAGTATGTGGGAGTATGAGGTTCGATGCTTAGTTACTCCGGACACACTCAAGGTATGTGAAGGTAGGGGTGTTCAAAGGGTCGGCTAAACCAAATTAACCGACCAAACCAAATTAATTCGGTTAAACGGTCGACCACCGAACTTTCGTCGGTCGGTGAGTGGTTAAAGTTTTTTTTGAAAGTTCAGTTAATGATTAATTCGATTTGAAATAGGTTAATTAACCAAATGAACTGAAATTTTATATTATATATATATTTGTTTTTACTTATTAAAATTTTAAAAATTATAAATTGGTCATTAAATTTTATCAAATTAATATAAAATGATAATTAAATTTCTTAAATTATTAAAAAAATTATTAAATTTTTTAATATTTATCAATAATTTATAATGTACAATAATTAAATGATCAATTTATAATAATTAGATAAGTTTAATGGTTGTTTTATAATTTTTGAAAGTTTAGTGGATTAAAAGACTATTTTAACATTGTTGAGTGATCATTTGTTTAATTTACCCAAAATTTTATAATAAATTTTGGTTAATCGAATCAACTGAAATTTGTTTGGTTCGTTTAATGTATTTCAAAAAAAAGTTTAGTTTGGTTAACAGTTAAAGATTTAAAAAGTTCAATTAATTCGGTTTTTGGTAATGTGACGCCCCAAAATTAGGAATGGAAGTTTAGTGAACTGATTTTGTTGGTTTGAAAGGATTTTCTGGCAGTGTGATGCAAAGTTGCTAGAGCAAAGTTGAATAATTGATGATATGCTATGCATATTCAGTGCAAGATCACATTCAAAGATACTATAGCATTTTGGGCACACCAAACAGAATTGTAGAAAAGAAAAACCTGTAGCCTTATCCCTACTCGTGAATTTTAGGCCTATGGTATGAAGACTTAGGAAATAACTTGGGAGTTTTTCGGTTAAGCTTTCAGGCGTATGTATCTATTTGTCCATTTTCTGGATGATAAAAAGAGGGAGTTCATGGCTTTGGTTCAAGGTAACATTTCATATCCGAGTATGAGGTACAATTTTTTATGCTTGTTGAGATGATGTTTTAGTGAACTGGTTTTGTCGGTTTAAACTACTTTTTTGGGTTAAGGTTTTGATAGGTTTTAAGGGATACTCTTTAGGGATCCGAATTAAGGGTTGTTTAAGTGCGTTTGGATGCACTAAATCCTTTGGTTTTGATTCTTGAAACAGGACAAGAGGTAGGAGATCAAGTTTGAAGGAAATGAGTTCTTGTTGGTGACTTGTCGAGCAAGTATCAACTTTTGGTTAGTGGATTATGATAGTGGATCACTTCGGTAGTGTTTTAAATATGTTTTCAAAGTTTTTGGGGTGTATGGAAGGTTTGAGACCTCGCTATACTCCAAAGTAAGTTTTGCGTTTGTTCTCATGAAAGGGTTTTCCCATATTATGCTATTTTGCTATGTGTTGGTCATGCTCCTAACATATTGTGCATATGTGATTAAATGCTCATAAACTATTTTTACATTGGTTTTAATGCTCCCATGATTTGTTTTTGGAAATAGGATAAAGGTGTTTTTTTATCAGTTTTTACACTTATTGCATGATTTGGTGGGAGGCGTGAGAATTACTTACTATTTTAAATGTGAAACTTGAGCATTAGGTTTGTTTGTGTTGGATATTAAGATGATGTTTAAAGGAATAAGTTGATCGATCAATAGGATTTATAATGCACTATAAATACAAAATTTGTATCTGTTTTAAATTCATTAAGTGATGCATTAGAGGTTAGCCTAGTGTTGTGTGATGTGATATTCATATCGCATTCGGGTATGGAAAACAATCCTAAATACTACGGTGGGATCTTTGTGATTGTTATAGTAATTATGTGCGTGATTTGACGGTAGATGCCAACACATATGTCCGTTTAAGGTATAAAATACACGTGAATATGTTTTAATATTTGGTTTATTCCTCTTAGGTGAAAATATACATCTATAGTGTGCTTGAATACCTAAGAGAGCTTAGTATCAAAACCACATGAACTGGTATTGAAACAATAAATTTAATCTCATGATTAGTCCTTAAATTTTTGGAAAATTACAATTAGGTCCCTATATCTTGTTCGGTTAAATTAGGACTTCTTTCTTATCGATTTCCGCTGCGATTGAACTCAGTCCTTGCATGAACATGTAAGATCTAATTAAAGCCTTTATATAAGATAAGAATGAAAAAAATTAGGGTCATTTATCTGGGTAAGTCTTTGGATTAACCTCTGTATTCCCCTTGTAGCTCGTTCGATTCGGGTGGTGTATAGACCGGGTCGAGGGGGTTACATTTGTAGATATCAGAGCCTAGTTTGGTTAGGTTTACAAAACTTTGTATTTTTTTGTTGAATAATTTTGCTACGATGTTGTGCACGATGGTTGTTCTATATGCTGAGGTATTATATGCACGATGTTTGCTTTACCTATTGATGATATTGAAGCATGATATGTTTATAAATTAATCTTGGTTAAGCATGTTATACATAAGGTTCCCATTGCTCTATTACTTTTAGGTTTGGTTTAACTTGATTTATTTGGCACCTTGTTTCTGGTTGACTCACTTGGTTTTAAATTTTGTTTTGGTTGCATAGTAATACTAATATGGGACCTTGTAGAGAGCTTAGAATTAACACTTGATCCGTTATTAATGAAAGGGAAGTGCATGACAAGGAAGGGTTTCCGTTTTGGTTTGTTTTGAGAATTCAAGATTTATATGTTAGCCACTAACTATAAAAATTTTGATGTGCTAGTTGATCGGACAAAAGACATATAGCAGAGTTTGGTTTTGAAATCTTCTGAGTCTGATTTCGGAAAAAGGCCATCATATAATGGAAATAATAGGGATAAGTAGAAGAAGCAAAGAGAATAACGTTATGGTCGAAAATTTTATAGAGGATGATGAACTGACCATGGTTATTAGGAGGTTCAGGGTCATAGTGCTAAGTGTAACAGGTGCGGGAAACATTATACGGGTCAGTGCTGGAATACCAATTTGTGTTGGCATTTTGGTAATGATGGACATAACAAGAGAGACCGTCCTAATTTGATGGTCGTGGAGGTGATCAGAATCAAGGCAGAGGCAGAGGAAATTTTGAGCGTCAAGATAAGAATCAGGGACAAAAGCGACGTGACGAGGGTCAGGCGAGAGTTTATGCACACATGGAGGTTCAAACGAAACTTATGTGGTTGCAGGTACCTTTTCCTTCCATTCTTTATCCTTGTTCGCTTTGCTAGATTCTGGATCTACTCATTCTTATATCCTTAGTGAGCATGCAAGAACTTTGACTGTTCAAGTTAATGTTTTTTTCTGATGA
The DNA here is from genome assembly GCA_035048815.1 of Abelmoschus esculentus. Taxonomy (NCBI): domain Eukaryota; kingdom Viridiplantae; phylum Streptophyta; class Magnoliopsida; order Malvales; family Malvaceae; genus Abelmoschus; species Abelmoschus esculentus. The sequence continues at coordinate 6,250,467 of JAUCBN010000063.1, read as the reverse complement.
CCTTATAGAATTACCGTTCCAAGTGTTTGATCTTATTTTGGGTATGAACTTGTTAGTTGAACATAGAGTTTTTGTGTACTTTGAGACTAAGAGATTTTCTTTGAGTTTAGTTGGTGAGAATGTGAGGTTCTTATCCAATGTTGTGTCTATTTTGGAAGCTCAGAAGTTGTTGGTTAGTGGTTATGATGTGTATTTGGCTTATGTTATGAACCATGATAAGAAAGAAGCTAGGCCTTGTGATATGCGTATTGTTTGTGACTATCCTGGAGTTTTTCCTAAAGACTTACATGGTTTACCACCATGATAAGATCTTTACTAGTGTCAATCACTCCTTATCGGATGACATCGAAAGAGTTGAAAGTTCAGTTGCAAGAATTGTTGGAACATGGTTTTATCTGACCAAGTACGCCACCGTGGGGTGCACCGGTCTTGTTTGTTAAGAAGTAATTTGGAACCATGCGTATGTTTATAGATTATCGTCAATTGAATAAGTTGACGGTAAAGAAAAAATATCCATTGCCTAGGATTGATGTCTTGTTTGATCAGTTCAGAGGAGCGGTAATGTTTTCCAAAATTGATCTTCGGTCTTGGTATTATCAGTTGAGAGTTAAGGATCAAAATGTTTCTAAGACTGCTTTTCGGACACGGTATGACCATTATGAGCTTTTAGTTATGCCTTTTGGGTTAACTAATACACCAACTACTTTCATGAATATGATGAATCGATTTTTCCATGAGTTTCTGTATCAGTTTGTAGTGTTGTTTATCGATGATATTCTCATGTACTCTTCTACCGAAGAAGATCACGATAGGTATCTATGGGTTGTTTTGTAAACCATGTTGGATAGTCAGTTATGTGCTAAGTTAAGCAAATTTGAGTTCTTGATCAAGGAAGTGTTTTTTTGGGGGCATGTAGTATCAGACGAAGGCATAAGGGTTTATCCACAGAAGATTGAGGCTATTGTGAGTTAGAAACCGCCTAGATCAGTGATAGAGGTTATAGTTTTTTGGTTTAACAGGATACTACCGTCCTTTAGTGGATGGTTTTTCAAGGATAACAACACCTTTAACCAAGTTGTTTCAAAAAGATGTTAAGTTTGAGAGGAATGAGAAGAGACACGAAGCTTTTGAGAAGTTTAAGGAGGCTTTGACTCAGACTTTTATCTTAGTTCAACTAGAATCGGGGAAGGAGTTACAATTTATAGTGATGTATCGTATGTTGGGCTTGGTTGTGTTCTGATGCAAGAAGGAAGAGTTTTAGCTTATGAATCTCGGTAGTTGAAGGTGCATGAGAAAAACTAATTGACCCATGACATTGAGTTAGCCGTAGTGGTGCTTTCTCTTAAGATTTGGAAGTATTATCTTTATGGTGAGAGTTGTGTAGTCTACACGGATCATAAGAGTTTAAGGTATTTGATGTCACAGAAAGAGCTTAATCTTAGGAAATGTAGATGGCTCGAGTTGCTTGAGGATTATGATCTGACAATCAAGTATCACCCCGAGAAAGCTAATGTTGTGGCTGATGCTTTGAGCAGCAAAGTGTTCGTGGAGTTGCGCACCATGTTTGCTAGGCTTAGTGTGTCAGAGGATGGTGGTTTGATAGCTGAGTTATAGGTTAGACCCTCTTTGGTTGAGTTGATCAAGGAAAATCAGTTGTTAGACGAATCTTTGGTACCTCGTGTTCAGGATATAGTTGAAGGTGTGTCGAAGAAGTATGGCTTCCGAGGAGGTGGTGTTTTGTGTTTCCGAGATCGTATGGTTGTGTCGAGTGATGCTGAGTTGAGACGTACTATTCTTGCGGAGGCGCATAATATTTTTTTCTATGCATCTAGGTAGTACTAAGATGTACTGTGATTTGATAAGAGAGTATTTCTAGGTTGGTTTGAAAAAAGGATGTGGTTGAATTCATAACGAAGTGTTTGGTGTGTTTGGTGTGTCAGCGGGTTAAGGCTGAACATCAGGTTCCGTCAGGTTTGTTGCAACCTTTGAAAGTATCGGAATGAAAATTGGAAAGAGTATTATGGACTTTGTGACGGGTTTCCCTTTGACATCGTCTAGGTTTTGGAGGATATACTGAGATGATGTGTTATCGATTTCTAGGATTCTTGGGAGAAACAATTGTCTTTTGTGGAGTTTTCATATAATAACAATTATCAGGCGAGTGTCCAGATGGCACCGTTTGAGGCTCTTAATGGTAGGAGATGTCGTACTCCTTTATGTTGGGATGATGTAGGTGAGAAGTTTGTAACCTTAAACAGTTTTCTTGAGGATACTAATGAGAAGGTTAAACTCATTAGCGACAAACTTAAGTTTTCATCGATTCGCCAAAAGTCCTATGCTGATCTTAAGCGAAACGAGATAGAGTATGCCATGGGCGAGAAAGTTTTCCTCAAGGTATCTCCATCGAAGAAAGTGATGTGTTTTGGAAAGAAAAGGAAGTTGAGTTCGAGTTTTATTGGACCGTTTGAGGTGTTAGAGAGGATCGGACTGATGGCTTATCGTCTAAGGTTATCGTCCTAGCTTGAGAGAATCCATGATGTGTTTCATGTATTGATGCTTCGGAGGTACAGAAAGGATCCATTGCATGTCTTTCCGATGGGAGAATTTGAGCTTAATCTAGATATTTCCTACAACGAGGAGCCGATATAAATCTTAGCATTGGAATATAAGGTTCTGCGTGGTAAGACCATCAAGTTAGTCAAAGTGTTTTGGTGACATCGAGGTGTCGAGGAAGCCACGTGGGAACGAAAGTAGGACATGGAAGAGCAGTTCCCTTGTCTGTTTCCACCATTTATTTTTGAGGAAAAAATTTTCTTAAGTGGGGAGAGTTTTAACGCCCCAAAATTGGGCCTAGGAGTTTAGTGAACCGATTTTGTCGATTTAGCCTAGTTAGGGATTAAATACTTAAAAATTGGTTTTTGATGAAAATAAATTTTGAAAAATGTCCTAAAATTATTATTTGACATATATTTGACTTAGGTCAACTAAATTTTAAAAATTGACCCTTGAATCCCTAAGATTTTGAAATTAGTGACCATTTTGTAAAAATTGAAAACTTGAGGATAATTTTATAAACTAACCGAAAATTTTGAATCTTTAAGGGGCTTCCATCCAATTGTAATCCTATTTGATCTAAGACTTACAAGGGCCAATTTAAATAACATTTAGTCCACGTTTTTATTTAAATAAATCAAATATCTAATTTTTAATTCCTAAAAACCTATTTTTACTTTAAAACATAAACTTTTTTAATTATTTTTTTTGTCTTCATAATGCAGAAAGTCATCATATTTTCAAGTTAAACCTTAAAATTTTTAATTAAAATCTTTGGTTTAATTCTTTCTAATGTTTCTTTTTCAAAACGTCTTGTTTTTCAAATAGTTTTATTCTCAAAAACCTTGGAAGTAGGTTGGGTCAGGTTTAGAGGTTAGGAAACATTCAAACCTCTAAATTAAAGATTTATTTACTGAAATTCCCAAGTTATTGGCTTGATAAAATCGTTTTTAATCTTTTGGTTTAAGAAAAATCGGTTTTCGGTCAAAAACCATAATTTTCGTACAAGGGTTTTAAGTCACTGTTTTTGGATCCTAAATTCATGATTTTTTATGTTTTATGATTTTTATAATGTTTCTTAAATGTATCTAATCCCTTACTTAAGTTTTAGGAAAATTTTGGTGTGTTTCGAAAAGTTTTCGGTTAATATTTTGATAGGTTTTAAGGGCTACTGTTTAGGGATCCAACTTAAGGATTTTTTGAGTGCGTTTGGATGCACTAAGTCCTCTAGTTTTGATTCTTGAAACAGGACAAGAGGTAGGAGATCAAGTTTGAAGGAAATCAGATCTTGTTGGTGATTTGTTGAGCAAGTATCGACTTTTGGAGAGTGAATTATGAGTAGGGATGATAGAAATACCAATACCCGACCCGGTATGACCCAACCCGATCCGATCGGGATTTTGCATTATTTTTTCGGGTTTGGGGCGAGGTTGGTTTCTTGAATGATAAAGTCTGGGGCGGGTCAGTTTCGAGTTTTATAGTAAAATAACCCGCCCCGCCCCACCCCGATATATAATTACCATTTTACCATTAATACTTTACTTATTATATTTTAAAATTGTTAATTTTTTATTGGGGTTTTTTCTTTCCAAACAAAACGTTGTTCCAGAATAAGTCTCTCGACATTTTTCACCAGCCGCCTCAAATACACAGAGAATTCTTAACTCATTCTTCGATTCTCTACCACTCCACGTATCCACCCAAGTTTTATTTCTCCTTCAAGCTTCAATGGTAATTTTAAAATTTTTAGGATTTTACTTTTTACTTTTGATTTCAAATTTTTGAATTTTTTATTCATGGTATTTTGATTTCTGAAACTAATCTCATTCTTTGATTTCTGAAATTAATTTCCATTCTTTAATCTATATTATCTCCTATTTTAATTTGTTTGTGTTATAATTTTGATTTAACAAGTCCTTAAACTAATAATTAGTATGGTCCTAAGTATTTTAAATGTAGTGAAATTGCAATGCAGACTGTACATTGTAGTTTCAAAATACAGTGCAGACTGTGTAGTGTAGTTTCAAAATGCAATGCAGTTTATAAAATACAATGTAGTTTTTATTTAAATGTAAAACAATTTTAAAGATAATGTACAATTTATTTTTTAAATGCAGAACAATACAGTTTCGTATATTAATAAAGAATATTTTTAAAAATACAGTGCATATTGGTGTTTAAATGCATAATAGTGATTTTTAGTATTTAAAGATTGTTGTTTAAATGTAGATTGGTGTTGTTTAAATATATAACAATGTTGTTTAAATGTAGATTGTTGTTTTTTAAATGCAGAATAAATCAAAATAGTGATGCTAATAAAAACTTATTGATTTTTGTAAGGTCATCAAAGAAAAATACAAATGTCCAATTTAGGTGAGACTTTTGTTTCATCTACAATCGATAATCCTCAATTACCAAACGATGAAAGTGTAATTCCTAATTATGAGAGTAACACACAACCTTCCTTAAGTCAACATAATGAGTCAAGCGACTATAATCCTTAAAGTTTAAAATCTTCAGTATGGGAGCATTTTAAAAAAGAAAAGATCAACAACAAGTGGAAGGCAATATGTAAACATTGCAACAGAAAGCTTGGAGGTGATTCTAAGAATAGGACAAAGCATTTACATGTTCATTTAGGAAGATGTAATAAGCGAGGTCAAGTGGATGTTCGAAAACAAGTTCTTATAGATAATCAAAAAAAGTTGGATGAAAAAATTACATCAAAGGTCTCTTCATTTAATCAAAGATGAAGCAAGGAAGGATCTTGCCAAGATGATAGTCAGGCATGAGTACTCTATGTCAATGGTTGATCATGACTTGTTTAAAAAGTATTGTCATACTTTACAACCCTTGTTTGATATACCTTCTCGTAATACATTATAGAAGGATATCTTGAATATGTACAAAAATGGGAAGGTGAAAACAATTTTAGAATTGGAGATTAACGAGGGAAAAATTTTCATCACAACTGATATGTGGACTGTAGAGCATCAAAAATAGAGGATACATGGCTGTTACTGCACATTACATAGATAATTCATGGATTTTACAAAGGCGCGTAATAAGGTTTGAGTATATACCATGAAAGACTTGATGCACAAGCTCGAATCGATTACCAATTACCATCAAGAGGGTTGTTTAAGATGTTTGATTGAATTTTCTAAAATCGAAAGAATGAGGCAAATGACACAAGGATTTTAGAGTGGTTCGGCCATGCCTACATCCACTACCTTAGCACACCACTAAGGATTTTAACCAATTCACTAATGAACTCAACCTTTTTACCGATTCAAGGGATAACCATTATAACCCTATCTTTTGGACTTGGCTAAGATAGAACCAACTCTATTTTTTATCTAAAGCTCAACTAGAACCTCTCCTTTTACAAAAGGATTTTATTTGGTAAATTAAGTACCTCACAAATGTGGGTGTCTACACAATTAAGCTCACAGGAGAATACAAAATTTACAATAAAATGACTCTTTTAAGATTATGTACAAGAGAAAAGGAAAATGAAGATTTAAACTCAATTTCTATTGACCATATTTCTTGAATGTTGTCTCTAACCATCTTCAAGTGTCCCAAGCTTGCTTTTATAGTGTGGAATCATATTCTAGTTGTTTATGACTGTTGGGGATGTTTTGGAGCCGTTGGGAAGTCATAAAGTTGAGCATTAAATTTTTTACCTGCACAGAGGTTTCGTAAAGTTTTACCAAAAGTTTCGAAACCTTGCAAAAATATAGCCGTTAAAGGACCAAGGTTTCGAAACCTTTTACCAGAGGTTTCGAAACCTTTGCTAAGGTTTTAAGAAAGGTCATTCTGCATGAGAGGCTTCGAAACCTTAAGGGGGGTTTCAAAACTTTCATTTAAAAACACAATTTTGACTATTTTAAAAACGTTTCAAACATTTTTAAAACTTCTCAAAAACTTTTCAAACTTATTTTCAAGTTTTTCGAACATAAGAATCATTTTTTAATCTTTTCAAATTAGTCCAAAAAATTTTTCAATTATTATATCAAAATCAATATCTCATCAATCTCCCCCTTTTTGATATAATAAAACCAACTTGAAAAATTATTTTTGAGATTACTCACCCTTAATAAAACAAATTTTGAATCAGAGAATTAAAGATTCGAAAACATTAATGGTCCCCCATATTCATTTGAAAAAACAATTTTTCAAAACATTCTCTCCCTTTTTGTTATATCAAAAATGGTTCAAACAATGTTTGAAAATTTCAAAGCTCAAAACAAAAGATATTTTTTAAAATAAGTTTTGTTTAAAATAGCTCCCCCTTACTCAAAGCATTCCAAAAAAAATAGGCTCAAAAGCTTAACACTTAAAAGATATTGAATTTCAATGTTAGATTAAATTAAATCAATTTAAAAACACATGGAAATTAAATCTATCCAATACTTTAAATCTTTATGCAAACACAAGAATGATACAATGTGACTCATATGCATAAAACATCATAAAATGTCATGCATTTAAAAAATAGGTAAGTAACGATACATGCACATTTATCAATAAAATAGTCAATCGAATAACATATAAAAGAAGATATTAAGTTTAGAGGTTACCCATCTTCTTCACTTGTGTGACTAGAGCATTTTCATGTCTTTGCATTTCTTTCCATTGCTCCAACACACCTACAAGAGACATTTATTTGGATTTTGGTATCCAAATTGCTTTGGATTCATTTACATTAATTTCAATGTCTCTATTTCCCTTAGGAAACCATACTTGTCTAATCCTATAAGATTTTTTCTTCTTTATAAGACAAGTATGCAAGGAATGACTATGATAATGACAATGTGAGCATTTTGCCATTATGTGACAAGATGAATTATTTGAATTGATTTCTTTTTCTTTCTTTAAGTTTTCAAGCTTAACTTTCAAATCAAAATTTTCTTTTTGAAAATCTTCATTTTTTGTTTTTGAAAGTTCTAAATCATTTTTCAAAATTTCATTTTGGCTTTCAAAATTGATTTTTGTTTTCAAAAGAAAATCATTTTCAATTTCTAGTTTTGAAATCATTTTCTTAAATTTAGAATTCATGGTCTCAAATTCCAAAACCAATTCATCAAAAGCATCTTGTAACTCGTCAAATTTATATAAATTTAAATCATTTGAGTTAGAAGATACCTTAGCTCTTCGAGAACCAAAACACCATCCACCATTGAATTTGAGAGGAGGTTTGCACATGATGTACTATCATCTTTTTTCTCTTCTTTTTTGTTGCCATAGAGTTTCTCAAGATTCTCCCATATATCTTTTGCACTTTTGCATGTGGTGACCTTCTTGGAAACCTCTTCATCAAGGCCACAAAGAAGAGTGTGCATAGCCTTTGCATTGAGTTGTTCAATTTTTGTGTCTTTGACACTCCTTTTCTTGTTCTTCTTCTTTGAAGCTTCCAAATATCCTTCTACGATAATCATCCAAACATCAATATCAAAGGCAAGGATGAAATATTTCATGATATTGCTCCATTGGAAGTAAGCTTCTCCTTTGAAGAGAGGAGGACACGTGATAGAGCGACCTTCTTCAAAGCAAGCCATTTTCCTAAATTGTAGACTTTGAGCGATGGATCTTTGCTCCTGGATGTTATTCCGAACCGATGGAGATGAGGCTCTGATACCAATTGAAAGACTTGATGTGGAAGCTCGAATCGATCACCGATTACCGTTAAAAGGGTTGTTTAAGATGTTTGGTTGAATTTTCTAAAATTGAAAGAATGAGGCAAATGAAACAAGGATTTTTAGAGTGGTTCGGCCACGCCTACATCCACTACCTTAGCACACCACTAAGGATTTCAACCGATTCACTATTGAATTCAACCTTTTTACAGGTTCAATGGATAACCGTTACAACCCTATCTTTTGGACTTGGCTAAGATAGAACCAACTCTATTTTTTGTCTAATGCTAAACTAGAACCTCTAGTTTTACAAAGGGATTTGTTTGGTAAACTAAGTACCTCACAAAGGTGGGTGTGTACACAATTAAGCTCACAAGAGAATACAAGATTTACAATAAAATCACTCTCTTAAGACTATGTACAAGAGAAAAGGAAAATAGAGATTTAAACTCAATTTCTCTTAACCATATTTCTTGGATGTTGTCTCTAACCATCTTCAAGTGCCCCAAGCTTGCTTTTATAGTATGGAATCATATTCTAGCTGTTTATGACCTTTGGGGATATTGGAGCCGTTGGGAAGTCATAAAGTTGAGCATTAAATTTTCACCTGCACATTTCGACACCTTGCAAAAATATAGCCGTTAAAGGACCAAGGTTTCGAAACCTTTGCTAAGTTTTCAAGAAAGGCCATCATGCCTGAGAGGTTTCGAAACCTTAAGGGAGGTTTTGAAACTTTCATTTAAACACACAATTTTGACTATTTAAAAACGTTTCAAACATTTCTAAAACTTCTTCAAAAGTTTTCAAACTTATTTTCAAGTTGTTTGAACATAAGAATCATTTTTGAAATCTTTTCAAATTAGTCCAAAATATTTTTCAATTATTATATCAAAATCAATATCTCAACATACTAGATCCTCATATTGTTGATGTTATTGCTAAAATGCTAATGAAGTTTTTTCTAGATTGGAATATTGATAGGAAGCTTATGTCGATCACAATTGATAATTTTAGCGTTAATGATAATGTCATGCAATTTTTGCTTGATAGATTGGGAAGTGACACATTAGTGGTTCAAGGAGCTTTCTTTCACATGCGTTGTTGTGCACACATATTGAACTTGATTGTTAAAGATGGTTTGAGTGTGATAAGAGAAGGAATAGTAAGAATTCAAAAAAGTGTCATTTTTTGGAGTGTTACTCCTAAACAGTGAGAAAAATTTGAAGAGGCAGCACGATAATTGCGCATTCCAACTACCAAAAAATTATGTACTAATGTCAAAACACGATGAAATTCAACCTTTTTATGCTCAAGACATCTTTGTCTTATAAGGATGTTTTTCTTCTATGTGTAAAATTACACCGTGATCCTTTACGCAAGTACTTACCAACTGAAGATGATTAGGACTTTGCAGCAAAGATTTGTGAGAAGCTTAATTTTTATGAGATGATTGAAGATTTTTTAGGGACAAAATACGTAACAAAAAATCTTTATTTTTCTCATATTTACTCGATCAGGGTGACATTGAATGAATGGATGCATGATACTAATCATACTATTTAGAGTATGGCAAGATGCATGTTTGATAAATTTGAGAAATATTGGAGTATTGTGAATGATATCATGGGTGTTGTCACAATTTTAGACCCAAGGTACAAAACTGACTTCTTGGAGTGCTACTTTGAAGACATTTATGGGGTTGATACTGAGTATGAAGTTAAAAAAAATGTGCAACTATGTTGAAATTTGGTCAATGAGTATGAAGGGAAAGAATCTTAGGGGAGTTAATATCAATTCTGCAGTACTACATCTTCTTAGACTTATGGGGCTGATAAGAGAAATTTCAAAAAATATTATGTTTTTATTTCATCGAAGAAAAAAAAGGAAATCAAAAGTCTTACCTCTGTTGGATCGTTATTTGGAAGAAGACGTCATTCCTAGAACACCGGACTTTGATATCTTGAACTGGTGGAAGACAATTGGACCTCAATTTCCTATCTTGCAAGTTATTGCTAGAGATATTTATGCTATACCAGTTTCTACTATTGCTTCGGAGTCTAGCTTTAGTACGGGAGGGAGATTGCTAAATCTACAAAATAATAGACTTCATCCATCAACTGTACACACTTTGACATGTTTTCAAAGTTGGTTAATTGCTGAAGAAGGTATAAGTTACAAAATATTTTTTTATATTATTGTTAGTTATTATTTTCTTATTAGACCTTATTTTTTTATGTTTATCATATTAGAATCAACTTCAAATGAGATAAACTATAATTATGAAGATAATGAATTCGAGGCGTCAAGCAATATTGAATAAAGGTAATGAATCATTTATATTTATTAATATAATTATATTATTTTTTAATACATATTAACTTTAATTTTCATTTGTTGATGTTTCAATACATATTGAAATTTGAAGATGATGGTAAACAAATGAGGGCATTGGAGAATTAGTTTTTTGTGTTTTTAATTAGTTTGTTAAGGAATATTTGAAGATGTAATGCCAATGCCTATGTATTATGAATTTCTAGTGTTATTTAAAATTTCTAGTTTATGTATTTTTAATGTTTTAGTTAGTTTGATTTTCAAGATTATGTATTTTGAATTTCTAGTTTGAATTTCTGTTGAAATTTCCAGAAAATTTCCATTTTTTTAGATTGTGTTGTTTGAGTTAGTTTCAAGATCAATTGGTTGATGGTTTGCTTGTAGTAAGTTTATGCTTCTTTGAATCTTATAGTGGATTGAGGTTAATAGTGTTGTGTCGGGGCGGATATTACACTTAAAAATCGGGGCAAGGTTCGGGGCGGGATAAATATAAAAAAAATCGGGTCAGGTCGGGTCGAGGTCGGGGTCGGGCATACCATATCAATTTTTGGTTCGAGGTCGGGGTGATCAAAAACCCTCCCCGCCCCACCCCGTTACCATCCCTAATTATGAGAGTGGACTACGTCAACAGTATTTTAAATATTTTTTTCAAAGGTTTTGGGTATAGAGAAGGTGTGAGAAACCTCCATATATTTCGAAGTACGTTTTACGTTTCTTCTCATAAAAGGGTTTTCCCATATTATGCTATTTTGCTATGTGTTGGTCATGCCACTAATATTTTGTGCATATGTGATTAAATGCTCGTGAGACTATTTTTACATTGTTTCTAATGCTCCCATGATTTATTTTCGGAAATAGGATAAAGGTGTTTTTTATCGGTTTTTGCACTTGTTGCATGATTTGGTGGGACGCATGAGAATTACTTACTGTTTTAAATGTGAAACTTGAGCATTATATTTTTTGTGTTGGATATTAAGATAATTTTTAAAGGGATAAGTTTATTGATCAATAGGATATATAGTGAACTATAAATACAAAATTTGTACCTGTTTTAAATTCCTTAAGTGATGCATTAGAGGTTAGCCTAGTGTTGTGTGGTATGATATTCATATCGCATTCGGGTATGGCGAACTATCCCAGATACTAAGGTGTGATCTTTGTGATTGTTATATTCAATCGTGGGCGTGATTTGACGGTACGATGCCAACACATGTGTCCGTTTATCCCAACTATTTGAGGTAAGTTTATTCATGTCACTTGAACCAGCATGTGAAAAATGTAAGTGTAAACTATTTAATATTTTGGTGCAATTCGAGAATTGCATGTGTTCTGTTATCGAGCTCAAATGTTTTGTAAGCCTTGCTATGTGAAACATGTAAGCCTTGGTTTTGTGGCATACGCCATGTGATGAACTATTGTTGATTTTATATATTAGTGGCCTTGGTAGTCCCATGTGATTTTCTTTGAGCATCAATTGATTTGTAAACGATTTTAGTATATTATGGGCTACATTACAAATAGTTTAAATGTTTTATATTTCACTGATTAAGCTTTTGCTTAACCCCTCTCTTTTCCTTGCAATTTAGAGAAATAAGTGTGACATTCGTTTGAGAAAGAAAGGAAGATATTTTGTGCCTCATTTCATATTTTAGATCAAGCATGTTATTTAAGTTTGAACCATAGTTAGTTGATAACAATGGAGTTGTATAAACTTATGGTATTTATGATTAGTCATTGAATAATTGAATTCATGTTATTATGAGTTTTGGTTAATGAACTTGCATATGTGGTATGTTTTAGTATTAATGAAGTGTTTAAATTTTGGTTCTTGACTCATCTATGTTTAATTATGATTATATTTGATATTGAAGAATACCTAAATCAAATTGTGTTTTGCTCATGGAATTAGGATGAATTACATCTAGTGAATATGTTGTAATATATGGTTTATTCCCCTTAGGTGAAAATATGCATATTTAAGGTAAAAAATTTGGTAATCTGTAACTTTCTAGGCAGAGGGTTTCGATACCCCTTCATAGGGTATTGATACGCAGGCATAGTCGTAAAGGAAATTTGGGGGATTTAGCCTGAGTATCGAAACCACATGAACTGGTATCGAAATAGTAGTATGAACACAAGAAGACGTGTCGATACGCTTGACCATGGTATTGATACCAGATTTTATAATGGCAAATGGTATCGATACGTGGTCTCAACTGTATCGAAACACGAGCTTATCATGTAGGACATTTAGTGAGACATCGAAAGAGTATCGAAACACTTAAGCAATGTTTTAATACCTATTTTAAAATTAGCCTTGGTATCGAAACAGGGCCATGGGGTTTCGATACCATTTACCGTTAAGTTAGTTATAGGCTGAACTATAACTTGAAACTTCACGTTTTAGTCTCTAAACTTGAGTACACATTTAGTAGAGTTAAAGACCTCGTTTTAAGCTAAATATTTATGTGCAAGCATGAAATGAACTCAATTAAATATTGGTAAATTTAATCTCATGATTAGTCTTTAAATTTTTGGAAAATTATAATTAGGTACCTATATCTTGTTTGGTTAAATTAGGACTCGTTTCTTATCGGTTTCTGATACGATTGAACTCAGTTATTGTATGTATATGTAGGATATAATTAAATCCTTTAGATAAGATAATAATTAAAAAAATTAGGATCATTTATTGGGGTGAGTCTTCGGATTAGCCTCGATATTCTCCGTGTAGCTCGCTCGAGTCGGGTGGTGTTTAGATCGGGTCAAGAGGGTACATGTAATCCGGTTCTGCCATAGAACGAATTACCCGTTTGAACACCCCTATGTAAAGGTGTGAGGTCCGAGGCTTAATTTCTCCGGACACACTCAAGGTATGAGAGAGTGCAAGTTTCGAGGCTTAGTGACTCCAAACACACTCATCTATAGTACATATGTGATTTGATTGTTAAAAATGTTAAGAAATTGTTATGAAAGCTTGCTATGTTATTTTCGTGCATGATACTGTGTTTAGATGATTATAATAGCGCAAATCTCTCTCTTCCACCATGTCTTGTTGAATATATATATATATATATATATATATAATTATGAAGTCATGCTATGTGTTAATGAGACCCCAATGCATTTTTGAGTCTTTAGTTAATGGAATAAATCTAATGAGGATCCTATAAGTGAGCTAATAGTTAAAAATGCTAAACCTTAATTATTAAAAACGTGTCTTGGTCATATAATAAAGGGGAGGGTTACTTGGGTTGTGTGAGCTAGTAACTCGATGGCTAGGTGAACACGGGTAAAGTAGGGATATGTTGGCCAATAGGTATGGATGTTATGTGCATGTATGTACTTTATATAGATTGATGGATTATAACTTTTATACCCGAGGGTTATATGTTGGGATATGTCACATATAACTCGGTAAGCTATGTGAACTCAAGCAGCTCGATAAACTGTGTTAAATTAAAGGTAATCCTAGTATAACATTCAATCTTTCTATATAACGTTGCCTTGAGATAAGTATTTGAGAACTCTAGCTTAGATAGGCCAGAAGATGAACCTTAATTTAGAAGTCTTTCTGTGCATTCTTGATTATCTTATCATGAATGTTTATTTTATAATATTTATGAACTACGGTAGACTAGAAAAGTATCACTGAGCTTTGTTAGCTCAATATGCGGAATTGTGGTGTTTTTTGTGCGTAGGGGACAAGTAGCTTTGGAGGAGCACATCGTGGAGGATTTCCAATCATCGGAGCTATGAAAGCGAGTAATACTTGACATTTTCTTTTGGAGTTATTGTATTCATAGGACCTTACCACAAATAGAGTTTGTATCTTTATTTTGGATTTTATTTGAGTTGGTGGATGTATTTTGAAAAGGAACTCTTCTTTTGTAAATATTTTTATTTTATTTTAATCTACGTAGATTTATAAAATAGGTTGTTTTAGAGATTTCGGAACACATGTTTTAAAGAAAAAAAAATTGATAAGTCGAATTTTGGGTGACCCGAATGTGATACTTCGAATTTGGATAGGGATCAAGGTGTTATAATTCGGTTAATTGGATAATAGGTATCCAATTTATATTTTTTTAAAATTTTAATATATATTATATATTAAACACATAAAATTTAAAAATTTATAACATATAACCGAATAAAAATTTAATGATTTGAAGTTAATTTTAACTTTAAAGATTGAAATATTTAGGTATGTATTAAAATTTATCAATAAAAGAATATATTTAAAAGATTAATCTTAATCATGATATTTTCCTTCAAATATCATATTGACAAAATAATATAAATATTTTTAAAAATTTCAAACTTAAAACATAAAAGTATATAATAAAAACGTAGAAAAAATTTAAGGATTTGAATTTATTTTTGGAGTAAAAGTATTAAAAAACTAAAATAAATATATAATTTAAAATATAAAAAAAATTAAAAATGTCTGGATCAATCGAATACTCGTTAAGAAATTTTTTTGACCTAAACCCAACTTAAGTACTCAAAAAATTATCAGATCAAGTATTTGATCTAATAAAAAATAAAATTCTCAAAAAAAAATTATTTATTTGATACCAAATCATCAAGTAATTAAATTAGTCGAATTGGATAATATTAAACGCGCCGATAAAAGCGAGTGGACTTGATCCTGAGGTGTGTCTTTCCTTTTACGTGTCCCAGAGTTCCTTAAATCTGTTCACAAAATTTGGGACAAACTTCCATTCTCTGTCTCCTTTACTTTCCCATGGCTAGGAGATGACAAAATAATATAAATGATCATTCAAGAAACTCTAGGATAAAAGAAGATGACAATTTTTAGAATTGGGGATTTTTTATTTATAAAAAAAAAATTAAAGCTTTTTATTTTTAAAATAATTTTCTTATTTTAGATTTTGAAAAAAAAAATACATTTTCAGTAAATAGATATGGATTTTCAATAATGAAAATAAGAAAACACATTTAATATCTATAATCTGATAATAATAAAGTTCATAGTATATAATTAAACTTTAGGTTCTGCATCATTTTTACTATTGAACTTTAAAATGTTTCAATTACACCATTGAGCAATTAAAATTCAAATTTCATGATGAAGCAGACAAAATAATATCGATTTGATATAGATATTAATAAAAAACGATGTCATTTTTATGAAACTTTAAAGGATTATCAATTTTATTATTAAATTTTAAAATAATATTATTTTAATCATTAAATAATCTAATAATAGTCATTATCGATCAATTGTCACTTACCAATGATCATCATTCATGAAAAAAATTGGTATAAAAGTGTTCACATTTTATTCCTCTTTATTATCTTTAGATTGATTTTTTCCGAAACCCACTTAAAATAGATGAAACTAATATATATAAAAAATCCATATTTTTCTAGATTTTGTGAGTTTTATTGAATTTGAGGTTCAAGATATATTTTAGAAACTTTGTACGGTAAGAAATAATCTTTTGAGAATACAAATAACAAATTTCAAAAGTAACTATTGATATATTAATTGATGACTAAACTAAAAATTTTTGATATTTCTTTCTCTAATTTTAGAGCATGTTTAAATTTTAATATTTTAATAATATTTGAAATTTACACCATGCTTATGTCACGGGTCTAGAACCTTTCTAGTAAAACCGTGCGGCCTTAGGACTCAACTCGCCTAAGTCAGCCTCTACACAAAGCCCTCAAAGCTTTGTAACTTGCGGAAAGCAAACAAGCGAAGAAAGGCAAATAAGAGAGGGAGCTTTTGAGTGAAATGCTTTGTATTTCTCAATGATGAAGTGACAAAATGAGGAGGGGTGAGCCTATATTTATACTTGGCCCCCATCATATCCAACGGTTACAATTAAATTACATCGATGGCTAGGATTAATTCCCACCAACCACAAAGGCATCATTCTAAAAATATTCCCAACTATACAAGGAAAGAATCTCCTATGTTCACATTGTTTAAGTGGGCTATTCTAGTGAGCTTGACAAACCCAAAACCTTTGTGAGATAGGCTTGGACGAATTGGACTGCAGCAACCCCACCGTTGGGCTCATTGAACTCGCGGACCGTGACACTTAGCTCTCTCTAAAATCCTCTCTACACTCTCTAAAGTCTAACATAACCTTGCCCTTGACCCGTGCTCTCCCATGACGTCTATCGCCTGTCTCCTGTGGCCTGGTTAGGTTCTTCTTCTCTAACAAAACAAGTTTTTTTTAATATTATATTAATAACCCTTTTTTAATATTTTATTATTAATATATACCCCACTCAACTTCAATTACAAATCTATATCCCTGTTAGACACGTAAGCATAAATTGTTTTGTGTATAAAGCGAGTTCAGTAATCGCTTTGAGTAGGAAACGATTTTCGAGTGACATGACAAACCTTTACACATCAGCCGATTAATAAAATCTGGAAAAGAATTCGCTTTGCACAAAAAGTGATTTTCACGAGGATATGAACCGACAAAACCCTAAATCAAGGAAATCACTTTACATACAAAGAAATTTCTTTTAAATAGAAATTGCTTTGTACACAAAGTGATTACTGTGAAAATCGAATAGTTTTTAATTTTAAATGGAAATCGCTTTATACATAAAGCGATTACTATGAAAAAAATTTGTTTTTAAATTGTGAAGAAGTCGCTTTGTACAGAAAGCGATTTTTGTATAAACCGCTTTAGGGGAGATGCGACCTCCCTATAAATAGTTGGCCCTATTTCATTCCACATCACCTCAAAATCGCTTTCTATTGATTTTGTTAAATATTTCTTCCTTCTAAACTGTCTTTTAGTTACTCTAAGCACAAATATTCGATAAAATGACAGATTTATGCAGATTGGATGAGAAACATTGTTTCGACTATTGGCTTAGAAACGATAAGGTAATTTTTTATATATTCTTTTTATATTATTTTTTATATTATTTATTTTTTTATTATTTATTTAATTTTTTATTTATAATTTAATTTTTTTGAAGGGTTATGAAAGGGTTCTGAACTGTTACTATCATCGGATCACGGAACCGCCACATGAAGCAATAGTTCCTTATTTGTTCGAAGTTGGGTTCTGATATGTAAGCACTATAATATGCGGTAGTAAATTGCATCCTCAACTAATTAATAATGCCTTGCTCGAAAGGTGGAGGTCGGAGACTTACACATTTCATCTTTCGTCTTGTGAAGCAACTATCACCTTACAAGATATTTCTTTTCAACTCGGTCTATGTATTGACGATGATTCTTTAATGGGTACCGCGGAATGTGATTGGGGTAGTCTCTGTTATGAATTGCTTGGAAGTTTTCCTGAGCAATTTGATGGAGGAAAAATATACTTGACTTGGTAGGAAAATAACTTTTCCAATTTATCGGAGGATGCTTCTGAAGATATAAAGAAGGTAAATAATATTTTTAGTATATTTTGTATAATTTATTTTATTTTTTAATAATTAGTATTTTATATTAATTTTTTCAATTATAATGTTTTGCGCGTGCACATATTTTATGTATTCTTGGCGGGATTTTGATGTTGGGACTGCCGGCACACCCCATGGCGTAGCGGAACAAAAATTACGACGGTCTTTCCAGTGATCCATGTACGTTTAATCCGAAATCGGGAGGAAGAGATGCGATAACTTACATTGGGTTCCTTGATAAACAACAAAGACAGCAACGGGATCTGTTGCAGTTACGATCGTTCAACAATCGAATCTTTAGCCTCCACGAATATCGTCTCGGCCTCTACTCAATTCACCCGGTTGAGAGAGCAAATCTCGAAAAAGTTTTTTTCGTGATTCTAGGGTTTGGAATTCGGAATTCTATATTATGGCTGCTAGACCAAAGATCCTTTATATAGGTGTAACCCTAGGTATAAGAGTTTGATTCCGAATTTGTTTATAGGAAATAATTACTTTAATTATTTCTTTAAATTTCGGAATCTATATATTTAATTCGAATTTAAAAGGGATATAATTACTTTAATTATATCCTTTATTAAAATTCGGGATTAAATATATTCTTCTTATACTTATATATATTTTTGCTCCTTTTCAACCATTGGGTGTGACCCTGTAGGCTGATTGTAACGTTAGTAGTAATATTAGAACAATTCTAATATTACAAACAATGAGTGACATGTAGCAATATATTATTGTCATCTAATTTACAAGAGATCATGATTCGATATATCATGTCCGTGACCAACTATCTTAATGTATTATATCCTTTTGTCCTTTTATATCTTTAATAGCCACAAGTCTTGGAATAGTCACACTTGTATAGCCTATTTTAATGTTTCTTGATATCTAGAGTGGATTACTTTTAATGAATAATTTGTGATATCTCATATCAACGTATTCAAGCATGGCCATGCATTTCTAGTCTCACTCAATCAAGTGGCCTTTGATATATTTTCCTATTATGTAGGAAGGACAAATCCTATCTTGATCATTCACATCTCACTACATACATTGTAATATGTCCAATGTCAGTTTTTATAGTGTAACTAATTACGCGACACGTTTAACTGCATCAAAACATAAAACAACATATGTTGAGATAGTAATAATCTCAAGTCTAAGGACCATACATATAGTTGTCACTATGAGCAATATCGAACCGGCACGGCTGGCAGGAAATTTTGAAAAATAACGACTATTTTTCTATGGAAAAACATCACGATTTGATAAGATTTATCAACAGAATCATGTTTTCGAGATTTTTAAATCCCTTAGATTTTTCCATATCGGAATAAAAATTATTCCTTTTTCTTTGATGCGATCTACTATCGCACTTCCGCCGATCACTATTTCAACCATTGACATATGATTATCATAAAACCCTTGTAGCAACATGGCGACTGTAATTAACAGATTAACATATTAATTGTATCCCTAATCGACTATCAATATCAATATTTATATCGTCGATATAGTAAAACAAATTATGCATCTCATACATATCGCATCACCCAAGTATTTAACCCGATTACGAATCGTACAAGTGGCTCTGATACCACTGTTGAGACTGCCGGCACACCCCATGGCGCAGCGGAACAAAATTATGACGGTCTTTCCAGTGATCCATGTACTTTTAATCCTATCTTGATCATTCACATCTCACTACATACATTGTAATATGTCCAATGTCAGTTTTTATAGTGTAACTAATTACGCGACACGTTTAACTGCATCAAAACATAAAACAACATATGTTGAGATAGTAATAATCTCAAGTCTAAGGACCATACATATAGTTTTCACTATGAGCAATATCGTGACCGCCACATAATAATCCAAGATATATGCTCATAGTGGGTCAATCCAATATATTATAATCTATTAATATATTCATGTATTAATTCTGACATCTCTATGTCAATGACAACTCATTGTTATCAATTAATCACATGTTACTCTTAAGCTTATTATTATTGTCCATACTCATAATAATACTTGACTAAAGATCTTTTAATAATAATACATATATTATTATATGGGCCTTATTGTTTCTCAGTTTATGTTATACATTGACACATATATATGAAAACAACAATGACAATGCCTTTATTCAATAAAATTGGTAAATAAAAGTATCCTTACAATCATCATATGATTGGTCTTTGGGCATACTCTAACATTTGATGCCGGACAAATCCCGTAATAAAGTTCATTTGGTTTGGTTACGTCATCTGCGTAACTTTACGACTTTTGGTAAACTAAGTAAGGGATCGAATGTTTTGGCTTTCTTATTTCGAGAGCTGTGTAGGAATGTCGATCCTCAGAAACATGTTATTGGAGGCTTTTTTATTATTACTTCATTCGTGGGCATGATTTCGTATGCCTTTTTTACGTTCTTCTCTTCTTTAGCAAGAGTCGTATGAGTTTCCACTAGTTCCGAGGTAAAGTAATTATAATATTATTTGTTTAATATTAATATTTTTTCAATTTTTAATAATAATTTTATTTTATGAATGGTAGGTGGTGTCATCGATTGTCACATGTCAGATTGCCGACAACCCAACAAGATTTCAAACTATTGATTGATAAGATTGATGAGGTAATTTTTATGAATTTGTTAATTTCAATATATGTTAATATTGTTTTTAATTTAAATAATATTTTTTGTAATTTGTTTGGATGCTTTATCATGAACCAGATGTTATATAGTATATTCCTGCAGAACTATTTAATTTTGTTAACATCTAGTCATCTATTGTACCTCTGATCCACTACTCCACTGTTGAGTGACATCATTTTGATAGAGTGCTCCGACAGTTTGGATACATCCAAGGCATTCTTGAACAATCTTCAAATTTCGACAAACTGCATTGTATGACTAGACAAGGAAAGACAAATGATGATTGGTATGATAAACATTCTGTCTGGATTCTGATGTGGGCGCAAAGACTATATAAGAAACCGATTTGTCAACAAATTGGAATTGGAACAAGTAGTGTGACATTCGATTACATAAATTGGTACCTTGCATATGGGAAGCATCATATCTTGACCCCCGAGTAATGTGACATTCGATTACATCAATTCGGGAGCATTGAAGGCTTCCATATCAATTGATTCAAAATGGGACGGTGGCTCATAAAACGCCATGGACATTGCAGTGTTAGGAGCATCCACTTTCTGTGGTTCAACCATATCTTCGGGTCTGCCATAAAAAGGGTCTTGCTCGTCACCATCAGGGTCGGGCTCCCTAATCGGTTCTTCATCCAAGTGGTCACCCTCAAATCGGAACAACTCTAATTCCACAACATCACCAACAACTATGGACGAATTTTGGGTTGATAGTAAGTTAAAGTCTAATTTAAAAAGTACGATCGACGACGATTGGGTTGGAGGTAGGTTTAGGTCGAAGTCAAAAGCAGCTACACATCAATTTCTTGCTACCAAAGACGATGGAAAATCTACATTGTTCTGCAAACAATGTGTAGATAATAAGTTGAAGTTGTCTTTTATATTGATCGTCGGGCTATAAACATTCGGATCAAAGTTAAAATTGGCACGTCGCCAATCTGGGACGTCAGTAACATCAACATCATAAAATATTGCAAACAACTCTAACGGCCCTCTTAAAGAATATTGCAAGTTCACTTCTATCTTTAATTTCACATCGTCGTTATCTGCCACATGGTAAATTGTATAATACAATGACCCCAACGACGTCGGTAATCAATATTTTAAAGGCTCTGATTTCTGCCCTCAAGCATGCAAAACATGATCTGATACTTTCTTCATCAATGACCTATAACTTAACTTATGCGAGAGATCGATTGTAACTGTATTCGATGAATGAAAGACCATATCTACAAATGAATCTCCAACCATCTGCCCATCATAATACACTAAAGCATTGATTCTTCTTGACATTTTTACTTTGAAATTCAAATTGAAAATTGATTTCGATGAAGGTTGAAATTTCAAAGAAGGTTGAAATCCAACTTGTAAAACTGGATATGACAATTGTTTCAGATACGAAGCTGTTATAATTTCAGAAATCGCTTTCTACATGAAGTGATTTTCATAGAAGGAAAATCGCTTTTTGTAGGAAGCGATTTCCTTTCAAAAAAGCACGCTTCTTTTACAAAGCGACCTACGCACTATATATGATTCGACTCCCTGTTAAATAAAGATTGTATTTCCTGCAACAACACTCAACCAAGACTTTTTTATCAGCAACAATTGTATACAAATGGTTAGACTTTCTTGTGTTTTTTCTTTGCCGGTACATGTCTTTACCCTTCGTTTAATAGAAACATAAAACACGATGGGTTGTATGACTTAATATCGACGGAGGTTCAGAAGTCGATAACAAGAGAAATCTTTTACTTGAAAGCAAAAATACTAGTTGATGAACCAGGGCCTGAAGCGCATTACATGTTGAAATTTTCAAGTTCAAATGACCTACGTAAAATATTTCGAAGTTACACATATATTAGATGTCTATATATCAAGATGTCAGTAACATTTTAAGGATGAAGTTAGTTCATCTACAGATTCAGTAGACGAAGAAGCAATTCTAAAACGTATTAGTAGCAGAAGACTTAAAAAGTAACAGAGAATTGAAGAACTAAAGTTAACATCAGACGTGTCTATAAATTACGAAGAAACGGAAACAGGCGATTCCTCATTTCCTTAGATATTTCTTCTATAATATTGTATTTATTTTTAAGTTAAGAATTTTTTATATTAATATTAAAGTTCACATGATATTGAAGAACTAAACTTAACAATAGACGTGTCTACAACCAATTGATAGAACTCATGTTTTAACTTCAAGATATTTTATATTAATATTAAAGTTCACGTGATTGAGAGAGATAAAATATTCTTGTATTTTTTCATATCATATATTATTTATTAATTAGATGAAAAATATCATATGTATAAGCTATTATAATAAAGATTCATTATACTAAACTACACTTAGTTCGAACAAAATAAAACATAATGAGATAATGGGAAAAAACACTACAATACAAAAGAAAATATTCACTAAAACTTTTAGTGTTATCATTAGAGCAAAGCAATAAAAAAAGAATATATATATATATATATATATATATTAGAGTAGAATATGTAGAATTTTATTTTTTAGTGTTAGAAAGAATAAAAAATTAAGTGAAATAAAACATATATTTATATATAATATTTTTATCTATATTTTTTCTTTTATAAAGTTTCACCATATGAAATTTTGTATCAGTCTCTCAAGAGCTTTCTAGTAATAATATATGGGATAATTTTAATAGATCTTGAAAATTTGATAAACTTGGTGAGCTTAGATCTTTACTTGAATACTCTAAAGTCCATTCTAATTTTAACCATTCTAAGTATGCTTACAAAATTATGTTTTATTTATGAATATATTTTTATTTTTTATTTTTTTATGGTGTAGTCAACTTATTTGTTTTCTTTTATGTAGAGAAAACTTGTTTAAACAATAATTTGTTAACAAGTAAAATTTTTTATACCTTTTGTTACAAGTGATATGTGGATGTTGCTAATTTGCTTTCAGATTTTTAATGAATATTTTATATTTTTATAATGATTCATTAAACGTATGGATTGAAGAATGAAAAGATTTTATACTTGATAGTGAACATAATGTTTTGTGGTTGCC
This sequence comes from Abelmoschus esculentus, assembly GCA_035048815.1. Lineage (NCBI taxonomy): Eukaryota > Viridiplantae > Streptophyta > Magnoliopsida > Malvales > Malvaceae > Abelmoschus > Abelmoschus esculentus. Next base: position 6,226,803 of record JAUCBN010000063.1, on the reverse strand, counting down.
TGAAGAGTTACTTAATGAAATTAATGAAGAAAATCGAGGTGAAGAAATATATGATATTTGAGATGAAAATAGTATTCAACTATCAATGTTATATAATGATGATGATGATAATTATGATGTATGTTGTACTGATACGGATATGAGGACGGATACGGGGACGGAAAACGACAAATTTTAAAATCATAGGGTACGGGTACAACAAATATATAATAAATTCATATACATATATATATATATATATAATCATAAAAAATATTAAATTTTTTAATAAATTAAAAAATATAATTGTTTATATATTTATTTATAATTTTTTTAAGAATATTATTTAACTAGTAATAATTAAAAAATAAAATATTAAACATTTATCGTATTTAATAAGTTTAAAACTTTTTATATATAAAATTTAAGGATTAAATTGAGTAAAATTGATAGTTTGGGGTTTAAATAAAGTATTTAAGGACCAAATTGAATGCAAAACAAAATTTATAGTACTTTTAAACATTCTAAACAATTCAAACCCTACTTTGAAATATACCCAATAATAAAAATTAAACGCCCGACGCCGTTCTTTCTTCTTCTCCTTCCTTTCCCTAATCCCTCGTTCCTTTTTATACTCTATTTTTTCAAATTTTCAGATTTAAGGAGAGTAGAAATTTCTTTCTTCCATTAACGCCTTCTTCGTCTTCATCACCGAGTCTAGAGGAATTATTCCTCTTCTCTACCTCAATTAATTCCTCGCTGCTAAGCAATCTCTCCCTCTTCATCTTACCATTTGAAAACGAAGAAACATCACTAATAGACGAAGATTGACGACAAAGATGACTGGATACGTCCCTGGATACGTCCCCGATGAACGTTGACCGAATCTAGTGAGCGTTGACCGTCCCCGGGACATCCCCAGCCGTCCCCGGGACGTCCCCATCCCGGAAACGTATCGGGACGTGGGACGCTATTAAAGGGCTGTCCTCGTGCTTCCTTGATTATGATAATGATGATGATAGTGGTGACAATAATGAATTATCCAGATATTCTTATGTTGTTGATATAGGTTTATTTGAAATAAATACATCTTTTAGTTTTTAAAATAGAAGAAATGATGGTGATAGAACTCATAGGAGGATGAGAGAATATTTGCATGATTCATATGCAGGTTCGTCTTTATATAATTTAGCCATATTTTTTTGAGTCGAGTTAAATATTTTTGCTTCGAGTCTAGTTATTCGATTTTTTTCTAATTGAGTCGAATTTTGCTCACTCCTACCATGATTGACATTAATTTTATTCAATCCTTTATTACTAGTTTTGTCTTTCTCTTTTCTTTTGTGTAGGTCTCTTGCCCTTGTGTCTTGCATGAATGATATTCACCAGAGCAGATTGTCAATCTGACTTTACCTTGCCTTCTGCCTTCACTGTTTCCTGATATGGTCGTTGTTGTTGTTAGTCGTCCTTAATGCATCAAGTTCACCGTCGAAATATTTTGATGACCCGAGAAGAACATGCAGTCCAGGCTCTTGAATGCTGCCATTTCGTTTCCGTTATCAGTTCATGTTCTTTGTTTTTCTATACTTATGTTGTTCTATTTGTTTCTCTTTTAATTGTTTTTGTTCTTAACCATGTTCGGTTGTTGTTTATTTCAGCTATGTTGTCATTCTTTTTTTCGTCTTGTTGGTCATGTTTCTTTCTTTCTGCCCCTTAGTGTTCTGTTTTTATATTTTGGTATTAATTCCAGTAACCTTTGTTTTTTTTTTAAAAAAGAAAGTATATTAAAAATTTCCAGATCAAGAGTATCGAAACTTCACGAAGAGTTTTAAAAATTCTATGGAGTATTGATAGTTTCATCAAGTTTCGATACTTTAAGAGTACTATAAACTATTTAATTATATTGGTTTATAACAATAAAAATTAAGGTTAAATATAGTTGGTATGTTATAGGATAAGAGTACTATAAACTATTTAATTTTAGCTCATCCATGACCTAATTTTATTTGCAATGGGGTTCTAGACATACGCAGGAGCGACCGTACAGGGCTCCGAAAAAGATGAGCCCCAAATTTTGATAAACTACATTCATTAGATGATGTTAATCTCGAAATTCTTTAAAAATTTTTGAAAACGCTATTAAGAAAGATAAGTTATAATTGTTAAAATGTTATAATTATTTCTTAAATATGACAATTGATTATAGAATTTTATTGATTAATATTATTACTATTGCTTCGGTAGAACTAGTGAGGTTTTAGACATACGCAATAAAAACGATCGCACAGGGACCCCTAGAAAGGACATTTGCTTCTAAGGGCTACAATTTTATAATTAGTGGAGGTCATGGACAATTACTTTTAAGGACCATATTTTAATAATTTGCACAGGGCCCTCAAAATCTTTGAACCGTCCCTGGTTATTTGGCTTGGGTTTACTTTGATTTTGGATACCATAATGTCTATGGATGCTTAGCTATTTTGTTGCTCAATCATTTTATCCATGTCGTGTTTGATTATAAAAGTTTTCAAAAATTAACATTAAAATTATTTGTTGGTTTAATATTAAAAGAGTTAGACTTAAAAATTAAAACGAATTATAAATTTTTAACGGAAAACAAAATTTAACTCACCTTAAGAATAAAGGAGAGTTTTATATGAAAAAATAAACAGAATTGTATTTAATCAATGATGATATTTCTAAGTTTATGCAAAAATATATTGTCGGACATATTATCATTAAGTCTGGTTATGTTTTTACTTTGGTATTTTTTTAATATTTTTTCAATTCAATATACTTTTACATAAGTCTTTACTTTAATATCATATTATTTCTTTCATCTATATATGCAAAAATCTATATATGTTTCATCTATACATGGTGTAAGTGAATACATCATATGTAATTATATAAATTAAAATTGTCTTCACATAGATCGATGAAACTTTATCTTTTAACTTTTTACATTGAAAAAGAATAAATCTGACAATGATAAATGGTGATAATAAACAAGTAAAATAAATCAAGTCGAATAGAATTTAAATAAATAAAAGATAAAATCAATTTGAGAGATTAGATCGGATTACTAAGCATAAAGGCGTAATTGTGAGATGGGTTACTATGGTAATTAATTACGGTATGGATGTTCGAAATAGTATTTTCCAATGCCATCAAATATTCTCTAACCGAAGAACTAATGATTGTGCAAGCCTCGGTGATACATTTGTGCGTTAATTTTGGGTGGACATCATCGAGCAATGCACTTTTTTATTCGTTGAAATTCATTCTCCTTATCTCATAGGCGAATTAACTTCCACCAACGATCGTTTAAAGGCTTGATGCAAAATTAGAGTTTTTTCTAGTAAAACCGAAGAAAAATGAAGAGAATTTGAAGAAAAAAATTATGGAAAATTAAAACAACGAATTTTTATTAAAAATAATGAATATTTACCTTAAAAATATGGTGAAGAGGTTGCCTTGGAGAATAAGAAACCGAAATTTAAAGAATGATTATTTTTAAAAAATGAATTTTTGGGTTTTGGATCAAAATTAGGGAATTTTGATTACTTAGGTTAAAACAAGTGATTAAAGGTTGTTTATATAGCCTCTTGGAAGGTTTAGATCAACTAGGATTAGGATTGGATCAAATTACCTAAAAGATTCAAAGTTTTGGCTTAGTTTATAAAATTGTCCTCAAGTTTTCAATTTTTTACAAAATAGCCACTAATTTCAAAATATTAGGGATTCAAGGGTCAATTTTTGAAATTGAGTTTACCTAAGTCAAATATATGTCAAATAAGAATTTTAGAATAATTTTACAAGATTTATTTTCATCAAAAGTCCATTTTTTAAGAATTTAATCCTAAACTAGGCTTAATCGACTAAACTGGTCCACTAGACCTATAAACCGGAAACTAAACTTCTAGGCTCAATTTTGGGGTGTTACAATGGGGATCAAGCTGTATCAAAATGTGGGCTTGCTATACAAGGCATCGAGCGAGTTATTGAAGGAGTATCGAAACACTTGAACACTGTTTCGATACCTATTTTAATTTTACCTCGGTATCGATACATTGGTAAGGGGTTTCGATACCCCTAACAGTTAATGTCGTTATAGGTTGAAGTAAGCTTTGAAACTTCACGTTTTAGTCACCAAACTTTAGAAAAGCAATTAGACGACTCATGGACATTACTTTAAGCTAAAAATTTACGTGCAATCATGAAACATACTTAATTAAGGATTGGTAAACTTAATTCTATAATTAGTTCATAAATTTTGAAAATTATAATTAGGTCCCTAAATCTTGTTCGGTTAAAATTAGGACTCGTTTCTTAATAGTTTTCGTTGCAATTGTACTTAGTCCTTGCATGAACATATAGGATCTAATTAAAGCTCTAGATAAGATAAAAAGATTTTTTTAAGATCGTTTATCGGTGCGAGTCTCCAGATTAGTCTTGGTATTCCCCGTGTAGCTCGTTTGAGTCGGGTGGCATCTAGACCGGGTTAAGGGGGTTACAGTGTGGCCTTATACGTTCTCGCTCAATTCAACGCCTAAGTAAGCCTAAAAAGATCAAAGCTAGAGTGTTAAGATCTCTGCGAAAAGAAAAGAGCACTTAAAGGAAAAGAGAGCAAAAGAGAATTTGAGTGACTGCTTGTTTATTCCTCAAAGAAGAAGTGTGTAAAATGAGGTGGGGGAAGATCTCTATTTATAGTTGAAGCCCCCTACATCCAAAGACTAAGAAAAGAGTACATAAATGGTTGAGATTAAACCTTATCACTAAATCCCTTATTCTAAGTTACATTCCAAAATTGCATGGCTAAGAGATAAGGATAAAATTAAGGTGATAAACTTGCCAAATATGATGGAAAAGGTTCTTCAACCCCAAGTGTTGTTAAAAAATCGTAATTGGATCTCTTTCTGCTTGGATCTCTCGTACCTCATTATCATAGGAGACCTTCACTCTGACTGGCGCTCAGTGTGACTTGCCTCGATCTGGATCCAACTCATCTTGGTGGTATGGCTTGAGCAAACTAACATGGAACTTTGGATGAGCTCGGATGGTGTAGCAATGTAAAAATCCGTATTAAGTGTATCGCTAAAAATATTCTTTCTCGATGTAAAAAACATTTTTTCTTGTCGTTTTTGAAATAATGTCTTCCAAACGTGGTTTCGGTTTTAAAATGTGTTTTATAAAATTGTAGTCGCCACCGATAATTTTGGTAGACCGAATACCGTAAAACCATAGATTTTAAAAATTAGGGTTCGGGAGTCGGTTACGGATGAAGAAGGATTAGGACCCCCACACCGTCAAAAATTGGTACTTTATTTAATTACCGCTTCATTAATATTAAAATTTTCGGGATAATTTGATGGTCGGATTAATACTTAATTAAATGTGCGCATTTATTTTAAAGCACCTAAACCCAAAGGTAAACGTCCGAACCACCACCACTAAACTGGAGTTGGACTTGCTTTCGACCGAATTTAGGTGCCCGTATTAATAATTTAAAATCATTCATGCAACTTAGATTTAATAAATAAATTAAATACATCACATAAAAAATAAATACATGAATAATAAATATATACAAAAATAATAATCTAACAATTAAAATATTAATCTAAAACATAAATTTAAAACATACATAAATTAATTTAAAACATAACTAGTAATTTAAAACATAAATAAAATATAAATACCAAATAATAAACAAATACATTTCATTAAAAATATTCAAAATACAACAAAAATAAAAAGAAATAAAAATTATACCTAAAAATTCGAATGACTAACCCCGATGAACACCCCATCCAGATCTACTACGATCCCTAAAAAATTTTAACTAGATCAGGTTCAAAAATAAAACCCCGATCGAACTGGTAGGATCGAGGGTTTTTCCCCGATCCTTGGCCACCCGAGAACCAAATGGTTCTCTTTAAAGGGTATGGCCTTCACCGGCTCTTCAATTAGTGAGTCAAAGAAATGGCAGCATCCCCTGCCTATTTATAGGCGTAAGGCAAGGGTGGGGGTTGACGTGGAGGCTTTTAAGCCATGGAATTCCATGTCATTTTCTTTTCTTTTCTTTTTCCCTTCTTTTCTTTTAGACTCTTTTTTATTTATTTTATATTAATAATAATATTATTAAAATAATAATAAAATACTAAACTCACTTAAAATGAGTGATTATAGTTTTCCATCTTTGTTTGTTCTTGTGAAACGAAAACAAAGCAAAGATAAAAAAGAACACTCATTTTTGTCTTATTCTTTGATTTTGGCTTAGAAAGCATAGGTTCTTCTGGAACTCTATGCTCTTCTTCGGCTAAATCTTCAGGCTTGTAAGTCCTTCCTATATAGAACTTCCTCACCTTCTGATCTTGGAGCTATAGGTCATTTCGGTATATGACCTTTCGCCTTTTGAGTAGATCTTGCAAAATAAAAGCACTTCCTATATAGGGCTTTCATTTATAGATCCTGAGTTGAGGTCTTTTCTATATAAAACCTTCACTCTTAAGTCTTGATTTAAGTGCTCCTTCTATATGAAACTTTCCACTCATAGACGTTGATGAAGATATGGATCTCTCTTGTATGAGGCTCCAGGTCATCCACGTTATCAGTCTCTCCTATATAAAACCTTTCGCGTCACGACAGATCTTGCAAAATAAGGTTCCTCATATATAGAACTCTTACTTCTGGATCCGGAATTAGGTTTTCTCCTATATGAAACCTTTCACTCTGAAGTCTCGAGATGTGTGTCTCTCCTATATGAAGCTTCAATCTCAGAGACAAAAATGATGGGTCCCTCCTATATAGAACTCTTCATCTTTGATGTTGTTGGTTTCTTCTATATAAAATCATCGCGTCATGGTTGAACTTTTCCATTGGTAGCTTCTTTTTTATAGAACAACGAACTTCTTGGTTTGGTGTGTACAAGTTCTTTCTATATAGAACCGTTGCAAATCTCTTTTTATGGGAATTCGAACATGTTGGTGCCTTTTGTGTGGAACCTTCATCTCCGAATCTTTTGGGACTCACGTCAAGTGGCTGTCAATTTTCTTCAAACTTTTGGGACTCACGCCTACAAAGGTTGCCAATATTCTTTTTGAAATCGGGACTCACACCAGAAAGGCTTACTGAATTTAAAAATGTTTAAGTATCCGGATTTCCCCAATGTCTCGATTTTTACGACCTGCTAATCTTAGCTCTCAGTTTACTCAGTTTTTCTTTCTCTGTTTCGATGATAGTACTCTCATCGGGCTCAAACTCCCATGCTCAATTTAGTTTCTTTTTATTCTCTTCTTCTTCTTCTATCGTTTTTATTCTTTTTCTTATTTATTTTTCTTGGACTATGACCCGATTCTTTTCTTCTGTTCATCAAAAGGTTCATCAAAGGTGACGTTCTGAAAGTCTGAAATGTTGGCCTCTTTGGTCCATTAATTCTTCTTCTTTTTCTTTCTTTTGGAAGGTGGCACTCAAGCGTATAAAGTCTATGTTGGGGTCATCTTTTGACCAATTTCTATCTTTTCTGTAAGATCGTTTTTCATATAAGGATGATGCATGAGCATTTTAATTATGCATGTATTCATGATGTATGTTCAGGATGCACAGATGCAACCTATCTGTGGATATGTAATGATGCATGACACTATATTAATCCTATTTCAAAAAATTGATGCTCTAGTCCTCATTTGGTTGACCGGGTAAGCTTCGTTAATCAAACTCTATCAGTCTTGATGACATCTTTGGTCAATTCTAATTTGAGCTCTAACTCTATCATTTTGTGGACAATGATGCCCCGCTCATATTCTTTGTATTCTCATTGTGATAGTTGATCAGACGTTTTTGTGTCCTAACTCCATTTATGTTCCCGTCAAGGTACCTCAATGGAGGATAAATCTCAATTTTCTTTAATTCTCAAAGAATGATTTTATTTGCATGTATTTCCATATGCAATAAAAAATTTGAAAAATGTATAAGATTCGAAATTTTATTGCAAACAATTTAAAACATGTTTTCCTTCCTAAATGTCAAATGCAATGTCATATTTACGTCAATCTAGCAAAGAACGACTTTAATGAAGAGTATATTTAAAGGATCCTCGACTATTACGGGGATATACACAAATGTCTAGTCTCTCCTGGACCATCAAGCTTTCAAGAGGAACAATCCCCTACCTAGAGGCTACCTTTTTCATGTGGTTCTCATTATCTCGCTTTCTCATCCTGCCCCAACCTTCCCTCATTTAGGTTTCGATAAGGCACTTCGAAGTTCGTCGTTCCTCGAAGCAATGTTAACATTTGGGTAGAAGTGTGGCCTGAAGAGAATCTGATTTGGTTTGGATATCTCTGAATGATCAGAATGGTCTTTGAAAGCTTGTAAGACCTAGTTCCATGACCAGTCTAAATGTATCTGTGTAATTATGATCTGTGTACTTATAATATTCTTCTTTCTCTTTTCTCTTTACTTTTTCCTTTTTTTTTTCTTTTTTTCTTTTTTTATCAAAAATTACAATCTTCAGGTCAACTTGTCTCGGACGTGCTTTGATATTTTCTTTTGTGTAAATTTGTGAGATCTTGAGGTATCTAAAATTAGAATTCTTAACTTATCTTTGCCTCGTTCCATTTGGCTAAATTTTTGCTTCTAAATTACTTGATCCAGATATGAAGTCTGTACAACATTGTTTCCTTCCCATTTCCTTTTCCTCTTTCAAATTTGTGGGTGTATCAAATACTTTTATATTATCCACTGCTTAGACTTGATCGTCTTTCTGCAACTTTCTAATATTGATTGGATTTGATCATCTTTCTTTAATTTCACAAGGTTGCAATCTGCACAGTTCTTCTTTTACTCGATTCGGGCTCGCTTCGGCCTTCTGATTGCCATTCTGTTTCTTTCTTTTCTTTTTCTGTCTCTTTTTTTGTATGTGTCGTAACTCCTGACTATTTCCTGTTGATAGTCTTCTGACTTCGATATCTAATTTTTCTAATCTTGCCTCGTTCTTGTAGTGAGAAAGAAAATGTCATTCGTCATCCCATTCAAGGAAGTCCTGAGAAGTTCTTCAGGGGATAGAAATTTAAGGTCGCCTCTCACCTCAAGGATCTTGATCAACAAGTTCTTGAGAAGGTTATTTTCCTAAAAATGGGTGTTGCCATTATCTATTCGCTCATATTATTCCTCTATTGGCCTAAGTAGACTAGCAGAGACTCTCATTTGCAATGTCCCCTCAATATTCAGTCTCTTTTGAATATACAAAACCTTATAGTCGATATTTGAGTTTGAAGCAGAGATGTTATCGCATTTGAAATTTTAGGACCTGGTGTGTAATAATGTGTATATGTGTATGTTTAAAATGTATGTTATATGTACATGGGATATTAGAGGTTATCTCTTAAAAATGAATGAAATATTCAAAGAATTAATGAATGTGAATTTTTTAGTTGAATGAAAGGAACATCACTTTAAAACAAGTGCCCTTTACAAAAAAAAATTACCGCTTTTCATGCTAAAAGTAGTAAGTTCAGGTTCATTTCTTAAAAAATAATGATGCATGCAATCATTGATCAAATATCTAACTGAGAGGCTAACCTCCCTTAGGACCTATCTTTGTTTTCAGAGCTCTACATTCCTCGATCTTATGGCCTATGCTTTCCACATGGTAGTCATACACGACATTACCATCATAATTACCTAGATAATGTGGCTCTTTCGGTTTGATTTTGTACATGAGTTAGTGGCTCTTGATGAGAATTGGAAACAACTCATTGTGTGTCATAGGAATCTGGGAGCTGATATTCTGTGTGACGTCTTTGAAACAATGCTCCCAATTATTTTTTTGCACCAACGGTCTTTCATTTACTTCCTCCAGTATCGAGTAATATGAGGATGCAATATGATGAATTTTAAATGAACAAAGACAACATACACACAGTTAAAATGATGTCAAAATAGTCAAATACATGTATGATATAGATGCAGACGATGCAAAATGCATGTAGATGAAGGTATTGATCACTAATGGTAATCACCCTGCTGGATTACTTTCATGGGAAATAGAGGGTCCATTACATCATTAGTAGCCCTAATTCCTATTGTGTCCATGTTCCTAAGCAAATTGATTGATTTGGAAATCTCTGTTACATCATGGGCTTCGGTTTCTTTGGTTGACTCGTTCATATTTTGAACCTCGGTCCTTGAGATCACCTGGCATTGGTCTTAGTTAAACAATACCTGAACAAGTTCGCAATGTCGATGTTCCTAGTAGTGGTTTCTTTCTGTTTATGCTACTTCCAAAACTCTTAATTATCCCCGGTAATGACCTCAATACTTGTGAAGTGGTTCGATAAGGTATTGAACTCTTTTTCTTCTTCTTGAGGTCTGATAAAAATTACTTCTTCGTTAACGTGTTGGTCAATTACCTTTTCAAATCGGTGTTCTGCATCTGAATCTGACTTGAGCTCTAGATGCCAAAATGGTGTCAGTTCTACATCTTTGAAAAACCTTTATGTTGTTAGGCTCCTAGAGGTCTTTTGTTACATCTTCACATCGATTTGGAATTTCCGGTAGTCATCTTCTTGAAGACTCGAATAAAGTACATAAATCGTTATTACCCGCTCTCGATGTTTTATACATGATTCTAACTCGACCTTTAGACGATGAGGTGATGTCGATTCTATGTCTCTAATAAATCATTGATCAATCTTTGGTTTTCTATTTCATCCTTCATGTTCACTTGGAACCTCAGACTAACATTCTAATGTAGACTCGAATAAATGCATGATCATTACCGTTCGTTTGGGAGACTGATGTCTGGGTCTCTTTGGTTGTCCTCTAACCAGTCCCTAATAAAAGGGATCTGACAAATGTTTACCGAATATTATCCCTTAATGGTGTCTCAAATCAATATCTTTGATCGGTTTCTAGGGTTAAGGTTTTTAGATACCTCTCTTTCATGGTGAATGTTTCCTTTGTAGGATGAACCATTTGAATCAATACCCTTGATGCAAAATGCAAGATGTGATGCATGCAAAAAAGGGAAATAAAAGCAAAAGAAACCATGTTAGTATTGAGTAAAATAATAAACACAAAAATAAATTTCAGAAAATTAAATTTGAATAAAGTAAATAGAGAAGAACGATCCTAGATATCCCGTCTAATTCACCTAGGGTGTCTGCATGGCTCTAATGGGGCGGGTAATCTAGTTCTCTATATGTAGTGTTAGTGGTAAAAGGGGACCCGAATTGTCCAAGTTGTCCTCTTCTAAGAGCAGCAAGGCCCCCGATCATCACCCATTATAGTTTTATCTTGATCGGGTTCAATTCAGGGGGACTCGTTCGCTTATGCCTACACGAAGGAACGATATCCTTACGAAAGCATAAGGTAGTGGAGACCCGAAGGTACTTCAGCTAGGGCCTACACGGGAGAACAATATCTCCACGAAAGCATTAGCCTTTTCCCCCACTTAAAAGGACGGGTTTAGATGTAAATTTTAAATGCGGAAAAATAAAGGCACAAATTCAATTGAACATTAATTTGATCGTCACCTTAGGCCAGAATCTCTAATATTAATGAAGTGGTAATTCTTTAAAAAGCTTGACTCTTTTTTTTTTTGTTTTTGAAAAAACAAAATTAAGCCTTCCCTAGCGGAGTCTCCACCTATAGCGATCTTTAAAAATCTGTATTAAGTGTATCGCTAAAAATATTCTTTCTCGATGTGAAAAAAAATTTGTGTCGTTTTTGAAATAATGTCTTCCAAAGGGGGTTGTCGGTTTAAAAATGTGTTTTATAAAATTGGAGTCGCCATCGGCCATTTTGGTAGACCGGACACCGTAAAATCAGAGATTTTAAAAATTAGGGTTCGAGAGTCGGTTACGGATAGGGAAGGATTAGCACCCCCTACACCTTCCAAAAATTGGTACTTTATTTAATTATCACTTCATTAAATTAAAATTTCCGGGCTAATTTGATGATCAAATTAATACTTAATTAAATGTGCGCATTTATTTTAAAGCACCTAAACCCGAAGGTAAACGTCCGAACCACCACCACTACACTAGAGTTGGCTTCGCTTACGCCCGAATTTAGGGACCCACATTAATAATTTAAAATCCATTCATGCAAATTAGACATAATAAATAAATTAAATACATCACATAAAAAATAAATACATGAATAATAAATATATACAAACATAATTACTAATCTAAGAATTAAAATATTAATCTAAAACATAAATTTAAAACATATATAAATTAATTTAAAACATAAATAAAATATAAATACCAAATAATAAACAACTACATTTCATTAAAAATATTCCAAATACAACAAAAATAAAAAGAAATAGAAATTATAACTAAAAATTCGAACGGCTAACCCCGATGAACTCCCCACCGAGATCTACCACGACCCCTTCAAAAGTTTTAACTAGATCGGATCCAAAAATAGAACCCCAATCAAATCGTGTAGGACCTAGGATTTTTCCCCGATCCTTGGCCACCCGAGAACCGAATGGTTCTCTTTAAAGGGTATGGCCTTCACCGGCTCTTCAATTGTTGAGTTAAAGAAATGGAAGCATCCCCTGCCTATTTATAGGCGTGAAGCAATGGTGGGGGTTGACGTGGTGGCTTTTAAGCCATGGAATTCCATGTCATTTTCTTTTCTTTTCTTTTTCCCTTGTTTTCTTTTTAGACTCTTTTTATTTATTTTATATTAATAATAATATTATTAAAATAATACTAAAATACTAAAAACTCAGTTAAAAATTAGTGATTACAGATGGTCGACGGCAACTCGATTCTGTAGGCCATGGTGCTTACACGCTTCAGAACTTTGAAAGGAACCTCATATCTCCGCACAAGCCCTTTGTGCACTATTAGGTTGCGTAAGATTCCGGATAACTTGGAAAGGACTAAATCCCCAACTTGGAAATTCACGTCCCTCCACTTTGTATCGGCCCACTTTTTGGTCTGTTTCCCCGCCCTGTGCAAACTAGCTCGGGCTAAGTATTGATGTTCTTACCACTCTTTGACAAACTTGTGAGTTGCTGGATTAGGCCCTTCATACTTGGTGTCAACCGTACTGGGTGTAAACGGTTACTACCCATTAACAATCTCAAACGGACTCTAGTTTTCTGCCTCGCTCCGCTATAAATTATATGAAAACTGGGCCACATCTAACAGCTTCAGCCAGTCGAGTTGCATGACACTCATATAGTGCCTCAAGTAGATCTCCAAAAGTGCATTCGCTCGCTCAGTTTTCCCTTCGTTATGTGGATGAACACTTTTTGAGAAGTTCAAACTTGATCCCAAAAGTTTGAACAACTCTTTCCAAAATCTCATAGTGAACCGCGTGTCCCGGTCACTAATAATCGTGTTTGGCACCCCAAAATACTTCACAACGTGCATGAGGAAAAGATGAGAAGCCTCCTCGTCTGGACAGACCTTTGATGCTGGAATAAATATTGCATACTTTGAAAACCTGTAAACCATAACCATGATGTCTAACAGTCCGTTAGTGTTTGGCAAACCAACAATAAAATCCATGGAAACACTTTCCCATGGTCTCTCGAGAATGGGCAAATACTGCAGTAACTTCGCGGGTTTCTTCAGCTCTATCTTGTCTTGTTGGCACACAAGACAAGTCCTCACATAGGCTTCAATATCTTCGCCCATGCGTGGCCAGTAATAGTGCTCAGAAATCAGTTTCATCGTCTGGATCATCCCTGGATGGCCTAACCCATTTGGAATCGTGACATTCTTTCATGAACTCCTTGCGCAATTCTCCAAATTGAGGCACGTAGAGGCGGTGTCCTCGGGTATAAAGCATGTCTCCCTTGAGCCAAAACCTTCGGGTTTCTCCTTCTTTGGCATAATCGATCAACATTTTGGCTGTTGGGTCATGTGACAACCCCTCTTTGATGCACTCGAATAATTTTCCTTCGGCAAACTTATAGACTTGATGTTTTACCTTCTTTTTAAGGCATCAACAACGGTGTTTACTTTCCTTGACTTATACTCCATGGAAAAGTCAAATTTTGTAAGAAATTTTTTGCCAACGTGCCTTCTTCAGAGGTAATTTATTTTGGGTGAGAAAAAAACTATTGGCAACATTATCTGTGTAAACCAAAAACCTGAACCCAAGAATGTAATGTCGCCAAGTGCGTAAACAATGCACTACCGCTGTCATTTCCTTCTCATAGACCGTGTATCTCCTCTCGGTCTCACTGAGATTCTGACTTTAATATACAACCGGATGTCCCTCTTGCATAAGGAACCCACCAATGGCAACATCTGACGCATCGGTGTATATCTCGAAAGGCTTGATGTAATCTAGCAACACCAAAACTGGATCACTTGTCATGGCTTTCTTCATTCCATCAAAGGCTTCCTGACACTCAGTTCTCCAATCTCACTTCTTTTTTTATTAAATAACTCGGTAAAAGGTGCAAAAATCTTGGAGTAGCCTTGGACAAATCTCTGATAAAATTTGGCAAGCCCTAGGAAGGATCGCAACTCGGTCACCTTTGTTGATGGCTCCAAATCTTCAATAGCCCGTATCTTGGCCCCGTCTATCCGGATTTTTCCACCTCCAACTATATGGCCTAGAAAAGGGACCTCCATTTGGGAAAAAAACACTTCTCTTCTTTGACGTAGAGCTCGTTTTCTCGCAAGACCTTGAACATTTATCTCAAGTGTTCTACGTGCTCCCCAAGGCTCTTGTTGTAGATAAAAATATAATCTAGGTAATATACAACGAACTGATAAATGAAGGATTGTAATACCTTATTCATCAATGTGCAGAAGGTGGCGGGAGCATTTTTTAGGCCGAATGGCATTACCAAAAATTCATATGAGTCATAGCGCGTCGCACAAGCAGTCTTTGGTTCATCTCCTTCTGCAATTTTGACTTGCCAATATCCGGACCATAAATATAACTTGGTGAACCACGTTGCACCACCAAGCCAATCAAATAAGTCTTCAATAAAAGAGATCGGGTACTTATTCTTCACTATGAGCTTATTCAAAGCCCGATAATCGATGCACATCCAAAGTGTCCCATCATGTTTCTTCTGGAAGAGGATCGGTGCACCATAGGGTGCCTTCGACGGTCGGATATAACCAGCATCGAGGAGTTCCTTCAATTGTCTGCGTAACTCCTCTAGCTCTGGCGGATCTATTCGGTAAGGGGCTCTAATGGGTGACTTCGCGTTCGGCACAAGATCAATCTTATGATCAACTTTCCTCTTCGGTGGGTGAGTCTTTGGAAACTCGACAGGCATCACATCACGGAATTCTGCCAAAACTTTTTCCACTTCTGTTGGAACATTCTCAATCATGGTCGGCTCCTCGGTCACCAACATTGCAACATAAGTTGGTACCTCCTTATGCACCTTCTTGCTAAATTGGATGGTTAAGATCATCTTAGCTCCAACTCCAGCTTCTCAATTGATTGGAATAATACATTGACCCCTCGAGTCCAATATGCATAAGCAATCGGTAAACGGTGCAACAAACGCATTAATCTTTTCAAGGAAATTAATGCCAATGACAAAGTCGAAATCATCAAGTGAGATTATCTTGATGTTTTCCTTACCAGACCATCCCTCAATGTCAAGTTTAACTCCTTTTGCTATCCCTACAATCGGAGCCTCTTTGGAATTGACGATTTTGATAAAACCACTTGCCTTCTCAAACTGAATGTCAAGTTTCTTCATAGCCTGTTCAGATATGAACATCTTTGAGGTACCGGTGTCCACTAGTGTGCTCAACTTATGGCCTGCTACGGTGATGACTACAAACATTATCCCTTTCTTCTTGGAACCCTTCTTTACCTCCATAAAACTAAAGATAGAGCCAAGCTTGAGGGTTTCCTTTTTTTCTTTCTTTTCTTGGATGAAGGCAAAGTTCTGTTTTCTTTGTGGGCATTTGCTTTGGTAATGATTACCTCCACAATTGAAGTACTTCAAGGGTCCTTATATCTTGTATTCTTTGCGTTTTGGGTGACCATCATTCCTTTGTTTGTCTGCCCACCATTGCCTCCGATTACTCGGTACTTAGGATTTGGTTTGGTTAACTCATTTATGTTGGCGCTATGTTCCTTCAATGATTTTGCAATGTCCATAGCTTTGGAGGGTTCCTTCACGTCTCTCATTTCTAAATCGGTACATGCCCACGGCTTTAACCCATCCATGAACTGGAAAAGTGCATCCTTCTCGGAAAAATATGGGATTTGAAGTTGAAGTTCACAGAATTCTCGAACATAATCATGAAGGGTTCCAGTATGCTTAAGTCCTAGAAGCTTCGATCTTGCCTCCTTCTCAGCATTGAAAGGGTTAAAATGCTCCTTAAATTCTAATTGTAACTCAGCCCAAGTTCCAACAGCGGTGCCTCCACACTTTTCATTTGAGCACCTACGTCGCCACCATAATAGAGTGGCATCAGCCAAATAAATGGAAGTAGTTGTTACATTTTCAGTATCCTTCTTAATACCTATTGCCTTGAAATATTGCTCAAGTCCCCACATGAAGTTCTCCACTTCCTGAGCAGATCTAGTCCACTTAAATGACTTGGGCTTTGGAGCGTTGATCCTGGGCTTGATCATGGTTGCCTCAGCCACCATGCCATTCACCATGGCATTCTTGTAGATCAAAAGTTCAACATTGAGCTTCTTGATCTCCTTTATCATCTCCTCATTCACCTTCTCCTGATATCGATATTGTCTTCAACATCCTTCATGATGTCATCCTTCATAGAATCCATCTTCTCGAAGCGTCCATCGGCTTCGTCATGGGTCTCCTTGAGCTCAGTAATCGAGTTCTTAATCTTGGTGACCCTCTTATCCAAGGACAAAATGATGTCCCTTGAACTCTCACGCTTCTTCCCGACAGTAGAAGTAGCACGAGTCTCACGATCGGTTGCTGGAATCTCGGTTGAAGTTTGTCCTGCAATCTCTCTTGATCACAGGTGCTTGAAACTTGCTCTGGTACTACTTGTCACGTTCGTAGAACTCTTCTACTAAAGAATGTGCAGCCTTTCACTCAATGCAATGCCTAAGTAAGCCTAAAAAATCAAAACTAAAGTGTTAAGATCTCTACGGAAAGAAAAGAAGACTTAAAGGAAAAGAGAGCAAAAGAGAATTTGAGTGAATGCTTGTTTATTCCTCAAAGAAGAAGTGTCTAAAATGAGGTGGAGGAAGGCCTCTATTTATAATTGAACCCCCTACATCCAACGACTAAGAAAAGAGTACATCAATGGTTGAGATTAAACCTTATCAATAAATCCCTTATTCTAAGTTACATTCCAAAATTACATGGCTAAGAGATAAGGATAAGATTAAGGTGATAAACTTGTCAAATCTGATGGAAAAGGCTCTTCAACCCTAAGTGTTGGGCCAAACTTGTAATTGAGCACCCAAGGATATTGAAACTCAGACATGGGCTCCATTGGGTGCTGGTAGGTGTTCTAGAACTTGGATTTGGGCTCCTGGGGTGCTAGAGTGGGTGTTGAGATGCCCAGCATGCTCTTGATGGCTTTTGTAGCAACCTGTTTTACGCTTGTCTCGGGCCTTGTGGTGCGTTCCGTGGCAATAACCTTTAACCAAAAAACGTGTCTTATACTTATCTACTTCACTTTTTTCATTCAATTTGGTCTTGTGCACCCATTTCACTCCAACTTTTTTAGCTCCCACAAGTAATCCAGCCAACTCCCAAGTCCCATTTTTTTCTATTGCTTCCATTTCAACGTCCATTGTTATTCTTCAATTATTACTTTTCACTGCATCTTCATAACAAACAGGATCGAACATAACAAACTATATTCTATCTTCATCAGACAATCTTTCTTCAATCTCATAATCTCTCATCCATGTTGGTGGCCTTCTATCTCGTTCTTTATCTAAACAAAAACTTGTTTCACTACCAGAAATCAACTCCTTTGATGTTGTTTCAGTGTATAATTCTAGTGTTTCTTAAACTTTTTCACTTTCACTAATACCACCTTCATCTCTTTATTCCAGATCACAAGTAATATCCTCTTCGTATTTGACATCACATGCCCAGCTTTCATTCTCTTCAAAAATGACATCTTTGCTTATTATAATATTTTTGGAAAGTGGATCATAAGGCTTTTAAGCTTTCGATTCCTCACTGACTCCAAGTAAAATACAACATAAATTTTTATCATCAAGCTTGGCTCTTGTTTTTTTCAAGCACATGAACGTGAGAGACATGGTCAAAAACTCTAAAATGATCAATAAAAGTCTTCACAACACTTCAAGCTTCTTCAAGTGTCATATTCTTAACCACTAAAGTCAGACTGCGATTCAAGACATGCACTGCCCAATTTACAGCCTCTAGCCAAAAAGATTTTGGAGTATTCTTTTCGGACAACATGTTGCGAACTAGGTTCATTATAATTCTATTTTTACGTTTTGTAACTTCGTTTTATTGTGAAGTATAAGCAGTTGTCAACTATCTTTGTATCCCGTACTTATTACAAAAAATTTTAAATTTCTGTGATGTAAATTCTCCACCACGATCTGTGCGTAAACCTTTAATAGACAAAGTTATTTCTTTTTCTACATGAGTCTTAAAATTTTTGAAAATAACAAAAGGCTTTAGATTTTTCAATTAAAAAATAGACACATATTTTTTTACTATAATCATCAATAAAGGTAAACATATATCTCTTTTTACTATTGGAGATGAGATTGGTTGGTCCGCAGATATCAGAGTGAACAAGATAAAGAATCTGTGAGGCTCTTTAATTACTTTTCTTTGAAAAATGATCTCATTGTTGCTTTTCCAGGAGACAATCCTTGCATAACTTCGAATCAGAGTTGATCTTTGGCAGGCCATTCACCATTCTCTTCCGTTTCAGTGTCTATAAACCCTTAAAACTTAAGTGTCCATATCTATAATGTCAAAGTTACGCCAAATCCTCTGTAAGTGTACTAAAACAAGCAGATTTTACCAACCAACATATAAAATCAAACATGTACATCCGATTTGAAGACATCTTTATCTTCATAATCAAACTTTTTTCAGGATGATATACTCTACACTGCTCACACTGAAATAGAAATGATAACCTCTTATCTTATAGTTGTCCAATAATTAATAGAATGTTTTTCAATTACGGCACATAATACACTCATGTAATAATCTGCGCAATTCCATTCACTTGCATCCTTATATTGTCTTTACCAATCACAGCCAAACTAGAACCATTGCGTAACTTTATATTGTCCTTGTAATTTCCATCAAAATCCATAAAGTAATCCTTCTTTCCACGCATATAATTACTGCACCCTGAGTCAAGAAATTAAGTGTCCCTTTTGGTGGTTGAATCTTCTTTTGCATATATCATCAATAATATATCATCTTGTATTTCTGCATGTTTCTGCATAATTTGACTCCTTCTTTTGACACTCTCATTAAAAATATCCCAGCTTATGAAAATTGAAGTATTCCACTGTAGATTTGTCAACAAATGGCCTACCTCGTCCCCTTCCTTGTTCTCTATAGCTACCTCTACTTCGTCCTTGTTCATCAAATTGATCTCCATATGATATTTTCAGAGCTTTTGCTTCTTCAACCAGCGAATTCTTGTTAATACGCAGTTCATGCATTAGTAGGTTGCTCTATAATTCATCTAAAGTTAAAGTTGTGTCTTTAAACTCCTCAATTGAGCACACCACATAATTAAACTTACGAGTCATCGATCTCAGTATCTTAGAAATCACTTCAGCGTCTCCCTTGTTCTCACCACTTGCTTTCATTTTGTTAGCAATGGCCAGAGTTCGCCTAAAATACTCATTGATAGGTTCACCTTATTTCATCTCGAACAGTTTAAATTCCTTTCGAAGAGCCTGTAACCGCGCATGTTTAACCCTTGTTGTACCTTGAAATTTTTATTTTATCAAATCCCAAATACATTTTAACGTGTCTTTGTTGAGAATTATTTCAAGGATTGAACGATCTAAAGCCTGAAATAGATAATTCTTTGCCTTCAAATCCTTCGGCTTCTGATCTTCTAAGAGTTTTTATGTCCTTTTGTTTGCCCAATACCTTCTGTTGCTACAAAAATTCCATTCTACATTATTCCCCTAATATTCTTTTGATCATATAAAGTTTTTCATCAACATTATTCAATGATCGTAGTGTCCATCAAATTTAAAAATTGATGGTTGGACAAATAAACTTTCTGATGACATTTTTGATTCAGTGCTTGTGAAGAAAGTTGTTGCTTTTTGATTTTTCAAAAAATCAAGCCTGTGAACCTGGCTCTGATACCAAATGTTGAGTAACAGAGAATGACGAAACAAAGCAAAAATTGGAGAAAAAACATATTGTTAAATTGAATCAAGTCATAGTTTTAAAATAGTCAATCATCACAAAACAAAAAGACGCAAATCAAGGAATCTAATTCTAATAGACTTTCACTAACAAAAAAACATATAGAATCTCATAAAATTAAAGATATTATTTACTATAAAATTACTAATTATTGACTAAATCCTAACAGTTCATGCATAAACTACAACAATTTTCATTTAGATTGAGTCGGAGATTGTTTTTACATGAGAGTTTATAGTTTAATAATTCTTTTAATCATGAGAAATTACATTATGAGCTATTTTCCTCACATCATTTATGGAATTAACCAGTAAAATATATTTATTTAATTATTTTTTATCTTATCTTTTTATATTTGGTAAAAATTATTTTCAAACTTAATTTACGATAAATATTAATAAAGGTTTGTTTATAAAAAAATAAGTGAAAAAATAATTAAATAGATACATTTGATTAGTTAATCTCATAAATAACGTGACAGAAATAACTCATGATATAATATCTCTTTAGTCAGTCATGTTTGTAATGCATCTAATTTATTTTTTTTATAATTTCTATTTTTTATTTAATAAAAAATTCATGTGTTAATGGTTCATTTGTATCGTTAACATGAAGAGATAAATTTATTAAATATAATTATTTTGTTTTATATTTTATATTAAGTTCTAAATGAAACTATATTATTGATATAAATAAAAATTAAAGATAGGAGTCGATTTAGAATTAAATATAATTTTAAAAACTAAATGAGAAAAAAAAAATGTCATGTTATTTATATTTTTCACTACAATTAAACAGAAGTGTCGCGACACAATCTTATTGGCCAAATACTTGTGATAAAATAGATAACGGAATTACATATTAGGTTAAAAAAAATTAATGTTTCTTATAAAAGATATCAATAAAACAGATAAAAGGGTAAAAAAACAGATATCAATAAACAATCTTACACAGATTTTCTTTTATAATTAAAATAAGATATAAAGTTACAAAATGCTCATGATGTGATATTTGATAAAATAATCATTTAGGGTTTTATTTTTTAACAATTCAACATTTAATGTTTTATTTTGAGTCAAAGTAGATAAAAATTAGCAGTGAACTAACTGTAAATGGTTTAAAATAACGTAATAAACATTTATAACAATGCACACTAACATAACATTATTGGATAAACAAATATATTGAAACTATTTTGATCCAAAATAAAATATTAAAGATTAAATTATTTAAAAAAGAATGAACCAAAATATCTATTCAAATGTTGGGATATATTTTATGCCTTTGAAATAACAATGGCGTGTTTTGTTTCAATCGTACACCAAGTTTATGTAATGTACATCGTCCAATCACCCCAAGGATTCAAGACTCGGGTGAAGAAACTGATTCAAGATCCTATACTTGTTATTACAAGATTGAGTAAGCACGTATGACCTCAACAACCGGTGCACGACACATCGGACACTTCCCTCCACCTTGAACCAAATCATTGGCGCATTTAGAGCATGCACACATGTGGCCGCATCTTTAAGGATTGGTATACAAAGGTTGGTAAGCTTTAAAAGTTATATATGTGAAAGTGATAGAGGAACTGTGAAGAGGTTTACCTGAAGAGTAGTGAATCAATATTGCCTTCACAGCACAGACAGCAGATTCCTCTCCGGACATTATCCCAGTTAGATGATGCATCCTTCGGAAAGTCGTCGACAATCAGATCTGGCATCAGAATAACAAAACTGAATGAAACAAAAAAGTGTAGCTACCAAATCACACGACAAAGAAAAAAGTTTGTGAGTACAGGATAACGAAGAATTAGAACATTGACAATCAGTAGTTTCTGAGCAAGTGCTGGAATTTTCTTTCTGTCAAAAGTGTTGATTCCTTACACAAATGAGAAGATAGGCAGCGAAAGAGTAAACAAACCTTGAGAACCAGATGACCGGTTCAGGGCAGCAGAAACTTCTTGTCTTATTGATCGCTGCAACTCAAGTTGCATATCCATGCAGGCCTCCAGCATCCTCTGCATGTTGGTCATTCTTTGCTGCAGTCTTGCCATGTCAACCCTCAAATCATTGATTATCTCCCACTCCTGCAACAAAATTAGCATCGCAAACTCAATTAAGACCCAAAGATTAGTACTCAAACTGATGAAGCTCAAAGAAGTAGATATAGACATACAATGCCAAAGTGCTGATTCACATCATGTGATTCCCGATTATAATTGTATGAAAACTGGTCCCAGAGTGGCCGCGTAGATTGAATCCTGGGCGAAGGAACAGCAGTTGGAAGACTCCGACCCTCATTCTGATCCCTGCTTTCCAGTTCTATATCTTGTTCAATGGATTCAGTAGTAGGAGTCAGGTCCCGGTCAGTAGAACCTTGATTTTGCCTTTCCACGTATGATTGTATCAATTGATCAAGACTCTCACGAAAACCACTACGAAGAAGGGTAGATACACTTCTCCTACAATATTAAAAATAAGTCAGAAAAAAAAAAGAATCAGATAAAGACAAGACAGAAACCCACGGTTATACAATTCACACCTGCTTAACAGTTCCCTCAGTTCTGTATTGTGTACATTATCATCATCAGGAAAATAAAATGTGTCCAATCTCCCAACTGTAGCAGATTGTTGATTGTAAGAACCTTCAGACCAATTCTGTCTAGTGTCATGTAAGCCATCATCCTCATGCTGTGTGCCAAGAGCTTCTTGCATATGATCATAACCAGATTGTTGATTGTAAGAACCTTCTGACCAATTCTGTCTAGTGTCATGTAAGCCACCATCCTCATGCTGTGTGCCAACAGCTTCTTGCATATGAACATAACCAGATTGTTGATTGTAAGAACCTTCAGACCAATTCTGTCTAGTGTCATGTAAGCCACCATCCTCATGCTGTGTGCCAAGAGCTTCTTGCATACGATCATAACCTCTATCTTCACTCTCACCATACTCATGATGCAAGTCAAAGGCTTCTTCATTACCACCATCCATCAACATGACATAATCCACGCTCGGTTCCTGCTGGTCTGCATCCTGATTTTCCTGATCCTCTTCCTGCCGTTGTTCAGCTTGAGAAGCAGGCTCTTGGCCATCGGTATAATCAACTGGAATTGTTTCAACATTTTCTACAACATTCATTAACCCATAGGTCCTATTTCTCTCACCATCTTGGGGAGAATGTTCATAAGATGCTTCCCCAGACTCTTGTAGACTACTTAATTCTCCAGCTTCATTCTGTAAAGTTTCAATGGACGATGCACGAGCCAGACTTTCTTGCCCATCCCCGTCCAAGACTTGTCCAAAATCACATCTGCTTTCAAAAGGCTCAGCACTGGACGGCCTCTGCCAGTTACTAACCACACTCTCAGAAACTTGTTCCTGCCATTCTTCTACACGAACAGAAGTTGCTTGCCAACTTACATCTTCAGTTTCAACCTCTAAATCAGTTGTACCAACCAAACACCTCTGATAATCAGTTTCCTCATTCTCACACTCAGATCGGTCACTTAATCTGTCTATGGTAGAGAGTGTATTATTTACTCTCTTTTGTTCATTTCTATTACCATTACTGTCAGCGTTAGATAATGCATCTGAAAGATTACTGCTTGCAGGACCAGAACCCGAACTATCCAGTCGGGACAAAAAACCTTCCCTGAGACAAGCAAAATTGGAAAGTTATAACTCAATTCAACCCTGATTATCCTTCTAGCAAATATCAAGTGACCAAAAGGTCCTATAATCAAGCTATTTCAAAGAAAAGGAACTGAGACAAGCAAAATTTTCGAATTTATCAAACCTAACCATTCATTGGCAAATTACCCTCATATTAGAACAACCGCTGATAATATTTAGAAGGCCAACACTAAGTCCAAAAATAACAAAATGATTGGCCAAAGCACCTATATAATGAGCAATCCACAATTCAACCTGTCATTTTGTAATTTATAAGGGATCTCCCCTAATACAAGTAAAATGTGGCAACATCACTCATCAACTAAGAATAATACTTAAAACAAATGAAATATGTTAATATTTTATACACCCTGAAGTCAGTAGACTAGGACATGATCAACTACAAAATGAGTGTAAAAGCTCCTACATTCAAACCAGCCAACCAACCAAAATGTCTAATCTGCAGTGTCAGGATGTGGTCAAGTGTTTCAAGCTGTGGTGACTTGAAAGTTGAAACCTGGATCTCCAGGCCAGAATCAAGCAACCACACCATAGTTCCATAACCTTAATAACAGACTGGAATATGAAAAGTGAAAGCATACCCAGTGTAGCATTTACATTCCCGAACTCTTTCATGGATGGTATTACTCCACAACTTCAATGTTACAAAAAGGTTCGTTTTATGCAGGCCAGAATCTTGGTGAGTTATTTGAGTTAAATCACTGGAAGGGGTAATATTTTAAAGCTTCCATTGAAAACATCTGAATTAAATTAAAAATCAAAATCCCTAGTTTTTAAATTCAAGAAATTAATTCAGCTTAACTTTCGTGAACTTTGTAGAATATTTGAATTCTCTTGGAATATAGAATAAGATGAACCTTGTAGAATTTTTTTAAAAAAAATGCTATTATATAAAGCAAAGAACAAAGTACCTTAGACCAGATACTGTCTGTTTCTGTCTTAATAAGCCTAATTCAGTGGCTGCAATCGAAGTAGGTCTGTCACCTTCAACCATTCTGTTATTTCTCAGGAATCTACCTCTTAATAAAGACTGCCAGACAAGGAAGACCATGGGGATAAATTAATGCCAGTAAAACCAGCCCACACTCATAAATGTAAACATCAATACTTAGATATCAATGCCAAGCTAAGCTAAGCTAAACAACAGTTGCCTTCAAACAAATGAAACAAATAGAGGATCCATAAACATTTTTAATATTTCTAGCAACCTTTTAAGAACCAATAGCATCAGTCAATAGTTCTTATCAAGAAAATAAATGAAGGTCGTCAATAGTTGTCCTAATTGCTCTAAGAAGCTGCAAGCTAAAGATAGTAGCATCAACAACAATAAGAAGATAGAGAGGCAAGTAGTTGGGACAGCATGCTACCATCTTAAAATTAAACATAAAATTGGAAGCCTTTTGTTAGTTCAAAGTAATAAGTATTCTTGTCTTTCACTCAACATCTGCCCTGGTTAGAATTAAGTTATACAGAATCTCTTTCTACATGTCATAATACCAACGATGCTATTTAAAGAATTTTACAGGAAGATATTAATCCACAATGACGCATCCAGTACTGCTTTTAGAAAATGAATCGCTTAAAAGATGAGTTCTATTCCCCTGGTATAATTGAGGCAACCAACAGAATCATAGAAAGAAAAATACATTCCAAATAAAAATGATAATCTATAAAGACTAAAAATAACAAATTATCATCACCATAATTATAGTTTTCTCCTTTGTTTGAAATTTTGGAAGAACAAGCAAAAAAATTGTGAACAATTAAAGACAACCAACAACAACAAAAAGATGCTCAACACTTAATGCATCTACCTGAATCCGGTTACGATGGGCAAAATTTGTTACAGCCCGATGCTCCAACAACCCCTGAAGCTCTGTTTGCCTTTCTCTCTCAGCCTTTTTAAGCATGTCAAGCAGGGCTTGTCGGCCACATAATTTCCGAATGCCCCTATGCACATGTTCGGTTTGGCGTTCATCACGGTTAACCACCAATCCATCAAGAACTCGTTCAATTTGACCACCTGCATCAGCAGCTTGCTCCTCTCTACTGTCCATACAAGCACCTCTCTGCTGGCTATTCATTTGCACCCACTCCCTTATAATTCTGACTCTCTCCTGCTCAGTTTCACCGAGCCACTGGGCCCTTGAACTGTTGTGTCTATGTGAAACATTAGATGTGTGTTTATTGCCACCATTGTTCATCCACTCCTGAAAAATTTGCCTTACCCTCTCCCTTTCAACTTCCCCCAAATCAGGTGAACGTTCACAATTAAAACCACTCAAATCGTCATTCCCATTCTGTGATTCAAATCGATCTGGTGACCATTGCCCAAACTCATTCTCACTCACACTCACATCCTCTGTAACACCACTATGTTCACTATGTCGGCCATCAGAAAGATCAGTCATGGAGATGTCATCACTCCCCTGTTGGAGCATTCTTTCATTAGCTCTCTCTTCTGCATGAATCACCACTTGCTCATCCTCAAGCTCACGCCACATCTGCAGGAGTGAGGATGCCCGGGTGCTACCATTTTCCCTCCTTCTTGATTCCTGAGACTGAGACTCCCTTAGGAAAGAATTTTCAAGCACAGAAACATTGTGTAGTCCAGCAACAGCCATATTACTTCAAAATCTAAACTATCAAACCCTTTCAACCCATCTGCTTAAAATGCATAAAAAATACATTTATTAACAAAAAAACACCATGAAGCACACAATCCCATTTCAGGAAAAAAAAAAATCAATCAACACCTAAAATAGTAAATCTCTCCATCATCCCCATTTACCAACACAGCCAAGACTGTCGTCATCATCGTCACTATCAATCCTCAGAGTAAATAAACAGGGGAAATAACAAAACAAGTACCAAATCTCCAATCCTCAAAAACCCTGCAGAAAAAAAAATTAAGAATTTAATTTTTTTTCTAATTTATTTTCGTAAATAAATTGTACACTCCTGAAATTTAACTTCCACAAGGTCTTGATTGACATATGAAAAAATAAGAAATTTAGAAGTAAAAACAAATCTGGAAACTATTTAAAACAACCGTCACCAAACATACCTAAAAACAGCTACCTAAATTGATTTAACGGCCTCAATCTCATGCTTGGATGCCGAGAAAATATGGAAAATAACAAAAAAATTAATCCAAATCTCAATTCATAGCCTCCACCGCAAATATTACCCAAAATTTTGAATAAAAATAAAATAATCTTTTAAAATTACTAATAAATTAAAACCCAACGTTCTTTTCCACTCACATTTCTCAGCAACCAAACGAGAGAAAGATCCTCAACATAACCAAATCCATATTCAAAAAATAGAGCATCAAAAGGACAAGAATGCACAAGAAAAATCAGCGTTTAAAGAACAACGAATCGAATGAAATATAAAACGTACCAGAGAAGCTTCAACTGTTTGATTTCGAAGTAAAGGAAACCTAAAGAGAGAAAGAAAAGAGGAACTGTGAAGAGAAAGAACTCAATAGAGAAATAGAGGAGTAGAGCAGGAAGAAGAGGTTTTATGAATAATAAATGGGGAAAAAAAAGGGACACCTCATTTTTCTTATTTTAGTCTTAAATATAAAATAAGTAAATAAAATAATTTATCTATTTTATTCAAGTGTACATTTATTTTATATTTAAGCATTAAACCTAAAATAAGTAATTAAAATAATTTATCCATTTTATTCAAGTGTACATTTATTTTATATTTAAGCATTTATTTTAATTAATTCTCTTTTATTTATTTTTTAAATTATTTTACGGTTTGATGTGTGTCGATGAAAGCTTGCCGTGACACTAACGTCTTAAAGTTAGGGTAAGGAAACCAATACGAGATGGACACGTGGATTGGTCCATTCCTCCCACGGTAACGATGAAAGTTCCCAAATCTTGGATTTAACGGGAAGTACAGAAAACGACGCCGCATGTTCCTTCCCTTATTTCAAAAATAAAGGGAAAGGTGAGGGACAGCGATGGAATTTCCACTATTGTATTTGTGGCCTTTATGAGGCAATTCGAATAACGTGCGTTCTTCTATGGAGTACAAACTATTTTTTGTTGGATAATAAAAATTAAAAATCTTAAGGCCCAACCGGGTTCGAACCGGTGACCTCTTGATCTGCAGTCAAATGCTCTACCACTGAGCTATGGACCCTTATTATTTTTAAGTTTTTCAAATTTTTATAAAGTAGAATGATAAATTTAAGATTTTCTAATTTTAAGATATTATGATAATCAATAAACATAATATTTTAATAAAATAAATTATGATCAATATCCACATAAAAAAATATGGTAAATTAATTAAATGATAATTTAATTATAGGATATTTTGATATGTATATTATATTTTTAATTTTATTAATTTGATTATATATTTATTTAAATGACATCAATTAAATTATTTAATAGAGTGAGTAGCGTAGCAATTAACAGAAATATATGAAAAACTCATAAATTCAAATCTTAAAAAAAATCTATCTAAAAAGAATTCACAACTTTAAAATTTCAGACACGGAAAAACAAAAATTTGTATATATGAAAAACTCATAAATTCAAATCTTTAAAATTAGTACTTATAATATTTGTTCTATCCTCGTTTTACGAGAATAAAAAAAATTATATTCACTAATTTTATTATAATTGATAACCCTTTAATTTTTTATTTTTTATTTACATATTATATAATAAAAATTAAAAATCAATATTTACTAAATACAAGTCCATATTAAATCCGATACATCCGCCTCATTATAATCCCCTATTAAATAAAACCCTACTTGATTATATCAGAAATCTTAACTCCACTTATGTTTCTTTACACAAACCATTCCTCATCGTCATATCTGGTAGTATAATATGACTATCTAGATGGTGGCTAGAAAGTAGAAACCACCCTTTAGCTGCCGTGTGTGCACATGCCTTGGGTTAGGAGACCCTTCACCTCCACCACTAGGATGTAAAAACAGTTACTCGGATATGTTTTAGATTGAGTAAAATCAGATACAGATCATTTTAGGTTTATTTGATGTTTTGACTCGATTCGGATCGAGTACATGTCCATTTTAGGTCGGGTCTTTTATAGGTCGAGTCTATTTCAGGTCGGGTCTATTTTAGGTCGGGTTCATTTCAGGTCCAAATCAGATAATTGACAGATTCATTTCAGGTCGAGTTCATTTCAAGTTGGTTGCATTTCAGGTCGGGTTCATTTCAAGTCGTTTTTATTTCAGGTCGAATTAATTTGGGTTTTAAATTCATATTAATTAAAATTATTATGTTTAAGTTTAGTACAAATAAGTAATTAAGTAAATAACCGATAGACTTTGGGTTGAATGGTTTATCATTTATTTTAAATTAATTATTTAATATCTAACGTCTTTAAATAGCATGAATCCATTAAAAACAAATATTACGCACTAGACTAAACAAAAATATCATCAAATGATTCATATCTTAAAAATAGTGATAAATTACAAAAAATAAAAATTAATAAGGAATAAACATTAGATTAAAAAGAATAAAATTTTAAATTAAAAAAATAAAATTTTAAATTAAAAAGGATAAACATTAATAAAATAAAATATCATCTTATTAAAAACATTAAACTAAATTAAAAAATAAATGATAGTCAATTTAAAATTAAAATAAAATTGTAAGGATTATATTATAAAAATTATAAATTAATAATAGTTAAATTCGATAAAAAAATTAATTTTAATGTACTTTAATATATTATAATTTATACTTATTTAATATAGTTTAATACATTTCAAAAATAAATGTAAATATGAAATTTATATTATATATATGAAATATATTCTTTATATGAAATTTATACTATATGTGAAATTTATACTATATATGAAATTTATACTATATATAAAATATATTCTATATATAAAATTTATACTATTATATATGGTATGATACTATATATGGAAATATGAAATGTATAACACTATATATATATAATATGTATTTTTGTATATAAGTATACAAATACTCACATACATATTATATATATATAATATACATATATTAATATATATTATATATTAATATATGATTATTATATATATTAATATATACTATACTCTATATAATATATTAGATGTATATATGTATATAATATATATATAATATACTAATATATGTATTTATTTTGTTTATAAATTAATGTATGTATATATATTTAATTAATGTATGTATATTATTAATTCTTTAAGCCTAACACTAATCCTCTAAGCTTAAATCACTAAATTAGTCCTCTAAGACCAATTCTTCAATCACTAAACTAATTCACTATGATCAAATTGAAACAATTTTAAAATATATAATCTAATTTTAATTAAATGAGGATCAAATCGAATAAAAAATAAAATTTAAAACTTAATTTTTGAGTGATCATAATCAAATTAAAATAATTGTAAAATAATGTGTAGAGCGGCACAAGATTCGATTTTTTAGGCGTGAACTATATAAAAATATACGAATTTTTTAACTTGACCTAAAGTAGTGTCAAATGAATATTTAAATCTAATCTCTTTTTTATATTTTTAATTGATTATATTTAATCAAAGTTTATTATTTGACTATATGTTATAATAATAATAATCCAAAATTTACTATATATATTAATTCTCTCTAAAATTTACTATGTTTATTAATTCCCTCCAAAATTTTGTTTTTCCTCTTTTTATATAATAATCAAAATTTATTTCTAATTATTTTCCTCTAAAATTTTCCCTCTTTTTTATTCCCTCTAAAATTTTTATACTAAAAGTAAATTAATCTCAAACTTAAAAAATGATTGACTTATTTTCCTCTAAAATTTGATCTTTTTACTCTTTTTTATCAATTGTTTTGGTTTAATTTAATTGAGTCATAATTTAATTTAATTTTAAAAAAATATCTATATTTGATTTTAGAATTCTTTTAATTATGTTTGTAATTTATGTTTTTATATTTAATTTAGTTTAATTAATCTATGTTTAATAAATTAATTTAACTTAATTAAATATTATTTTAAAATTATAATTAAAATTAAATACATTAAAACTAAATAAAATAGTAAATAAATTAATTTAATTAAACATGTAATACTAAATTTGAATATTAATCCCTAAATTAATTTTTATGTCTAATTCTATTTTTTAAGATTAATTATATTTATTAATATTTTAAATTCATCAAATTATAGATATACTTAATTATATGTCATGTAAATATTAAGTCTTGTTAATATTAGTTCAGGTCAATAACAGGTCGGGTTCAAAATAAGTCGGGTCATTTATCAGGTCGGGTTCAAATCAGGTCGGTTAAAATCAGGTTTTAGGTTGATTCAATTGGGTAATGTCGATTATCTGCCAGGTCAGACTCGGGTTCAGATTTGTTTCAGTCGAATGCAGGTCGGGTTTCAGGTCTACAGTAGCAGGTTGAAATCGGGTTCGGGTCATTCTCTATCGAATACAGTTCGGGTTCGGTTACTACAGTATCAGGTCCAACTCGGGTTCGGGTCAACAACAGTCGGATACAGATCGAGTTCGGGTCATTACATTCCAGATCAAATCAAATTCTGATTTAAACAAATTTTAATCGTATTTTCAAGTCGGATCAGCTTTTTACGTCCCTATCTACCACGAGCTCAAACACATTTTAGATCCTGACAACGGTTAGATACATGCCTTGTGGCCATGAAACTGCAGATTCGAGCAGTCTGTTCAAGACTCCTCCCAACCATTTGATCTGGTTTCCATCAACGCTCATGATTTTATCGTCAACACAAGTCTTTATGTCGTCTTTTCTTTCTCTGGTCTCTTCTCCCATAATTCATTTGCATCACATAAAATGAAATAAAAAAATAAAGAATATTAGACGAATTTTCAACCATATCAAAGACGTAGATGAATTGGACAAATGATTTTAAAAAAAATCAATAACATGATTTATAGTTTTTATTAAAAAATATCATGTTTTTTATATTTTTGAAAATATCATAAACCACTTTTTTATATTTTTGACGCCCATAATAATATTTGGGTTTGTTTTTTGTGTTTGAGATGAACATAAAAAATAATGATCGGTGTTCATTCAAAAACGATATTTTAATATAAAAACGAAAAGATAATGTTTTTTTTAATATTTATATTTATAGAATTTAGGGTGTTGCAAAAATAATATACTATTAATTAATCTTATACGTATAAAAATAATATTTATATTCATAGAATTTAGGGTGTTGCAGAAGCATCTAAACACTGTCCAATTACTTATTGTTTTATTTTTCTGTAGAATAAATAAATTAAATTTAAAAAAAAATATATATAAGCTTATGGTCATTTATATTTTTTTCAAACTTTATTTCTAATTCATAACCTTATATTCATTTTGAAAATAATGCACTAAATTTTATATTTGTATTAAGATTATCAAGATTTAAAGGGACACTTTTAAAAATATATTATAGATATAATATATTACGTAAATCAAGAAATATTTTATCAATCACTTTGTTAATTGCGTGATCTTGATATATTATACAGTTTTGATTATTGGTTTTTCATATAAAAGAAATAACTGCCTCGTATAATAAAAACGCACAATGAAATATTATAGTTTGATAATAATTAATAAAAAACAAAATTAAAATTAGAACTTTCATTTTATACCTATAAATATAGATTTTTGAAGAAAGCAATATACACAACTCTACTTTGAGAATATAATACAAATCTTTCTCTTTTTGTATCTCATCTTTGTCCATCTATTTTGTTTTTATTCTTTACTTTATTCATAACACGTTATCAGCCCGAGATTCTAACCAACGGAGGTGTTTATCGTTCGAATCCTAAAAGAGTTATTGAAAAGAATTTGTTACTATATAGCATGAATCAAAGATAAGTTCTTTTCCTCTATTTATTTTAATTATAGATTTTTTTTCTCTCTTGACCTTTAACTTGATTTTTAAGTTTTGAAAAATCATTGGTTATTTGGTGCTTGTGTAGCCATAGAATTGCTCAATTATCATGGTTCTTGTCGACAAATACCGAAAAGATTTTAACAAGATATTGGTGACTAAATCTACCATATATTCAACTTAGCTTGGAAAGTCCGATATGTTTTATTTATTTATCTCGATATAGTGGATATTTAATTATTCTCAAATTAAGGGATGATTGTTCAAAAGCGTGGAATTATCATGTATTTAAAATACAATGACATATACGAGTAGTGTTTTGTATCTCTTTAATTTGAGATTTTTTTATCTTTAATTATGACCAATATTTGTTTATTTTGATGATGAAAGTTTGTGTTTTTAATCATGTTTTAAATATTATATGATATTGGAATAAATATTGAACCTTTAATTAATTATTTAATGTATTCTCTGTTATGTTGGTTTAATCCGAGTATATTGGCTGGACATTCTGTTCTGTGAGGCTACTGGTCTCAAAGGAGGTTCATTTTAAAGGGCCTTGTGGAGTGGTTTAATAATGTCATGTATGAGGATTAAATTTTTTTTTCTTTATATGTATTTTATATAGATTGGTTGATCAATTACTATTTAATAGTATGAATGTTATAAAGTCTATATTTGCTTAAAAACAATATTTTTTGTGTCGAAAAACTCAACTATAGACTTCTCTCAAGTTCAAGTTACGAAAATTGTCTTGCTCAAAGAATTTTTATGGGATACATTCCTTAAAGTGAATGCAAGCATGATGTTTATTCCATGCGATTATTGAATTTGTTTCATTCCTTGAAATGAATGCAAACATGATAATTCACTATATGGTTAGTGAATAAAACTCAATTATTAAGATTACAAGAATTATAGAGATCATATCAAAATCTCTATGTTATTAATGCGATGGTACAAATCATTGATCTCGTACTTGTTAAACGCCGAAGTATTATGGACTTTATCCATAATCATGAATGATAAATGAAAGAAAATATAATTAGCGAAAATAATTATGGCGTTGTTGGTCCAACTCAATTAGATATTTTTAATTTCCTCATAACTCTTGAAGGGAATAATTCGCCATTTATTTTATTTCCCTTATAACCTCTAAAAGGAATAATTGATCTTTTATTTATTTTTTATGTTAATTTTTTTATTTATTATATATTTATGTTAATTTACTTTATATATTATTTATTTACGCTTTATGTTAATTTACCCTTTTAAGAATATTCTTATTTTTGAAATAAAATATAAAATGAATTATGGTTATTTATGTCAAGTAGACAATTCAAGTACTCATATTGTACTTAAGCATAATAAATATTTTTCTTTTTAAATGCAAGAGAGAAGTGGGAAAATGTGAGTCTTGGGATTGTCGGCGCACCCCATGGCACAACGAAACAAAATTACGACGATCTTGTTAGGCTTGGAGGGGCTCGATGAATAACCGATTAAACTCGCCAAGTGGTGGAGAAGTGGTTAATTTGGGTGTTTATGGTGGAAGCAAAAATTGGACAATAAAACACAAGGATTTATAATGGTTCGGCCACGCCTACATCCACTACCTTAGCTTCCCACTAAGGATTTCCCAAATTCACTAAGAATTCAACCTTTCGAGGCTAAAGGGATAACCTTACTAACCTTGATTCAAAACCGAACCAAGCATCCAAAGTTCACAACCCGAACTTTGGGAATTCACTCAAACAAAGAAAACTTAGCAAACTTTTTTAATCCTTCTAACAAGGCTAATGTTTGCAATCTAAGCACTCACCCAATTCCTAATTACACTTGAGCATATATTGACAATTAAGCTAACAAGTGTTTTGTCTACCCAAAGATGAGAATTTAAGTACTAAGACAAATCTTTGATCATATTGTTGTTTACAATGAAGCATTAGTCTTCTCTTGATGCTTGAGGCTTCCTTTTATCATCCCAAGTGAGCTTCTAGCCGTTGGTGACCTTTGGGATTGGTTTGGAATCGTTTGGAGCTGATTTCAAGGCTTATTTCCTCCTCTGGTGCAGGAGGTATCGATACCCCTTACACTGGTATCGAAACACTCTCTTTGGGAAATAGTCGTTGACCTGCATTTATGAATTGGTATCGATACTAGTATCGATACCGCTTCTAGCCTTTGGGGTTTTTCATAAAATCGTTTATGACCGTTGGGGGTGTTTAGAAACCGGTATCGAAACCAAACATCACAGTGGTGAAAGGGTATCGATACCACTGTGATTTCTCCTTTTAAAACAAGGCGGTATCGATACCATTATGAATGATATCGAAACACCTGGGTTAAAAATGTTCTTTGGTTTCTTTAAATCATTTAAAATATATTTAAAATCTCTCAAAAACATTTTAAATAAATTTTCAAGTAGTTTGGACATAAGAACCATTTTTGAAATCTTTTCAAATTAGTCTAAAACTATTTTTCAATTATTATATCAAAACATTAGTTCTACAGATCTTTCCAGTGATCCATGTAAATTTAATCCGAAACCAGGAGGAAGAAATACAATGAATTATATTGGGTTCCTAGATAAACAACAAAACAACAACAGGAATTGCTACAATCAAAATCATTCGATAATTTGAATCTTTAGTCTCCATGAAAAACGTCTCGGCCTCTACTCAGTTCACCAGGTTGAGCAATGAATCTAAAAAATTATTTTCATTATTTTCGGTTTAGGAATCGAGATTAACTTTTTTAGACTTTTGTTAAACCAAAAACCTCCCTTATATATGTCACCCTAGTAATTAGGGTTTTTCTTCCGAATTTGTTATAGAAAATAATTACTTTAATTATTTCATTAAAATTTGGGATCTATATTTAATTCGAATTTGAAAAGGGATACAATTAATTTAATTATATCCTTTGGTAAAATTTGGGATTAAATATAATCTACCTAAACATATATATTTATTGCTCCTTTTCAACCAATAAGTGTGACCCTGTATGCTTATTGTAACATTAGTAATAATATTAGAACAATTCTAATATTACAAACAATGAGTGTCATCTAGCAATATATCATTGTCATCTAAGTTACAAGAGACCAAGATTCGATGTACCATGTCTGTGACCAACTCTCTTAATGTATTGTATCCTTTTGTCCTTTTATATCTATAATAGGCATAAGTCTTGAAATAGTCAAACTTTTGTAGCCTATTTAATGTTTCTTGATATCTAGAGTAGATTATTGTTAATGAATAATTTGTGATGTATCATATCAACTTATTCAAGTATGATCATGCATTTTTAGTCTCACTCAATCAAGTGGCCTTTGATATATTTTCCTATTATGTAGGAAGGACAAATCCTATCTTGATCATTCATATCTCACTACCTACATTGTAATATGTTCAATGTCAGTTTTTATAGTGTAACCAATCACAACACACGTTTAAATGCATCAAAACATAAAACAAAATATGTTGAGATAATAATAATCTCAAGTCTAAGGATCATACATATAGTTGTCACTATGAGCAATATCGTGACCGTCACATAATAATCCAATACATAAGCTCATATCAGGTCAATCCAATATATTATTCTCTAATAATATATTCATGTATTAATTCTGACATCTCTATGTCAATGACAACTCATTGTCATCAATCAATAACATGTTAATTTTAAGCGTATCATTATTGTCCATACCCATAATAATACTTGACTAAGGATCTTTTAATAATAATTATTATATTATTATATGTACCTTATTGTTTCTCATTTTATGTTAAGCATTGATACATATATCTGAAAACAACAATGAGAATGTCTTTATTCATTAAAATTGGTAAATAAAAATATCCTTACAATTATCATATGATTGGTCTTTGGGCATACTCTAACAATCTCCCACTAGTACTAAGACCAATCAATAACATATCTAATACCGAGTGACTCAATATGACGATCATGCTTCTACTGTGTCAGAGGCTTCATCAAGGTATAAACAATGTTATCATTCGTGTGTACTCTGCATATCTCCACATCTCCTTGATCTATGATCTCTCGAATGAGATGGAAGCGTCTAGGAATATGTTTGGATCGTTGATGAGATTTGGGTTCCTTTTCTTTCACAATGGATTTCTACAACATCTGATATGCTAGGAACAACCCCTAGTTCGGATATGAACTTTTTGATCCAGACAACCTCTTTTACTACTTTACTGGTTGCAATATACTCAGCCTCTATTGTAGAATCAACTATTGTGTCTTGCTTTGAACTTTTCCATTTCACATCACATCTGTTAAGACAAAACAAAAATACATATTGCGATTGTGAGTCATCCTTGTTTGTTTGGTAACTAGCATCAATATAACCTTTTACACTAGGCTCTTCTTTGCCTCCATAGAAAAGAAATGTATCCTTAATTCTTCTCATGTACTTAAGGATGATTTTGATTGTTACCTAGTGACTTTCACCAGGGTTTCCCTGATATCGACTTTTCATGCTTAAGGCATACAATACATCTGGTCGAGAACATATCATTGCATACATGATAGAACCAATAGCCTAAGTATATAGAATCTTACTTATACGTTCTCTTTCTTGTGAAGTTGAAGGACACAATTCTTTCGAAAGAGAAATACCATGTCTCATAGGTAAGAATCCTTTCTTGGATTCTTTCATACTGAATCTTTTCAGCACTTTGTCTATATATGTACTTTGACTCAGACCTAGAAGTCGTCTAGATCTATCTCTATAGATCTTAACCCCTAAAATATGTGTTGTCTCACCCAAATATTTGATAGAAAAACAACTACTTAACCAAGTCTTAACCGACTATAAGGTAGGTATGTCATTTCCTATGATAAGTATGTCATCTACATATAAGATTAGGAAAGAAATAATGATCCCACTAGTCTTCTTATAAACACAAGGCTCATCTTCGTTCTTGATAAAATAAAACTATTTGATTACATCATTGAAATGAAGATTTCAGCTTCGAGAAGCTTGCTTGAGTCCATAAATGGACCTTTGTAGTTTATAAACCTTTCCAATATTTCCTGGAGCGATAAAACTTTCTAGTTGTGTCATATACACATCCTATTCAAGTTTTTCATTAAGGAAAGCAATTTTGACATCCATTTGCCAAATTTTATAATCATGGAATGCATCTATAGCAAGTAAGATCCGGATGGATCTAAACATAGCTACAGAGGAGAAAGTTTCATCATAGTCAACACCATGTACTTTTCGAAAACCTTTAGCGTCTAATCGCCCCTTGTATGTTTTTATATTTCTATCCATGTCGATTTTCTTCTTGAAAACCCATTTACACCCTATAGGTTTTATCCCTTCAGGTGGTTCAACCAAAGTCCATACATGATTGACTTACATGGATTCTATCTCAGATTTCATGGCCTCAAGCCATTTCTCAGAGTCTAGGCTCGACACTGCCTCTTGATAAGTTCTAGGCTCATCTTAATCCATAAGAAGAACATCTCCATGCATTGTAACAAGAAATCCATATCTCTCAATTGCATGAAGTTATCTTGTGGAACTGCGCAGTGATTGTGTTTCTAAATTTGTTAACTATTCCTCAACAATTTGTTGAACATGCTCTACCCTTCACTTCCTTAGTGAGAAATTCTCTTTCGAGAAAAACTCTTGTTCAAGCAACAAACACTTTGTTCTCTTTAGGGTTAAAGAAATAATATCCCTTAGTTTTTTTGGGATACCCAACAAAATTACACTTATGATATTTGAGTTCGAGTTTTATAGACATCTTATGTTTGACATATGCTTCGCAACCCCAAA
Source organism: Abelmoschus esculentus (assembly GCA_035048815.1). Lineage (NCBI taxonomy): Eukaryota > Viridiplantae > Streptophyta > Magnoliopsida > Malvales > Malvaceae > Abelmoschus > Abelmoschus esculentus. The sequence continues at coordinate 6,188,024 of JAUCBN010000063.1, read as the reverse complement.
TCTTCATAAAAGACATATTAGAAAGTTTTTCATTCCATATCTCATATGTTGTCTTTTGAACAGATTTAGATGGAACACGATTTAAAGTGAAAGCAATTTTTCTAGTGCATGTTTCCGAAAAGAAGTCGAAAGATCACTATGACTCATTTGATATGAGGTAGCCTATCAAAATAGACTTTCTTCGTATGTTATGGATCTAGGAATGTTGTAAGCATGTTCCTGCAACAAGAATAACATAAAAACAACAAGAAAACAAATTTATATTCATGATGGAATTAGGGAATAAAGGGAAGAACAAAAAATAAGAAGAAAAGAAAGAAAAAGTTAGCGTTTTGATGGATTTCAAAATGAGGAAGATGAATGCTTCAAGAAACATCAATGACAGCAACTCAAATGTTCAACAATGGTGAATTATGTTGCTGAAATCAAAATGAAACGCTAAACTCGAAAGACCCTGAACAATCTACTAAGCAAACCCGAATCGAATCTGTTTAATATCAATGGACTTAAACCCTCTAGATAAAAATCTAGGAACCCGAAGTATCAAAAGTTTGACAATCAAAAACAAGTTTAAATGTCAGAAAGTTCTAAAAAGAACCAAAGAAGAGAAAATCTCTCAAATATAATTTTATTTCAAAGTGTGTAACATTTTTACAATGTTTGTAGTACAAATATGTAGAAAGAAGAGAGAATAACTGAAACTACATGTGTGGATAATATTTAAAGAGTTTTAAAATTAAATTTGAATGAAAATAACTCCTTTTGCAGTGCTTTCTTAGCCACGTGTTTGAACGAAAATAACATATTAAACATGTGTTTATTTGTTTGAAATTCAAATAAATAACTCTTTGCGTGTTCATCTTTATAAGCCAAGTGTTTTGGCAAAATAAACACATTAAACATTTGTTTAATGTTTGAAATTTGAAGCAAAAACTACTCAGCCTTATCGAAATTGCCTCCTAGTGCTTAAAAAAAAGGGTTGTGTTTGGCTTGCACTCCTACACATGTGTACAAAGCTCTTATGTGTGTCTCACATGCATGGCACATGCCTAGGAAACCTTCCCTTCGAGTAGGATAGGTTTTAGATGTCGTAGGTCACTTCAGCTTGAGTTGAGTTAGCTGGAAATTGAGTTGAGCTGAAACGAGCTAGCTAAGAGTTTTAAGAGCTGAATTAAGCTTAGAGCTAAGCCTTTGAGCTGTCTCGAGCTAAGGTGATTTGCGTGCAATCCGTTGAGCTACTTCTAAGCTGAATAAAACTCACTTGAGCTGCATATACTCTCTTGAGATGGTGTTGAGTTGCATACACTCTCTTAAGTTGGTGTTCTCATATGATCTTACATGTAAACATTGCAATAATCCATCAAAGTATTGTAAACTCAATGAAAACACAAATAAAAGGCATAAAAATTAGTAGACTTATTCAATAACATACATGAACTTATAAATAAGGGTTAAATCAGAAACATTAAATGTGACATTCACATTGTATTCTCCCAGTAAGTCAATCTTGTAGGCGTTGTCATTCACTTTTTCCAACACCTGAAAAGAACCATGTCCTCTTGGTAATAACTTTGATCGTCGTTGGGATGGAAAGCGTTCCTTCCAAAAATGAACCCAAACCAAATCACCAATATCGAAGGTGACTCATTTCCTTCCTTTGTTTGCTTGCTTTTCATATTGTTAATTCCTTTGTTCTAAGTTCTCCTTTACCTGTTGATGCAATTTCTTCAAAAATTCTGCTTTTGCTTTACCATCCATGTTCATCACCTATTCCTGTGGCAAAGACAACATATCTAGAGGAGTAATAGGATTAAAACCCTAAACAACCTCAAATGGTGACATCTTAGTGGCAGAATGTACAACATGTTTATAAGCAAATTCAACATGTGGCAAACAATCTTCCAAATTCTTAATATTGTTTTTAATGATGGAACGAAGTAAAGTAGATAAAACCATGTTAACAATCTTAGTTTGTCCATCAGTCTAGGGATGAAAAGTAGTAAAAAAACATAAGTTTCGTACCTAATTTGCTCCAAAGATTCCTCCAGAAATGACTCAAGAATTTCACATCCCTTTTAGAAACAATTGACCTAGGAATACCATGTAAATGTACATCTCTAAAGAATAAGTTAGCTACATTAACATCATCATCAATCTTATGACAGGCAATAAAATGTGCCATCTTAGAGAACCTATCAACCACAACAAAAATATTATCTCTATCTGTCCTAGTTCTTGGCAGTCCCAAAACAAAATCCATAGAAATATCAGTCCAAGGAGAATCAAGAATAGGTAAAGGTAAGTACATACCATGTGATAAATCCTTCGATTTTGCTTTCTTACAAGTCACACAACGTTCACAGTATCTTTCAACATCTCTGCGCATCTTAGGCCAAAATAGATGTTACTTAAATGTTTGTAACGTCTTGGTGATTCCAAAGTGACCCATCAATCCACCCTCATATGCTTCACGGATCAGAATATCACGCATTGAACCCATTGGAATGTATATCATCTTTTCTTTGAAAAGATAGCCATCATGCCTGTAGAACTTTCCATCTGCACCTTTTTCACAAGCATTATACTTATCTCTAAAATCAGAATCATCAACATACAAGTCACGAATATAAGAAAATCCAATCAAATGTGAATCAAGGTAATTCAAAAGTACATATCTATGTGATAAAGCATCAGCAACGACATTATCTTTACTCTTTTTGTAACGAATGACAAAAGGAAAAGATTCTAAAAATTCAAATCATTTAGCATGTCGTTTATTCAATTTATGCTGACTTGTGATATATTGTAAAGCCTCATGATCAGTGTGAATCAAAAACTCCTTAGGCAACAAGTAATGCTGCCAAGTATCCAATGCCCGAATCAGTGCATACATCTCCTTGTCGTAAACTGGATAATTCAATGTCGCTTGACAAGTGCTCAACACACTATCACTTTTTACTCCTTTTATGGTCATTAATCATCAAATATACACCCACTCAGACCAATGCATGTGCTTAATGTGATATATTTAGAAGTTATATTCATATAGATAATATTTACAGAAAAATGCACATTTTACTGCGTTTTCATATCTGTGCAGGAGAACCAGTGCCGCGACAGGGACAAGGCCGAGGCAGGACCTGATGCCGAGGCAGCAGCAGAAAAACAGGGCAAGACTATAGGCGATGGAAAGACAAAAATTCAAGGAACGTGTCTGGACTTGAGGCCCTTGGATCGGAGCTGGCTAGCACAAGGAAAAGCCCAAAGGAAGACCACGCGGGAAAGCCTCCTTAGCCGAAGCAAACTTGGAAATATTTTATTATTATGTACTAGACTTGTTCCCTATTCCAAGTTGTATTCTACTTAGGAAAGGTTTGCCCTAGGTCTAGCCTATATAAGGACCTAACCACCCAATGTACAAGATACGGAATACCTAGGGAGAGAGCCGATTTCTATTCTTGTTTCTTTCCTCACAACTATGTTCTAATCCTTCTTAGGGATTAGGTGAAGGTTGTCGAGTATTGGTGAGAGGAGATTGTACTTTCTCTTTGATTCAATGCAATAAAGTTATCAAGGTTTGCTTATCCTTTGTTATTCTTTGTTTTCACAATTGAGCTCGGGAGAGGATATTGTGAATCATCCATTTATCTAAGCTCGGGAGAGTTAGATTCACGAAAGGGGTAAGTACGGTGTTTCAATCGCGAAATACTAACTCGGCCTAAGGATAGGTTAAGAGTTTCAGCGGCTAAAAGAAGTGTGAGATTGGTTGGTGAGTATAATTGGTTCACGCTGGGAGGTATCATCAACGACTAGTCATCAACATCACTCTGACTTAGGGATAAGCGGAGTCATCCAAGGACACTTTGCCGAACTTTGGTAAAGTCTGCCCACGAGCAAGGGATTGTCGCAGCAGACAGTATTGTCGCTGTCAAGGCAGTAAACTGTAGTGCTGCCGAGGCAGTGATATACGATTGCATTGGACAGAGACAAGTCAATCAATTCCACAATACGACGCAACTGGATCCTAGCCCATCTCTCTCTACTATTTCAACTTTTTATTTTTATTTAGTTATTTTAGTTTCGATAAATCAAATCAAGTCACTTGTGATCTTTACTTTTTCTATAGAACAAGAAGGTGAAGAAAGCATATTAAGTATACCGGTCCCTGAGGAGACGATAACTCGATAAAATACTTATCACTTATTACTTGCGATGTGTCCACTTGCACTAAACGCGCACTTTTGACACGCGACAAGTTTTTGGCGCCGTTGCCGGGGACTGGCAACTAAATTTTGTTTCCTTTATTTTCTTATTTCTTGTTTCTTTTTATTTTTATTTTACTCTTGTTTGTTTTGGTGTATGAACAGGGCCAATCCAACCAACCCCTTGTACGAGTTAGATCTAGAGATCGAAAGAACAAGGCAAAGGTTGAGGAGACAGATCCAAGGAGTCATGGCAGAACATCCGGCAGGACAAAATTTACCTGCAGGCAATGAAGGACTTCCGCCGCCACCTGGGCCGCGGCAGCTCACTGTCAGAGATTTCCTGGAAGAGGACTTAAACGTATTAAACCCAGGAGTCGTCACCCCGGAGATTGAAGCAACCCATTTTGAACTAAAACCTGTTATGTTCAATATGTTAAATACAATTGGACAATTTGGTGGGTCTGCAACTGAAGACGTAAGGCAACACCTCAAGTCCTTCATGGAAATTTGCAACTCTTTCAAAATCCAAGGAGTCCATGAAGATGTCTTGCGATTAAAGCTATTCCCCTATTCACTAAGGGATAGGGCGAAAGCATGGTTGAATAGCATTCCAGCAAGATCTATTAGATCCTGGAGTGAACTTTGCCGTGATTTCATTACTCGTTTTAATCCCACTAATCTATATGATAGAATCCGTAATGAAATTACTTCTTTTCGAAAGGCAGAAGAAGAACCAATGTACGAGGCATGGGAACGCTACAGGGAGCTATTGCACAAGTGTCCTTTGCATGGATTTCCCCTATGGACACAAGTGACAATGTTTTACAATGCCACGAATGCCCCGACAAGGATGATGTTAGATGCCTCGGCAAACGGAACACTCCTAGATAAAGCATCTGAGGAAGCTATTGAAATATTGAATAAACTCGCAAAGAATGACTTTCAGTTTCCTACATCTAGGCGAGGAGGAGTAAGACGCCAAGCCACGGTAAATGAATTAGACTCATCAAGTTCAGTGGCAGCACAATTGGCCTCTCTTACCAAAATGGTGCAAAACCTGTAGTTACAACAAAATACCCGTGAGGTTAAGGTAATTGATTCATATTGTGACTTATGTGGAGGTAACCACAGCTCCTCTGATTGCATGAATCAAGAAACCGGTATGTATGTTGGAAATTACAACCGCAACAATGTGATGTCCAATACATACAACCCCTCATGGAAGAGGCATCCAAACTTATCATGGAGCAACCCAAACAATGCCTTAAATCCAATCACCCAACCTTTGGGATTTCAACAACCGATGCCACAGCAACAAGCCCAGCAGTCGGTGCCGCCGCCGCAGATGCAGCAGCAATCGGTAAGTTCATTGGAAAACACGCTAAAGGCCTTCATGATGAAAATTGAGTCATACATGGCAGAGAATAGTAATTTCATCAAGAGGACAGATGCCTTCATGAATAGAACTGAGATGAGGCTGCAAAATCAAGAAGCGGCCACAAAAACGCTGGAAACTCAGGTTGGACAGTTTGCTCAATGCATAAACACTAGACCGCAAGGAGGCCTACCAAGCAATACTAAAGTTGCTAAGGTAATGAGCCATGAACAGTGCAAGGCAATCACTACTAGGAGTGGTCTACAGCTGAAGGAAAAGATCCTAGAGAGCCAAATTCAATCAGCGGATCAAGCAAGAGAGGAGTCCGATTAAACTGAAACTGACAACACTGCCCCGACAGAAAACACTGCAGCTCCTGAGCAGCCTGCCGAGGCAGCAACAACTCCAGTGGTTTCAGGTATAAAATTTCAAACTAAAGAAACCCTGGATGAGATGAGACCACCACCACCTTTCCCACAAAGGTTAAAAAAGCAAAAACAAGACCAGCAATTCAAGAAATTCCTCGACATCTTGAAGCAAGTCCACATCAATATACCTTTCGTTGAAGCTATTGAACAAATGCCGAACTATGCCAAGTTCCTAAAGGACATGGTATCAAAGAGGAAACGAATAGGTGAGTTTGAGACAGTGGCTGCTACCGAGGGATGCATGGCAATGCTGCATAACCGCATGCCACCAAAGTTAAAAGATCCTGGCTGCTTTACTATACCTTGTGCGATAGGTAAGGATTACGAAAAGAAGGCCCTATGCGACCTTGGAGCAAGCATAAACCTCATGCCCAAATCAGTCTTTCAAAAGCTTGGAATTGGAAGGGCGAAGCCTACAACAGTAATGCTCTAACTAGTGGATCGATCTTATGTGCAAGCCGAAGGAAAAATCGAGGACATAGTGGTAAGAGTGGACAAGTTTATTTTTCCTGCCGACTTCCTTGTCCTTGATTGTGAAGCAGATGACAATGCACCGATCATCCTTGGGAGACCTTTCCTTGCAACTGGACGCACATTAATTGACGTGGAAAAAGGAGAGTTGACAATGCGGGTCAATGACCAACAAGTCAAACTCAACGCATTCCACAACTTAAAAAAATATGATGATCGAGAGGAGTGCAAGGCCATCCACACAGTAGATAATAAGATATCCTGCCTGGGCAGTCTGCTCGGTAGAATATTCGGCAAGAAGATTAAGCCCAAGGTGGATGGACAGACAGCAAAAAGGAGTGACCCACAATCGATTCACAATTTGGGCCTAAGGGAGAGAATAATTTTGGGAGATGCATTTGCATGCTCTCCACCAGTAACATGGTCTCTCCCCTTTTCTTTATTATTATATTAGGGTTAGTAGTTTATTTTTATTTTTCTAATTATTTTTGCTTTAAGTATTTTCTCTTTCCGTGTGTTTTATTTTTCTTAGGTTAATAAGCAAGAATAAGGGAAAAGTAGTTCACAGCAGGAACTCTGCCGACGCAATAAAACAGTGTCAGGGCCGCAGCAGTCCCAACGGGCAGAACAGTGTAACGGCTAGTCTACCGAGATTCTTGCCATGGCAGAAAAAGGAAACGGCAGAAAAAGGAAACGGTTACAAAACGGCTAGTGGCTTCAACGGTCACAAGGTCGAGGCCTATATAAGAAACTCCTTCCTCTTGAACTATTCACTCTTACTTTCTTGTTTTCTTTAGTATTCATAACAATCTCTCTTTCACATTACTCTCTGCTACTAATCTTCGCTAAATCTCCAGATTCTCTTCAAGCAAAACCTCCAACAACTCACATCTCTATATCTTGATGGCAACATATAAAAGATTCGCCCCAGCCAACGTTGAAGATCGATTCAACCGATCTTTCATCGCTAGGCAACTTTGGGAAGAGCAAGGTTTCCAACATGCAGATGAAGAGAACTACAGCATTGAGCACTACCTATATGACAAAATTAAGTACCAGAATTGGGAAATTTTCTGTCTGCAACCTGCCCAGGCGAATGCCACGATCGTCCGAGAGTTCTATGCGCACGGGCCCAGCAAAGACTCCCTCTTTGTTCACTGCCGCGCCAGGCCAGTCCAGCTCGATGCCGAGACGATCAATAATTTCTACGGTCTCACCCCTGGTAGTGACATTCACGCCGACTTTTTGGAAGAAATCACTGCCGAGGACTATGAACTCATTAAAGATGATCTTTGTTACGGGAACACCCCATGGGAAACCGGTACCCATCGAGGATCCGTAACAAGACAAAGCCTAAAGCCGGAGGCCAAGATGTGGAATACCTTCGTCAAACGACGCCTCATCCCAACATCACACAATAGCACGGTGGATCGCAAGAGATTAGTGCTTATCCAATCCATCATCAACAAGACGACCATCAATGTTGGCGAGATTATCCTAAGGGAAATTCACGAGTGCGGTAAGAAAGATAGGGGACCATTGTATTTCCCTTGCTTGATTACGGGTTTATGTGTTTCTGCAGGTGTACCCATTGAAGAAACAGATAAATACACGCCTCCAAGACGAGGATGGACCAGGGATTTCTGTCACAAAGTTATGCAGATCACTCAAGCAGAGCCGGTCCAAGCAACGCCGCAGCAGTTCACTGTTGATACTGCTTCCGGGGCCCCTAGTACACGGCAGAATGCCTGGTACTGCCCACACCTCTACCGCAGCAGACCCGTACCAAGAGATCTTGCAACGGATGACAGCAATGGACCTTAGACAACAAAGGTACATGGAGTACCAAAGGGATTTCAATGGCACCCTAGCCCAGATGATGCTGCACACTTTCTCGGACCAAGGAGCACAATTTCCGGAGTTCCCAAGCAACATGTTCGTCACAGCCGCACCTTACACCGAAACTACACCAGCCCCGGGAGGACCAATGTCGTTCTTCCATGTGGACCCTCAGCCCCAATACCAGGCTGTCGGCTTATCTAGGGCAGCAGATTCTGCCGCGGCCTCGTCTGTCAGTAGAAGGCCATCCAAGCGAAGGGTCGTTTTCAGCACACCACCCAGATCACCAATTATCATGGGCAGTCTATTCGCCAAAATAGATGCCTATGTGCACCAAAGCTCCACTACCGTCGGCCCAAGCACACACTACACCGGAGGAGCAACAGCAATGGGAGGAGGAACGGACGTAATGCTCACCGAAGAGATGGCTGATGTAGAAGAAGGAGAGGAGGTAGAAGCCCCAATGCAACGGACACCACCCACTCGAGTCCAACCGCCCCGACAAGCAAAGACACAACCATCGCCTTCACCAAGGACAAAACATTTGGCATCAAGGCCACGGAGGAAAATTGTTACAAGCAGCTCTTCGGAGTCGCTTTAAATTCTTTGTCCTTAATTCAATATTAATTGCTTTTACTGTTTTTATTTGTTGTTTTATATTCATATTTTATTTTGCCTCTTACTTCTTCAAATATAAAGCATTGAGAATAATGCTTGGTTTGAGTTTGGGGGTGCAGATTCACTGCCAAGGCAGCAATCTACTGCCGCGGCCTTGCCAAAAAGGGACCTTACCAAAAAGGGAGTATTCTAGTGATTTTTTTAATTTTTATGCTCCCCGCCTTACTTGAATTTACTGCCTACACTCTTGCACTGCTCATCATCAGTATTGCCTTAGTTTATTCTTTAAGGCTATAGAAATCTTTCTCCTTACCATGTTTAGGTTCTGTTAAGAGGGCTTAACCTTAGGATGCTTAAGGATGAAAACTTAGAAGCTTACTATAGGAAGAACTTTAAACACTTTTGGGACTTGTTGGATTATAAGAATTCTTTTAATGAACTTAGGTGATAAAGACTTAGATTTTTTGGAAAGTAACTAGAGGTGCCTACCACCGGCTCTAGAAAATCTCTTCTTCATGCTAGAGGTGCCCGAAATTGGCTCTAGTATGTGTTAAGGAATATTAAAAAGAAAGAAGGAATTTAGTGAAAAGAAAAACACAAGCCTTTGAGGTGCTCGAAATCGGCTCAATATTTGAGGTTTGAAAAAGAAGAGAACATTTAACCCATGTCTATTTGTCTTGAACTTAGAGTTTATCTAAGAAAACCTTTAATCAACTTGTCCACAAAAACGCACACACTCACAATTCCTATAGTTTGTTTCTAGGTAAACCCTTGAGTAACCGAATGGTTAATGCTTAAGAATAGGCCTAGTTATGGTGGGGAGAATAGATGGACATGTAAGACCAAGAGAGAGTAGAGTTCAGCAAATTGATGGTTTGCATTGCTTGAGGACAAGCAATAGTTCGAGTTTGGGGGTGTGATAAGTGCTCAACACACTATCACTTTTTACTCCTTTTATGGGCATTAATCATCAAATATACACCCACTCGGACCAATACATGTGCTTAATGTGATATATTTAGAAGTTATATTCATATAGACAATATTTACAAAAAAAGGCACGTTTTACTGCGTTTTCATATCTGTGCAGGAGAACCAGTGCCGCGACAGGGACAAGGCCGAGGCAGGACCTGATGCCGAGGCAGCAGCAGAAAGACAGGAAGCAAGACTATAGGCGATGGAAAGACAAAAATCCAAGGAACGTTTCTGGACTTGAGGCCCATGGATCGGAGCTGGCTAGCACAAGGAAAAGCCCAAAGGAAGACCACACGGGAAAGCCTCCTTAGCCGAAGCAAACTTGGAAATATTTTATTATTATGTACTTGACTTGTTCCCTACTCCAAGTTGTATTCTACTTAGGAAAGGTTTGCCCTAGGTCTAGCCTATATAAGGACCTAGCCACCCAATGTACAAGATACGGAATACCTAGGGAGAGAGCTGATTTCTATTCTTGTTTCTTTCCTCTCCACTATGTTCTAAACCTTCTTAGGGATTAGGTGAAGGTTGTCGAGTATTGGTGAGAGGAGATTGTACTTTGTCATTGATTCAATGCAATAAAGTTATTAAGGTTTGCTTATCCTTTGTTATTCTTTGTTTTCACAATTGAGCTCGGGAGAGGATATTGTGAATCATCCATTTATCTAAGCTCAGGAGAGTTAGATTCACGAAAGGGGTAAGTACGGTGTTTCAATCGCGAAATACTAACTCGGCCTAGGGATAGGTTAATAGATTCAGCGGCTAAAAGAAGTGTGAGATTGGTTGGTGAGTATAATTGGTTCACGCCGGGAGGTATCATCAAGGACTAGTTATCAACAACAGTCTGACTTAGGGATAAGCGGAGTCATCCAAGGACACTTTGCCGAACTTTGGTAAAGTCTGCCCACGAGCAAGAGATTGCCGCGACAGACAGTATTGTCGCTGCCAAGGCAGTAAACTGCAGTGCTGCCGAGGCAATGATATACGATTGCATTGGACAGAGACAAGTCAATCAATTTCACAATACGATGCAACTGGATCCTAGCCCATCTCTCTCTACTATTTCAACTTTTTATTTTTATTTAGTTATTTTAGTTTTGATAAATCAAATCAAGTCACTTGTGTTCTTTACTTTTTCTACAGAACAAGAAGGTGAAGAAAGCATATTAAGTATATCGGTCCCTGAGGAGACGATAACTCAATAAAATACTTATCACTTATTACTTGCGATGTGTCCACTTGCACTAAACGCGCACTTTTGACACGCGATATCTCTCCAATAAGTTTCTCACTAAAGTATGCAATGAGCCTCTTTTCTTACATTAACACAACGCCTATACCAACTCCAGAAGCATCACATTCAATTTTAAAAGTTTTATTAAAGTTAGGTAAGGCTAACACAGGTGACTTTGTCAAACAATCCTTAATTTTCAAAAAGGAATCTTCTTGTTCTTTACCCCATAAGAAGTTAGAATTCTTCTTAATAATCCTGGTTAAGGGTGAGGTAATAGAATTGAAGTTAGGAAAAAACCGACGATAGAAACTATCTAAACCATGAAAAGATCTAACCTGAGTAATCGATGTCGGTCGTGGCCATTCCTGAATTGCCTTTATCTTCTCAGAATCGAATTCAAAACCCTGTGCACTAACAATGTAACAAAGAAATGTAAGTTTGTCAGTACAAAACACACATTTCTCTATGTTACCAAACAATCTTTCTTCTCGCAAAGTCTACAAAACAGCTCTCAAATGTTCTACATGATCCTGCAAAGTCTTGTTATAAATCAAAATATCGTTAAAATATACAATACAAAACTTTCCAATAAAAGATCGCATAAAATTACTAGGTGCATTAGTTAAATAAAAAGGCATTACTAACCATTCGTACAAACCTAGCTTTGTTTTGAAGGTTGTCTTCTATTCATCACCTTCTCGCATGTGAATCTGATGATATCCATTCTTCAAGTAAATTTTGGAAAAAACGACGGCTCCATAAAGCTCGTCCAACATATCATCAAGTCTGGGAATAGGATGACGATACTTAATTGTAATCTGATTAACAACTCTACAATCTACGCATATCCTTTAGGACCCATCTTTCTTTGGCACTAACAGCACCGGAACAATACACGGACTCAAACTATCTCGAATCTAACCCTTATCCATCATTTTTTTCACTTGTCTTTGAGGCTCTTTAGTCTCTTCGGGGTTAGTTCGATAAGCTGGTCGATTAGAAATAGTAGCACCTGAAATAAAGTCAATTTGGTGCTCAATGCCACGAAGAGGTGGCAATCCCTTCGGTGTTTCTTCTGGAAATGCATCCTTAAATTCCTGTAAAAGAGATAAAATAGATGCAAGTAAATCATTAGGAATCTCAGTCAATAAACAATGATCTTTAAATATTAAAATAAGCAAAGATTGTTGAGAGTAAAGACATTTCCTGATTTCTCTACTGCTCGCATAAACATTTATCTTCTTCTTCCCTTTTGCAGCTTCGATAAACTTTTTCAAGCTTGCTTGATCATCATTCAATTGGTTCGGTGTCAATGGTGCCAAAGTGATCTTCTTTCCTTCATGCACAAAAGAGTACCTATTCGTATAACCATCATGAGTTTCCCGTTTATCGAACTGCCACGGACGTCCTAGTAGAAGATGACTAGCATCTATAGAAACAACGTCACAAAGACCCTCGTCCTTGTATTTTCAAATGGAGAATGGCACTACAACCTGCTTAGTGACTTTTAGCTCCCCATCATCATTCAACCACTATAACTTGTACGGGTTGGGATGCTTTGTCGTCTTTAATCCTAATTTATCAACCATAACAGAACTAACAACATTAGTTTAAATACCACTATCAATAATCACAACACATACCTTATCATTCACATGGCATCGTGTACGAAAAATATTTTCTCGTTGTTGTGCATCTTGATATGGTTGTACATTCAGACTTCGTTTAACAACCAGAATTTTACCGGTTGCTAGTAATTCCATATCCTCTTCAATTTCTTCAATAGGAGGCTCTTGTTCGTCTTCTTCAGAGTTAGACTCTATTTCTCCGTTCTCACGCAAAAACATGGTTCTTCTATTAGTACATTGGCTCACAACATGTCTTTTACCAAGACACTTGAAACAGTGGATGTCCCTCGACCTTTCTTGTTGTACCACTTGCTTGCCAAGCCTATTATCAGTAACGAGATGCTTTGGTTTACTCGATTCTGCCTTTTCCTTAATCTGAAGTGGTACTTGCTTCTTAGAATTATTAGAAGTGTATAACGGATTAGAATAAGACTTAAATGAAGTATTACCTCGATTTGTTGATTTTTGACACTGTTGGCGTTCAACTTTAATGGCCATGTGCACCATATCGTCTAACTCCACATAATGTTGCTATTCAACAACATCGGCTATTTCCTTCTTCAAACTTTCAAGAAAACGTGCCATAGTTGCTTCTCAATCTTCCTCAATGTTAGCACGCATAATGTATATTTCCATCTCCTTGAAATAATCTTCGACACTCTGATAACCCTGTTTCAAGTTTTGTAATTTTTGAAATAAATCACGATGGTAATGAGATGGAACAAACCGTTTTCGCATAACTTGCTTCATTTCTCCCCACGTTCTCATTGGACCTTCACATGTACGTCTCCGGCTAAGCAAAAACTGATCCCACCATATCAAGGCATATTCTACAAACTCCATTGCTGCTAAATGATCCTTCTTTTGTTTCGAGTAATTGTAACACTCAAAAACATGTTTAACTTTGCTTTCCCATGCCAAATAAGCATATGAATATGTTCATCCCTGAAAAGAACGAATTGCAACCTTAATATTAAATAATTTATCGTCAACCATACGTCCTTATCTTGGATTCAATCTAGGAGATTGATCTACATCGTTTTCATCATGAATCTCTTCATGAACAGATTCAGAACCACCCCCATTTATTCTATCCATTCGAGACTGTAAAGGCTTTAATTCATCCCTTAACAACCTTTGAATCTCACGAGTAATGGCTTGCATTTATAAATTCGGTTGTTGTTGGCCTTTTTTATTACTTCCACTAGAACCTGTCATAATTAAACAAAAAAAAACACAAAGAGCACAAATATGGGTTAATTAAAACGAAAGTAAAAATTCCTCATTGTACACTCACAAAAACCTCTCAGTTTTCACTCCAAAGGAAATGCGCACTCAAAATGTAATACTCAACGCTCGTGTTTCACTCGGGAGAATGCTTGAATGTTTCCTTTTGTCTCCCCTTCTATTCTCACAACAATCAGTGCCTTTTTTCCCTCACAATTTCTTTGTTTTCAGTTCTTTAAAGGACTAATCCAAAGTTTTTAAACATGTTACAACTTTTTTACTAACAAGAAACAAAATTTAAAAAAAAAAACAAAGATTAAAACAAAGAAAACAAAAAATAAAAGAAGAAAAGGTTGGAAATTGAAGAATAGGACAAACGGAAATGTATTTCTTACTACAAAGAAGTGCTTTACAACACTCCTTTCATCGAACAAACAAGAATAATTCGTTTCAGTTGATTTCCAAGCACTTCGAATCACATAGTACAAGAACTTGTACAATCTTCATGATTTCACAATAGAAACACAAAGTCCTTTGTTTTTTTTCAATTTCTTTTCAATATTCGAATCTGATTTTTTTTTGAAAATTTATTTTTTTTGACTTTGACTTTTTGGTCAAACTTTGACTTTGACTTTTTTTTATTCCTTCTTTTGTTCTAAATTGCAGAAAAAGTACACCATATCTGAACTTGGCTTTGATACGATATGATATGAGGTAGCCTTTCGAAATAGACTTTCTTCGTATGTTATGAATCTAGGAATGTTGTAAACATGTTCCTGCAACAAGAATAACATAAAAACAAGGAAACAAAGTTATATTCATGATGGAATTAGGGAATAAAGGGAAGAACAAAAATAAGAAGAAAAGAAAAATAATTGGCGTTTTGATGGATTTCAAAATGAGGAAGATGAATGCTTCAAGAAACATCCATGACAACAACTTGAATGTTCAACGATGGTGAATTATGTTGTTGGAATCAAAATGAAACGCTAAACTCGAAAGAACCTGCACAATCTATTGAGCAAACCTGAATCGAATCTTTTTAACGTCAAAGGACTTGAACCCTCTAGATAAAAATCTAGGAACCCGAAGTATCAAAAGTTTGACAATCAAAAACAAGTTTAAATGTCAGAAAGTTCTAAAAAGAACCAAAGAAGAGAAAATCTCTCAAATATAATTTTATTTCAAAGTGTGTAACATTTTTAGAATGTTTGTAGTACAAATATATAGAAAGAAGAGATCATAACCGAAATTACATGTGTGGATAATATTAAAAGAGTTTAAAAATTAAATTTGAATGAAAATAACTCATTTTGGAAGACATTCTTTCTTATCCACATGTTTGAACGAAAATAACACATTAAACATTGTTTATTTGTTTGAAATTCAAATAAATAACTCCTTGCGCGTTCATCTTTATAAGTCAAGTGTTTTGGCAAAATAAACACATTAAACATGTGTTTAATGTTTGAAATTTGAAGCAAAAACCACTCAGCCTTATCCAAATTGCCTCCTAGTGCTTAAAAAAAGGGTTGCGTTTGGCTTGCACTCCCTTGAACGCCCACACATTTAGAAGAATAGTATTCGATGAATCATTTTAAGCAATAATTTTGAAGATTTATCCACCATTGCATAATCTACTTCAACATTTGAAGATTGTATTCAATATTGAATTATGAAGATTCAAAAATCTTACGTGATATTTTAATGAGGGGAGTAAATACGCATTGTATTCTTTTTTCCTTAATCGAGTTTTTATCCCACTGAGTTTTCTTGGTAAGGTTTTTTAATGAGGCAACATGTTATGTATATCAAAGATGTGTGTACTCTTTTTTCTTTCTCTAAGATTTTTTTCCCATAGTTTTTTTATATTAGTAAGATTTTAACGAGGGACATTATCTTCATGGAAATCCAAGGGGTAGTGTTATGAATATTTTTATTTATGGTAGATATCCATATATTAAATAAAAACTTTAATATACTTTATTATTAGAGTTTAATTCCAATTGGAATTAGGATTTAATATGATCCTGGTTGCGAAATTCTGAATCATATATGTGTTTCCCAATCGTGGTTCAAGTAAGATCTTAGAATACAACTTGTCGTGACAAATTAGTTATTGTAACAATTGGGGTTGTGAAGATCCAACGCAATTTAGTTGCCAAGACAACTATAGGTTTGACAAGGATGATGGATTGTGACCCATTAGCTATATATAGCTAAGAACCAACAATATAAAATAATGGAATCGAAATGATAGAGGATGGAACGTGACCCACTAGCTATAGAGAGCTAAGAACCAGCACTATAAACAAATGAAATGGATAGAATGCCACAAGAATCCACTTGAAGCCGATAATGTTCTTGTAGAACAAGAAAAAGAGAACAATCTCAAAGTTTAATATATGATCAAAGTTATCCCCTTTACAAAAGAATAGACAGTCATTTATAGTAATCATAGGCTAGATATGAAGAGTCTTACAAAGGATATAATTTCTTAATCTTAATGCTAACAAAAACTCATGAATGCATTATTTCACATCTTACCTCATAATGGTTAAAAAACCAAGAGTCTTAGATGAATTTGATATATACATCTAATGGAGAAGACTCTTTCACTTCCATGACTTTCTCATTCATGTATAATGGATGAAGACAACATAGGATATATGTGAACATCCTGTATGTCCAAAGGAAAATGTCTTGCAATTCTAAGCTCATCTCCATGTAATTATCCTACCTGAATTGCTTTAATGAAGAGAATAAAGTAGAACTTCATTGTATGTCTCCTTGTAGAATATGAAAATCCCTTCCAAATAATGATAATGATGGACATTATTTGTTTGTCTCCCATGCATCATTTTTCCGTAATAAAATTATAACTTATACTGTCTTCGGTAAATCAATCATATCTTAAGCTCTCGATATCGGATTGAGTTGATTCAAAGTGCGTTGGAAAGCTAAGACATAGAGGAATAAATTTCAAGAAGACCTCAAGACTCAAATCAGACCTTATTCAGTTCGAAAATAATGATCAAGATGTATCATATTCTAATTTGATGTGATTGTTTATCTCCCTCTATGCACTTTAAAGAAGAATATGTTTATTAAATGCAATGTAATTTTATGCAAACTTTAATTTCTCATGTAAATTCATGCATAAGTAAAATATGGAATAAGAAATAACTCTCTTAGAAATATCTTTGAAGATCTTCATGATGGTAGAGGTTCCTCCTTCGGGTTGAAATACAACTTCGTAAATCTGACCTTAGTTTGAGCATCCAAGATTAAGCAAGAATAAGCTTCTTGAATCTTATCGAATGAAAAAAACTTGCCTCGGTCAAACGGTCTTAGAAAGGTTGTAGAAAATAATGTAAGGATCGTATTCGTGCTCACATCAGGACTTTCATCTTATGCTTATAAATATAGACTTTTGGAGAAAACATTGTACTGACAAATCTTTTTTTTTTGTCTCTCATCTTTGTTTATTTATTTTGTTCTTATTCTTTATTTTATTCACAATACATATCAGATTATATCTATCGATACAATAAGTTATTTTAACAAATTATAATACCATTAAAATATTATAATAAATTCATGATCTATTGTATTGTCAAAAGAAAATTTTTCAATGGATTTTTTTAGTGCACTTAAAAAGTGTTTAATATTATTATAAAAATTATTTTTATATAGATAGAATATTTATTTTAAATATTTTTTAAAATATAAAAAAATTAATAATATAAATAAAGATAAATGAATAATTTTAAAAATATTAGAAAAACTAAATGTTAAAAATATGAATTTCTAAAAATTATTTTCTAAATCAAACTGAAAAATATTTTTAAACTAAAAAAATTATATTTTTACAGTTTTTTAATTTCAAAATTGTTTTTAACTCTCCGAATACTCTTCAAAAGCGTCAAAGAACAGAGCCTTAAACTATGTAATAGAACATTAAGCTTTCACTAGCTTTAACCTTAAAGTGGTTAAAATAAGCTTCGACCATCTTTCGTTTCAATAAGTAATATATTTTCATTTATTAATATAATTATAGAAATTTAATCTTGTAAAAATCATTATTTTTATATCCATAGGGTGTGTTCTAATGTTAACTATTAAACTAATTACATTATCTTTGGTTGTCATAATGGATCTTGTCGACCTAAATAAATATTTTTGGATCAATTATTTTTTTTCATCACTATTTTTTTATTTTAATTATTAAAGTTTAAAATTTTCAATTTAATCACTCAACTATCAAATTATTTCTATTTTAGATATTCAACCATTAAATCATAAAAGATATGATACGATATCATGACTTCTTTACATTAATATTTTATAATGATATGATATTTTTATTAATATTTATTCCGCATAGGCACCAGCTAAATATTTAGAATTGGAAAAAAAAATCCCACCCTCACTCATAAAAGAAAATCAATTAAAAATGGGTAAAATGCATTTCTCCCAAAGAGTTTGATAGCTATAGAGTACTTGTTGTTTTCCTTATTATAATTCCATTCCTAAAATATTTTATAATGTTAACAAGTCCTTGTTTGTTCTTATATTATTATTAAAAAAGATTAACTAATATTTATCCAGCTAAAAATTATATTAAACTCAAATAAATCATAATTCATATACAAATACAATAAGATATTTTTTAAAATAATTTTTATGTAATATGTGTTGGAAAAATTATTTCTCCTTCGTGCGTCTATTTTCAACATGAACCATCTTGTTCCAGTGGTTAAAGGAACGATTATTGTTCCTGGAGGTCATGAGTTCAAGCATTAGTAATGCAGCACAGTGATTGAGCAATCAATGTTTAATGGTCAATGATATACTTTAGAATAGATACTACTGTAACCACTATAATTGTTTCAAAAATTTATCTATTTTCACTATAATTTTCTATTAAAACAAATTTTAAAAATGAAATCAATTTTTTTTTTATGATTTTGTCCTGGTTAGTTTGGACCAATATGTTATGCACTTAATTATAATAGATGAGTCTCTCAACAAAGATTTATGCATATGATACTAAACCTTACTATTTGGACAAACTCGTTAGTTATAAAATCCTTATTTAGTATGAATTTAATATGATTAATTAACTAAAGTAATTACTTAAAAGGTTAATATGCCGAATAGAAGGGTAGTTCTAGGAAATTTCGGTCTTAAAAATGGTTAAAAACGTTTGTATCATTTTTTATTATTATAATTGTAAGAATTTCGGTATAAATCTCTCGGTATATATTAATTTTTTTATAAAAAAAAGTATAAGGATTTCGGTACATATCGAACTCTCTCATAAAAAATATAAAAATTTTGGTATATACCAAAATGTTTACACCAAAATTCTTATAACTTTTATCAGGAAAAATCATACAATCGTTTTTTAATCGTTTTTAGACTATCATTGTTTAGAAAAAAATAGAAGATTTTTTTAAAATTTTTTTAGACTATCATTATTTAGAAAAAAACCCAAATAGAAGGTTTTCGAAATCAAACCCAAAAAGCATGGGGACCGTTTCGTCATTCGTGAAATACAAAGGTCGTCTCGTATGAGTTTCTTCTTCCTTTCCCTTCGTCTCACTGTTTTCTTTTTTCGGTTTCCCCCCTCGTCAAAGAAAACCAACAATCTTTCTTCCACAAATTGGTCAAACAAAAACCCTAATTTCCTTTATTATTATTATTATTATTATTATTTTACTTAATCTTGGCGTTTTCCGGAAAGGAAATTAAGTTCATGTTGTTTAATCCATCTGCATGAATGCATTTTAAAATTTGTTTTTATTTGTTTCTGGGATCATTGTCTCTCTAGGGTTCTTGTTTAGACCCGGAGTTGTACTCTCTCATTTTTTTTGTTTAAATTGAATGGCAAATGGTACGGATGCAGGGGATTTCACGGTGTTATCTCGGGTAAGGACGGGTCTGAAGCGTGAATTGGAGTTTGCTTTGAAGGTTCAAGCTGAGATCTGTGGGTCTTTGGGTCGGACTCGATCTGGGAAGGCAAGGAATGGAGGACAGGTGTGGAGTCCAGAAACTAGGAGCAGAAAGAAATTGAAGAAAGAAGTCAAGGATGAGAAAGAGAAGGCTAATTTGGAGAAACCTGTGAGGGTTTTGGAGGAATCTGTTGATTTGTTGAGTGAAGAAGAGGCGAAAAGCGATGTGGAAGATCCGAAGGGAGAGATTGTTGGTTGTGAAGTAGAGGAGGCCAAAGGGGTCGGTTTGGAAAAGGACGAGGAAGTTAAAGATGGGGTAATTGAACCAATGTCTGAAGATGAGGTTGTCAAGGAAGGGAAGGAACAAAGTGAACCCGGAATGGCTGTAATGGGCTCGCCAGAAGAAAAACAGGAGGAAGAGAATATTGATGCTGACATTGGAGATAAAGAAAGTGAACTGGAAAATGCAATAAAGAATGTAGACGAAGAAAAGTTAAAGGGGGATTTGGTAATAGAAAGTGAGCCCTGCAAAGGGGATTTAGGGGTTCGGGTTTTGGATAGTTGCAAGGGTGATTGTAAGATAGAGGAAGAGAAGGCTGTAAGGAGGTTTACTCGTTCCTTGTTGAAAGAGACGGTGGAGACAGTGAAGGAAACTACTGCAACAGATGCTGTTGTTGTCAATGTGAATGATGCCAAAAGTGGTGATGGTGATGTTAAAGTTGGGGGTGTGGATTCTCCAATGATGCAGGGAATGATTGTCTCGACTAAGTTTTTAAAGGATTTCCCTATAGACATAGAGGATCTTTTGGATTCAGGTATACTCAAGGGAGTAAACCTGAGGTATGCTCGAAGCTTGAAGGTATGTCTGTGGGGAAAGTTTTGTAGGTGTTGAATGCCTTGCATTTCCAATTCAAAATTTTGATTTCTTTTTTCGTTGTTGCAGGTTACAAGAGCTTCAGGGACTAATGGGCTTCGAGGAATAATCAAAGGCTCTGGGATTTTGTGTTTTTGCAATGCATGCAAGGGGGCTAAAGTAAGGGCTTATTATTTATTAATGGTTTGTATCTTGTCATGATCAGGGATTTAAAAGGCCTTTTCGGTTGCGGACGGGGTTGCGGACGGGAATCACGGTGTGAATTTTTATAAAACTTGCACAACTTATTAGGGGAGTTAACAATAACGGACCGTTATTGTCGTTATCTACAGTTAAATAACGGCCTTTATTGACGGTTACCGTGGTGATGACCATTTTTTAATCCCTGGTCATGATAACTTGTTTCGCAAATTTAGGAATACCCATATGTTTGTGTTTTATTGTTAATGTAGGTTATTACCCCTACCTTATATGAGATTCATTCGGGTAGCTCGAACAAGCCTGCAGAAGAGCATATTTACCTTGAAAATGGGAAAACCATCCGTGATGTAATGAATGCATGCAGGGAGAGTTCATTGAACACGTTGGAGAACATCCTGAGAATGGTGATTGGTTCTTCCATTAAGAAATCCTGTTTTTGCTTGAACTGCAGAGGTGGATATTTTCTTTCTTTTATCTGTACATATTTTCTCATTTCTTAATGGAAATTGTCCTGACTTTTAATTCTTTTTTATTGTTTTAGAGTCTATTACGAGAGGTGGCTCTGGGAAAGCTATGGTTCTATGTAATTCATGTATGGATACGAAAGAGTCTCAAGACAACTCAGCAGTAGTCACTGATGAGACCATGGTGGCCGATGTTAGTGATAGGTATGGTTCGATGCCTGTGTTTTTTGGTTCATCTTTGAGTTTGGAAATGGAGAAAAAATAAAATATCACTGAATTTCATCATCCTTTGGGTCCAGTACATTTTTTGGCATAGCACAACATTTATTTAACCCTTGGCTGCATAGACAGTTCTATCTGCAGATGCCAAAGTCTGGTCTCAATTTTCATCAAATTTTTAGTGTTTAAGGTGGCTTCTGATTGTTGCAGATAATAAAGAGTAGCAAATCTGTACGAATGGTTGGAAGTTATATTTTCTGCTTATGAAATTTGTATGCTAGCTTTTAGATGTAAATGGGCAGAGATAGTCTCCACATTGCATTTACTCACTTGTTAATACTTTTCTCTGTTCTGCATGATTGAAGATAAGATGTTTCTGTTAAAGTTTAATAACCCATTCACCCCTTTATTTCATTTTTTTATTTTATGTGGTTTATTTCAGATCACCCAAACCAAGTGTTGTTATAAAGCCTCCTATGAGTGCTTCAAAATGCAGTTTGTCACAAGCTAAGAGTCAGGGAAGGGTAACTAGAAAGTAAGTGCAGTTTTGTGACATTAGTCTGTATGTGTTCCGTTTACCTATTTGATATTCACGCCGTTTATTATAGTTGGGGTGGTCACTTTAGGCATGTCATTTTGTTGATACTGTATAACAAATTAATCTCTTTTATACTTCTTTTGAAGGGATGTGAGGATGCATAAATTGGTATTCGAGGAAGATGGGCTGCCAGATGGTACTGAACTAGGGTATTTTGTTTGTGGACAGGTTAGTGTGAATATTGTTAAACATAAAATTTATATATTTCAATTATGTCTACTAAGTGGTTATTTGATGTGTTGCAGAAATTGCTTGTTGGTTATAAAAGGGGATTTGGAATATTTTGCACCTGCTGCAATTCAGAGGTACCCTTTTTTTTTCTTTCTCCAATGAATTTGTTGCATCCTAAATTCTCTTTTTTGTTGTTGTTGTTTTAAATGAGCGCAGATAAGCCCCTCACAGTTTGAAGCTCATGCTGGTTTTGCTAGTCGTCGCAAACCGTAAGTGTCTGCTCAGTCTTAGTTGTCAAATCCTTGTTTTTAGTCATTTTTTATCTTGTAATTGTTATAATAATGACTTGTGCATTTATTGTATGCATCTATAAACACAAGTGTTCTTTTGACACTTCCTTTGTTTTCAGTTTTCATAACATTTACACATCAAATGGAGTATCTCTTCATGAATTGTCGATATCCCTGTCGAAGAATCGGAAGTTCCCTACTTATGAGAATGATGACCTATGTAGCATCTGTTTGGATGGAGGGGATCTATTATGTTGTGATACATGTCCGAGGGCTTTTCACACAGGTTAGTTTTCAACTTTATTCTTGTGTCTTCACTGGCAGCTTTTCAGGATTCACTTGCTCGTATAACAAATGATGTGCTGGATGCATTTAAGCAATGACAGTAAAGAAAGTAACTCTTGCCTTACTGACTTCCAAACTTGATGTTGTCTCTGATTTTTAGGCAATGTCGAATCATGTTCTAAATTCTAAACTTGTTTGACTATTCCTTTTGTGAACTTCTAAACTTAATGAAATTGTAAGCTGTAACTAGTTTTATATATAATCTTTTGCCTCAAGGAAGGTGACAACTTTTACTTTTGCTTTGGGTTGGCTGTAATGCATTTCTTAACTGAAGGCTCTATTGTAGGCAAAATTGTTTCCTAATATCATTTCTCAATTGTTAATACCTACT
Source organism: Abelmoschus esculentus (assembly GCA_035048815.1). NCBI lineage: Eukaryota > Viridiplantae > Streptophyta > Magnoliopsida > Malvales > Malvaceae > Abelmoschus > Abelmoschus esculentus. The sequence continues at coordinate 6,164,574 of JAUCBN010000063.1, read as the reverse complement.
TGGTTAATGATATTGCAAAGTGATTGATTATTTGTGGATGCAATAACTCTGGGAAGTGATATATGTGTGAACATAACTTGCTTTTGACTTCAGAACTGTGTTTTCCCCCCTTTTCCCCTTTACCCTATCAACTGGACGTGTACCAAACTTATTTCAGAGAGTTTAGAGTTAGATGCCATCTTTTACACTTATTGGGACTTGTTTTTACATGCTTATGGTCTCCTTATGCTTGGGTCATTTAGACTGGTTTGTGAATTTTACAGTTTTTTTCATTACACATTTTTATTTTAAACCAATTGAATTCTGGGAATTGCAGTTTTCTTGTTTTCTCCATACAAACAGATTGTGAAATATCTGTCACTTTAGTTGTTGCTTGTTTGTTATCAGTATGTGCGGATTCCTGTTGGGCTCACTCTCTTTTTACCGGCTGGCTGCAGAATGTATATCCCTACCATGCATTCCATCTGGTACTTGGCACTGTAGATATTGCCAGAATACCTTCGAAAGGGAAAAGTTTGTGCAGCATAATGCCAATGCAGTCGCTGCGGGAAGAGTTGCTGGAATTGATCCAATAGAACAGATAACCAAGAGATGCATTCGTATTATCAAAACTCCAGAGGCAGAAGTTCCTAGTGTGTGTGTGCTATGCAGGTTGGGTCTATTTTTTCTTCTGACCATTTTGAATACTTCTATGTTGCATTGAATTAATCCTCATTCTCAAAACACCCTCTTCTGCTTACCTTATATGGTGTTTAGTCTTGACCTTGTTATGACATTATGTCTGAAAATAAATGCAATTACACAGGTAAAAGTGGTAAACAATTATTAAATCAAACATTTTGATCTGGAGTTGAAATATTGTAGACTACTGAAATCTCTAATTTGATTTATTCAGAATCTGTAGCGGTGAGAAACTCTTGCGTATCTGATCCAAGAACTTGTTATTTATTTTACAAATGTCATCCCATAGTTGTGTGCTGCATTCATGTCGATGCTTGATTATTTGTTGCCTCTCTCTCTCCCGCATTGCTTTGAACTTTATTTTCTTGTGCTAACACACCATTGATGTTTTCAGAGGTCATGCTTTTAGCAAATCAGGATTTGGTCCTCGGACCGTTATACTCTGTGATCAGGTATCTTTTTGGTTTTGTTTGTGCTTAACAGTTGTCTGCCGTAATTGACTCTGAATGATCTGTGCTCTTCATTTTCTCTGTCAGTGTGAGAGAGAGTATCATGTGGGTTGTCTGAAGGATCATAACATGGATGACCTTAAGGTGACCTGTTTTTCTTATATTATAAATATTGCATAGTTTTTCTATTTCCCACTGTGTATAAATTAGTATTGACTTCCACGTTCTTATCAGGAGTTACCAAAAGGAAAGTGGTTTTGTTGTGGAGACTGCAATAAAATTCATACTGCTTTACAGAAATTGATAGTTCGTGGAGAAGAGATGATTCCCGATTCATCTCTGCATGTCGTGAGGAAGAAGCATGCAGAAAGTAGTTTGGAGAGCAAGGCCAAACTTGATATAAGATGGAGGGTTCTTAGTGGGAAAATGACTTCTTCAGATGACACCAGAGTAACACTTTCAAAGGCTGTTGCGATCTTCCATGTATATTGTTTCCTGCTTAAACCTCTAACAAATTCATTACTGATCTTATCATGGCTGTGTATAAGCTTTAGGTCTTGTAGTTGCTCTAAATTTATTGCATGAGGCATCTTCCGACTTCCATGTAGTTTGTGTTGGTTTGGATCTTTGATGTGAACATAAACCTGTAGAACTAAAGTACTAATCGACTTATGATGTTACTTTTGTTGTTTATCAGGAGCGCTTTGATCCTATAAGTGACTCCGGATCGAGTAAAGGTGATCTCATTCCATCAATGGTTTATGGGTAAGCAATACACATCATTTATGTGTATCTTTGTGATGCTTGCTGATTAGGTAGTGTGAATGATATCATCAATGCTTTGTTTAGTAGGAGTGTTATGTTTTCAACATGTTTAGTACAGGAGCTTTACCCACTCGTATGATTTGATTTGAACTAAGAGGTGTAAAATATTTTTGCTTATTTTGATGTGGTCTAACGTTTTACTAGAGATTTTACTCATCCTTTTAATTTCATGTTTAAATTGTACTAATTGTTCTTTATGTTATGATATATTATCTTAATATTTCAAAAAAAAAAAAATCTTTTAGAACTTGTATAACCAAACTAGGTATAATTGGTTTTGCAGGAGAACTGCCAAGGGCCAAGATTTTGGTGGCATGTATTGTGCAATATTAACTGTCAAGTGAGACTTGCTTGCATAATGTGTATCTTCTATATTTTGTGTGTACCTGATTGCCAAGTTTCTTTTTTCTTGTCACACAGTCGAGTGGTTGTCTCAGCTGGTATTTTTCGGATTTTTGGGCGAGAAGTGGCTGAAATTCCCTTGGTTGCAACCAGTACTGAAAGTCAAGGACAGGTAATTAACACTGCTTTCTATAAAAATCGTTTTTCCCCATCAGGTCTTTTCTTCATTTTGATCCATGAGACATGGTGCGGTTTGGCTAAAAACATTGGCATTGCAGGGTTACTTCCAATGCCTCTTCAATTGTATCGAGAAGTTGCTTGGTTTCTTAAAAGTGAAAATGCTTGTTCTCCCAGCTGCCGATGAGGCAGAATCCATTTGGACCAAGAAATTCAGATTCAGCAAGATAACCCAGGAAGAGGTAATAACCATTCCTACTTGGAGGTACGGGATCTCTTATATGGATTAACTGTAACAAATTGTTTTTCTTTTGTAATGTTACAACAGCTAAACAAGTATAGAAGGGACTACCAGATGATGATCTTCCAGGGTACCTTGTTACTTCAGAAGCCAATTCCAGCTATTCGATTGGTCGGTAAATCAGAAGAATGAATGGCATTTAAGTGTTATTGTGATCGTTGAGTGTTGTTGAAAGTGTCGAGAGTCAGCATCAGTTTTTCCCTCCTAAAAGGGTTGCTCTCTATTTTTGTACAGGAAAGATGGAAAATCAATTAAAAGAGTTTCCTTTTCTATTTGTGGGTTTGTAGCATTGAAATGGGGGAAAGTTGTCCAATATAAAGGAAAATGAGGGGCAGATGTTTCGGTATATATCGAATTTTAAATATCGAATTTTTTAAAACGTATAAAAATATCAGTATATATATCAGAAAGTTAATATTAAAATTTTTATATAAAAATAATTTTTATAATAATTTTGATTGCGTATCATTTTAACTTGTTAGAAAAACCCAGTTATAATGATGCAGAGACCTCAATCTGTAAATACAAAGTAGGTTCCAGCTACAAGTAAAGCTAATCAATCTCCTCCCAGATCCCTTTTATGTCTATGTATTCGGATAGCAATGTTGAAATGATTAAGAAGTCGAAGATGATAAATTATTATTTTAATTAAGATTAAATTATGATAATAAAAACTAATGATTTATAATGACAATAAAAGATTAAATTATGTCGAATTAAACTATTTTATATATTAAAGAAGATTTTTGAGTTGATTTGACCATGTAACTTTTCGATTATGGTATACGTTTTCTCGATCAATTTGTGGTAACAAAAAGTACGTCAACATCTAAAAAAATTACATATAATCTATTAAATTCAAATGATTTTAAGAAAAATCATAAAAATGTTTAAAAATAAAAGATAAATAAATTCTCAATTAGTTAACCTGGTAAATGTGAAATTGTTCGCGTTTTTTAAAAGAAAACATCTAAAAAAAGGCAAAAATAAAATCATTAGTTTTTAACCATTCGATTGGTGATCTTGTTTCACTTAGCCATTAGATTAAAAAAGAAAAAAATGATTTGAGAAAGGCAACTCGGTTAATCGGTTGAATTTGGAATAAGGATGATTTGAGATCTTGTAATAAATATGGTATCTACCATTTTTATCACATTTTGGGTAATAAACTATGTATAATTTATAATAATTTATGTACCTACTAAAACTCTCAGTGTTCTTGTAGTAAATTGTGTTTTCTTGTATGAAAATATGTATATACATAAATGCTTAACCTAAGTTAAGCTCTTTTGAGCTTGGTGAGATCTTGTAATAAAAATAGTACCTATCTTTTTTATTACGTTATGGGTAATAAATAATGTACAATTTGTAATAATTTATGTACCTCCTAAAATTCTCACCGTTCTTTCAATAAATTAAGTTTTCTTGTAGGAAAATATATACGTACATAAATGCTTACCCGAAGTTAAGCTCTTTTGAGTTTGGGTGAGATCTTGTAATAAAAATGGTACATTCCCTTTTTTATTACGTTATGGGTAATAAATAACGTACAATTAGTAATAATTTATGTACCTACTAAATTTTTTACCGTTCTTGTAATAAATTAGGTTTTCTTGTAGGAAAATATATATGTACATAAATGCTTATCTTAAGTTGAGCTATTTTGAGTTTGGTGAGATCTTATAATAAATACGGTACCTACCGTTTTTATTACGTTATGGGTAATAAATTATGCATAATTTGTAATAATTTATGTACCTATTAAAATTCTCATCGTTCTTGTAATAAACTATATTTTCTTGTAGGACAATATGTATGTACATAAATACTTATCCTAAGTTGAGCTCTTTTGAGTTTGGTTGAGATCTTATAACAAATACGGTACTTATCGTTTTTATTACGTTATGGGTAATAAACTATGTACAACTTGTATTAATTTATGTACCTACAAAAATTATCACCGTTCTTATAATAAATTATGTTTTCACATAGGAAAATAAGTATGAACATAAATGTTTATCCTAAGTTGAGCTCTTTTAAGTTTGGGTGAGATCTTGTAATAAAAATGGTATCTACCTTTTTTATTACGTTATGGGTAATAAATTATGTACAATTTGTAAAATTTTATGTAACTACTAAAATTCTTACCGTTCTTGTAATAAATTAGGTTATCTTGTAGGAAAATATGTATGTACATAAATGTTTACCCTAAGTTAAACTCTTTTGAGTTTGGGTGAGATCTTATAATAAATACGGTACCTACCATTTTTATTACGTTATGGGTAATAAACTATGTACATTTTATAATAATTTATGTACCTACTAAAATTCTCACCCTTGTAATAAATTATGTTTTCTTGTAGGAAAATATGTATGTTCATGAATGTTTACCCTAAGTTGAGCTCTTTTAAGGTTGGGTGAGATCTTTTAATAAATACGGTTACTATCGTTTTTATTACGATTTGGGTAATAAACTATGTACAACTTGTAATAATTTATGTACCTACTAAAATTCTCATCGTTCTTGTAATAAATTATGTTTTCTTGTAGAAAAATATGTATGTACATAAACGCTTACCCTAAGTTGAGCTCTTTTGAGTTTGGGTGAGATCTTATAATATATACGACACCTACCATTTTTATTACGTTAAGGGTAATAAACTATACACATTTTTTTAATAATTCTGTACCTACTAAAATTCTCACCCTTCTTCTAATAAGTTAGGTTTTCTCATAAGAAAATATGTATGTACATATTGCTTACTCTAAGTTGAGCTCTTTTGAGTTTGTGTAAGATCTTGTAAGAAATACGATATCTACCTTTTTATTACTGTTTGAGTAATAAAATATGTACAACTTATAATAATTTATGTACCTACTAAAATTCTCACTTTTTTTTAATAAATTAGGTTTTCTTGTAGGAAAATATGTATATACATAAATACTTACCCTAAGTTGAGCTCTTTTGAGTTTAGGTGAGATTTTTTAATAAATATGGTACCTACCGTTTTTATTACGATTTAGATAATAAACTACGTACAACTTATAATAATTTATGTATCAACTAAAGTTCTCACCATTCTTGTAATAAATTTGTTTTTCTTGTAGAAAAATTTGTATGTACATAAATGCTTACCCTAAGTTTAGCTCTTTTGAGTTTGGGTTAGATCTTGTTATAAATACGATATATATCGTTTTTATTACATTATGGGTAATAAACTATGTACATTTTATAATAATTTATATAACTACTAAAATCCTTACCCTTCTTGTAATAAATTAGGTTTTCTTGTAGTAAAATATGTATGTACATAAATGCTTACCCTAATTTGAGCTCTTTTGAGTTTGGGTAAGATCTTGTAATAAATAAAATATCTACCATTTTTTTAGTTATGGATAATAAACTATATACAATTTGTAATAATTTATGTACCAACTAAAATTCTCACTGTTCTTGTAATAAATTAAGTTTTCTTATAGGAAAATATGTATGTACATAAATATTTACCCTAAGTTGAGCTCTTTTGAGTTTGGGTAAGATCTTGTAATAAATACGGTACCTACCGTTTTTATTATGTTATGGGTAATAAACTATGTACATTTTATAATAATTTATGTACCTACTAAAATTCTCACTCTTCTTTTAATAAATTAGTTTTTCTTATAGGAAAATATGTATATTCATAAATGCTTACCCTAGGTTTAGCTCTTTTGAGTTTGGGTGAGATCTTTTAATAAATACGGTTACTATCGTTTTTATTACGGTTTGAGTAATAAACTATGTACAACTTGTAATAATATATGTACCTACTAAAATTCTTACCGTTCTTGTAATAAATTAGGTTTTCTTATAGGAAAATTTATATGTACATAAATGCTTACCTTAAATTGAGCTTTTTTGAGTTTGAGTAAGATCTTGTAATAAATACAATATCTACCGTTTTTATTACGTTATGGGTAATAAACTATGTACATTTTGTAATAATTTTGTACCTATTAAAATTCTCACCATTCTTGTAATAAATTAGTTTTTCTTGTAGGAAAATATATATGTACATAAATGTTTTCTCTAATTTTAGCTCATTTGAATTTGGGTAAGATCTTATAATAAATACGGTACCTACTGTTTTTATTACGTTTTGGATAATAAACTATGTATAATTTGTAATAATTTATGTACCTACTAAAATTTTCACCGTTCTTGTAGTAAATTATGTTTTCTTGTTGGAAAAATATTTATGTACATAAATGCTTACCCTAAGTTGAGCTCTTTTGAGTTTAGGTGAGGTCTTGTAATAAATACGATTCCTAACGTATTTATTACGTTTTGAGTAATAAACTATTTACAACGTGTAATAATTTATGTACCTACTAAAATTCTTATAATTTTTATAATAAATAAGGTTTATCGTAGTAAAATAGGTATGTACATAAATCTTTATATCGTAATATTTTATGTATATACCGTTTTTGTTACAATTATTGTAATTATTTATATACAAACCTCGTAATAAAATATGTACAAACTGGCTACCAACTGAACAAGTCAACCTTAAATTAACCTTATTTTAGTGGTTTCACCGTAGAATCACCCGAAATTATTTAGATGATTTCACCCCCTTAATTTAGCTTAACATGTGATGCATTTCTAGTGGGGGTGTGCAAAAAAACAAAACAAAAAAATCGAAAATGATTCTAAAACCTGAAAAACGAAACTAAAAAAGTGGTTAACAGAACTGAAAAAATCAATTTTAGTTTGAGTTTTTATTTTTTTATTTAGATATCGGTTTGCTTACGGTTTATGGTTTTAGGTTAAACCAGGAAACTGAACAAACCGGTTATATAAATATATTATAATATTATATAATATTTTAATATATAATTAAAAAAATATTTTATTTTTTTTTCTAAAAATAAAATTATAATTCTATTTTATAAAATCTAAATATTTAACTTCTTATAATAGAAAAACGACTCTTATCGAGTCATATCGGATTGAGACTCAACGGGGGTTAGAGTTATATTACCATCCCTAACTTTAGGGTCAAAATAGTCTTTTAAACTCTATTATTATTGGTCTTGATTCTTGACAACTTTCAACGGTATGATTGGATCCCAAAGCGGGAGAAATTTAAATTTTGAAATTCAAATTTATTTTAATTTATTTTCATATACTCATAAATAAATTCCACAAGGGAGATTAGTGCACCTCAGTTTCTTCTTCTCCTTCCTTTCTTAAATACGTCGTTCGTATTTTCCCTTCTTTCAATATTGTCTCAATCTCCCTCTAAAGGTACGCCAGAAAATTTTCCTTTTGAAGTTCTTTATTATTTTGAAAGATTATCATGTTTATCTTTCTATTTGTTCATTGCATTTCAATTCTCCCGTTTGTGCAGATCAAATCTTGATCTCTAACAGAACAAGAGTATTAGTTGTTTTTATTTTTAGCAAAACCGAAGGAAATGGGCCAGATTCAATACTCTGAGAAATACTTCGATGATACTTATGAATACAGGTAGGATTTGATTTCCTTTCATTTTCACCGCTTCGATTCTGTTTTGTTTTCAGATCTTTCGGTTATGGATTTCAATTTTCATTTTTCTTTTTTTGTTGGTGATCGTACAGGCACGTTGTTCTTCCACCTGAAGTGGCCAAACTTCTCCCGAAGAATCGCCTCCTTTCCGAGGTATGTTTGCTGTTTCTTAGGGTTTTACGTAATGTTCAATTTTCCTGGTGATTAGATTCAAAAATTAATTCGCTACTTGTTTTGATTCAATAATTTCTATGAGTTATGAAATATAAATAACGAATTTCTAATTATCAACTACGATTTGCTTGTTTGTAAATAATGAAAACTGAAATTAAAATAACTGGCTTTCTACATAGCAAAAACATTTCAATTTACAACTGTGGGCACCGTTGCGCTGGTTGAAAGCATGATTAACTCTTCCCAAACTTGCTCATATTTCATAGTTGTTGGCCCCGAGGATCAGGGTTTAACTTTGATATTGTCATTAGGGATAGAATTAGAATTTTGTGAGGCGTAAATTATCAGCAAGTTATATTAAAAATATAAGATCTTAAAATTATAAGAGTTTAGGGGTATGGAATTATTATTAATAGAAAATACAAAAATATATACAAAATATAGCTGAATTTAAAATTTTTATGTGGTGTGGACCCATTCCTCCTTCATTGTCATCTTTTCTCCCATATGGGCTGGACCAAATTGTATTATTGTTCTTACCTGCATTAGCTTTTGTCTCATTATGCCATGTTTTTTATTTGATTTTGTAGAATGAGTGGCGTGCCATCGGAGTACAGCAGAGCCGTGGGTGGGTTCATTATGCTGTTCATCGTCCTGAACCACATATCATGCTTTTCAGGAGGCCTCTTAACTATCAGCAGCAGCAGGAGCAACTAGCTCAGCAAAATATGCTTGCCAAGTAATTACATCAGCTTTTCAGTATTCTAAAGATTGGGTGAAAACAGTTTGGGTGTTCTGGATTTCATGGATTGTGTTTCTATTGTGGTGAATTCCCTGCTTAGCTAGCTTTGCTTCTTACTTTCTGTGTTGATTACCTAATCTCATTGGCAGCATTACATTTATGGGCGAAACTTTTTCTACAAATTTGATTGATTGTTATTTTTAGATCGCCTCATTATGTTGTTATGTTGCCAATCTTTGTGTCCCAACTGAGAACAAGCTTTCTTGGCCACCTATTTAGCCTCTTCAACCCTTTTCTATAGCATCAGTGTGATAACATAAGATGGCGCATGCTCTTAACTGATTTCACCAACAAGATGATCACAAGTAGGGGTGTTCAAACGGTCAATTTGGTCGGTGGTCGAACCGAAGTACTAACATTCGAATTAACTAAACTTTTTAAATCTTTAACCATTAATCGAATTAAATAAATTTTGGTTAATTCAGTCAATTAATTTGATTAATTAAAATTTGTTATAAAATTTTGGGTAATTATTATAAAGGATCACTTAATTATGTTAAAATAGATTTTTAGCCATTGAACTTTTAAAGTTATAAAACAATCATTAAATTTATCAGATTATTATAAATTGATCATTGATTTATTGTATATTATTTTATAATAAAATTTATTGACAATTTTATAATTTTTAAAAATTTAGTCATTAAAAATAAATATATAAAATATAAAATTTTGGCTAAATCGGTTAATTAATCGATTTTGTATCGAATTAATCGTTAACCAAATTTTTAAAAAAATTTTAATCACTCACCAACCAAACAATATTCGGTGACTGATTGTTTAACCGAATTAATTCGATTTGATCGGTTGATTCGGAAACAACTCTAGCTAAATCACTGTGGCTATAGTATCTGCCATTTTGTTTTGGTCTCTTCCAATATTTGGAGGCCCATCTCCCAATTCTTAAAATTCTATACTGCAAACATATTTTAAATCATCATGCACTACTCATAATTCTGCCATGAGCACAGGACAATGCCCCAAACAACCATTTTCATCTTGTAGTAAACTATCATACAAAGCCGCCATATTTTAGATGACTGTATTTTTATTCATGCCATAGAAATAAAAATAACAAATGCTATAGATTCTTGCCATAGAAATAAAAATAACATTCTATAGATTCATGCCATTTCCCCGTAAGTTTTGTTTTTTCAATAAATATTAGATGACTATTTTTTTATTCATCTCATCAAAATTATATATTTTAGGTTTAAGTATATGTTTGTTGAAAAATTTTGGAAAATATTATTGTTTGAAATTAATTTTAAGGACAGGAGTCCTCTAGCCCAAGCGGTTAAAAGAACGATTGTCCTTTCTAGAGGTCACGGGTTTGAGCACCAACAATGCTAGTTGAGTGATTGAGTGATCAATGTCAAATGGTGGAGACTATATAATACTAAAAATAAACTTAAACCCCTATGTTTGATACTTAAATTAGATATTTTTTTAAAATTATTTTTATTTTTAAATTGGTATTTGAGCTATATGTTTTTTTCCTAATTTGATATAATATATATTATTAATCTAGTTTTAATTAAAAAACAATAAATTTAACTTTGTATATTTAAAAATCCTATCAATGCTAGTTGACTGATTGAGCGATCAATGTCAAATGGAGACTATATAATACTAAAAATAAACTTAAACCCCTATGTTTGATACTTAAATTAGATATTTTTTAAAATTATTTTTATTTTTAAATTGGTATTTGAGCTATATGTTTTTTTCCTAATTTGATATAATATATATTATTAATTTAGTTTTAATTAAAAAAAATAAATTTAACTTTGTATATTTAAAAATCTTATCAATTTACTCTTTGTTGTTTTCCTAAACCATTTGTTCTTCACCAATAAATATTATTGTTTTCCTAAAACAATAATAAAAGTTTAATGTAACTTATTATTTTATCATTGAATACAATTATCCAATTATTGTTTTAATCCGATAGACTTATTTGGTTAAATAATAATTTATTGTTTTAAGATTAAATTGATAGAATATATAAATTTTAGGACTAAATTTGTTAATGAAAGTATCAAAATTGTGAATAAAATTAAAGTTTAGGTATCAATATTTGAGAATAAAAATTCTTTAGGTATCAACTTGAGAGAAAATAGTTAGTTTAAATATCAATCTGAGAGTAAATATTTTTTAGATATAAATTTAACTCTATATTTTAATTTAATCCTATTAGAAATATATATTTTATCGTTTAATTGTATATAAAAATTATCACCTCATTCCTAATTGTAATCACCGAAAATTATTGAGGGAGTCACCACCAATCTTTTTTGCGGTGCGATTGAAACACCAAAATCGAATCTGCGAAACCAAGGGCGGATCCGGGAGTCTGTTACGCGTAGGAAAGGAAACATATCCCCACAACTCCCAAAATTGACATATGTCAGTTATAGTGTATTTTATATGAAAGAAAATATAAATTCAATTTTAAAATTAATATCGTGATCCCATTTAACTTATAATAGTAAAAAGATTAATTTGACATAAAAATAATAATAGTTATAATAATAAAAGAGAGTGACTTGAAAAAAATTATAAGACCAAAAATATAAAATTAATAGCCAAAATTAAATAAAATAGAAATACATAGCTAAAATAGTAAAATAGTGACCAAATTCGAAGGAAACACAAAGTGGAAAGCCAAAATGCAAGCCTATTAAAGTGTGAGAACCACAGGCGTGAATACCACATTTTTCCAGTTTACCAACGTGTCTGGATCATGAAATGATACCATTTTGACATTATAATCAGGCACCAAAACAATGTTGTTTTGGTCTTGTCTTAAGTATCCTCACTCAAGATTTTTTTATTTATTTCTTTCTCAGATTGAAGATATAACAAAGCTTCTGTGAAGCTTCTGGCCCTCTGTTCTTTTTGGAAACCATTCGACCACTGCACGCGTTCGTCGGCCACCATGCCGGAGGCGAAAAAAGTAAAAAAGTAACCACTTTCCAAAGCGTTTAAATGGGGTGAACATTAATCCAGGCTCAGAATTTTGAAGGGAGCATGTATTGGCCTAAATTTAAAGTTAAGTACTTGATTTCTATTTTCTATTTTATTGTTTTTGTCTTTGATTTGGTTCTCTGATCACTCCTCTCTTCGCTTTTTGATTTTTTTATTGATTTGGATATGTGTTTGTTGCTTTGGAAGTATTTTTTTTACTTTGATTTCTTCGCTCGTGGTAATCAATTACAATATTTGTTTATGGGTATTTAAACCCAGATTACATGTAAAATCATGCATAATGTCATTGTCGATTTCATATAATGGTGCTAATATCTTTAATATTTTGCAGCTTTGACATGATGTTTGGGCAGTGGAGCTGATGACTCATGCAGTGAGGGCGGTGACTGCCAAGAGATCGAATGAGAGGGCGTGTGGCGGTCACGCGCGATTCGAATAACCGTGCGTGACAACCACGCGCGAACAGATGATAACCACATAAGAAAGGTCGATGATCAGCTTGGTTGGTAAGATTAGGGTTAGGTTTAGATTATCATTAGGGTTTAGTTAGGGTTATTGGATCTAGGTTATTTTCAGATTGGGTTTTGGGGCTTCTATTTATTGTTTGGGTCTATGGGCTATGTTGTAATGGGTTGTTATTGGATGTGGTTATTTGGTTGGGTTGTATATTGGATATAGATTTGTTTAATTAGAAATGGGTTATTACAACTACCCCTTTTTGCTTATTGTTGCGTAACGATAATGAAGCAAAGATAAAGAATAACCTATTTTATTTGGTATAGTTTAAGGGTTCTTGTTTAGTATGGTTGAACTTCTTTTTTGGCCACCGCATCTTCTTTTGAAGCTTTTACTTGATCTACTTTACTTCCCTTGTCAACAGAAAATTCAAAATGGCCGATCTGTTGGATTAGATGGCATAAAATTTGAGCTGTGATGATGTTGATGATGCTACCACTTCTCGTGATAACTTGACCTAGCTGTGACACTGACAAAGAAACAATTTCTACAAATCTTGATCCATCGGTAATACTAATGAAGAGATAGGGCATAACATTTGATCCATGTAACACCTTAAAAAAATTGGAAATAAAAATAAATTAAGGGAAGTGTGGTTGTGAGGTGTTAAACGCACAACCTCAAGGTTGATGGTCTGGATACCCAACCACTTGAGCTATCAAGCTCTTGTGTTTTAAACTCCCTCACCTTACCTTTAACATGAATCTGAATCCATTCTGATAAAATAATAATATTTGAGTATAAAAACTTTTTTTTTTTGATCTAAAAATTGGTCTATATTCGAATCAAATAAACCCTAAATCTCCCTAACCTATCCTTTTTTTTTCAAATTAATCACCCGACCACCGTCGCCGTTTCACCGATTGTCCGTGGCCTTCACCGCCACTGTCGTTATGCTCGTCGTCGCCTCCCGATCAAAACCCACCGATCGACGCGCACTTCGGCCACCGCGATCGCCGAGAGTTAAGGCCGAAAGTTTCATCAAAATTAGGGTTAAGTCCTTTCGGTTTTTCGCCGATTTCGGTCATCATCGGCGTCAATCCGACGCGTCACCGGTCCCATCTGGTTCACCATTCAAGGGCGAGTAAAAACCTCCGATCTTGCTCCCAACTGTCACCGGCAAGACCCTCGTCGGAGTTTATTTCGAGTTTGTTCGAAGAGTAAGTTTCAAACCCTTTTGGACCGTTTCTGGAGTTTTTCGGCTTGCATTTGTTGTTGTAGTGTTGAGATCTGGAAAAATCTGGCCTTAAAAGCTATTTTCCGGCCGTCTAGGGCCGCGCGTGACCTCCACGCGCTGCCGGGCGATTTCCGGCCGCCCTGGATGGTGGTCTGGAGCCGGCCAGTCCAAACCGGCCTAAACCCGGTCCGACCCGTCCTTGAAACGGTCAAATTGAGCCGAACCAGTCCCGAACCGAACTGGTCAACCCCTGACTAGACCCGTTGACCAGATCCGACCCGTTGACCAACCCAACCCATTGACCGAACCGACCAGTTGACCGTTGACCGTGACGTCAGTGTTTAATTTGACTGCTGACGTCAACATGATGTCAGCGTTGACTGCTGACGTCAGCGTTGACTTTGACCCAAAAAGTCAAAATTTTCAAAAACTCCTGTTTTATGTTTTTCGACGTCTTGAGTCCATCCGTGAAGTCCGTTTCTCGAAATTCAAATCCGAAAGCCTCCAAATTGGACTTTAAAGTCTCGAGTCAAACTTTTCTTCTAATTTAAGTTAAGTCCAGAGTTTTATTTAAATTTAATATCGATACCTGTTTGTTTGTAGGATCTCATAGTACTCCCGATCGTGTACCGACCCAGCCCAGCTCCTCCCGTTTTGACTGATCCCGAGAGCCGATCATAACCCGTATGTTTCTATTACCCAATGAATAGTCAATTCAGTATTTAACTCCATTATTGATAAAATTTCTATCTTGTATTTTTTTTAGGGTCCAGTACTGCTACCGAGCGAGGCTTGAACGCCCAGTAGATGACCTGTCTGTTCCTGCCATTTGAGGTGTGTTCCTTGTGTGCTATATAACCATATTTTACTGTTTTACGTTTTAAACGAACTAAGCATGTGCACATGACTATTTTCCTGGATTTACATAGACACTTATTTTGAACCTTAAGATTGATCATTTTATGTTGTTACTGTATGTCTGATATATCTTGTATGATACTTTCTGATTAATTTTTGATACTAAAATCGTGATTCCTGCCATTTTAGAATTGGGATGATGTGTAGTGTCTAAGATTCAGTTCAGCCTTGATCCAGTTGGTAATTCCGCCTGTTTACGGATCCTAATTTTAGTTAGGGTAATTCTGCTTGTTAACAGTTCCCGTGCTTCCGCCGGGGTAATTCCGCCTGTTCCCTAAGGTAATTCCTTAGGTCGGTACCTTCGCCTTAATGGGCTTAGATTAATGCCTGTATCAGATACTGTTCTGGGGAACTGTATCCAGGAGTTCGGTTGGAGGGTAACATGACATGCATATACATGACCTGATTTTCTGTTATTACAGTTTATTATTTTCACTCGTATTTTATTTGCATTGTTGGAACACACTAGGCTCCATAGCTCATACCTGTTTTCTTCCCCTTTCAGATACCTGTAGATAGACATTTCGGATTTGACATTTGGAGGATCCACGCATTATTTGGTTATACTTTGATCTAATATTTTAAACTTTTCCAGTTTACGTTTAAGGTGACATGTGCCTATATATATTATTGCTGGTGATTTAAACGTATTATTTTTGCTATTGGTTTTGCGAATTATTTTGCGAACAATGTTTTCTAGACACTTGTTTTGGTGGCACTATACACATTTAAAGTGCTAATAAGCATTTTCTCTTTATTCGTACAAGTTACTTGAATTTTTTTATGCAAATCTGATTTATGAATAAAGAACAATGTGACCACTCTAGTCGAGCTTCCCTTATAGGCCGGTTTAGGGGGTTACATTTGGTTGGTATCAGAGCCTAGGTTTTATGACTCTCGGACCGTGATGGGTCCTAAATATAGTGTTTTCTGTTAAACTGTTATGAATTTATATCTGAAAGGCCATATCACCTATATTTTTCTGTATTGTGTATAGTTCTCCGGTGCCAATTTTAATCTCCTAAATTTCACCCTTGTAGATTTCCTGAACACTATGAGTGCCCGTAGAGCTCGTCGATCCACCCTAAGGCGTGGTCAAGCGACCAGTTTTGCTGATCCTGTAGAGGAGCCTATTATGGATCCTCCATCCATTATTCCTCCTGATCCACCTGTTTCCACAAGTACCACTGTACCGCCCAACCCTCAACCTGCTGCAGGCATTGATATGGTTACCCCAGTCAGAGGGGCATCTGTATCGAGCAACTAGCCTGCTGCTGCTGTGACAGATGAAACCCTTAGTTGACAGTTCCTTGAGTTGCTTCAGGGAGCTGTTAGAGCTTCGGGTGCGATGCTAGAAACACCTATCTCTTAGATCCTGATCACGAATGGAGTGAGAACGTTCTTTGGGTCATTGACTGGTGCACCTTCAGATGCAGAGACCTGGTTGTATGATACAGAGAGACGGATGGATCAGCTGGGTTTGTAGCCAAATAAGAGATACCTTGGAGTTGTGTCTATGCTTGATGGTGGTGCCCACATCTGGTGGGAGTCTGTGGTTAGTAGCGTATCCTCCGACAGGCTGACATGGGAATTTTTCAAGGAACGGTTCAAGAACCGTTATCTGGGTGATCGGTACATGAGAGAGAGGCATCAGGCCTTTAGAGACTTAGCACAGGGTACTGTGACAGTGGCTGAGTATGAGCTTCAGTTTTTAGATCTGATGAGATATGGTGCTGGGATAGTGGCCACAGAGAAGGATAAATATGATAAGTTTCTAGAGGGTCTCCGCATTGGTATCCGAGACCGAGTAGCCACGTATCACGATGTGATTTTTGAGGACCTGGTGAACCGAGCAAAGACTGCTGAGGACTTAGAAAAACTTTCTGATAGCCAGTTTATGATGGATCAGGACCGAGAGCAGGGCAGAGATAGAGACCGTAGGAAGGACTGTGGTCGATCTGGAGGACATATCAGCCATGGTGAGTCTTTTAGTCGCCCTGATAAGAGGGCTCGATCTGCACCGAGTCAGAGAGGTGGCTCCTATCATCAGTCTACGACACCTTAGGACTCTTCTGTTAGCCGGGGTGGTTCTTATGGGATTCCATCTGTACCTGCGTGTGACTTTTGTGGCAACATGCATAGAGGAGAATGTAGGAATAAGACTGGAGCTTGTTTTCGGTGTGGATCATTCGAGCATTTTCTGAGGGACTACCCTCATCCACCCTCTGTCAGTCGACCATCGACTCAGACTCCTGTGCGTTCTCAGACACCTTCTAGATCTCAAACATCCGTTCAGACACCTACTTCAGGACGTTTTCAAGGTAGAGTTTCTGGGTCTGCTGCTAGATCTGATACCAGAAGTCGAGGCCACCAGGGTGGTGGGCCATCTGTTTCTGAGGCTCGTCAGCCAGCTTTAGTTTATGCCACCAGACGTAGGGACGAACGAGACGAGCCTGATGTTATTGTAGGTACCTTTACCATATTTTCTGTTCCGTACTTTGCTTTGCTTGACAATGGCTTCACTCACTCTTACATATCTAAGTTAGTATCTGGACATCTTTCGATCTCAATTGAGAACACTGAGAGTGTTTTTACTGTCATGAGCCCGGTGGGGCAATCCTTATCAGTGGATAAGGTTTTCAAGAGATGTCCCCTTGTTGTGGAAGGGGAAGTGTTTCTGGCGGATCTCATGGAACTTCCTTTAGAGGAGTCCGATCTAATTCTGGGGATGGATTGGTTAACCGAACATCGTGTTACTCTAGACTGTGATACAAAAAGGGCTACCTTAAAGACCCTAGATGGACGGTCTGTAGTTTTGGTTGGTGAACGACGAGGTTATCTGTCCAATATGATATCGGTTTTGTCTGCTGGCAAGATGATCCAGAAGGGATATGAGGCCTTTATTGCCTGTTTCCTTAACAGAAAGGGGTCTCTATCTAAGATCGAAGAAATTCGCACAATTTGTGAATTTCCAAATATTTTTCCGGAGGAGCTGCCTGGTCTTCCTCCAGACAGGGAGGTTGAGTTTGAGATTGAGACTTATCCTAGATCAACACCAGTTTCTATGGCTCCGTATCGTATGGCTCCGAAGGAGTTAAAGGAGTTGAAGGTTCAATTACAAGAACTGCTTGATAGAGGGTTCTTTCGGCCTAGCTCTTCACATTGGGGAGCTCCACTTCTCTTTGTTAAGAAGAAGGATGGTTCTCTTCAGTTGTGCATCGATTACCGAAACCTAAACAAGCTGACAGTGAAAAACAAGTATCCTCTACCTAGGATTGATGACTTGTTTGACCAGTTTCGGGGAGCCACAGTTTTCTCGAAGATTGATCTTCGATCTGGGTATTACCAGTTAAAGGTTAAGGGCCCTGATGTTGCTAAGACTGCTTTCCGCACCCGGTATGGTCACTATGAGTTCTTAGTGATGCCTTTTGGTTTAACCAATGCCCATGCAGCCTTTATGGATATGATGAACCGTATCTTCCGGTCCTACATAGACCAGTTTGTTGTGGTGTTTATCGATGATATCCTGGTTTACTTTTGCTCAGAGGACGAGTATGTGGGGAATCTGAAAATTGTGTTGCAGACTCTCAGGGAACATTGATTGTATGTCAAGCTAAGTAAATGCGAGTTTTAGCTTAGTGAGATGACGTTTCTGGGACATGTCGTTTCAGCTAGAGGTATCCAGGTGGACCCGAGTAAAATTGATGCAATCACTAGTTGGAAACCTCCCAAGAATGTGTCTGAGATCCGCAGTTTTCTGGGCTTAACTGGGTATTATCAACGCTTTGTCGAGGATTTTTCCCTTATAGCCACCCCTTTGACTAAACTTTTGAGGAATGATGTTCCGTTTGTTTGGTCTGATGCCCAACAGTCTAGTTTTGATCAGATGAAATCAGTTTTGACCCGAGGTCCATTTTTGACCCAACCTGAGTCAGGGAAGGACTTTACAGTTTACAGTGATGCTTCACATTCTGGTCTTGTTTGTGTCTTGATGCAGGATGGTAAGTTGATCGCTTATACGTTACGCCATTTGAGACCGCACGAGCTTAATTATCCTACCCATGATCTTGAGCTTGCAGCAGTGGTTTTTGCTCTAAAAATCTGTAGACACTATCTCTACGGAGAAAAGTGTTATATCTTTACCGATCATAAGAGCCTAAAGTACCTCCTTACCCAGAAGGAGCTTAATCTGAGACAGCGTCGTTGGTTGGAGCTTCTTAAGGACTATGATTGCGAGATTGAGTATCATCCTAGAAAAGCCAATGTTGTGGCAGATGCCTTGATTCGTAAAACCATATCAGACCTCAGATCATTGTTTGCCAGGATGAGTATATATGATGATGGTAGCCTATTGGCTGAGTTGCGGGTTAAACCGACTTTGGCTGAGCAGATTAGGGCCAAATAGCGGTTGAATGATTCTTTACTTCCTGTTATACAACAAGTGGAGCAAGGATCCACTTCTGTTTACTCTTTTGATCTGGATGGAGTCCTTTGTTTTAATGGTCGTTACTGTGTACCCAACGATCCCGAGTTGAGACAGACCATTCTCAGTGAGGCTCATAGTAGTCCTTATGCTATGCATCCTGGAGGAGATAAGATGTATCAGAATCTGAAACAGAGGTACCGTTGGGTAGGTATGAAAAAGGATATCTCAGATTATGTATCCAGATGTCTAACTTGTCAGCAGGTGAAAGCAGAACATCAACATCCCTCTGGTCTTTTACAGCCTATAAAGATTCCCGAATGGAAATGGGAACGTATCACGATGGACTTTGTTACCGGTTTACCTTTGACCCCATCTAGGAAGGATTCTGTGTGGGTTGTGGTAGATAGACTCACAAAGTCAGCTCACTTTATTCCAGTTCGGATAACCTATTCTCTGGAGAAGCTGGCTAGACTGTATATTTTTGAGATTGTCAGACTACATGGGGTACCCTTATCTATCATTTCTGACCGAGATCCGAGGTTTACTTCCCGTTTCTAGACAACTTTACAGTCTGCTTTGGGTACTCGTCTGAATTTCAGTACGTCTTTTCATCCCCAAACAGATGGCCAGTCTGAGAGAGTGATACAAATCCTAGAGGATATGTTACGGGGTTGTGTTCTAGACTTCCGGGGCAGTTGGGAAGGCTTCTTGCCGTTGGCAGAGTTTGCCTATAATAATAGTTACCAGGCTAGCATTCGTATGGCACCTTATGAGGCCTTTTATGGACGTAAGTGTCGTACTCCTATCTGTTGGACCGAGTTGTATGATCGAAAAATTCTGGGTCCCGAGTTAATTCAGGAAATGGAGGAGACTGTCAAGTTGATCGGAGATCGTTTGAAGGAAGCTTTTACCAGACAAAAATCTTATGCTGATCGGAGAAGAAAGGATATCGAGTTTGAGGTTGGTAATCAAGTTTACTTAAAAGTATCTCCATGGAAGAAAGTTCTGAGATTTGGGTGTAAAGACAAGTTGAGTCCGAGGTATATTGGACCATACCGTATTCTGAAAAGAATTGGGCCTGTTGCATATCAGCTTGAGTTACCTCCTCAACTTAGCCGTATCCATGATGTGTTTCATGTATCCATGTTGAGACAGTACCATCCGAATCCGAGTCATATTATTCAGGTTCAGGATGTTGAGTTACGTCCAAACTTGTCTTATGAGGAGGAGCCCGTTCAAATCTTGGAGGTTGATGAAAGAGTTTTGAGAAAAAGGCGTATTCCTATGGTTAAGGTTCAGTGGAGAAACCGTAATGCTTCTGATATAGAAGAATCTATGAGGGAGCAGTTCCCACATCTTTTCAGTTCAGATAAATTTCGAGGACGAAATTTCTTTTTAGGGGGGGAGAGTTGTAACACCTTAAAAAAAATGGAAATAAAAATATATTAACGGAAGTGTGGTTGTGGGGTGTTGAACCCACAACCTCAAGGTTGATGGTCAAGATGCCCAACCACTTGAGCTAACAAGCTCTTATGTTTTAAACTCCCTCACCTTACCTTTAACATGAATCTGAATCCGTTCTGATAAAATAATAATATTTGTGTATAAAAACTTTTTTTTTCTGATCTAAAAATTGGTCTATATTCGAATCAAATAAACCCTAAGTCTCCCTAACCTATCTTTTTTTTTTCAAATTAATCACCCGACCGTCGTCGCTGCTTCACCGATTGTCCGTGGCCTTCACCGTCACTATCGTTGTGCTCGTCGTCGCGTCCCGATCAAAACCCACCGATCGACGCGCTCTTCGGCCACCGCGATCACCGGGAGTTGAGGTAGAAAGTTTCGTCGGAATTAGGGTTAAGTCCTTTCGGTTTTTTGCCGATTTCGGCCATCATCGGCGTCAATCTAGCGCGTCACCGGTCCATCTGGTTCACCGTTCAAGGGTGAGTAAAACCTCCGATCTTGCTCCCAACCGTCACCGGCAAGACCCTCGTCGGAGTTTATTTCGAGTTTGTTCGAAGAGTAAGTTTCAAACCCTTTTGGATCGTTTCTGGAGTTTTTCAGCTTGAATTTGTTGTTGTAGTGTTGAGATCTGGAAAAATCTGGCCTTAAGAGGTGTTTTCCGGCCGTCTAGGGCCGCGCGTGACCTCCACGCACCGCCAGGGCGATTTCCGTCCGCCCTGTATGGTGGCCTGGAGCCGGCCGGTCCAAACCGGCCTAAACCTGGTCTGACCTGTCCTTGAAACGGTCAAACTGAGCCGAACCAGTCCCGAACCGAACCGGTCAACCCTTGACCAGAACCGTTAACCAAATCCGACCCGTTGACCAACCTGACCCGTTGACCGACCCGACCTGTTGATCGAACCGACCCGTTGACCGTTGACCGTGACGTTAGCATGACGTCAGCGTTGACTTTGACTGCTGACGTCAGCGTTGACTTTGACCCAAAAAGTCAAAATTTTCAAAAACTCCTGTTTTATGTTTTTCGACGTCCTGAGTCCATCCGTGAAGTTCGTTTCTCGAAATTCAAATCCGAAAGCCTCCAAATTGGACTTTAAAGTCTAGAGTCAAACTTTTTCTCTAAGTTAAGTTAAGTCCAGAGTTTTATTTAAAATTTAATATCGATACCTGTTTTTTTGTAGGATCTCATAGTACTCCCGATCGTGTACCGACCCAGCCCAGCTCCTCCCGTTTTGACTGATCCCGAGAGCCGATCATAACCCGTATGTTTCTATTACCCAATGAATAGTCAATTTAGTATTTAACTCCATTATTGATAAAATTTCTATCTTGTATTTTTTTTAGGGTCCAGTACTGCTACCGAGCGAGGCTTGAACGCCCAGTAGATGACCTGTCTGTTCCTGCCATTTGAGGTGTGTTCCTTGTGTGCTATATAACCATATTTTACTGTTTTACGTTTTAAACGAACTAAGCATGTGCACATGACTATTTTCCTGGATTTACATAGACACTTATTTTGAACCTTAAGATTGATCATTTTATGTTGTTACTGTATGTCTGATATATCTTGTATGATACTTTCTGATTAATTTTTGATACTAAAATCGTGATTCCTGCCATTTTAGAATTGGGATGATGTGTAATGTCTAAGATTCAGTTCAGCCTTGATCCAGTTGGTAATTCCGCCTGTTTACGGATCCTAATTTTAGTTAGGGTAATTCCGCTTGTTAACGGTTCCCGTGCTTCCGCCGGGGTAATTCCTCCTATTCCCTAAGGTAATTCCTTAGGTCGGTACCTTCGCCTTAATGGTCTTAGGTTAATGCCTGTATCAAATATTGTTCTGGGGAACTGTATCTAGGAGTTCGGTTGGAGGGTAACATGACATGCATATACATGACCTGATTTTCTGTTATTACAGTTTATTGTTTTCACTCGTATTTTACTTGCACTGTTGGAACACACTGGGCTCCATAGCTCATACCTGTTTTCTTCCCCTTTCAGATACCCGTAGATAGACATTCCGGATTTGGCATTTGGAGGAGCTACGCATTATTCTGTTATACTTTGATCTAATATTTTAAAATTTTCCAGTTTACGTTTAAGGTGACATGTGCCTATATATATATTATTGCTGGTGATTTTAACGTATTATTTTTGTTATTGGTTTTGCGAATTATTTTGCGAACAATGTTTTCTAGACACTTGTTTTGGTGGCACTATACACATTTATAGTGTTAATCAACATTTTCTCTTTATTCGTACAAGTTACTTGATTTTTTTATGCAAATCTGATTTATGAATAAAGAACAATGTGACCACTCTAGTCAGGCTTCCCGCATAGGCCAGTTTAGGGGGTTACAATCCACCTACAACACTGTCAGAGAAGAAAGACCAAATGTTGGAGGCTTTGTTGTTTGATCTAGCCACAACACTACCGGAGAGACACAATCTGAAGACAAGCCCTGATGTCTAATCTAACTACTACACCAAAAAAGAAGCGCGATTTGATGATGAGTTCTAACATCCTATTTAGCTGTAGCACTAAAGAAGAAGCAAGATCTATCTGATGTAGCTGCTATACTGATGAGGAAGCCCGATCTAGATGTAACACTGATGAAAAAACATGACTTGACAACAAGTTTTGATATTTGATCTAGCTTCTACACTAACGAAGAAGCATGACCTGGAGACAAGTTTTGATATCTGATCTAACTGCAACACTGACGAAGAAGCGCGATCTTTACTGGTAGCCATTTGCTCCATGCTAGTTGTACCATTACTCTAGGTATAATCAGTTTTTACCAATCATGAGATTGGATTTCTTCAAAGGATATTTTTTCTTTGACCATTCGTGAAAATAAATTTCAATGGACATTGGAATAGTTCTCATCAATACATTTTCCCCAAATGAACAGTGGTGAACGTATTTGACTCGCCTTTACTGGTGGTCGTTTGCCTCAGGCTAGTTGTAACATTACCCTAGGTACAATTAGTTGGTACCAATCGTGAGATTGAATTTATTCAAAGGATTTATTTTCCTCTGACCATTCGTGAAAATGGATTTTAATGGACATTTGAATAGTCCTCATCAATAAATTTTCCCAAATGCACAAGGGTCAACATATTTGACTCGCCTTTACATGTGGTTGTTTTCTCCGGTCTAGTTGTACCATTACCTTGGGTACAACCAGTTGGTACCAATCGTGAGATCGAATTTCTTCAAAGGATTTGTTTTTCTTTGACCATTCGCGAAAATGGATTTTACTGGATATTTTAACAGTCCTCCTTAATGCATTTTTCTCAAATGCACAAGGTTCAACGGATTTGACTCGCATTTACCGATGGTTGTTTTCGCTTGGCTGGTTGAACCATTACCCTGGGTGCAATCAGTTGGTACTAATCTTGAGATTGAATTTTTTTCAAGGGATTTTTTCTTTGACCATTTGCGAAAATGGATTTTAATGGACATTTGAGTAGTCCTTATCAATCATTGGTTTTAATTTTGTACAAAACGACATATTTACTATGCAAAGTGATAAAATGAAAAGGATGAGGATTCTTACTTGCACAAACTCACCGAAATGTCTGTTCTATCCTAATGAAGCATCGCAGATTGGGGGTAGATCTGCACTGCTCTATTGAAGTGACTTGATAACAATGTTATGTTTGTGTATTTCATTGCTTGTTGAAGGGACGAAATCTGTAACACTATTTCAAACAAATTTAGAGTGCTATGGTTAGCATGCACCGCATGATTTTAATCCTAACATGTCTGATGCATGCATGATCCTAGAATGACATGTAAAATGCATATGATAAAGATTTTGTCTCAATATTGGCTCAATTGATTGATCTGATTATCTGTGGAGACTACTGGTCGTGCCTCTTTAATCTGGCAAAATATCTGACCCCATTATGTTTAGAGAGTGTCTACTCTATTTTCAAAGTATTTTTTTTGACAAAATGTCTTTTTCTGAGTGAAGCTACTTCTAGTCCCTATACTTTTTAGGAAATTTAAGAAGCAATGTAAAAAAATATTAATCTTTTTATTAAAAAAAGATTTTATTAAAAACAAAACCCATGACAATTATTGACAATAAAAGAGACAAAAAAAAGACAAGATTTGGTACCCAGATATTTGACTATTCAATTTACAGAACTAACTTGATGGTTATCTTTGTGTGTTTAGGAGTTTTCTAGCAAAATACTTCTTGACTGAGTCTTAGTTAACCGGATTGGGCAAATCTTTGCCATCAATTTCAACCAGAAATACTCCTCCTGAAAAGGCCCTCTTCACAACATACGTCCCTTCCCAATTCAATATCCATTTGCCTCAAAAATCTTTTTGTATAAGAAGGATCTTTTTTAGGACTAGATATCCTTCTCGAAATTTTCTTGGACGAACCTTTTTATTGAAAGCTTACATCATTCATTTCTGGTACATTTGAACGTGTCGAATAACCTTTAATCTTTTTTCTTCGATCAAGGCAAGTTGTTAACATCTGGCTTGAACCAATTCTGCTTCATCTATTTTCAAATCAGAAAAAATTCGTAAAGAAGGGATTTCAAATTTTATATGTAACACTGCTTCCATCCCATAGACTAGGGAAAAAGGAGTTATCCCTGTAGAGGTCCTGGCTGACGTTTTGTAAGCATATAAAGAAAATGGTAGCTTCTCGTGCCAATCTCTATAAGTTTCTACCATTTTTCCAAAAAAATTTCTTAATGTTCTTGTTGTCGTCTTTCACTACTCCGTTCATTTTTGAATGGTATGGCGAGGAATTATGATGTTGTATATTAAATTGCTTGACCCTTCTGCTATGGTCTTGTTGTTCAAGTTCAACGTATTATCAGATATGATGCTTTCTGGCATTTCATAACGGCATATGATCTCCTTCTTTAGGAATATGCTTACAGCTACTTTGGTTACATTGGCATAATTGTCTGCTTCCGCCCACTTGGTAAAGTAGTCGATGACAACAAAGATGAATCGATTTCCATTGAAAGCCTTTGGCAAGATAGTTCTAATAAAATCCATGCCCCACATAGAGAAATGCCAATGAGAGGTCATCACATACAAAGGTGATGGAGGAACATGGATTTTTTCGGTATAGATTTTGCACTTGTGACAATTTTTAGCATAGTTAATGCTGTCACCTTCCATCGTGGGACAATAGTACCCAAATCTCATAATCTGTCTTACCATTGTGAACCGTTAGCATGGGTACCGCATACGCCCTCGTGGATTTATTCGAGGATCATCTTAGCTTCAATAGCATCTATACATCATAGCAGTACCTGATCTTTTCTTTTCTTATATAGTATCTACCCGTTTAGGAAGTAATCGCTTTCTAGTCGTCGTAATGTCCTTTTCTCATTTTTTAGTGGCCTCTTTTGGATATTCATGACTCTTTATGTATTTTAAGATATTGTGATACCAAGGACGTTCATTGTTTTCGTCCTCTTCAATATTATAACAGTAGGCCGGGAAGTGATATATGCTCATATGTATTGGCCTTAAGTCTTACGACTATTTGTTTAATTTGATGAGTGACGATAATGTAGCTAAAGCATCTGTCATTAGATTATCTTATTTTGGAAGGTAATGAAAGGTTATTTCGTAAAATGGTTTGATCAAGTCGAGGACCAGATTTCGATAATCCATCAACTTGGTATCTCAGGTGCCCTATTCTTCGCGAAGTTGGTAGATCACGAGCATGGAGTCTCCATATATTTTCAACTTCTTGATCTTGCGATCGATTGCGGCTCGGATTCCCATGATACAAGCTTCATACTCTGCTATGTTATTTGTGAAGTCAAAGTTGAGCTTGTTAGCGAAGGGGTAACAATTACCTTCTGAAGATACTAACACTGCCCCAATCCCCTTACCTATGGCATTAGAAGCACCATCGAAGTTTAGTTTCCAGTGTCTTTCATCTATGACATCTTCCTCAACATACATCTGGTCCTCGTTGGGGAAGTCAAAATTTAGAGGTTCATAGTCATCTAAAACTTAGCTGGCCAGAAACTCAACTATGACACTCCCTTGTATGGCCTTTTGATTGACATACACAACATTAAACTCGGACAATAGAATCTTCCATTTGGCTATCATGTCGGTCAGTTTAGTTGAGTCTATTAGGTATTTGAAGGGATCAAGTCTTGAAATCAGCCAAGTTGTATGATATAGTATGTATTGTCTTAGTCTTTTGCTAGTCCAAACTAAAGCGCAAAAAAGTTTTTCAACTGAAGAATATCTTGTTTCGTAATATGTGAACTTCTTACTGAGGTAATAAATTATCCTTTCTTTCCTGCCTGATTCGTCGTATTTACCCAATACACATCCTATGGAGTTCTTGGAGACCGTTCAATAAAGAATTAGTAGTCTATTTGAAACTAGTGGCATCAGAAATGGAGGATTGGTCAGGTAATACTTAATCTTGTCGAAGGTTTCCTGAAATTTTCATCCCATTCACCAGGATCATGCTTCTTTAGAAGTCAGAAGATAGGATCACATTTTTCGGTTAGTTGTGATATGAATCGAGCAATGTAATTTAATCTTCCTAAGAAACCTCTCACTTGTTTATGAGTGCATAGTGGTGGCAGTTCTTGTATAGCTTTAAATTTTTCAGGTTCAAATTCGATGCCCCTCTCTTTGACTATGAATCCCAACAATTTCCCGGATACAACTTCGAATATGCACTTGGCGAGATTCAATTTCAGTTGAAACTTTCTTAGTGTCAAGAATAATTTTCTTAAGACTCTTATGTGCTCGTATTTATTTCGCTACTTGGCAATCATATCATCGACATAAACTTCAACCTTCTTGTGCATCATGTCGTGGAATAAGGCAACCATGGCTCATTGATATGTTGACCCAACATTTGTGAGTCCGAAGGACATCACCTAATAGCAAAAGGTTCCCATTGTGTCACAAACGTTGTATTTTGCGTATCATCAGGATACATTTTTATTTGATTGTACCCTGACAATCCATCCATGAAGCAGAACAAATAAAGTTTTTTTGTGTTATTGACTAGGGTGTCAATATGCAGTAACAGAAAATTATCCTTTCGACGAGCTTTAGTCAGATCTCGGTAGTCAACGCAAATGCGAACCTCACTATTTTTCTTGGGTACAAGGACTATATTGGCTACCCATTATGAGTACTTGAATTCTTGAAGAAAGACGATATTGTATTGTTTCTTCACTTCTTTTATTTTTAGTAGTACGTCAGGTCTTATTCTTCGTAACTTCTATTGAACCTATTTGCAGTCTTCTTTCACGGTGAGTTTATGCACAAAAGTATCAGTGCTTAACCTAAGCATGTCCTCATAAGACCAAGGAAAGACATCTTTAAAATCTAGGACCAGATTAATCAGATTACGTCTAGTTTCTGCCGTAGTGCACGTGCTGATTTTCACTTCTTTGTTTTCTTTTTCATTTCCCAGACTTACAATTTCTACAGACTCCTTGTGGGGTTAGATCTGTTTCTCTTTTTTGCTTTATCATTCTTATTAAATCATAAGGTATATCATAGTCTTGATCATCCTCAGATTTTGAAAGATCCCCTAGACACACTTCTTTCTCGAGCATGAATTCTGGATCGATTTCGGTATCGCTCGATAGTTCGATATCTGGGTACCTGAAAAAATCTTATTTTGAAAAAACAAAAGATTAAGAATAAGAAATTTATTTGAAATTCAAATATTTGAAAGTGAAAATATTTGTTAAAAGCTTTACAACAAAAAGTTTTATTTTATTATTGCAAACATAGTAAACTTTGGCGCTTTTTACAAAAAAGATTCTTGTTACTCTTGGGTTAGATTAACAAGTATGATTTGAACAATACACTAAAATTTTCCAAAAAATGTAGGGAGCTCTTCGATAGTCCAGTTATTCAGAGTTGTTCCTGGGGCATAGGGTTTGATTCCCTTCGGGGTATTGTCCAACATTTCCTTCTTTGATGAAGACATTGACGTCTAACATTCCTATCATTTTTCTTAATTCAGCCTCCTCGCCCTCAGGGTACAAGATTCCAAAAAAGAAGAAATTCTTAGAGAGTGGAGGGAATATCATGGGTTCCCAACTGATCTCTTCCCCTTGCAAGCGATCTCTCATCCTCTCTTGTTTCTATAGGGCTTTTTTCCTTCTTTGATCCGCAATTGGCTTTTAACCCAAGCCAAAGCGATCTTGTTTGTTGATGATGGTTGGTGCATTAATGTGACCCTGTAGATACCTTCCTAATCCTCTTCCAACTCGGGCTCTTCCTCCCACAGTTAGTTTGATTCTCATTCTTGTAGTTCAAGACAACTTTGGTGTAGGGATTCTGTTTCCCTTGACGAAAAAGGTTGTGCTGACGAATTTGAATGATCAAAAGGAGCATTCGAGAGTTTTCTCATCAGTTTCCACATAAGGCACGTCGCTGGTGAAAGAGGCTATAATGTCCTCTTCAGCATTCACAGTAACGAGTTTTCCATCGAAAACAAATTTCAACTTTTGATGTAACGAATTCGGTAATGCCCCCGCCGAATGATCCATGGTCTTGCCAATAAACATTTGTACATGGGATTAATATTTATTATCAGGAAATCAGTTTCGTAAGTATTAGGGCCCACTTTTAATGGCATGTCTATTCTTCCAACCACGTTTCTCTCGATTCCATCGAAGGATAATATAATAGTGCTACAGGCCTTTGTGTAAGTGCTATCTATTGAGAGCCTGTTCAATATGGCTAACGGCATCACATTTAGGGCGGATCTATTATCTATCAACGCCACTGATAGTGTATAACCTTTTTAGCGGGTGATGATGTGTAGGGATGTGGTTGATGTGAGCACATCTAGGCAACCAACCATGATGATGCGTTCTAAGGAAAAGAAACTCAGGGAAGTTCTTTTCCTTACTTGTGCTACAATTCTAAATTCATTTGAACATGTTTATGCCTTAGAACATAGGTTTTATAATGTTTTAAGGCATAAACATATTAGACTATATTACTTATTATATATGTTTAAGTATGTGTATATGCAATTAAGTATGTTTTAAGGATTGATTTGATAGTATTTATTATGTTTCTAACTTATTTATAAGTTCATGTACGTTAATGAATAAGTTTGCTAGTGTTTACACCTTGTATTTATGTTTCCATTGAGTTTACAATGATGGATTCTTGTGACGTTTACATGTAGGAACATAGGATAACACCAACTCAAGAGAGTGTATGTAGCTCAATTCCAGCTCAAGAGAGTGGATCCAACTCAACTGCAGCTCAAGCGAGTATATGCTGCTAAACACCAACTCAAGTGAATTATATTCATCTTAGAAGAAGATCAACAGAGTGCATGCAGCTCACCTTAGCTCGAGGCAGATCAGTGGCTTAGCTCCAAGCTCAAGTCCGCTCCTAAAACTCTTAGCTAGCTCGTTTTAGCTCAACTCAATTTCCAGCTAGCTCAACTCAAGATGAAGTGACCTACGATAGCTGAAACCTATCCTAAACGAAGGGAAGGTGTCCTAGGCATGTGTCATGCATGTGGGACACATATGGCAGCCTTGTGCACATGTGTGGGTGTGTAACTGCAAGCAAGCCGAACAAGACCCTTGCTCTTGAAGGCCAAAACGTCCAAGAGATAAGAATGAGTGGTTATTTTTCAAAATTCAAACATTAAACACATGTTTAATGTGTTTTAAGTGTCATTTTCGTTCAAAACATGTGGCTAAGAAAGCATGGCTGCCAAAAGGAGTTATTTTCATTCAAATTTAATTTTTAAACTCCTTTAATAGTAGCCACACATGTGAATTCGGTTTGACAATCTTCTTTCTATATATTTGTACTACAAACATTGTAAAAAGGTTAGACACTTTGAAATAAAATTATACTTTAATTATTTTCTCTTATTTGGTTTTTTAGAACTTTTCTGACTTTCAAATATGTTTTGATTGTCATTTTGATACTTCGGGTTCCTAGATCGCTATCTAGAGGGTCCAAGTCCTTTGACGTTATACATATTCGATTTGGGTTTGCTCAATAGATTGTGTAGGTTCTTTCGAGTTTAGCGTTGCATTTTGATTCCAACAAAAAAATTCAACATTGTTGAATGTTCAAGTTGCTGCCATGGATGTTTCTTGAAGCATTCATCTTCCTCGTTTTGAAATTCATGAAAACGCCATCTCTTTCTTATTTTTCTTTTAATTTTTGTTTTTTCCTTTTATTCCTAATTTCATCATGAATATAACTTTGATTCTTTGTTGTTTTCATGTTGTTCTTGTTGCAGGAACGTGTTTACAACAATCCTAGACCCGTAACATACGAAAAAAGTCCATTTCGATAGGCTACCTCATATCAGATGGTAATCAGAGCTTTGGTTCGGATTTTTTGTAATTTTTTTGCAATATAGTAAACAAAAAAATTAAAAAACTAAAAAAATCAATAAAGAAGAAGTCAAAGTTTGACCAAAAGTCAAAGTCAAATTCAAAAAAAGAGAAATTTGAAAAAAATTAGATTCAAATTTTTGCAAAGAAATTGAAAAAAAGTGTATTCTGTTGTTGAAATCATGATGAATGTATAAGTTCTTGTACTATGTGATTCGAAGTGCTTGGAAATCAACTGAAACGAATTATTCTTGTTTGTTCAGTGATAGGAGCGTTATAAAGCCCTTATTTACCGTAAGAATTACTTTTCCGTCATTTCATTGTCACATTCTTCAATTTCTAGCCTTTTCTTCTTTTGTTTTCATTTTCTTCGTTCAAATCTTTATTTTTACTTAATTGTGTTTCTTGTTAGTAACACATTTGTAACAGGTTTGAAAACTTTGGATTAGTCCTTTAAAGAACTGGAAAAAAGAGAAATTGTGAGGGAAAAGGCACTAAGTGTTGTGAGAACAGAAGGGGAGACAAAAAGAGCCATTGAAGCATTCTCCCGAGTGAAACACGAGCGCTGGGTGTTACATTTTGAGTGAACATTTCTTTGGAGTAAAAACCGAGAGGTTTTATGGGTGTGTAGTGAGGACTTTTTACTTTCGTTTTAACTTAACCCATTATTTGTGTTTTTTTTTTAATTATGACAGGATCAGAATATCATGGTCACGGTAGAGATCGACCACCAAATCTACAAATAGAGACCTTTGCCCGTGAAATTTGGAGGAAAACAATGAAACATCCTAATCCTTACTATCATGATTGAATAATGGTGGTACTATCATGATTGAAAAGTTAGGCTTGAAAACAATGAAGCATCCTAATCCGTACAAGCTATAATGGTTGAATAATGGTGGTGAAATCGAAGTTACCAAACAAGTTGTTATACCATTTTCCATGGGTAAGTAGAAAGATGAGGTTTTATGTGATGTTTGTTCTATGCATGCTTTTCATTTGTTGCTAAGGATACCGTGGTAGTATGATAAAAGAGTTTTACACGATTGTTACACGAATCGATACTCTTTTACTCATGGGGGCAGAAAGGTAACTTTGACACCTATGACTCCAAGTGAAATACAAGAAGACAAAACTCGGAGCTGAATAGCATCACGTCGGACAATATCTAACTCCCACTCAAGGGTAAAAGCTCGGGTCGAGAGTTGATGCATGAATGACAGATATATCACATAAAATGAAAATACTATCCTCATTCGTCGGAAAATCCATTTGACAATCTATTGAAGAAAAATATATTATTATTCAAAATACCAAATGCCATGTGTAATTAAAAATTAGGCCTGACTCACAAAAATTTGTCCCCAGCGGAGTCGCCAAGCTGTCGCGACCATTTTAAAACCGAAGCTGTGTTAAAAATAGCCTAGCGAGTTAATTTTAGAAAATCAAATTAATATTAAAGCCTTTTTAATTGTTAATTACGAAAATTGGGGTTTTATTTAAAAACATATTATTTTAATTTTAAAATGATTTGGAGTCGCCACCAGCCACTTTGGTAGGCTAGACACCATAAAACAAGCCAGAGATTCTTTTTAAAACATTTTGGGTTCGGGAGTCGGTTACGCGTAAGACGACCTTTACGAGCGTCCAAGATCGGTACCTTATTAATTATACGTGGCATTTTGGCATTTTGAATAAGAATATTAATTTAATCCTTCATTGTTAAATAAATATCGTTCGAATGAGAATATCCTTTTGAGTAAAAAGGTTCATTTCTTTTAAATACGAGCTTTGAGAAAGACGTCCTATAATAGGAAACCATAACTCGTATTTAAAGTAATATAGATTCTGACCCAAAATATTTTAAATGTGCATGATCAATTATTATCTGGTTCATTTTAAGTTCTAACCTATGAGGCTCCATTAATTTAAATATTTAAACCCTATTAAATTATTAATTTCACCGGGTGTATTATGATAACGTCCGAATGCACAAACACTACCATCTCGACACCAAACGAAATTAATAATACTATTGGTGCTACTAATTTTTGTCTAATTAATTTTATTAAATTCTATCCCTAAATTATTTACCATTTTCTATGTTTCGATGACACGCCGAATACGATACCAATGTACACTATTGGCCAACATAATGTTATGTCAAAACACTGACCACTTAGTGTATCCGAGATATATGATTAGAACGTCATCGTTACTAAATTATCTCCCTATTTAGTTAATTATTCAATTAAAGTAACTAATCCTAAAAGGCTCTAATTTAATTATCTAGGTGTGGATTAAGTATGCAAACATAATAAATAAAGCAATTAAATAAAGCAATAAAAAACAATGAAGATGACAAAGGAGCTAAGTTACTTTTATTAAAGAAGCAAGAACTCGAATATAAATATCAGGAACTGACATAAAGGGAATTACATGGCGTAAAGCGAGAATTAATTTGAAAAATATTCGATCTTAGGGGTTAAATTAGACTTAATTAGTGATTAAATTAAATTAATTTTAATTTTAGAAATTTTAATTAAATTCAATTAAGGATCTAATTAAAAATATTTCTAAGCATAAAAATTAAATTAAACCTAATTAATGTCTAAAATGATGAAATTTTGGATTTAAGACTCAATTTGGGTTCAATTAGGGGTTAAATTGAGGAAGAATTAAAATTTAAGCCTTAATTAAAGATATGGGGACTAAAATGAGAAACACTTCAAAATCTGGGGGACTACGGGAGCAATATTCCCATTTTGTTCTGAAACACGCGGATCCGGGTCAACCCGGATCCGACCCACGTGGATACACTAAGGCAAAACGACGTCGTTCCATGGGTGAACCACTACCCCTAGAATCGAGTTGACTCGCCCATAATCTTTCCCCCTTGGCTCGGTGCTCTTGACTCACCCCAAAATCCTCTCTAGACAAACACATCCAAACCCAGAAACTTAACCTAAAACGGATCAAACACCCCTATTTTGCTTGGTGTTCTTCATGTTCTTGGAAAAACATGAAGAACGCGAAGAACACTCCCCAGAACCACCGCAACTTTCGCCGCACAGTTCTGTCTCCGCCATACTCCGACGACGTCGACCCGTTTGCCGTCCACTGTCGAGACTCCGGCCACCATGACCAAACTCCGGTGATCATTTCCGGTAACGGAAACATCACCGGAAAATCTAAAAACCTCCTAAAAACTCATCAACAGCCCCATTTTCTTGATCTAAACACCAAAATTCATCCAAACTCATTTCAAAACACTCGATTGCACCTAAAAAAAACACTTAAATCTACCCGGATTAATGAGAATCAAGCCCTTCTTTCCCACATCTAAACTAAGCTTCATCCTAAACCTCCCAACTTCCCCATACTTAATTCTACCGGAAACTAAACCCAGACCAATATTTAATCAAATCTTCCGAAAACGTTTCCTAATTCAGTTCTAAACACCCGAAACCATCAACCATACCAAAATTGAATCTTATCAAGAAAAAACATGACTGGAAAGCACAAAAACTACCCACGAATCTTTAAAGGAACCTATGTCTGAGTTACATTATTATCTTCTTGGAAATTCTAACTTAAACCCATATTTTGTGATGAAGAAACAGATAGGAAAAACAAAACTTACCTCTTAGATGCTCTGACGGTTCCTAGTATTGTTTCCGGCGTTTTCTCAATCTCCGGTGACCTTCTAACCTTTCCCCTTTATGCTTCCAATTCCCTGATGAATTTTCCTGTCCCCACCTGTTTTTGATATGTTTTCCTTTTAATTCCCTCAACCCATGAACTTCCTAACTACAAGTAACCTCCTTTCCCCCTTAACCGACTCAAACATTATCTCTTTTATTATTTAATTTTTTTTATTATTTTATTATTTATTTTATTTACCTAGGTCACCTAGATAAAATTCGGGTTCTACATATGTCAGGAGAAATTATGTACTTTTCAAATTCATTTGAACATGTTTATGCCTCAGAATATAGGTTTTATAATGTGTTGCCTGCTGATATATGACATATTAGACTAAACTATTTATTATATTGTACCGGAAACCTCACCGGAAAATCTAAAAACCTCCTAAAAACTCATCAACAGCCCCGTTCAAAACACTCGATTGCACCTAAAAAAACACTTAAATCTACCCGGATTAATGAGAATCAAGCCCTTCTTCCCCACATCTAAACTAAACTTCATCCTAAACCTCCCAACTTCCCCATACTTAATTCTACCGGAAACTAAACCCAGACCAATATTTAATCAAATCTTCCGAAAACGTTTCCTAATTCAGTTCTAAACACCCGAAACCATCAACCATACCAAAATTGAATCTTATCAAGAAACAAACATGACTGGAAAGCATAAAAACTACCACGAATCTTTAAAGGAACCTATGTCTGAGTTACATTATTATCTTCTTGGAAATTCTAACTTAAACCCATATTTTGTGATGAAGAAATAGATAGGAAAAACAAAACTTACCTCTTAGAAGCTCTGACGGTTCCTAGTATCGTTTCCGACGTTTTCTCAGTCTCCGATGACCTTCTAACCTTTCCCCTTTATGTTTCCAATTCCCTGATGGATTTTCCTGTCCCCCACCTGTTTTTGATCTATTTTCCTTTTAATTCCCTTAACCCATGAACTTCCTAACTACAAGTAACCTCCTTTCCCCCTTAACCGAATCAAACATTATCTCTTTTATTATTTAATTTTAATTTTAGTTTTTTTATTTTATTATTTTATTATTTATTTTATTTACCTAGGTCACCCAGATAAAATTCGGGTTCTACAGCTGCCCCTCTTTGCTCAATGCTGTGGAACAGGAGACGAGTAAAGACTGAAAAGACACGAATTTTGTCTATGCTTCTTGACCTCTGTTACGCTAACAAAGCTTGAAGATGTTCTTCTTATTATGAATTTCTTCAAGCAAAATACCTGTCATGGAACCCGAGGCTGTTCTTCTCATTATGAAATTCCTTGTATTCCGTGAAAACCTGGAGCTGTTCTTATGATTATGAAATTCTCCAGGGTCTGAAGCTGTTCTTCTCATTATGAATTTCTTCAGACAAAAAGTGATAGAATCCGAAGCTGTTCTTCTCATTATTAAATTCTTCGTATCCTATGAAATTTGGAGCTGTTCTTCTTATTATGAAATTCTCCAAAGTTTGAAAAAGTTTGAAGCTGTTCTTCTCATTATGAATTTCTTCAAACTGATCAAGTGGTGGAAACTGAGGTTGTTCTTGTCATTATGAAATTCCTCGTATCCAGGAAATCTGGAGCTGTTCTTCTCATTATGAAATTCTCCAGATCAAAAGTGATGGAACTTGAGGCTGTTCTTCTCATTATGAAATTCATCATATTCCATGAAGGCTTAAATTGTTGTTGTTGTTTTGATTGTTCTTTCTTTGAATCCTGTTTAACAGAAATATCATGCATTATTAGCATGATCTTAATGCAAGTATTTCTATTATGATGCATGAGTATTGCCCAGAAAGGCATATATTATCAGTCAATTGTCATTTTGATGAGCCCAATTAGCTCTTTCATCTTCTTTTTGTATTCCTGGTGGTGTCTTGACTCTTCATCTCACATACAAAGGGCAATCTTTGATGACTGTCTTCCTCACAAAAGTTGTTTTTGAAGCGCCTTTTCAGGTTTTCACTTTGATTTTTCTTTTTCTTTTTCTTCCTTTTTTTCTTTTTCTCTTTTTTTTTCATTTTTCCTTTCTTTCTTTTTCTCTCGAACTGATATTGACACTGATCTTAGCCACCGTTTAGAAACTTTCCTCTAACATGTCCACTGTTTTAAGGTTCTGTCTGATCATCTGAACATGTTCGCTTCTATTTCATTATCCTGATCTGGAAAAACAAATATTACCTATAACTTTTAAAACAAAATAATGACAAGAGATATTTACATTTTTTAATTTACATGAGTTCACTTGCACGATACTTTGGATAAAAAAAAAGCTCAGAGAAGAAAATGAATATGTACTGAAGCTTTTTGTATATTTGTGACAAGTACAAAATTTTAAAGTAGTCATGGCAAACCAATTGAAAGAGAAAAGAAAAAACAAATACAAATTCTCAAGCGCTTATTACATGTGATCATATGGACCTTTTCCCGAGATATAGATTTAAAATAGATCTGTTTTTCTAACAGTTCTTCAAGTGAGGATCCAACTTTACAAACATGAAGCCCTTTCTGAACTACTAGATAACCGAGAGGTATAAATTGCCAGATGTCTACTGTTACGCATTTGAGCCGCCATTTCTGGTTTTCGACCCAAATCCTCCTTTGGTATCGAGACGCCCTTTGCGGGTTTTATCTCGACCCCTCCTTTATTTTCATCATTTTTTATGAAACGCCCTTTCGGGTTTTCGCCTCATTTTTCATCTTTCTTTTTTCATTTTCATGTTTCTTATCATTTTTCAGGCGTAATACTTCTTAACTGAATCGGAATTCACAGGCTTGTGTAATTCCCTTCCGTCCATTTTAGTCAAGATCATTGCGCCTCCGGAAAAGGCCTTTTTGACAACATATGGCCCTTCCCAATTCGGCATCCATTTCCCACGGAAATCACGATGAATCGGCAAGATCTTTTTAAGCACTAGATCACCCTCTCGAAACTCTCGCGGTCGAACTTTCTTATCTTGAGCTCGAATCATCCGCTTCTGATACATCTGGCTATGGCAGATAGCTCTCAACCGTTTTTCTTCAATCAAATTCAACTGATCAAAACGAATCTGTACCCATTCTGCATCATCTAATTTTACCTCTGACAATACTCAGAGAGACGGAATTTCAACTTCAAATGGTAACACTGCTTCAGTCCCATACACTAGAGAATAAAGCGTTGCCCCGATAGAAGTTCTCATCGAAGTACGGTACTCAAACAAGGCAAAAGGAAGTCTTTCATGCCAATCTTTGTATGTTTCTGTCATCTTCGATATGATCTTCTTAATGTTTTTGTTAGCTGCTTCAACCGCTCCATTCATCTTCGATCGGTATGCCACAGAGTTGTGATAAATTATCTTGAACTGCTCACATGTTTCTGCAATTACTCTGTTATTAAAATTGGTAGCATTATCTGTAATGATTCGTTCTGGTAGACCATATCGACAAATGATCACTTTCTTCAAAAATTTGCAAACAGTTGTCCTCGTGATGTTGGCATAAGAAGCAGCTTCTATCCACTTGGTGAAGTAATCGATAGCCACTAAGATGAAGCGATGTCCATTCGAAGCCTTCGGGTGAATCTTTCTGATTACATCCATTCCCCATAAAGCAAAAGGCAACGGTGAATTCATAGTATGTAATGGTACCGGGGGAGAGTTGATCTTATCTGCATAAATCTGGCATTTGTGACATTTCTTGGCGTACTCTATGCAATCCCCTTCCATAGTGGACCAGTAGTACCCGTATCTCATTATTTTCCGTGCCATCGAGAAACCATTGGCATGAGTACCACATATCCCATCATATATTTCTTCAAGAATACTTTTAGCTTCACGAGCATTGACACATCTTAATAACACCTGATCTCTGCTCTTCCTGTATAAAACGTCACCATCCAACACGTACCCAGTGTCGCGTGTCAAAAGTGCGCGTTTAGTGCAAGTAGAAACATCAAAAGTAATAAGTGATAAGTATTATCGGATTATCGTCTCCACAGGGACTGGTAGACTTAATATGCCTTCTTCACCTTCTTGTTCTATAGAAAAGTAAAAACACAAGTGATTGGAGTTGGTTTATCTAAACTAAAATAACTAAACAAAAATAAAGAGATTTAATAATAGAGAAAGATGGGTCAGGATCCAGTTGTGTTGTATTGTGGAATTGATTGACTTGTCTCTGCTCAATGCAATCGTATATCACTGCCTCGGCAGCACTGCAGTTTACTGCCTCGGCAGCGACGATACTTGTCCGCCGCGGCAATCCCTTCCTCGTGGTTGGACTTTACCAAAGTTCGGCAAAGTGTCTTTGAATGACTCCGCTTATCCCTAAGTCATAGTGCTATTGATGACTAGTCCTTGATGATACCTCCCGGCGTGAACCAATGAGAACGTGGGAAGAAATGAAGCAAGTTATGCGAAAACGGTTTGTTCCATCTCATTACCATCGTGATTTATTTCAAAAATTACAAAACTTGAAACAGGGTTATCGGAGTGTCGAAGATTATTTCAAGGAGATGGAAATATACATTATGCGTGCTAACATTGAGGAAGATTGAGAAGCAACTATGGCACGTTTTCTTGAAAGTTTGAATAAGGAAATAACCGATGTTGTGGAATAGCAACATTATGTGGAGTTAGACGATATGGTGCACATGGCCATTAAAGTTGAACGCCAACAGTGTCAAAAATCAACAAACCGAGGTAATACTTCATTTAAGTCTTATTCTAATCCGTTATACACTTCTAATAATTCTAAGAAGCAAGTACCACTTCAGATTAAGGAAAAGGCAGAATCGAGTAAACCAAAGCATCTCGTTACTGATAATGGGCTTGGCAAGCAAGTGGTACAACAAGAAATGTCGAGGGACATCCACTGTTTCAAGTGTCTTGGTAAAAGACATGTTGTGAGCCAATGTACTAATAGAAGAACCATGTTTTTGCGTGAGAACGGAGAAATAGAGTCTAACTCTGAAGAAGACGAACAAGAGCCTCCTATTGAAGAAATTGAAGAGGATATGGAATTACTAGCAACCGGTAAAATTCTGGTTGTTAAACGAAGTTTGAATGTACAACCATATCAAGATGCACAACAACGAGAAAATATTTTTCGTACACGATGCCATGTGAATGATAAGGTATGTGTTGTGATTATTGATAGTGGTATTTGAACTAATGTTGTTAATTCTGTTATGGTTGATAAATTAGGATTAAAGACGACAAAGCATCCCAACCCGTACAAGTTATAGTGGTTGAATGATGATGGGGAGCTAAAAGTCACTAAGCAGGTTGTAGTGCCATTCTCCATTTGAAAATACAAGGACGAGGGTCTTTGTGACGTAGTTTCCATAGATGCTAGTCATCTTCTACTAGGACGTCCGTGGCAGTTCGATAAACGGGAAACTCATGATGGTTATACGAATAGGTACTCTTTTGTGCATGAAGGAAAGAAGATCACTTTGGCACCATTGACACCGAACCAATTGAATGATGATCAAGCAAGCTTGAAAAAGTTTATCGAAGCTGCAAAAGGGAAGAAGAAGATAAATGTTTATGCGAGCAGTAAAGAAATCAGGAAATGTCTTTACTCTCAACAATCTTTGCTTATTTTAATGTTTAAAGATCATTGTTTATTGACTGAGATTCCTAATGATTTACTTGCATCTATTTTATCTCTTTTACAGGAATTTAAGGATGCATTTCCGGAAGAAACACCGAAGGGATTGCCACCTCTTCGTGGCATTGAGCACCAAATTGACTTTATTCCAGGTGCTACTATTTCTAATCGACCAGCTTATCGAACTAACCCCGAAGAGACTAAAGAGCCTCAAAGACAAGTGAAAAAAATGATGGATAAGGGTTATATTCGAGATAGTTTGAGTCCGTGTATTGTTCCGGTGCTGTTAGTGCCAAAGAAAGATGGGTCCTAAAGGATATGCGTAGATTGTAGAGTTGTTAATCAGATTACATTTAAGTATCGTCATCCTATTCCCAGACTTGATGATATGTTGGACGAGCTTTATGGAGCCGTCGTTTTTTCCAAAATTTACTTGAAGAATGGATATCATCAGATTCACATGCGAGAAGGTGATGAATAGAAGACAACCTTCAAAACAAAGCTAGGTTTGTACGAATGGTTAGTAATGCCTTTTTATTTAACTAATGCACCTAGTAATTTTATGCGATCTTTTATTGGAAAGTTTTGTATTGTATATTTTAACGATATTTTGATTTATAACAAGACTTTGCAGGATCATGTAGAACATTTGAGAGCTGTTTTGTAGACTTTGTGAGAAGAAAGATTGTTTGGTAACATAGAGAAATGTGTGTTTTGTACTGACAAACTTACATTTCTTTGTTACATTGTTAGTGCACAGGGTTTTGAATTTGATTCTGAGAAGATAAAGGCAATTCAGGAATGGCCACGACCGACATCGATTACTCAGGTTAGATCTTTTCATGGTTTAGATAGTTTCTATCGTCGGTTTTTTCCTAACTTCAATTCTATTACCTCACCCTTAACCAGGATTATTAAGAAGAATTCTAACTTCTTATGGGGTAAAGAACAAGAAGATTCCTTTTTGAAAATTAAGGATTGTTTGACAAAGTCACCTGTGTTAGCCTTACCTAACTTTAATAAAACTTTTAAAATTAAATGGGATGCTTCTGGAGTTGGTATAGGCGTTGTGTTAAATCAAGAAAAGAGGCTCATTGCATACTTTATTGAGAAACTTATTGAAGAGATGTCGCGTGTCAAAAGTGCGCGTTTAGTGCAAGTGGACACATCGCAAGTAATAAGTGATAAGTATTTTATCGAGTTATCGTCTCCTCAGGGACCGGTATACTTAATATGCCTTCTTCACCTTTTTGTTCTATAGAAAAGTAAAAACACAAGTGATTGGAGTTGGTTTATCTAAACTAAAATAACTAAACAAAAATAAAGAGATTTAATAATAGAGAAAGATGGATCAGGATCCAGTTGCGTTGTATTGTGGAATTGATTGACTTGTCTCTGCTCAATGCAATCGTATATCACTGCCTCGGCAGCACTGCAGTTTACTACCTCGGCAGCGACGATACTTGTCCGCCGCGGCAATCCCTTGCTCGTGGTTGGAGTTTACCAAAGTTCGGCAAAGTGTCCTTGAATGACTCCACTTATCCCTAAGTCAGAGTGCTGTTGATGACTAGTCCTTGATGATACCTCCCGGCGTGAACCAATTATACTCACCAACCAATCTCACACTTCTTTTAGCCGCTGAAACTCTTAACCTATCCCTAGGCCGAGTTAGTATTTCGCGATTGAAACACCGTACTTACCCCTTTCGTGAATCTAACTCTCCCGAGCTTAGATAAATGGATTACTCACAAACTTCCTTCCCGGGCTTGAATGCAAGAAAAAGGAATAACAAAGGATAAGAAAACCTTGATAATTTTATTGCATTGAAAACAAAGACAAAGTACAATCTCCTCTCACATATACTCGGCAACCTTCCACCTAATCCCTAAGAAGGTTTAGAACATAGTGGAGAGGAAGAAGACAAGTATAGAATTCGGCTCTCTCTCCCTAGGTATTCCGTGTTTAGTACATTGGGTGGCTAGGTCTTTATATAGGCTAGACCTAGGGCAAACCTTTCCTAAGTAGAATACAACTTGGAGTAGGGAACAAGTCAAGTACATAATTAAGATATTTCCAAGTTTGATTCGGCTAAGGGGGCTTTCTCGCGTGGTCTTTTCTTGGTCTTTTCCTCATGCTATCCAGCTCCGATTCATGGGCTTTGAGTCCACACACGTCCCTTGGATTTTTATCTTTCCATCGCCTACAGTCTTGCTTCCTGTCTTTCTGCTGCTGCCTCGGCATCAGGTCCTGCCACGGCACTGGTTCTCCTGCACAGATATAAAAATGAAGTAAAACATGCCTTTTCTGTAAATATTATCTTTATGAGCTTAACTTCTAAATATATCACATTGAGTTCATTCATTGGTCCAAGTGGGTGTATATTTGGTGATTAATGCCCATAAAAGGAGTAAAAAGTGATAGTGTGTTGAGCACTTATCACCCAACAACCATTCTTCTGATTGTTCTTTTTTCATTGTCATTCGCTTCAAATGGATAAGCCTGGAACTTGATGTATTGTTGAATATCAAAGTACCAAGGATTACCATCCTCTTCTTCCATATTGCAACAATGAGCGTACGTTTCATAACTTTGCATCCGGATCAGCATCATATCCTCCGGTCTATTTGCTTGGAATACCGAAGCCAGTGTAGCTAAGGCATCCACCATTTGGTTGTCTTCTCTAGGGAGGTATGAAAAAGTTACCTCTTCAAACTTTTCAATCAGTTCTAACACCAACTTCCGGTATTCTATCAACTTTGTGTCTTTCGTCTCCCGTTCTCCACGCAGTTGATAAATAACTAAGTCTGAATCTCCATACACCTTCAAAACTTTTATTTTTCTTTCTATTGCAGCCCTCAATCCCATAACACACGCTTCGTATTCCGCCATATTGTTCATGCACAAAAACTCCAACTTGCTTGTAAGAGGATATTGTATACCATCTAGAGAGATCAACACAGCTCCAATTCCGCGTCCTAGTGCATTAACTGCTCCATCGAAATATAAACTCCATTTCTTCATCTCATCATCTTCTTCCACATAGATGGTCATCACATCTTCATCGGGAAAATCAAAGTTCAAGGGCACATAATCTTCCGAAGCTCTGCTTGCAAGAAAATCAGCTATAACACTCCCCTTAACTGCTTTCTGACTTACGTACAAAATGTCAAATTCAGACAACAACATTTGCCAACATGCTAATCTTCCGGCCAATGCTGGTGCTTCCATCAGAAACTTTATCGGATGAAGCTTTGATATCAACCACGTGGTATGGTATAACATG
Organism: Abelmoschus esculentus; assembly: GCA_035048815.1. Lineage (NCBI taxonomy): Eukaryota > Viridiplantae > Streptophyta > Magnoliopsida > Malvales > Malvaceae > Abelmoschus > Abelmoschus esculentus. The sequence goes on along the minus strand of JAUCBN010000063.1, from coordinate 6,120,844 downwards.
TATTGTTTGAGCCGACGAGTAACCCAAACAAGTCCATAACACATCTTCTGGATAAACGGGTACCGTACTTCACACTCGGTAAACTTCTTACTCAGGTAATAAATTGCTCTCTCTTTCTTTCCAGTATCATCATGTTGCCCCAATACACACCCCATGGAATTCTCAAACACCGTTAAGTAGAGGATCAATGGTCGTTCAGGAACAGGAGCCACCAACACCGGTGCATTTGACAAGTATTGTTTGATCTTGTCCAACGTTTCTTGACATTCATCGTCCCACTCACATGGATTATTCTTTCGCAGCAATTTAAAAATTGGATCACATCTATCGGTTAACTGAGAAATAAACCGAGAGACATAATTCAACCTTCCAAGGAAACCTCGAACTTCTTTCTGAGTTTTTGGGGGTGGTAAATCCTAAATCGCCTTGACCTTATCCGGATCAATTTTGATGCCTCGTCTGCTAACCACAAAACCGAGCAACTTGCCAGATGTAACCCCAAAAGTACAATTATTAGGGTTAAGTTTCAACTGATACTTTCGTAGCCTCTGAAACAACATTCTCAAATTTTGAACATGCCCATCTTCTGTTTGGGACTTGGATATCATATCATCCACTTAGACTTCGATTTCTTTATGCATCATATCATGAAATAATGTCACCATAGCTCTCTGGTACGTTTCCCCAGCATTTTTCAACCCGAAAGGCATGACTTTATAATAAAGCGTGCCCCACAGTGTAGTAAAGGTTGTCTTCTCCATATCCTCCGGATTCATTTTGATCTGATTATAACCCGAAAAACCGTCCATAAAAGAGAACCACGAATGCCCTGATGTGTTATCAACAAGAACATCTATATGGGGTAGGGGAAATTATCTTTTGGAGTCGCTCTGTTCAGATCTCTGTAATCCACGCACATTCTTATTTTCCCGTCTTTCTTCGGTACTGGAACTATGTTTGCCACCCATTCTGGATATGCTGCCACCTGTAAGAATCCCGCATCAATCTGTTTCTGAACTTTTTTTTTTATTTTCAAAAGCATCTCTGGTCTTAAGCGTCTGAGCTTCTGTTGTACCGGCTTACATTCTGGTCTAATCGGCAACTTGTGCACCACAAGGTCAGTATTCAAACCTGGAATATCTTGATAGGACCATGCAAAAACATATTTGAACTCTCGCAACAGATCAATCAAATCTTGCTTTGCCCCTGGTGAGAACGCTGCCCCAATCTTGACTTCTCTTTTCAATTCTTCGGTACCCAGATTCAGAATCTCTATCTCTTCTTTGTAGGGCATGATCTGTTTATCTTCTTTTTCCACTAATCTTAATAATTCTTCAGGAACCTCATAATCCGCATTATCTTCACACTCATTAATATCTGTTAGACAAGGGATCTTTTTCAAATCTATTTCGGGATTAGGAACTGAGTCACTCATGCGATCGTTGATTGGGAACCTGCGAAGAAAACTTATATATTTAGAAAGGAATAATAAATGAATGAATAAATAAATGAATAAATGAATGAATAAAAGAAAGAAAACGTTTGCCATTTGAGAATAAAAGAAAAACATCCTTATTTGCGAGTGAAATATGTAAAAGCCCTTTACAGAAAATCCCTTATACTTACGGGCAAAAGTAATAGGGTGGTTTTTGGCATTACTCTGTTTTAAATACTATAGGTAAATCTTCTACAGTCCAGTTCTTCAGAGTTTCGCCAGGGAGGCATGGGCGGATTCCTTCCAGATAATTCATCCTTGGTCCTTCAGAAATTCCTCCCACAAATAGACCATCAAAAGTATCCCCGAAAATTTCTTCCTCTTGCAGCCTGATAGATTCTTGACGATTCTTCTCTACTTGCTCTGTGACATTCACAAATTCATGAGATATAAAGTCGATCTTTGAACTCAATGAGATCGGCCTTTTAGCTGCAGCTTTTCCATACTTCTTCCAAAATGCCTCAATTGAAAAACCTAACCCAGCTAGACCCTTCTTCATAACCACGGGTCTTGGACGTAAGCTTCCTTGCAATTTCCTTTCTAATCCCTTTCCAGTCCTGGCTCCTTTACCGAGAGTTTTCTTAAAAGTCATTTATGTGCAATTCGACAATCTTGGGCATGGAAACTTCGCACCTTCGGCAACAAACGCGACATTGATGAACTCCAAAGCCCTGAAAGAACACTCCAACGCATCCTCATTCGCCTGGATGTACGGCGTATCATTAGAAACTGAAGCCATAATGTCTTCCTCTACCCCAACACACACAAGCTTCCCATCTATCACGAACTTCAACTTCTGATGCAGAGATGACGGCACCGCCCCGGCAGAATGAATCCAGGGTCTTCCAAGCAAACAATTATACGTGGGCTTGATATCCATAACAACAAAATCCACATTGTACACGGATGGCCCAATCAGCAGCGGCACTTCTATCTTGCCCAACCCGTCTCTCGTAGTCCCATCAAACACTCTGACTACATTTTGATAACTTTTCATATGAGCGTTGTCAATTGGCAACCTTTGCAGAGTCACCAAAGGTAATACATTCAATGCCGAACCATTATCAATCAGCACCCCCGGCACAACATGACCCTTACAGTGAGTCGTAATTTTTAGAGCTTTAATAGACCCCATTCCACCATCCGGGATCTCTTCATCAGTAAACGTTATATAATTATCTGTAGTGATATGATTAACAATCTGATCCATCTTGTTCACCGATATATCATTCAGAACGAACGTCTGGTTTAACACCTTCAACAAAGCATTACGGTGTCCTTCGGAACTCAATAACAAATCAAGAATAGAAATTCTGGCTGGTTGTCTCTTCAACTGCTCAACAATATTGTACTCGCTATGCTTCAAGAATATCAAAAACTCATGTGCTTGCTCCTCGGTAACGGGATCATCTACTTTCGGCACTGGATCTTCAAAAATCTTCTTTTTCTCAATGTTCTTTGTTTTCTCTTCTTCTTTCTCCTGAGCTAGTGAATAACATCTTCCACTTCTCGTGAAATATCCTACCTCATTCACTGGTTCTTCAATCTTAACTTCATTCTCAACCTCGGACTTCTCGGGCTATATCTCCTCGACGGGCTTTGAACTACTCGGCATTGTCACACTTGCAGTGTAATTCCATGGAATCCTCTATGTATCCTTGAACGAAAAAGGTGCAGGAGGAGTAATTACTATGCGAGGGGTAGTTACTGGTTTCACTTCCCCTGATGGACTATCGCCCTTTGGTCGAAATGAAATGACCAACGACCTATCCATACTATACTTTGGCACGGTTCTCTTAGATGTACACACGCCCATTATTCTTCGCTCTCCCATCTTAACGAAAAATTCCACCTCCTTATTATCCATCATTCCCTGTAGCAAACTTCTAAATTCAGAACAATGTTGAATCTCGTGTCCTTGCTCTTGGTGATACTCACAATACAATCCTGTCTCAACCGGTCTGTTCATCATCACTTCCTAGCATATAAGTCCATTATCAAACAACTGTCTGAACACCCACTTTAATGGTGATCTGATCTCCGATACACTGGCCCTCCTCAATCATATTCACACCTCGACCACCATGATTTGACAACGGATTCGTGGATATACTGGGTTCGTCAAATTTCAACACACCAGTATTGATCAGGTTCTGAACTATTCTCTTGAATGCAGTGCAATTCTCAATGCTATGTCCCTGAACTTTTGAATGATATTCACACTGGGCCTTCGGATCATACCATGCCGGATATGGAGGTTGGAGTGGTATGATGTAATACGGACGTATCATATCCGCATCATACAACTGAGTATACAACTCGGCATATGTTATCGGGATGGGCATAAAGCTTGGCCTTTCCCATTTCAAATCCTTCTTGTTTGAACTGTGTGAGCTACTTGCTCCTGCCCCTGGCTTAGAGATTGTCACATTTCTCGGCGCCTCGTATACAACAGCGCTATTCACTTAATTTTCTCTCTTTTTGAAACTTCTCTTAGAGCTATCAGGTCCTTCTATCCTTCCACTCTTAATGGCTGCTTCCACAAGCTCTCTCGTAGCGACAATTTGAGAAAAGCTTTGCATTGAATTACTTGTAAATAAACGATCATACATCAAGCCCTTCAATGTCTCCACAAACATATGGGTCATTTCACTTTCAATTAGTGGGGGTTGTACTTAAGAAGCCAAATCCCTCCACCTGTGAGCATACTGTCTGAACGTCTCATTCGATTTCTGCCCCATCTGCTGCAACATTATTCTAGTAGGTCCAATTTCTGACACATGCTTGTAATTCTCCATAAAGGCACGATGTAAGTCCTTCCATGTTTTTATGTTTGCCCGGCATAACTGTGTGTACCATCGCATTGCCGAACCTTTCAAACTATCCTGAAAGCAATGAATCAACAACTTCTCGTCTTTATTGAAAGCAGTCATCTTTCGGTAATACATAGTCATATGAGCATTTGGACATGTCGTTCCATCATATTTCTCAAAATCAAGTATTCTAAACTTTCGGCGGTAAAACCAAATCAGATACTAACCCCAAATCAAATGCATCGGTATCTTGATCAATTGTCCCCTGTATCTTTTGTATTTTTGCCTCCAGTGCTTTGAAATGATCGACGTACTTCTTCTCCATGTCTTGGCACATCTTGTCCACCTCGTTCAAGAAATTGAGATCTGAGACTTCTTCGACATTCGGAGTAGTAAAATCAGCAACTTCCACAGGATGATTTGCAGATGCTCCCGCTAGGTTGAATTGCACCTTTGTAGGTACCGAATGCACTTTAGGTTGCCCTTTTATATGAGATGGAGCATCCGTCTGACCCTCGACCTCACTGGATCCTCCAACCGGTGCTTTGTCTTTCTCTGATTCCTTCGGTCTCATCAAAGCTGTTAACTAACTAATAATATCTGCCTGTGCCTTGGTAATACTATCCTTCATACTATTCTCTATTCCATCCAAACGATTCTTAAACTCTATACAATCATCCTCTAATTTCTTTAGTCTTTCTTCTATTGCTGACTTTTTAGTACGCGAACGAGTTGAGTACGAATACGGTATGATTGCAACTTAAATGTTCACTACCATAGAACCTTATATTTATTAAAATTATTATTTTTTAAAATTAATGATGCACATGATGTATGAATGCATGAATGTATGTATGCAATAAGGCATTGTATTCGAAGAACAGTATCTTAAAAACATCCGTTTGTCTAAAAAGACCATATACAAAGTAAAGATAATTAATCATCAACTACAGAAAACTGCTAGCTCTAATCTCCAAATTGGTCAACTCATGCAGCAAGCGTACGATGACCTCTCCGTGCTCTAGCTCAATGTCAGGTTGCTTTAGAACTGTTGTAGCTTCTCTTGACAATATCTGCACATATAAGGCAATACTTCTGACCTGTTCTTTGAAGTTGACTAACTCGTTGTTTTGACTCTGAACGGTGCGTTGCGCTGCTTCATACTTCGCTTTCCACGGTCTGGTATCCTGGTACAAAGCTCCTTCATAACTTCTTAACTTCTCCCTTAACTCTTGTACTTTGTTTTCAAGCGAAACAACCTTTCGTTGTAGACCCTCTTTTTCCCTTTCAATCTGAACCTTGTCTTCATTGTGATACTTGGTAATCAACTCTTCCAACTGTGTCACCTGGTTCGTCAACTCAAAATTCCTTGCTTGCTCTTTCTCTAACTTCTTCTTTGCTTTATAGTTCGCTTCCCGTCCTTCGCGACACTTTCGTTCATAGAGCCTCTTGTATTCTTCCTTTTCTTTTGCCATCCTGCCCAAGCGATCGGGCGAATCCTGAATCTTTTTACTCCCGCTTCCTTTTTGATACTTTTTCCTGTACCCTTCATGCATCTCTTGCAGTTCTTTCAAATCCCGACTTAACTTCTCATTTTGAATTATCAGCTCCTTCTCTTTTCTCTCGTGTGTTAATACCTGATACTTTGCCATGTTTAACTCTTGCGTAAGATCATAAATCCCTTTTTCATACCTTTTCAAGTCTAGCCCCCGATCACGCTTTAATTTCTCTAATATAGATAGTGCTTCTTGAGTTATTCCGCTTGACGATCCAACAATCCTGGGTATCTCCTGAAAAGTCTTATCATTTATTCTTTGTGTCCTCCAATCGTCATACCTGGCCATAATTTTCAGATCTCGGTAAGGCTGAACTTTCCTGAGTGTTTTCCACGCTTTCAAAATCTTTTCATTCCTTGATTTATACCCGTCAGTTTTGTGTGCGTATTCGAAACTTGCCATCCCGGCTGTAGCAGGTATGAACTGTCTAGATCCGAACTGTCTAGAAACTAAAAGTGGGCAATAAGCTGTTCCACCCCAAACTCCTGGCAACGGGACCCAATCTATTTCCCCACATCTATATAGAAATACAGTTCCTCTACTCAACCAATAGGTCTTCCAAACAACATTTGTATTCGTCAAATTATGAAAGAGTTCCTCCCATTTTCTCTCGTCCTTCTTCTCTATGACAAAATCCTTCAGATGCTTCGAAATAGGCGAATATGAAATAGTATGCCTTAGCGCATGATATGGTGCATTCCAACGATGAACTCTGAACCAGACCTCCAGTAACTGTGCACAACCCTAAAATCTTCTTTCACCCGATTTCTTGCATGCTGTCAAAGATTTGTACGTCTCCGCCAAGATAGCAGGGGCTGGATTCACACCTTTAAATAACCTCTCGAATAACCCAACGGTGGATGGGTCTATATGTTCTAGGGTCCTCGGATATAACACTAATCCATAAATGCATAAAGCATATATTCTTCTTACCTTGGATGGCTCTTCGCGACTGTCCACTATTAACTCTTTCAAGACTTTCCAACTAACCCTCTATTTATCCTCATTCATGTTTGTACTATCGCGACTAGCAAGCTTCTCATCCCAAAGCTCCTTCACCTTTCCTGTGATCTGTGTTAACTTCTTCTTAAAGCCTGAAGTATTATTCGGCTTAACATAAATCTTGTCTCTCTTAACCACGGGACTGTTGATCAAAACCTCATACTCCTCCAATTTCGGTGTCATATCGACTCGTCCAAAAGTAAAACAGTTATATGCTGGATTCCAAAACTGTGCCATTGCTCTGAGTAATTGTCTATCAACGGGTAATTTTAATAGTAATGCTATGTCTCCGAATTCCCTCTTAAACTGCTCCCTCATATCATCAGTCCATTGATCCCATAGTTCCCGGACTTCCTAAAGACATGGATTCTGAGCCGTGTTGATCTTCACATAACCTTTCATTGTTGACACACTTCCCGGCGGTAAACTATCTCCTTTCTCATGTTGGACTGCCTCTGACCAAGCCCAAACATCCGTATTATCATCTTCTACAATGATCACTTCGGACATTTTTGGATACTTTTAACTTTATTGCTTCTTGAATTTAATGCCAATGCAAATGATATGATAGATAATAAAACAAGATAATAATAATAATTAAAAGAAAAACAAAACAAAACAAAATTCGTGTTAGTACAACAAATACAGGATTTAAACAAAATATTCACAAAAGGAATTGTACTTAAAACAACCAGAGAGCAGTTTAACACAAAAATCCTAATTTGGCGGCATTTCAGCAGCATTTCGCCTTATCTTATGGTCCCTGTCTGGCTCTAATAGGGGTAGGTTTCTACTCTACACATGTGGGTTTTGGTCTAGACTCTGGGTTCCCAAACTGTCGTTACCGTCTACTGCGGCGATAAGACATCGATTCGGTAGTATAGGTCCCTTACAACAGAGGTGAAGACCTCACGACGCGTAAGGTTAGTATACCGGAAGCAGATAAAAATCCGAAACTCGGAGCTGAATAGCATCACGTCGGACAATATCTAACTCCCACTCAAGGGTAAAAGCTCGGGTCGAGAGTTGATGCATGAATGACAGATATATCACATAAAATGAAAATACTATCCTCATTCGTCGGAAAATCCATTTGACAATCTATTGAAGAAAAATATATTATTATTCAAAATACCAAATGCCATGTGTAATTAAAAATTAGGCCTGACTCACAAAAATTTGTCCCCAGCGGAGTCGCCAAGCTGTCGCGACCATTTTAAAACCGAAGCTGTGTTAAAAATAGCCTAGCGAGTTAATTTTAGAAAATCAAATTAATATTAAAGCCTTTTTAATTGTTAATTACGAAAATTGGGGTTTTATTTAAAAACATATTATTTTAATTTTAAAATGATTTGGAGTCGCCACCAGCCACTTTGGTAGGCTAGACACCATAAAACAAGCCAGAGATTCTTTTTAAAACATTTTGGGTTCGGGAGTCAGTTACGCGTAAGGACAACCCTTACGAGCGCCCGAGATCGGTACCTTATTAATTACACGTGGCATTTTGGCATTTTGAATAAGAATATTAATTTAATCCTTCATTGTCAAATAAATATCGTTCGAATGATAATATCCTTTTGAGTAAAAAGGTACATTTCTTTTAAATACGAGCTTTGAGAAAGACGTCCTATAATAGGAAACCTTAACTCGTATTTAAAGAAATATAGATTCTGACCCAAAAGGTTTTAAATGTGCATGATCAATTATTATCTGGTTCATTTTAAGTTCTAACCTATGAGGTTCCATTAATTTAAATATTTAAACCCAATTAAATTATTAATTTCACTGGGTGTATTATGATAACGTCCGAATGCACAGACACTACCATCTCGACACCAAACGAAATTAATAATACTATGGTGCTACTAATTTTTGTCTAATTAATTTTATTAAATTCTAACCCTAAATTATTTATCATTTTCTATGTTTCGATGACACGCCGAATACGATACCAATGTACACTATTGGCTAACATAATGTTATGTCAAAACGCTGACCACTTAGTGTATCCGAGATATATGATTAGAACGTCATCGTTACTGAATTATCTCCCTATTTAGTTAATTATTCAATTAAAGTAACTAATCCTAAAAGGCTCTAATTTAATTATCTAGGTGTGGATTAAGTGATATCCTAAACAAATATACTATATGCTTTTAAAAGTATGCAAACATAATAAATAAAGCAATTAAATAAAGCAATAAGAAAACAATAAAGATGACAAAGGAGCTAAGTTACTTTTATTAAAGAAGCAAGAACTTGAATATAAATATCGGGAACTGACATAAAGGAAATTACATGGCGTAAAGCGAGAATTAATTTGAAAAATATTCAATCTTAGGGGTTAAATTAGACTTAACTAGTGATTAAATTAAATTAATTTTAATTTTAGAAATTTTAATTAAATTCAATTAAGGATCTAATTAAAAATATTTCTAAGCATAAAAATTAAATTAAACCTAATTAATGTCTAAAGTGATGAAATTTTGGATTTAAGACTCAATTTGGGTTCAATTAGGGGTTAAATTGAGGAAGAATTAAAATTTTAGACCTTAATTAAAGATATGGGGACTAAAATGAGAAACACTTCAAAATCTGGGGGACTACGGGAGCAATATTCCCATTTTGTTCTGAAACACGCGGATCCGGGTCAACCCGGATACGACCCACGTGGATACACTGAGGCAAAACGACGCCGTTCCATGGGTGAACCACTACCCCTAGACTCGAGTTGACTCGCCCATAATATTTCCCCCTAGGCTCGGTGCTCTTGACTCACCCCAAAATCCTCTCTAGACAAACACATCCAAACCCAGAAACTTAACCTAAAACGGATCAAACACCCCTATTTTGCTTGGTGTTCTTCATGTTCTTGGAAGAACGCGAAGAACGCTCCCCAGAACCGCCGCAACTTCCGTCGCACAGATCTGTCTCCGCCGTACTCCGACGACGTCGACCCGTTTTTCGTCCACCGTCAAGACTCCGGCCGCCATGACCAAACTCCGGTGATCATTTCCGGTACCGGAAACCTCACCGAAAAATCTAAAAACCTCCTAAAAACTCATCAACAGCCTCATTTTCTTGATCTAAACACCAAAATTCATCCAAACTCACTTCAAAACACTCGATTGCACCTAAAAAAAAACACTTAAATCTACCTGGATTAATGAGAATCAAGCCCTTCTTCCCCACATCTAAACTAAACTTCATCCTAAACCTCCCAACTTCCCCATACTTAATTCTACTGGAAACTAAACCCAAACCAATATTTAATCAAATCTTCCGAAAACGTTTCATAATTCAGTTCTAAACACCCGAAACCATCAACCATACCAAAATTAAATCTTATCAAGAAAAAACATGACTGGAAAGCACAAAAACTACCCACGAATCTTTAAAGGAACCTATGTCTGAGTTACATTATTATCTTCTTGGAAATTCTAACTTAAACCCATATTTTGCGATGAAGAAACAGGTAGGAAAAACAAAACTTACCTCTTAGATGCTCTGACGGTTCCTAGTATCGTTTCCGGCATTTTCTCAGTCTCCGGTGACATTCTAACCTTTCCCATTTATACTTCCAATTCCCTGATGAATTTTCCTGTCCCTCACCTATTTTTGATCTGTTTTCCTTTTAATTCCCTCAACCCATGAACTTCCTAACTACAAGTAACCTCCTTTCCCCCTTAACCGACTCAAACATTATCTCTTTTATTATTTAATTTTTATTTTTTGTTTTATTATTTTATTATTTATTTTATTTACCTAGGTCACCCAGATAAAATTCGGGTTCTACATATGTCAGGAGAAATTATGTACTTTTCAGATATTCAACAACCTTCTTTACCACGGTTTGATGTTCCTTTTCATTGTGATATTGGATTTTCATTTATACATGTTGATTTCTTTGGATGCACATTGGATTGTGTACCACCTTGTGTTGTGATTCCGGTTGAATATTGCATCTTGGAAAGCCAACAAAGATAATAATGAATGTGGAAAAGAAGAAGCGAATTCAAAGGTATTATCTGAAGATACATTTTCTTCTACTTCTTCTTCTAAATTGCAGGCTAATAAGGTGATGCCATGTGAAGTTCCCAAGGTTTTTAACGTTATGTCAGGAGAAATTATGTACTTTTCAGATATTAAGCAACCTTCTTTACCACGGTTTGATGTTCCTTTTCATTGTGATATTTGATTTTCCTTTATACATGTTGATTTCTTTGGATGCACATTGGATTGTGTACCACCTAGTGTTGTGATTCCGGTTGAATGGTTAGGAGACAATGATTGTTCTTTGGAATTGTCTTTGTATATGAGTGTTTACAGGATTATGGATGTACATCGCGCATTATCTATTTATATGTTGTGCATTATTCGAAAAGGTACAAGAATGAAGGCACATCTTGCACCTTCAAATTTTGTTTTGCTTGAAATAAACAAACTTGTACGAAGCGGTTGGCTTTTTTCCGAGTAAGAAGAATGAGGAAGTTCCCCGCCAAGCGGAAGTAAAAATTGTTACCCTTTATAGTGAGCGTCGATTTGAGGACAAATATCTTTAAAGAAGGGGGGATGATGTGAGCACATCTAGGCCACCAACCATGATGATGCGTTCTAAGGCAAAGAAACTCAGGGAGGTTCTATTCCTTACTTGTGCTATAATTCTAAATTCATTTGAACATGTTTATGCCTCAGAATATAGGTTTTATAATGTGTTGCCTGCTGATATGTGACATATTAGACTATACTATTTATTATATATGTTTAAGTATGTGTATATGCTACTAAGTATGTTTTAAGGATTGATTTGATAGTATTTATTATGTTTCTAACTTATTTATAAGTCCATGTATGTTATTGAATAAGTTTGCTAGTGTTTACACCTTGTATTTATGTTTCCATTGAGCTTACAATACTTTGATGGATTCTTTTGATGTTTACATGTAGGAATATAGGATAACACCAGCTCAAGAGAGTGTATGTAGCTCAACTCCAGCTCAAGAGAGTGGATGCAACTCAACTCCAGCTCAAGCGAGTATATGCTGCTAAACACCAGCTCAAGTGAATTATATTCATCTTAGAAGAAGCTCAACAGAGTGCACGCAACTCACCTTAGCTCAAGGCAGATCAGTGGCTTAGATTCTAGATCAAGTCCGCTCCTAACACTCTCAGCTAGCTCGTTTCAGCTCAACTCAATTTCCAGCTAGCTCAACTCAAGATGAAGTGACCTACGATAACTGAAACCTATCCACATGAAGGGAAGGTGTCCTAGGCATGTGTCATGCATGTGGGACACATATGGCAACCTTGTGCAAATGTGTGGGTGTGTAAATGCAAGCAATCCAAACAAGGACCTTGCTCTTGAAAGCCAAAACGTCCAAGAGATAAGAATGAGTGGTTATTGTTCAAAATTCAAACATTACACACATGTTTAATGTGTTTTAAGTGTCATTTTCGTTCAAAACATGTGGCTAAGAAAGCATGGCAGCCAAAAGGAGTTATTTTCATTCAAATTTAATTTTTAAACTCCTTTAATAGTAGCCACACATGTGATTTCAACTTAGCACTCTTCTTTCTATATATTTTTACTACAAACATTGTAAAAAGGTTAGACACTTTGAAATAAAATTACACTTGAGATATTTTCTCTTATTTGGTTCTTTTTAGAACTTTTCTGACTTTCAAATATGTTTTGATTGTCATTTTGATATTTCGGGTTCCTAGATCTCTATCTAGAGGGTCCAAGTCCTTTGACATTAAACATATTCGATTTATGTTTGCTTAGTAGATTGTGAAAGTTCTTTCGAGTTTAGCGTTGCATTTTGATTCCAACAAAAAAATTCACCATTGTTGAATGTTCAAGTTGCTGCCACGGATGTTTCTTGAAGTATTCATCTTCCTCGTTTTGAAATTCATCAAAACGCCATCCCTTTCTTATTTTTCTTTTAATTTTTTTCCCTTTTATTCCTAATTTCATCATGAATATAACTTTGATTCCTTGTTGTTTTCATGTTGTTCTTGTTGCAGGAACGTGTTTACAACAATCCTAAATTCGTAACATACGAAGAAAGTCCGTTTCGACATGCTACCTCTTATCATTGGTAGATCCCATGCCTCCTGGAGGGATCTCGTCATAGTTGAAGTGAATAAAATTCTCAGCGTTCATATTATTAATCAATCTATTGAGCTTGTTCATAGATATATCATTGGGCACGAAAGTCTCATTTAGCACTTTCAGTAGTGTATTTAAGTGAGATTCTGAATTCAACATCAGAGACAGTATCGATATGCGAGCAGGTAATCTCCGAAGATGCTCAACGATATTCTATTTGTTGTGCTTTAAAATTTTCAAAAATTCCTTCATCTTTTCCTCCTTAACTGGCTCGTTAATTAGTGATTCGGGCTCCTAAAAATGTTTTTCTATAGCTCCACTATTAAATCTTTCCCTTTCGGTTCCTTGTTTCCCTTGAAGCCATATTGTGTTCCACTCCTTGTGTGGAAAGTCACATCATTTATTTTCTTCGATGTGGTTTTCAGAGTGTTCTCGTGATTCGTGATTTCATAGTCGTACCTCCACGTTACTCTCATGCTTTGATTGTAAGGAAAAGGCCATAGTCTTTGAACTGTGACCTTGGCTTTTGAAAACTCACCTTTTTATGATTTCTTCGGCCCTAAAATTACAAGGATCGAGAAATTCTTAGATTTATTCAATTCTGAAGAGCAAACTTCTATTACTTTGGATACACTTTCTTCGAAGAATTCTATCTCCTTGTTATCACTCAAGTCCTGAACCAGATACTTGAAATGTGTGCAGTCTTGTATGTGGTGGTCCATCATACCATGATAAGAACAAGAGCAATTGACGTCTTTTACCATATCTCCAGACATTAGTGGTATCAAGCCTCTATCAACGATCTTCTTCCAAACCCATTTTAATGAAGATTTCAACTCCTCCACTCTAGATTTTGTCCTTCTGTTTCCTTGGTCGAGGATCGCATTTACTCAAATCATCCCTGAAGTGAAGACACAACTTGACCACCCTGTAACTTGGGAGTATCAAATGACATGTGGGTTTGAAGATGATTCCCAAACTATCTACCATTACGCTTGGGTCGATGATGACTCCTTTCTTTTTATCTTGATCTTTATCCGACAATAGCTTAGCAATCTTCCCGAGTAAATCATCCTGTTATTGCGAGATGTGCGCGTGAGTATCCAATTGCGCTTTTTCTAACCTGTTTTCCATGTCCCGTTTCATATCTTCATACGCTTGTTCGATCTTGGCTAACCTTTCATTCATTTCCTTAGCTTTGCTTCTCGTGAAATGTTGATGTTGAATTTTATCAAGTTCCAGTATTATTGCAATAGTAGTATCCTTTGAACATTATCATTATGGTAGAAATAATGAAATATGATAATGCTCAATACAACTAAAATAATGTAATGTACGTGCAAGACAACATGTTATATCATTAACACTTCAAAACATTTTACAAAAGGTGTTGACTTAGTACAACTTTGAAAAGGAAGCTCGTTTTAGAACAAAGCTCTCTATACATAAGGTAGTCCTTGTTTCATATGTATTGTTTGGACTTCATAACCAAAAACTTGATCTTCTTTAGAAGTGATACGAGCTTCCTGCCCTTGTTCGATTCCGTTTTAAACTGTAAGCTCAAGACTTCGGCTTGAACAACTAGTGTTTATAGATACTTGAGCACTTCCCGAACTTGCACTAGGGCTTCGGTCATGGTGCGATCTCTTTTCCGAAGTTGATCCCGAGTTTTATTAAGTTGGGCCTTACATTGTTTTTCATCACACCTCTAAAGTTCTAAATAATTTATTTTTGCTCGACAAGTCTATAGAGCTGCCTCTAACTCCTTAACTTGCCTTTTCAAAGTTTTATTTTCTTCTCGGCTTGCTTCTAACTTGGTTGACGAATCCTAGTCATGGTAACCCTGTAAGGTTTCTTCTAGGTCAATGATTCGACCTCTCACACCTATATTCTCAAATCTAACTCAAGTTAGCTCTTCCTGGACGAGAGCTTGCTAAGTCTGTGCTTCTTTAAACTTCTTTTCCCAATAATTGGTTTTCTTCTTTTCTTCATAAATTTAATGTTTCCATTCAGCTAAGGACTTCTTGAGATCGGTGTATTTCACTGATTCCCGAAGTTTTTTATAATCTACTTGTAATTAGATCTTCTTGGGCTTTGCTTTTACCCTTTCTCAGTCTTTGCATCTCTTTTTCCTGAGACTGGATGCCGAATTCGAACTAGTTTCTCTTGTTTTCTAACCTTGATAATCGCATCTCCATGAATGTATGTTTCTTCGAAGTCCTGCTTGGTCATCTCCATTTCCAAAGGATTCACGTGGAGTTGCTTTTATAAAGGTATGTCAATTTCTGAGTCTTGAACGGGGACATCATCATTATTTTTCGGCTTCTCCACCAACGGTATTCGGGTGTAACTCTGGGCTTTTCATCGAATGAATCCATTTTTAAAGGAAGCCTCCAAGCTTTAGCAATTATGGCGTCACTTCTCTTGTAATCCTTCCCATTATAAGCAAATTTACATTTAGTGATTCCTCTCGTCGTTGGAATAAATTTTATTGACCTATATTGTCTTGACACCATTAAAGGGGCATATCCAATTATCCCCCATTTTCCAAGCAGAGGGACCCAATCCTAACCCTCACAACTATATATGATTTCTTGAGAAAAAAACTCATCTTCCTCACGATATCTCCATCACGTAGATTCCATAGAATGGCTTTCCATTGTTCATAAGGGATGTTCTCCAGTCTTTGAGTGTGCATCGCATCGCTTAACAGTGAATAATTATCGAAGCAGGTATGGTATGAAACCTTTTCGGCTTCTAAAAATTTCTATGAAACCATACAAGCAAAAGATGTGCATAGCCGATAAACCTTCCCTCTCTGCTTCTTCTACAAGCACTAAATGATCTAAAGGTCTCGGTGAAGATTTAGGGAACAGGGGTGACACCTTTCTCGAGGTAATCCAATAACTCTATAACAGCATCATCTATATATCCGAGTGACTTCGGAAAAATGACTAACTTGTATTTGTCCAATGAAAACTTTTTGACTTGTCTTTCACGTTTGGTCTCTACTTGGATCAAATCTCGAATGTCTCTCCATGCGATGCATTTTGTTTCTCCTTTCTCTTTAATTTGAGATTTCAACCATTTCTCATTTTTATTTTCTAATTTCAAAAATCTTTTTTGAAATATTGGTGAATCAGAAGGTTTAAAATACAACTTGTCTAACTGAAACTTCGAGCATCGGATTGTTGAACCATGGTGAGCTGTACAAATGAGCTAGAAAACTGGTATTACAATGTTGGAAACAAGGGAGAAAAAAACAAGAATGAAGAATGACCAAATACCCTAGCTCCATGCATCTTGTAACCCTAATTTTCAGTATAAATATGTACTCACTCTTTTGTAAAAAGCAAGCTGAAAGAAATCAAAATCACCATTGTTTAAGTATTCTTAAATTATGCTTAACATGGTATCTATAGTTTCAGCAATGATCCTGACACTTTTTCTCTCTTCTTAACCTTCTCCTTTTCTCTCTTTCTGGTCATCTTCAGTATGTCTCTTGGTGCAACCACCCTAGTGGGTCTTGTCGATGAAGCTTCTGATTCAGAAAAGACCTCCGAACAGTCCTTCTCCAACAAAAGAATCAACATATGCCTCGATGACACCAACTTTCTCCTCTGGAAGCAACAAGTTACTCTCATGATGCGTGGCCATGGCCTGGAAGGATATCTCGATAGCTCTATCACATCTTCTGTCAAACACCTGGAGGGTACTGATGGAGTCAAAGTTCTCAACCCTACTTACACCTGGTTCTATAAGCAAGATAGCTCTTTGGCTTCTTGGCTTCTCTTCACAGTAAGTCCTGATATACTTCCTCAACTGGTGGGAGCCGAGACTACAACTTCTATCTGGAGAACCATTTTAGGCCTTTATTCTCAACTCTCCACCACACGCATAATGCACCTTCACTGTCGTCTCAGGGCAATCAAGAAAACTGATCTTTTCATGCGTGCCTATACCATGCAAATTAAAGAAGTTTGCGACCTGCTTGCCTCGTGTGGTCATCCTATTTCAGTAGTTGAACACATTGCCACTCTTCTAAATGGTCTTCCACATGTGTACGATCCTTTCGTGGCTGTCATCTCAGCTAGTCGAGAGCCATACACTGTTGAAGGAGCTGTTTCTATTATTATTGATGTAGAATCTCGCTTAATTGATCTTATTCGTATTCCAGTAGGCATCAATGCCACTTATTACTCACTTTCAGGACCTAATGACAGGCCATCCAGACAGAACACACCTCGTTATAATGGAGGAAGGTTCAAAGGTCTTCCTCAAGTTCAATGCCAACTCTGTGGCAAACTTTGCCATCTTATTGATCGTTGTTGGCACAGATTAGATAAAGCCTTCAAAGGTCTGTCCATTCAAGATGACATACAACCTCCTACACAAGCCAACACTACTTGTTTTGACTCTCCCTAACAAATTGGTTATGATCCCTGCATTGCTTCACCCACCACTGTTGATGCTGCTGCCAGTACTCCACCAACTGAAGAGGTGTATCTCAATACACTGTTAGCCACTGTTCCTACTTCAACAGTCACATGGACACCAGATTCGGGGGCCACACATCATGTTATCAGCACCACCAATACACTCTTTTCTGGTTCTCCATATTATGGCAAGGGACATGTACACATTGGTGATGGTTCTTCCTTACCCATTTCACAAGTAGGACACACATCTTTATTCACTCCTAATAGAGCACTGCATATCACATAACTTCTTCATGTTCCACAAATAACTAGGAACCTTCTTTATGTTTCAAAGTTCACCAAGGACAATTCAGTTTTCTTTGAATTTCATGATCAATTTTGTTATGTGAAGGATAAACACACAGGGACCATTCTTCTTCAAGGAACTCAGAAAGATGTCTTATATCACATTACTGGTGACTTGGCTCCTCCTTTAGTTTTAGTTTTCTCTACTTCAGCTCCTGTTGTTTCTCCCTTTTGTCTGTTGCACAGAAGACTTGGTTATGCCTCTGCTGAAATAATACATCTAGTGAACAAATCCATCCTATGGACAAGGATCTCATATGTATAGCATGTCAAATGGGCAAGAGTCACACTTTACCCTATAAACCATCTACTACTAGTTTACCACCCTTTTTGAACTTGTTGAAACCGACCTTTGGGGTCCAACATCTGTAAGGTCTAATGGATTTTTATATTACATTTCATTTGTTGATATGACTACAAGGCATTGTTGGATTTTTCTTCTCAAAAACAAGTCTGAAGTTGTTACTACTTTCTCTTTATTCTATAAACTTGTGCAGACTCAACATCACACTCAGATAAAATCCATCCAAACTGATGGTGGCAGTGAGTTTCATTTCCTCCATGCTACACTAGCACAATTAGGCATCCAACATCGCATCACCTGCCTTTACTCCTCTCCACAAAATGGAGTCGTTGAACGCAATCATCGACACATAGTCGAGATGGCCCTATCTCTATTGGCACAAGCCTCTATGCCTTTGAAGTTTTGGTCGTATGCTGTTCTATGTGTTGTGGTTCTTATTAACAGGTTGCCTTCTAGAAGATTGGGAAATATTTCTCCCTTTCAACTTTTGTATGACAAAGATCCAGATTACAGTTTCCTCAGGGTGTTCGGTTATGAATGCTTTCCTCAAACTAGGCCTTTCAACACTTATAAATTGGAATTTCGATCAAAATCTTGCCTCTTTCTTGGGTACTCTCCCAAACATTAGGGCTATCAATGTGTTGAAACTACTGGTAGAATATTTATCTCTCGAAATGTGGTCTTTAATGAACATGTATTTCCTTATGTTGTTTCACATGAGTACAACATGGAAAATTGAACCAACAACTTGTCCACCAGGGTTCTTGTTTTCTCTTCAAAGTCACAACATCCCACACCTACTACTTCAGGTGATCCTCCTAGTCCAGCCACTGGAGCTACTAATTCTACTGCTCAGACACCAGCTGCTACACCTCTTGCTGGTCACATTTCAGCACCTGATACAACTCATGTTCCTGACACTAGTCCTTTTATTCCCAGTACTATTGATCCTTCACCAGAACATGTGTCACCAGCTCAAACCTCTACTACTTCAGCATAGACTTCTCCAGTTGCTCTATCCTCAACAGGCTCTTCAGAATCTGCTACACCACCTACTATTCTAGTTCACAATGCACATCCCATGATCACTCGCAACAAGATGGGTATTTTTAAACCCAAACTTTATCATACACATTTTGTTGATACACCTGCTAGTGTATATAAAGCTCTTCAACATCCAGATTGGTCCACAGCAGTCCTTCAACAATACACAGCTTTCCAAAACAATGCTACTTGGGATCTGACTGAACTACCACCAGGAAAAGAGGCCATAGGTAGCAAATGGTTGTTTCGAGTAAAATACAATGATGATGGCTTAACTGCTCGATATAAGGCAAGGCTTGTTGCCAAAGGCTTCACTCAGATTCCAGGTCAGGACTTCCTTGACACCTTCAGTCCAGTGGTGCATTTCTTTACTGTTAATATCCTCATCTCAATAGCAGTTACATACAAGTGGAAAATCCATCAAGTGGAAGTTAATAATGCTTTTCTCAAGGGTAATCTCAAAGAAACAGTATATATGCATCAACTAGCTGGCTTTGTCACTTGTTCTAACACAGGTTCTCTGCTGGTCTGGAAGTTAAAGAAAACCCTTTATGGCTTACGCCAGGCTCCTCGAAACTGGTTTCTCAAACTCAAAACTCACCTCAGTGGTCGAGGATTTAAAGCTTCCTTAGCAGATTCCTCCTTGTTTATATTTCAGGACTCCACTATACAAACTTACATTGTTGTATATGTGGATCATATCCTTGATACTGGCAACACAGAAGATCATATTATGCAGGTCATTTCCAATCTTCATGACACATTTTCCCTCAAGAATCTTGGTCATGTTCATTTCTTCCTTGGTATTAAGGTTCATGCTATTGACAATGGCTTATTTCTGACTCAGAAGCAATACATACATGATCTTATACGAAAAATTGGAGTTCACAACTTGAAAACCACCTCCACGCCTATGAATGCTTACCCCAAACTCAGCAAACACGATGTAGAACCTCTTCTAGACATACAACTTTATCGAAGCATCATTGGAGCACTTCAATATGTCTGTCATACCAGACCAGATCTTTCCTTCTCAGTCAACAAACTTGCTCAATATATGCGAAATCCTACTGAAACACATTGGCAAGCAGTGCTTCGAATATTGTAGTATCTAAGCAGCAGCATTGATCATGGCCTTTGGTTCCCTCCACAATCACCTGGTGATCTTCAACTTTCAGTCTATGTTGATGCTGATTGGGGTAGCGATGTTGAAGATCGTCGCTCCACATCTAGATATTACATTACACTGGGATCACATACCGTATCTTGGAGCTCCAAGAAACAACGTGTCGTCTCTCGATCCACAACTGAAGTTGAATATCGAAGCTTGGCTAATGCTGCTGCAGAATTGACATAGCTACAATATCTTCTTTCTGAAATGCACATTCCTCTCCAACACACGCCCACAATCTGGTGTGATAACTCCAGCACCGTAAGCATGGCTGTCAATCCTGTCTTGCATGTCAAGACCAAACATGTAGACCTCGATCTTCATTTCATTCGTGAGAAAGTTGCTGCTGGAATGTTGTGTGTCAACTATATACCTGCTAAATTTCAAGCAGCTGATATACTTACCAAGCCGATACCTCTCCAGCATTTTGAAGCTTTACGTAGCCATATCTTAGTTCAAAGCCTTCGACTTCTTTGAACAAAGAAAACCAGGGAAATCTTGAACCATGGTGAGATATCCACGGTGAGCTGTACAAATGAGTTGGAAAACTGTTATTACAATGCTGAAAACAAGGGGAAAAAAGACAAGAATGAAGAATGACCAAATACCCTAGATCCATGTGTTAGAGTATGCCCAAAGACCAATCATATGATGATTGTAAGGATACTTTTATTTACCAATTTTGTTGAATAAAGGCATTGTCATTGTTGTTTTCAGATATATGTGTCAATGTATAACATAAACTGAGAAACAATAAGGTCCATATAATAATATATGTATTATTATTAAAAGATCCTTAGCCAAGTATTATTATGGGTATGGACAATAATAATACGCTTAAGACTAACATGTGATTAATTGATGACAATGAGTTGTCATTGACATAGAGATGTCAGAATTAATACATGAATATATTAATAGAGAATAATATATTGGATTGACCCACTATGAGCATATATCTTGGATTATTATGTGACGGTCACGATATTGCTCATAGTGACAACTATATGTATGGTCCTTAGAATTGAGATTATTACTATCTAAACATATGTTGTTTTATGTTTTGATGCAGTTAAACGTGTCGCGTAATTAGTTACACTATAAAAACTGACATGGGACATATTACAATGTATGTAGTGAGATGTGAATGATCAAGATAGGATTTGTCCTTCCTACATAATAGGAAAATATATCAAAGGCCACTTGATTGAGTGAGACTAGAAATGCATGGCCATGCTTGAATACGTTGATATGAGATATCACAAATTATTCATTAAAAGTAATCCACTCTAGATATCAAGAAACATTAAAATAGGCTATACAAGTGTGACTATTCCAAGACATGTGCCTATTAAAGATATAAAAGGACAAAAGGATATAATACATTAAGATAGTTGGTCACGGACATGATATATCGAATCATGATCTCTTGTAACTTAGATGACAATGATATATTGCTAGATGTCACTCATTGTTTGTAATATTAGAATTGTTCTAATATTACTACTAACGTTACAATGAGACTACAGGGTCACACCCAATGGTTGAAAAGGAGCAAAAATATATATAAGTATAAGAAGAATATATTTAATCCCGAATTTTAATAAAGGATATAATTAAAGTAATTATATCCCTTTTAAATTCGAATTAAATATATAGATTCCGAAATTTAAGGAAATAATTAAAGTAATTATTTCTTATAAACAAATTCGGAATCAAACTCTTATACTTAGGGTTACACCTATATAAAGGATCTTTGGTCTAGCAGCCATAACATAGAATTCCGAATTCCAAACCCTAGAATCACGAAAAATAGTTTTTCGAGATTTGCTCTCTCAACCGGGTGAACTGAGTAGAGGCCAAGACGATATTCGTGGAGACTAAAGATTCGGTTGTTGAACGATCGTAACTGTAGCAGATCCCGTTGTTGTCTTTGTTGTTTATCAAGGAACCCAATGTAAGTTATCGCATCTCTTCCTCCCGATTTCGGATTAAACGTACATGGATCACTGGAAAGACCGTCGTAATTTTGTTCCGCTGCGCCATGGGGTGTGCCGGCGGTCCCAACACCATGCATCTTGTAACCCTAATTTTCAGTATAAATATGTACTCACTCTTTTGTAAAAAGCAAGAAAGAAATGAAAATCACCATTTTTTAAGTATTCTTAAATTATGCTTAACATGGATCAGTGTTGTTTATTCCTCGATCGTCGTGGCAATGTCAATGTCCCCCAAGGTAAAACAAATGTATGCGAGATTCCAAAATTAGGCTAGAGCTTGGAATAACGCTTTGTCGATACTCACTCACATCCAACAAAAATTGCAAGTCTCTATAATTGGCAAAAAACAAATCTTTAGTGTCTTCATCCTATTGGTTCCAAATATATTTCAATTCTTGTATTTGGTTTTGTGTTGACGAGATGCGGGTGAAGTCTCCCACCTTGGAATTTTCCCCCTCTAATATGTTGTCTCCATTTTGGTACTATGATTCCCCAGACCATTTTCAGATCCGAAGGTTGCTTTCCACCATATCAAGAAAACAATTCTCCATGGGTAAACTTTCTAATAGTTGACTTGTACCAACACCTTTTTTAAAATTAAAATAAAATGTAAATACAAGAAACAAACACACAAACAAGAAATTCGTTAATACCAGATTAGATTATAATAAACGAAATAAAATATGCTTTATGTTGCATAAATATTAACATGACAATTATATTGCAAAAATAAATAAAGAAATAAATAGTAAAAATGAAGGCATAAATAAACGTAACCCCCACTCGCTCTCTTTCTAAAATATAAACCCTACAAGGTTACTCTTTAAACGGGTAGAGGTTCGGCACGACGATTCTAGGGTAGGCTTCTACGGCTTACTACATGTTGTGTAGTTCTAGAAGGTACCCAAACGGTAATTACTATCCTACTAAGGATAGTAAGCATGATTCGGGGGATACGTTTCTCTACGTCTATGCGGAGACGTAGGTCTCACAAAAACAAAGGGAAAAATATCTCGAAAGTAATTCACCATCCTACACGGAGACAGAAACTCACGAAGGAGTGGTTTCATGCTCCCACTTAAACAGGCAAATCCCGAGTTGAGAGCTCATGAAATTGGGGGTCCTAAAAAAATTAAAAAAAATAGAAAATATTATAAATAAGTATAATAAAAAATAAAAAGGGATCACAAAATTAAAATAAATCGGATTTATATTTTTTATTCATTAAATAAAATGTAAACGATTTGAGGCTTGACTCTCGAAAAATAGTCCTTAGTGGAGTCTCCAGTAATAATTACCGAAATTTTTCCGGGGATTCACCGCCAATCTTTTTTGTGGTGCGATTGGAACACCAAAATTGAATCTACGAAACCAAGAGTGGATTAGGGAGTCTGTTACGCGTGGGGAAGGGAACACGCCCTCACAATGCCCAAAATTTACACATCAGTTACAATATATTTTATATGAAAGAAGATATAAATTCAGTATTAAAATATCGTAACCCCATTTAACTTATAATAGTAAAAAGAATAATTAGACATAAAACTAATAATAGTTATAATAATAAAGGGAGTGGTCTGCAAAAAAACAAAATTATAAGAACAAAAAGTGAAATTAATGGCCAAAATTAAATAAAATAGAAATACATAGCTAAAAAAATAAAATAGTGACCAAATTTGAAGGAAATCCAAACTAGAAAACGAAAATGCAAGCCTATTAAAGCGCAAGGACCAGAAGCTTGAATATCCCATTTTTTCAGGTTACCAGCGGGTCTTGGTCAGATATAAGCTGGTTCGCGGGTCTGGATCATAAAATGACATCGTTTTGGCATTATAATCAGGCACCAAAATAGTGTCGTTTTGGTCTTATCTTAAGTATCCTCTCCCTCAAGATTTTTTTATTTATTTCTTTCTCTCATTGAGGCCATAACAGAGCTTCTATGAAGCTTCTGGTCGTCTTTGCTTTTCGGTAATCATCCGAACAATGCAAGCGACCGCCAACCACCGCATGGGAGGCAAAAAGAAAAAGTAACCACTTTTTTAAGTGTTTCAATGTGGTGAACGCGAATCCGGACTCAGAATTTTTGAGGGAGACATATATCGGCCTAAATCTAAAGCTAAATACTCGATTTCTCTTTTATTTTTTACTTTTTTGTCTCCGATTTGATTATCTGATCACTTCTCTCTTCGTTTTTTGATTTTCTTTTTTTGTGTTTTTTTATCTGGATATGTGTTTGTTGTTTTTTAAGGTTTTTTTTTGCTTCGATTTCTCCATTCGTGGTAACCGATTACAACATTTGTTTCTAGGTATTTATACTCCAGATTACATGTAAAATCTTGCATAATATCACTTTTAAACTTCAGATAATGTTGTTAATATCTTTAATATTTTTCATGTTTGACATGATGTTTGAGCGTTGGAGCTGATGGTGAGGGCGGTAGAGCTGATGAATCACGCGATAAGGGCAACTAGGAGATCGAATGAGAGGGTGTGTGACGATCACACGCGATTCGAATAGTCGCACGTGGCGACCACGCGCGGATAACAGGTAATCATAGAAGAAAGGCTAACGACCGGTTTGGTTGGTAAAGTTAGGACTAGGTTTAGATTATCATTAGGTTTAGTTAGGGTTACTAGATCTGGGTTATTTTCAGATTGGGTTTTGGGTTATTAGGCTTCGATTTATTGTTTGGATTTATGGTTTGTGTTGTAATGAGTTGTTATTGGATCTGGTTATTTGGTTGGGTGGTATATTGGATATGGGTTTGTTTAATTAAAAATGGGCTATTATACTAATTAAACCCACGACGTTTAAATTGTTACCAAAACAATACTCCTTATTGATGCAATACTTGTTCCTAGGGCTTGGATTATTCAGTTTTAATTGAATCAATCGTTTGAATTAAAATTATTTTGATGAATTTGGTTAGTAAAATTTAGGTAATTTCAATTGAAAATTATTTTTTTAAATTCATTTATCGATTAATTAAGTTTAAAATTAATTAATTAACTGAATTAATCAAAATTATTATTTATTAAATATTATGTTATATATATATATATTAATTTTTGGTTATTTAACTTTAAAAATTATAAGATGATCATTAAACTTTTATTAAATTAACATAAAATGAAAGTTTAGCGATTAAAAAGATGATTATAGTAGGATTTGGTGACCTATTATGTAATTTACACAAAATCTAAAATAAATTTTGATTAATTCAAAAACCGACCGAATTAACCAAAATAATTTCGGTTCGATTATTTCTGTTATAAATAATTGATTCAGTTAACGATTAAAATTCTAAAAAATTCGGTTTATTTAATTATGATTAATTCGATTTGATCACCAATCGAATTAACCAAATGTACATCCCTACTTAATTGACAATTTAGGATTGGATATTTTATTCAATAAAATGATAGAGTATAAGGGATATTATAAGCACGTTGGTTACGACGTGCTTACAGGTTTATTTTGATTTAAATTTACAGATCGATTTGTATTTAAATTTTTTCTTCCTCATATAAATTTTAGTTTATCATTTTCTTTCCTGTATTTTTTCTTGAAATTTTTTTTAAAAATATATATATTCTGTGAATTCTTGTAATTAACTAATAATAAAAGTGAGGTGGATGATAAAAAAATGCCAAGTATTAGTTACTTAGTGTAAAGTTGTGTTTTGGTATTGCTTTGAAGTGACTTGCAAAGTAAGGGACAGTACAGTTTGTTAATTAGGTGTAACCAAGAGCAGGATTAAGGCTCAAACAAAACATACAAACATTGAAAAGTTATTTATTTTTATTACAAATAAAAAATTAAAAAAACGTTGACATACATATGGCTTGCTGGAGTGGGAGAGTGGTTGATCGAAGGGAGAATTTTCTCTTTTTTTTAATATATTTTTTAGTTATTTTTATTTTTCCAACTCAAATAAATAAATATATAACGAAGTGAAGATAACCTAATCCACGACTTGTGGTGTTGATGCTGCACAACCTGGGATAATCAATTAACATAGGATCTTATAAATATACTTTTATGTATTTGATTTTCATTAATCGACGGTTTAAATTTACAAAATATAAAATTAATCATTAAACTTTTAAAAATTATATAATAAATATTAAATTTTATTTTTGTTATAAAATATCACTAAACTTTTAACAGTGATCAAACGAATGATATTACACTTACGAAATTTAATATAATATTACATTTAATCTTTAATATTTATATATTCAATCAATAAAACTATCAATAATGAAGATTAAATTAAATGTGTCATTATTTAAATTTTTGTAACTGATACGTCATTCACGTAACGATAGATGACAACTCACAAAAAAATTTGCGACAAAATATAAATTTAATATATCTATTATATAATTTTAAAAACTTTGTAATTATTATATATTTTTAAAATAATTCAGTGATTATTTATATACTTTATATAATATAAAAATAATTATTTTTCGTGAATGAAAGGCAACCATTTACTTACTTAAAGTATTCGACTTCAACTAGTAGATCATCAAAACACACAACTCTAACAAGAAAAAATAAAATAAAAAATCAGAAATAATTCAAAGAATATAATAATGACTGTAAAATACTAGTCTCGAATTGAAACAATATACTAAGCATATTTCACATTGATTGCTCCATCTACTTTGTTTTATTTTTGGTTTCAGTAATGGCAATCTACCAAAGATGGAGTGGACAAAACTATAGCTGGTTTAGCTGCTCCTAGTGAGAACCTGGATTGGCTGAAATCATCTTCTGGCGGAGGGAGATTGAGATCCAAAGAGAGAATATTTCTGGGTTTAATGTCATCGGCATCGCCATTTGTGGTGGCCATGGCCGACGCCCTGTGCCGTCTCATGTGACCACCAAGGGCTTGACCCGACGTGAATTCCGAACCACATATGGAACACTCGTGAATCTTGTTACTCTTGTTCCTTTGACAAGCCTTGGGGTTGCTTACTTGTAAAGCAAGAATGGAGCTTTCCGAGAGCGGTTGTTGATCGACATGATGATGATCTTCTGCCAAGGGGGAAACGCCGCCGCCGGACTTGGGCTTCTTGTGGCTTGCCCTATGGCCTCCCAGTGCTTGGAACGAAGGGAAAGATTGGTTACAAGTTTTACACTCGTAAACATAAAACCCAGTCTTGTTCGTCGTCGAAGTAATCTCAGACAACTTCCGACAACCCATTTTTCCAACCTTGAGTTTTCCTTCATCTACTCTCCTTTTGGGACCATCACTTTGGGCTAGCATGATTAAACAATTTGCCATATCTTCTTCTTCCTCGGTGCTCTCATAAATCTCACCGGACGTGGTCGTAGAGGATGAAATCGAGTTATACTCCTCCACCACGGCTCCTCCGCCGAAAGAAACGGTTGAGGAGCTGGACGTCAAAGTGACAGCAATCGGGAAGGAGGACCTATGTCGCTTGGTGCCTTTGCCTTTGCCTCTGTTGATCAATGTTTGATGAGCTTGCATATCCACCAAGAAGAGTGTAAAAATAAAGAAAAATGTGAGCAAGCAAAGGAGATGAGTAAGAGGTAGAGAGAGAACAAGGGGAGGGAAGTCCTTGTATAATATAATGAAGGTATAAAATATAATCTTCAATCAATTAAATTAAGATATATCATATATTTTTTTTATATTATATTTACATATAATTATTGTCTAAATCATCTAATTTAATGTCATTGATTTAAAAAAGGAAAAAAATATTACCAAATATTTCTTGTGTCATCTTTCTCTTTGTTCTTTAATATTTTTTTATTTTTCTTTTTTTATAGATTTAGGGTTTAGAGTTTAGGGTTATGGGTTATGGTTTATGTTTAGGGTTTAGGTTATGGGTTAGGGTTTATGTTTAGGGTTTAGGGTTAAGGTTTAGGTTTAGGGTTTAGGGTTAGGGTTTAAGGGTTAAGGGTAAAAGTAATTAAAAAATTGAATAATAAAGAGGAAGACAACATAAAAAATATTTGATAATATATTTTTTTTTAAATCAAAGACATTAATATTGATAATTTGAATTATGCTTATGTGTGAATATGATATGAAATATATATATAATGTTTCTGAACTTAATTGGTTGAGACTATATCTTAGGTGATGAAACGGATTCATGTAATAATTTCTCTAGCGGAGGATAAGAGCCGTTGTTGGGATCTTTATTATTCTTATTATATGAATGACTACTTTATACTTGGTAATATATCTTTACTATATTTCCTCACTATATATGCATTTCTTCGGATATAAATTGTCTGTTTTTTATTATTTTTTATCTTTTACTATAAAATAATTAATTTAATATTTAAGATTAAAGATTAAAAATTATGATTAAAATTTAATAAATTATAAGTATAATATATTTTTTAGAATAGAAAATTTAAAATTTAAAATATTAAATTAAAATTAATATTTAAAATTTAATTTTTTAATAAATTTTAATATAAAACATAAAAAAAATATGATTAGAGATAAAAGATCTTCCTCATTGTTCTTCTTCCTTTATGCTTTTCTACTTTCCCAGGTAGAAACAAAGCCCAAGATAATTTAATTAAGGCTAAATTACAAAAATAATCCCTTAATTATATAATGTTTTAAATTCTAGAAAAATATCATTCAAATTAATGAAAAAAGGATTTAAATAAAATATCAATTCTTAAATTATATTATTTGTATGTTTTTAACATTTAAATTATTATTTTGTCAAAATAAATACCTACCTTATTATTTTTTGTCATTTTAAATATTATAGTTATCTAAGTTGAAAAAAATTATTTCAGCCAATAAAATGTTGTCACATCACAAAGATTTTTTTTAGGAATAGATAGTTTAGAGATAAGAGCAAAAAATTATATAATTCAAGTACTTATTCTGACCAATAAATAGTTTAGAAATTTAAAGCCACAAAAAATAATAGTTTAAGTATATTTATTTTAATCAAATATTAGTGTAATGTTGATTTTTTCGTTTAAGCCTAACAAAAATAACAAGATAGTTCTTATGTGTTTAAATGAATCAAGCTTGAAAGAATAAGATTATGTCTGTGTCCGCTTGTTTATTATTATAGATGTTTATGTTTGATTCATATTTGTTTAAATTTTAAATATTATGTTCATATTCATTTATTTATTTTTGAAGGTGTTCGTATTGCACATTTATTGTTCGCAAATTTATTTGTTTATATATTAAGAAATGTAACTAAATAAATAAAATTAAAACCAAAAAATAATATTTCAACATAATCTTATATAGCATCCTTAACAACAACAAAAAATAGTATTTACATGTAAACATAAGTAGTTTCATCTTATAAATTTGCTTTATAAACGAGTCTATAATCGAGTTTGTTCGTGAATATAAACAAATCGAACACACCTCTATTCGTGTTCGTTCACCTACGTGAGGGACCAACATAAGGGCCGACGTAAAAGCTAGATTGATTGTCGTATGAGAGAAACTGAACCGTCTCGAAGGCACACATTGAAGCAATGCAACATTCGAAGAGTCGAGAAAGTGAATGTATGGTGCGGTACACACACATGGATGAACTGAAGCATCGATCTATAAACAAGTTAAAAGGGTTGATCTGAGTTGTACAATCTTCTTTCATTTGACGGTTTTGGGTTGATTGCATAAAAAAAAAGTTTGAAAATATCTTTAACCCCGATTTAATTAATCAATACATTGAATACAAGTTATAAAAAATTAAAAATATTAATTAATCGGTAATTGTAAAAAAAGGTTCGAAAAAAATTAATTTAGAAAAGATTTTGAACTTGAAAATTAAAAATATACATTATGAAGTTAATTTTACAACATAATCAAGGCCCACGTGAGATTTTATCTAGGAATAATTGTAAAATTAAGAAAATAGAGGTAAATTAATCGGGATTTTTTGCCTAATTTTAGATTTCTTGTTGCTTATGCCATGTTCCTAGAGTTTCATATCCTTAGAGTTCAATTACTCGTTCAGATCGTGCAACCATAGACACCTCGTGATGCTACTTGGTCAGATTTTTACGCGTAAGTTAGTCTTCAACCAATCTTTCGAGAACTCCTGCTCAGCAAAAGAATAGAATTGAGTGATAACAAATGAAGGTGAGAGCTCTCTATTTATAGTTGAGCTCTCACTCAACCAATGGTCAAGATTGATCAGATTAATTTACACAGATATACAAGATTAGCATAAAATAAATATAAGATTGATAAGTACTCAAAATAGTTAATATTTTGTGTTTAATTACTCCTTGATTCGATGAATTATGTTACTGATCTTGGTGTTTTCGTGTGTCCTTGTGCAAGACTGTGAATCTGGAAAATGCACTTAAATGATCGGTTTTTGAAGTTTTTTTTTCTGGATCGAGTCTAAATTGGTGGACATGACTTTAGACATGAAAAGCTGATGTGGCACTTGGTCAGCAGCTTCTAGATGACGTCAGCAAGCGCGTGATAGCTTATCAGCGTTCTAGATAGCTTATCAACCGAGATTTGAAATTCAAATTTGGGATTTATCTTTTGTATTTGAATTTAAATAATTTTAGATTTATTTAGGATTTATCTCTTTATTTTAGGGTTTGTAGAAGGCTATAAATACCCATCTGGGTTTAAACCTTAAACAGATCTCATACTTTTCATCTATTTTCTCCTTGTTCAAGTTTTATAAAGCTTTATTTCTTTATTTTTTTGTTCTTATTTTTTTTATGTCAGGCATAATTCTTTCCATAATAATGCTCAGCTAATTTCTTTATAGCCAAGGGCTTAAGCAATGACTCGATCCAAACACGAGGATTGAAAAGCACATCAGTAACTTCGATTTTTATTTCTTTCAGTCTTCTTTTGAACTTATTTCTAAAATTAAATTGATTTCAAAACTAAAGAGTAACTTTAGTCAAGACATTGATTTGATTACTTGTATGGGCTCAAAGTTTTAGGCTGCTTATCGTGTTAATCTACTTTGACTTTAACATTCTTGGATATGCTAATGAGACCAAGAATTCATCAAATCTTCACCTTCAGCTTGACGACTTTGTCATTCGCTATCACATCGGGTCTCGACCTTGGTTGGGCTACTTTGATACTCATAATCGTACCTTGGTTCTTATTTAGCTTACTAAATATACATCACGCCAATACGTATTACTTCTCTTTGTGACTCATTTATTTTATTGACGATAGTAGCAAGACGATTCTTCTCAGAACATCCCCTTATCAGATGTGGATCATCATAAAAGTAGCACTTCAATCCTCTTATCACCTTTTTCTTTGGCATGAACTTAATCTCATCTTTCCCACTATCTTTCGATATGGGTCTAGACAACTCCACATTGGTTCTGATCTCCCTCGTAGGCTCTATCGGCACTTCAGCTACAACTAGGTTCTTAGAAAATCTTTGGGCATCACATTACTCTAATGCGAGCTTCACCGATCGTATATGTTCGTCTAAGAAGGTTTTGAGCATACTCTATTCATTCATTGCGGTCTTGCAACTGAGCAACTCATTTTTGAGCTCATCCACCTCGATCCGCAAAGCTTTCACATCAGCTTCACATGCATCAACCCCTAAAACATTCTTCAACTCGTTGAGAGCACGTTGGGTATCATCCTTGAACCTATCCTCCATGAACTCCAACTGGTTAAGATGAGATTCCAAGATACATTGGTTCACTTTTTTGCCCTCCATAGTGGAATTGATGATGCAATCCTAGTCATTCAACTCACAATAAATGTTTTTGAGATTACCGTGAACTTCCTATAAGATATTATTCTTAAAAGACGTTAAAATATGTATCGTAATACCACCTCTTTGTATTGCAATCACGATCATTTCTCACGAACTAGCTTGATTGTAACTGTAAGTAGGTTCGAACATAATACTCCTCGAGTTGCTCTGATATCACTTGTCACGTCCTTAGAGTTTCACGTCTATAGAACTCAACTACTCATCCAGAACATACGGCCTTAGTCGCCTCATGACTCTACTTTGTCAAATAGATCTCTACGCTTAAGTTAACCATCAACCAACCTTGTGAGAACTCTTGCTCGGCAAAGACCTAGACAGGCCCTCAAGGCTTCAAGGATACGAAAGCTTAAACAAGCACTAGGGTGGCTATACTCTTATTCACTTGAGAGACAACAAGAACAAAGAACCAAAGAAAGAACAAGAGAACTAGAGTAAATGCCTAAAAATGTTTTAATTACTCTCTCAAAGAGAATGAATAGAATTGAGTGATTAAAAACGAAGGTGGGAGCTCTCTATTTATAGTTGAGCTCCCAATCAACCAATGGTCATGATTGATTTACACGTATAACCAGTATTAACTCAAAATAAATACAAAATAACTTATCTAAGGAAATTCTATTCAATCCTATCTAATTACTTTGATTCATTGAAAAATTTCCTTGGATAGTTGATCTTTCTTGATATGATAAGATTCTCCCTTATCCTTATTCGAATAATTGTCTATTTCTATATCTAAAATAAATTCTCTAGCATTCTTCAATTGTTGGGTCAAGTCTGATGGTCTTGACAAGCTCGATTTAACCTTTGTGTTGGGCAATTATGCGACTGTCACGAACTCAAATGTGCGGGAAATTACATTAATGATATAATGTTCAAATAGATAATGATATGCACATTAGGATTGAGAAATATTTTTCAACTATTTTTTCGGATGATATAGTTAAAAGATATAATAAATATATTATTTCAGTAAATTAAATTGGTGAAGGATCGCTCAATTCAACTAGTTGAACATAGGACGACAATTTAGATTGTAAATTCAAACTTTTTGGATATAACTATTTAATTTTTTTTATGGATCTAGATATTATTGATTTGAATGTTAAAATTGTTATTTGAAACGAATTCAGAATGAAGGTAAATTCTAGAATAATTATTCGAATATAAAATTTTATCTAAATATATTAAATGTTTTAACTTAATAAATAATTCTATTAGAAAAGAAGATAATATTTATCTTAGTAAATTAGGGGATTCATATAATAAATTAACACCCCCAATTTAATATAAAAAATAGGTTTGAAGTAAGTGTGGAGTGTGATAAGCTAGCTAGTCGGCTAATTGTCTAAAAAGATTCCTAATTGACAATGATTAAACCCTAGTTATTTAATTTATTCATTTGATAGCTAAATCCATTGTTTCCAACGAAGCATTCCTAGTTAACAAGTCATGATTTATGGATTTGGAAATTTACGACATATAAAATTATAATTAATCTACCAATGTTTAATTATAGGAAATAAAATCCAAATTAAAAAAATCTCTAATAATTAAGTTAGGGAATCTTTTTCTAAAACTATATTGTATTTGCTCTTTCTTCACGTTGATTCTTCCATATCTTATATACATGCTAAGGATGAGTCTACAATAGGCGTTGAACACCGTTGAATATCGTTAATGTTGAATACCATTGAACATTATTAAATTAATTTATAAAAAATAAAAATTTAAATAACTAATCATACAATTATTAATTATATGTTGAATTTATCATTGTTTTATTAATTACATATTGAGTCTTTGAGATTTTAAATTTTTATTAATTAATTTAATAATGTTCAACAATGTTTAACATTAATGGTGTTTAACGGTGTTCGACGTCCGTTATAGAATTTTTCAGATGCTAAATATTAAAATAGTCTTCAAATAATTTCTATAAAATACAAAATACTAGTCTATACCTCAAAATATCTTCCAATAGATTAATTGCAAGTTTGAGATATGAACTATATCAAATTCATCAATGTTGTATAAATTATTTTTTTCTCAATTTTATACATGAAATATTTCACCGTTTATTGTTGATGTTATACAAATTGGTTTTTCTTATTTTCATACATGAAGTGTTTCACCATTATCTGTTTTATCCATTTTTTGTGATAAAATTTGACATGGATCTTTGAACCAGTCAAAAAATGGTAAGTGATATTTATTTATTTTTTTTTTTAAATATTCATTTACTTAATGGATAAATAATAATAAACTTAGTTCTCTTAAGTAACTAGGGATGAAACCAGGATTTAGATTAAAAAAAACAAATAAAAATAAATTAGCTTTTAAAACAATTTATATAAAAGGATCAAAAAAAAAAAATTTAAGGCGGGACAATCGCCCCTCCTCACCCTTAATAACCATGTCTCTATAAGTCAGGGAAAAGCCAATAATGAATATCGAGAGGGGGCGGAGCCAATAATAAATATTTTTTAATAAAATATGTGTTATATTTCATCCAAGACGTAGCAAAGTCACAAACAATCAAAATAGTCTATACACTCAATGTTCTTTCCATGAATTTTGACTCTAACTATATCTTAGATGCAGTGTGTTAATTCATCAGAAGATCGAATATCATATAGATGAATGCACACCAAGAGGCTCAGAGTAACTGCACCAATAGAGACTTATCTCGCAAATGACCGATAACTTATTCAAATTCAGCGTCTTAGTCCATAGAGTCTCGACTAAGATAAAAAAGTCATAGGATATTCTTTTATATTATCCGTGAAAAATAACAACCCATGAACAAATGATCTTGTGATTCTACCCCTTCATGGTAAATCAAGCGGTCTTCATTCGTGATAATACTAAATCTTCAGTCTTATAAAAGTAGGAAGCCTATCCAAAATATACATCTAAGAAATAATAGAATGTTTGAGTATATGAAATTAATACCATATGAGTTTATGCAATCAAACCTTTTTTTTCCCTCTTACTTTATCCCAAATCCTTGATCATATCTAGGTTTGTACATGAAAGGAAGATAACAGTAGCTTTAATTTTGAGTTTGGTAAACTTTCTTATCATCCAACTAAAATGAGCGTAGAATTTAATTGTCCGATAGTTTATATCGTTGAATATCGAGAGATATTAAAATATTAAAATTTAAAAAATATAATAATTGATTGGTTATTAAAACTCAAAATTTGAAAGAAAATATCTAATTTATTTATTTTAATTTATAAAAACCATGACTGACTATTAGAATAGAATGAATAAATTTTATTCCACGGCCCTTAAAAATATATTATTTTAATTTTTAAATTTTTATTTTTTAATTTATCAATGAATAAATTAGTTTAACATTTAAATTTAATTATATTTGTATTCTTCTCCGACCTTACGATAAAAACTTTGCATAAGTCTTACTTCCCCAATCATACAGACTGCATACCACTTCTTCCTATAATATTTTTTTCAGAGAATCATAAATTATCTTATTTTTCTCAAACATACAAAAAATCTAAATTTTATCGACCCAAAGCCCTCCAATATTCATTTTTCCTATAAAAAAAAAAACTAAAAAATTATTTATTTACTCGAACTTTTATAATTTTTGATTCTAACGATCTTGAAACAACAAGCACCATAGTTTTCTCCTACTTGAATTTATGTAAAACTGTAGATTCGACATGCATACATGATTCTTGTTGAATTGTCATAAGTAACCACATAATTGTTTTAGGACACTGATGTGACGTAGTTTTTTAAGATTTATGATTATTGGTATTAGTCATAACATGCTATGTCGATTTTCTTATAATATTTGTACCTACACAAGATAATAACAATTGTAACATATTAAGTGTTGATATCCTGTGATTTTGTCATAATACACCAACACTAACATTAAATTATTAGATGACTACGTCACATATTAAAAATATGTAGCGTCAGTGTTGATATCTTATTTCGATTGATCGATGATAAAATACATTTTGTATTATTATATATTATATGTGTATATATATAAATTATGTATCATGTTCTGATATATATTTTTTGTTTGGTAGACTTGAATATTCTATTGAGTAGAAATCTTGTATATGGAATGTTTTGATATATATTTTATGATATATAATCTCCATATAGGTTAACCTGTAAATGTTTTGATATATTGAATAAAAATAGTGAATATTGGAATGCCCACTCCTAATTAGTTCATAATATATATGTGGAACATGTAGATGCCATGATTTAATCGTGTTAGATGTATGCTTAATTTATTATAACAACTAGGGGTGATAACAACCCGAGTCCGAGCCAGGTCAGGCTCGGTTTGGAAACAGGTATATATAGGTTCGGCTCGGTTTGAGGCTCGCCGAGCTTGGAATTTTAGGCTCGAGCTCGGTTCGAAAATAATATCACGGGGTTCGGCTCAGGCTCAAAGCTCGTCAGGCTCGGTTCGGGCTCGACTCGACTCGATTTGGCTCGAAATGGACGATTTTCTATATTATTGTGTTTTATTATTTATTTATTTTTAGTTTATTTTTTATTTATTATTTTTAGTTTTGTAAATTTTTTTAGTTGATAATATTCCATTTATTTTATTTTATTTATTTTTAATGAATTTACTCTCAATTATTTTATTATTTTTCTTTGCTAAACAAATTATTTTTAATGTATATATAATTATATATGTATGTTTATATATAATTGTTCTGAACCTATTCACGAGCTTTTCGAGCTGAGCTTAGGTAAGCTCAGCTCGACTCGACTCGTTTAGATCCCGAATCGAACCCGAGCCCAAGTCGAGTTCACTCGAACCCGAGCCCAAGTCGAGCTCACTCGAACCGAGCTTTGACCGAGTCGAGTCCGAGTAGCTCGCGACCCGAGCAGGCTCATTATCACCCCTAATAACAACCGTAAGTAGTTTTGTATCATGGGGCTCTCAAGCTCGTACTATTAATCATTCATCGTAGTTTAATATATTAGAGCGTTCTGAGAGATGACGACATCAGTACTAGGAGTTCCAGTGATATTTCTTGCGGTGTACGGTATATATGTAGCATAACATTCCTTCTCATATTCAATATGTGTTCTCTGATTTTGAAACTTACTCTATTTTGATATAAATTTATCATTTTAACCTGAAGGAACCTTTATATCTCCACTTCAAAATTCCAACACCACCAACCACCATTAAAAATTTTAATGTCAAAAATTATGTAATTAATCATTTTAATGTCAACCATGTTACTAAAAAACTAAAAATATTAATCGTTTATAATATATATATATATATGTAATTAATCATCTTGCCTTATTATGAGTTTTATTATGGTTGACGATAACTGACGATAATATATTTTAATATATATATATATATTATAATATATGATTAATATTTTAGATCATCAATAATCGTAATAGGGCAATGCATACCCTATTAAAATAAAACTCATGTCGGTATTATTTTTACCTTATAAATGATAATATATAATTATCAATTGAAATAAAACATGTAGGCACATATTAAATACAATTAGAAGTAGATATTAGAACTAATCCAAATCATGTTCATAATACCAAAAATAGTTTTAGGAATATTCTTTGATTCATAATTGAGATATCTAAATCTCAAACATCTTAATTTAACCTTAAATCTCTCTCATTTAAAATTTCATGGATTAAATATCAAATCTTCGCATAAATTTTCATAGTCAACAATTGGGACATCAAAATATAGCTCAAATAAACACTTATTTACTCCAAATAATATTTTTACAAAATTTTCCTTTAACTTTCCAAAATTTTTGAATTGGTCCCTATATACCCAAGATTGTAATTTTGTTTCATACTTGCATTCAACTCAGTTAAGCATGTAAATCACTTAATCCTTCATAACCAATATCTAATTCAACTTCAATCTTTAAAACCTAAATAAACATGAAACTTGTGACTTTGAATTCTATCAAAATTACATAAAATTCAACTTCAATCAAGCATATAAAAGCTAAATTAATATTCATCCATTCAATTCCAAAGCTTAAATTAAGTTATCTCTCTTCAAAACTCAATATCACCCTTCAACTTTTTCATCCAATTTTGGTACCAAATAATAGAAAAATTCAAAGAGAAATAGCCCTTCATTTCAAGTCTAATCTCTAATTCCAAGTCTTTAAGATCAAAATTCCAAAAATTAAACACATCTTAGCTTAGGAGAATCATGTTTACCATTTGGCATTTGGCATGATTTATGTCCTAAAAATTTAATTTTAAGTCAAAAGAGTAATTTTTTTTACCCTTGAATCTAGGGATCTGATAAAAAATCGGAAAATCGAAACTGATTTCGAAATCTAAAAAAAATAAATCGAAAAATAATTAAACGAACCAAAAAAAATAATTTTCAATCCAATTTTTTACTTTTTTATATATAAATCGGTTTAGTTATGTTTTATTATTCATAAATAAATCGAGTAACTGATTGAACCGATTATATAATATATATTAAAATATTATATGTCATTTTAATATTTTATATTAAAAAATAGTTTTTATTTTATATTTTCATTCCAAAAAAAATAAAATTATAAATTTATTTTATAAAGTTTATGTATTTAATTTGTTAATATTAAAAAATATATTAACATCAGTCATTTTTTTAAAATTATATATTATTAAAATTTATATTTTTAATAAACTAAATAAAAAATTTGTTACTCGATCCGAATCGAACCAAATTTTTTGATTAACCAAATAAATAATTAATTAATTGAATGCTTACGATTTAGGGTCATAAATTAAACAACCCAAAATTACCAATTAACCAAAATAATGTATTAATTGTTAACCGAACCCTATTTTACACGAGGTTTGGGTATTGTATCATATGTCATCAATTAAATTTAATGGTCTATGTGTAATTTTGAGTAGGGATGTAAAAACAATTACTCGGATGAGTTTCAGGTTGGGTACTGTCAGGTCGGGTAAAATCGTATACAAATCATTTTAGGTTGATTTGATGTTTTGACTCGATTCAAGTCGGATCCTTTTCAGGTCGGGTCTATTTCAGGTCATGTTCATTTCAGGTCGGGTCTATTTCAGGTCATGTTCATTTTAGGTCGGGTTCAAACGGTTCAGGTCCAAATCAGATAATTGACAGGTTCATTTCAAGTCGGGTTCATTTCAGTTCGGTTGCATTTTAGGTCAGGTTCATTTCAAGTCGGTTTTATTTCAGGTCGAATTAATCTGGGTTTTAAATTCATATTAATTGAAATTATTATGTTTGAGTTTGGTACAAATAAATAATTAAATAAATAACCTATAGACTTTGGGTTGAATGGATAGACTTTGGGTTGAATGGTTGATCATTTATTTTGAATTAATTATTTAAATCTAACGTGTTTAACTAGCATGAATCCATTAAAAATAAATATTACGCACTAGACTAAACAAAAATATCATCATTCATATCTTAAAAATTGAGATAAATTACAAAAATTAAAAATTATAAGGAATAAACATTGAACTAAAAAAATAAAGTTTTAAATTAAAAAGGATAAACATTAATAAAATAAAATATCATCTTATTAAAAATACTAAACTAAATTAGAAAAAACAAATAATAGTCAATTTAAAATAAAAATAAGGTTGTAAGGATTATATTGCAAAAATTATAAGTTAATAATAGTTAAATTCAGTCAAAATTTCAATTTTAATATACTTTAATATATTATAATTTATACCTATTTAATATAGTGTAATATATTTCAAAAATATAAGTATAAAATTTATATTATATATAAAATATATTCTATATATAGAATTTATATTATTATATATGGTATGAAACATATACTTACATACATACTTATTACTTATATATATACATATATATTAGATGTATATATTAATATATGTATATAATATATATATATGTATATAATATACATTAATATATACTATATAATATAGTTTATTATATATATAATATACTTATATATACTATACTTTATGTATTAATGTATTATATGTAATATATAATGTACTTAAATATATACTAATATATGTATTTGTTATAAATATATTTATTCATGGTGGATATCCATATATTAAGTTAAACTTTAATGAGCTTTAGTATTAGGGTTTAATACCCATTGGAATTAGGGTTTTCATCTTATGCCTATAAATATAGACTTTTGGCATAGCATTGTACACAACCTACTTTGAGAATATAATAAAATCTCTCTCTTTTGTCTCTCATCTTTATTCTCTTATTTTATTTTTGTTCTTTACTTTATTCACAACACGTTATCAGCACAAGACTCTAACCAACGGAGGTGTTTGTCGTTCAAATCTTGAAGGAGTTATTGAAAAGAATTTGTTACTGGCATAAATTAAAGATAAGTTCTTCTCCCTCAATTATATTTTTATTTTTCTCTCTTGATCTTTGATTTGATTTTTAATTTATTAAAAATCTTTGGTTATTTGGTGTTTGTGTAGCGATAAAGTGACTCAATTCTCATGGTGTTTGTCGACAATTCCCAAAAAGGATTTTAACAAAATATTGGTGATTAAACTTTCCATATATTCAAATTAGTGGAAAGTCCAGTATGTTTTATTTATTTAATTTGAGATTTTTTTATATTTATTTATAACCAATATTTGTTTATTTTATTATTATGACGAAAGTTTATGTTTTAATCATGTTTTAAGTATTACATGATATTAGAACAAATATTAAACCTTTAATCAATTAATATGTTCTTTGTTATGTTGGTTTAATCCGAGTATATTGGCTGGACATCCCGTTCTGCGAGGCTACTGGTCTCAAAGGAGGTTCTTTTTTTAAAGGACCTTGTGGACTAGTTTAACAACGTCGCGTATGAGGATTAAATTTTTTGTTCTTTGTATATATTGTATATATATTGGTTGATCAATTACTATTTAATAGTATGAATATTATAAAGTCTATATTTGCTTAAAAGCAATATTTTTTTGTGTCGAAAAACTCGACTATAGACTTTTCCCAAGTTCAAGTTACGAAAATCGTCTTGATCAAAGAATTTTTATGGAAGGCATTCCCTGAAGTGAATGCATGCATGATGCTTATTCCATGCAATTATTGGATTTATGACATTCCTTAAAGTGAATGCAAGCATGATGATTATTCCATGCGATTATTGGATTTATGACATTCTTTGAAGTGAATGCAAGCATGATGATTATTCCATGCGATTATTTGATTTATGTCATTCCCTGAAGTGAATGCAAGCATGATGTTTATTCCATGCGATTATTGAATTTGTTTCATTCCTTGAAGTGAATGCAAACATGATAATTCACTATATGGTTAGTGAATAAAACTCAGTTATATGTCAGAGTATCATTGATGAGGATATGTTACAAAAATATATTCCATTTTTCACACATTAAAGTTGTCCTGTAGACACAATATCGTGAAAAGGTTTTAAAAACCCATTGGCTCCGCTCCATTCCCTAAAGTGAATGTGATATTTTATAGCGGAAAGAATAAATACAACATTAGTAATTGTGGTTGCGATTGAAGTCATAAAATAAATATGGATAGGATGATTCTTTTGAGAATACTTATATCCACCAGAAGTGGAATTATAAAGATGACAAGAATAATAGAGATCATATCAAAATTTTTATGTTATCAATGTGATGGTATAAATCATTTATCTCGTACTTGTCAAACGCCGAGGTATTATGGACTTTATTCATAATCATGAATGATAAATTAAAGAAAATATAATCAGATTTTCTTTGTGGCGAAAATAATGGCGTTATTAATCCAACTCAATTGGATATTGATAATTTTTCTCATAGTCCTTCAAGAGAATAATTCGCCATTTATTTTATTTTCCTTAAAACATCTAAAAGAAATAATTGATCTTTTATTTATTTTGTTAATTTATTTTTATTTATTATATATTTATGATAATTTATTTTACATATTATTTATTTACGCTCTATGTTAATTTATCGTTATTTTATTTTATATATTATTTATTTACATTCTATGTTAATTTATCCTTTGAAAAATATTATCACTTCCGGAATGAAATCTACAATGAATTGTGGCTATTTATGCCAAGCAGACAATGCAAGTACTCATACTATACTTAAGCATAAGAAATATTTTCCCATTTAAATACAAGGGAAAATGTGAGTACTATATCTCAAAGTACTGAAATGTCAATGCTTCGGAAGAGCTTTTAAAAGTTTATCTTTGATAGATAACCGATTTGATATAATGTGCTATATTTAATATTTTCTATTCCCCGAAGTGAATGGCACAGAGCACATATTTTTTATTCCCCGAAGTGAATGAAATAAGCACATATTAAAATGTGCATAATTATGCATATTTTTCCATTTTAAATGCAAGGGAATGTGAGTACTATATCCGGAAGTATTATTATAACAGAAGGCTCCAACTGAGCAAATATATTATTGCCAAATGAGACTTTATCTCATATTTACAGTGCATTATGCTCGTAAAAGTCGCAAAGAGACTTATTGAATTTTAAAGATATTTGCATAAATATATTAAGAATATTAGTCAAGGGGGTGCTGACTATCTCAATATTACGAGTATAACTCAAGGCAATAAGGAAATTTTGGCAAAATTACATGCACTATCATCCATATTGTACTACATAAGAATTAGTACAAATTGAAGCTCATGCTATTGTAAACTAGATGTTTACTGATAATTTTATTTGGCATGACCGGCTAGACCATCCCGGTTCAATTATGATGCGAAAATTTGCTGACACTTTCATGTGGTCATTTTTTGTAGAATTAAGATTTTCTTCATGGTAATTTTTAATGTGATACTTGCTATGAAAGCAATTTGATTATTCAATCATCAACATCTAAGATAGAGTGCTATTAATTTTTTGGAACGGATACAAGGTGATATATATGGGCCCATACACCTTTCTTAAAAACCATCTAGATATTTTATGATTTTTATCGATGCATCGACTAGATGGTTATGTGTATCCTTGTTATTAACCCGCAACTTGGTGTTTGCGAGGCTACTTGCTCAGTTGATAAAATTACGAGCACATTTTCCAGATTATTTTCTAAAGACAATCAATCTTGATAATGTTGATGACATGTAATTTTACATGTAGTATCACAAATTCGCATCAAGCCAACAAATGATCATAAGTTCTCCCCATTACAAATGGTTTTTGGTCAGGAACTAAATATTTCTCATCATAGATTTTTTTTGTGCGATATATGTTTTAATTGTTCCACCATTACGCACAAAGATGAGTTTTGTTGGGAATATATATAAGAGCTTCTGATAGGGGATTTATCATTTTTCTCATTTTGATCCACGCACTACACAATGTGAACTATAAGTTCAAAGGATAATTCATTTAGCAAATCAATTGCCAGATATTTTGCTGACCATAAAAGAGTGACTAAGTCACGTATACCAGCTTTGAATGCTCCGATTAAATTTGATGTCATGGAAGGACAAACTCTAGTTGCTAATGGGTCTAACTTACGCTTAAAGCGTAGTAGACAAGTAAGTTCCAAAGATAAGAGATCCTCGAAAAAGAAAAGGAGCTATATTTTATGATGGTCTGATCGAGGAATCAGTGATTATGAAAATCTCTAGAAGAGATTAAATGGTCTCCAACAGAGACATTGACATGACTCAGGTACCTAATAATAAAGAGATCTCAATAGATTATGTCATGTCTGGTAATAAGTGGAACTGAAATTAAATCGACG
The DNA here is from genome assembly GCA_035048815.1 of Abelmoschus esculentus. Taxonomy (NCBI): domain Eukaryota; kingdom Viridiplantae; phylum Streptophyta; class Magnoliopsida; order Malvales; family Malvaceae; genus Abelmoschus; species Abelmoschus esculentus. Next base: position 6,077,017 of record JAUCBN010000063.1, on the reverse strand, counting down.
TCGTTAATATATTTGCATGCAATATAGCACTAGAGATTTTATTTGATGATGTGGATCATGAATCATTGTCAATTGGGCAATGTAAACAAAGAAATGATTGGCCAACATGAAAGAGGCAATTGAGGAGAAACTAAAATCTCTTTTGAAAAGAGAAGTATTTGGGCCTATAGCCCGTACATTGAATATGTAAAGCTCATAGATATAAACGAGCCATTGTGAGAAAGAGAAATCAAAAGGGGAAATCATGAGACATAAGCTCATTTGGTTGCACAAGGATTCTCACAAAGACATGAAATTGATTATGAGGAAAATATATTCTTCGGTGGTAGATGCAACTACTTTTAGATTTTGATCAATCTGGCAATAAATAAAATTACTTGGTTTCTGCCTAATGGATGTTGTTACATCATATTTGAATGGGCCTCTTGACAGTAATATTTATATGAAACTTCCGAAAAGATTTAGATTGCCATAAGCAATTCATTCAAGTTCTCGAGAACAGTATTCAATCATATTGAATATATCTTTTATGGCTTGAAACAATTTAGGCGTATTTGATATGATCGCCTCATTGAATACTTATTAGTATAATGCTATATGAATTATTTCCCCGAGCATTTTTATTAAGAGGTTTAGCTCTGAACTTTTATTGTTGTGTATGTCGATGATTTGAATATCGTTGAGACTCGTGAAGAGATCTCCTCAAATCCTTGTGCATCTATCGACATATAGAAAAATATTGAAAGAGACTTTACATGCATAACGCATATCTATTGATCACCCTTATGGTTGTTGCTAGGTCTCTTACTTTAAACAAAGATTTTTTTTCGCCTCACGAAAAGGATAATGATATTTTTGGTCTAAAGCACAATATACACATTATTTGATCTGGAAGCATCACATCTTAGTTGGTCCAGAAATATTATTTAAGTGCTACGAGATCATTACCTTTAAATAATTGTTATGCAAGAGGTAAAGCCAAAATATGTGTTTGGCTAAACATATTCTGAAGATATGTGAATATTTTTCACAAGATAAGATGCAAGCTATCTCGTATAGAGATAATACAAAATTTATATCTCAAGGTGGATATATCAAATATGATAAAACGAAACATATTTCTTCAAGTTTCGTCCCTCATGATTTTCAGATGAATAATATTCAATGAATCATTTCAAGCAATGATTTGAAAGATTTATCCACTAGTGTATGATCTAGTTCAACAATTGAAGATTGTATTCAATATTGAATTATGAAGATTCAAAGATCTTATGTGATATTTTCATGAGGGGGAGTAAATACGCGTTGCACTCTTTTTCCCTTAACCGAGGTTTTGTCCCAATGGGTTTTCCTGGTAAGGTTTTTAATGAGGCAACATGTTATGCGTATCAAAGATGTGTGTACTCTTTTTTCTTCACTAAGAATTTTTTTTTCCCACAGGGTTTTTATCTTAGTAAGGTTTTAACGAGGCACATTATCTTCATGGATATCCAAGGGGGAGTGTTATAAATATATTTATTCATGGTGGATATCCATATATTAAGTTAAACTTTAATGAGCTTTAGTATTAGGGTTTAATACCCATTGGAATTAGGGTTTTCATCTTATGCCTATAAATATAGACTTTTGGCATAGTATTGTACACAACCTACTTTGAGAATATAATAAAATCTCTCTCTTTTGTCTCTCATCTTTATTCTCTTATTTTATTCTTGTTCTTTACTTTATTCACAACAGTATTTAATTTGTTTATAAATTAATGTATATATATATATATATATGTAATTAATGTATGTATATTATTAATTTTTTAAGCCTAACACTAATCCCCTAAGTCCAAATCACTAAATTAGTTCTCTAAGACCAATTCTCCAATAACTAAACTAATTCCCTTTGATTAAATTGAAACAATTTTAAAATATATAATTTGATTTTAATTAAATGAGGATCAAATCAAATAAAAAAATAAAATTTAAAACTTAATTTTCGAATAATCATAATCAAATTGAAATAATTGTAAAATAAGGTGTAGAGCAGTACGAGATTCGATTTTTTAGGCGCGACCTATATAAAAATATGCGAAATTTTTTATCTGACCTAGAGTAGTGTCAAATGAATATTTAAATTTAATCTCCTTTTTTATATTTTTAATTGATTATATTTAATCAAATTTTATTATTTGATTATATGTTATAATAATAATAATAATAATAAATTTACTATATATATTAATTCCCTCTAAAATTTATTATGTACATTAATTCCCTTCGAAATTTTGTTTTTCCCTCTTTTTTATATAATAATCAAAATTTATTTCTAATTTTTTCTTTCACAAATTTCCCTTTTTTATTCCCTCCAAATTTTTTATACTAAAAGTAAATTAATCTCAAACTTAAAAAATGAGTGGCTTATTTTCCTCCAAAATTTAATTGAGTCATAATTTAGATTAATTTAAAAAAATCTATATTTGGTTTTAGAATTCTTTTAATTATGTTTGGAATTTATTTTTTATATTTAATTTAGTTTAATTAATCTATGTTTAATAAATTAATTTAATTAAATTAAATATTAATTTAAAATTATAATTTTAATAGAATATTAATTTAAAATAATAATTTTTAATAAAATATTATTTTAAAATTAAAATTAAATACATTAAAACTAAATAAAATTATAAATAAATTAATTTAATTAAACATGTAATACTAAATTTAAATATTAATCTCTAAATTAATTCTCATTTCTAATTCTATTTTTTAGATTAATTATATTTACCAGTATTTTAAATTCATCAAATTATAAATATACTTAATTATATGTCATGTAAATATTAAGTCTTATTAATATTAGTTCAGGTCAATAACAGGTCGGGTTCAAAACAGGTCGGGTAAAATTAGGTCTCAGGTCGATTCAGTCGGGTAATATCAGTTATCTGCCAGGTCAGACTCAGGTTCGGGTTTGTTTCAGTCGGATGCAGGTCGGGTTTCGGGTCCACAGTAACAGGTTGAAATCGGGTTCGGGTCATTCTTGGTCGGATACAGTTCGGGTTCGGTTACTACAGCAACAGGTCCAACTCGGGTTTGGGTCAACAACATTCGGATACAGATTAGGTTCGGGTCATTACATCCCCGGGTCAAACCAGGTTCTGACTCTAATAGATTTCAGTCGGGTCAAACTAGGTTCTGACTCTAATAGATTTCAGTCGGGTCAACTTTTTACATCCCTAATTTTAATTTAGTAGTTTACAACTTTGTCCTTGTAATAACTTAAATTCCAATCTTGTCCATTGATCCAATGGCTAAACTTAATACTTTAATTTTTCATTTGATTCAACTATCCAAAAATCTCTAAGAAATTATTCAATGAATTTTTTTCAACTGAAATTCAAGATTAACTTCGTACTGTCATTTTCAACCAATTCTCATATATATACTACCTATATACGAGATAAAAATTATATTTGATAAAATTACCTATATACTTTCGAGAAACCCACTGCAGTCACCAATCGAAAATACATCCTCCACACTAGGAACTCGAAGCCATTCATCAATACCAATCCTGTTAGCGAAATGGTATACGTCACAAAAAAAATCAAACCGTAGAAAACAAGTACTACCAATGATTGAAAGTTGAACCTATTATGCCGGTTTTTATTTTCATAAAGAAAAAACAAAGTCAATCAGCTTTCATCTGACCTTCCACCCGGGGATTTCGGAAGGCCTAGAGAGTTTACGAAAGTAGAAGGACCAACACCTGTGGACCATACTAACAATCCATAGGGAACTTCGGAACCATCAGAAAGGACAATATTTTCAGGTTTAACATCCTTCACAATCCCACGAACTAGACGAACTCCTGACTGAGAAAAAATAATTGATGAAATATGGCAAAAAGGAGAAAAGGGAAACCTCCATGAATAGAGTTGGAAAGATTAAATAATCTTTGTTTCAATCAACCACCTCTCACCTTTGTTAAATGTTTAATTGCATAACGTCGGAGGCGATCATCAAAGGAAGACAGTATCTCATTAGCCTAAAAAAAATTATAATTCAAAAATCTCCTCAATTAAACAACTTCAAACAAGACATGACATGAGCATAACAAAATCTTGAGCAGGCATTCAAGTTACCAAGAAAAGTTCAGAAAGAAAGCACTAGCTTCAACAAAGGTGTTAGAAACCAAAGAACTACATAAATGATCGAAATAGAATGAACCTCAATCAGTGTAACATGAATATAGTCTTTGACATGACTGTATCTTTCATGAACATCCCTCCTAATAAAATCACCAAGTTCTCCACTAAACTCAACCCCAGTCGGACCACCTCCTACAACAACACAATGCAGCAATCTCCGTTTCTCTTCTTCAGGAAGGCCTGCCTCCATACCAAACCAATAGGTAAAATATATTATCATGGACAAGTTATTAGTTTCCACTAAAAAAAGTGGTCGAAAAAAAATAAAACGAGTGTATACCCGGCACATCAGATAACATCAAGTTCAGAAGTAGTTTCCTCCGAATTTCTTGAGCATGGTGAACTTCACGCAAAAAAATTGCATGTTCTTTGACGCCATGGATTCCAAAAGTTGATGCCTCTGATCCTGAAGCAATTACCAGTTTATCATATGATATCTTAAACTTCCATGGGTCCACGGTATCTGTTCCATCAGTAACAGTCTCGAAATGCACCTTCAATAAGCCAAACAAAATATTTCATGATTCAGCCATCAAACCCAAAATTCATGAAGTTCCTTACTGCATTATTAATCCCATCAAACAAAAACAAGAAAAAAATAATTTCCCAATAGAAGGAATGCTATACCAGCAAGCTTAAATTCAACGAATTTCGTTCTGCAAAGTAATAAATAGAAATAAGATCCAACATATTCTGTAAAAATAGCAATCTTCACTAAAATTTAACTAATTTCAATACCAAAAACTTAAACTGTCAAGCTAATTTTAGGATCATGCCTACAGTCAATACCTTTGAATTTAATTCTCCCAAAAAGTCTCACTAAAAGGAAATAATAACTTAATTCAATGAAGGCAACATATATTTCAAATACCTCATGGTTTTCAGTATCCACAGCAGTAGAATTAGCAAGAAAAAAATAAGATCCGGGTGCTGAAGAGATCGCGGGCTGAATCCGGGCAATGGGTTCCGCCACGGACCTGAACTCGAGAGTCCCAACACAAGTTGAAGCCAATAACGGAGTAAATACCATATGGTTCCTAGGTGATACACAAACGATGTCATACAGGCTGGGGTTCAAGCCCTTCATTAGCCTGCAACCAGCCCATCCGGATCCTAGCACAACCACCCTTGGTTTCTCATCTGGCTTGGTGGGTCCTAGACCTGATGGCTGAGCCACCGACTCGGAGGAGTGGCTGGTGGTGCTGAAGTGGGAGAAAGAAGCTTGTACAAGGGTTTTGGTGATGGTGCTTTTGGATTTTGTCGCCGTGGAAAGTTCGATTAATTTTCGATACAAAAACATGGCTGATTTTATCTCCCGTACAACAAAGCTGGAAGATTTTCTGGATATTGAATATGGTTTTATAACTCCATTGGATTCTTGGGCGAATGATTGGAACCTGGGTGAGTTTCGATCCAACTCTGTCTACTGTGTCGACAATTATGGTGGACAGAGTTGAAGGGTTCGTGTCACGTGTATGATACAAAATGTCACATGACATCATGGACGAAACTTGTTTATACATACCACGAGAAAGCCTAGGGTATTTTTAGAAAACGACTATTAAATGAAAGCTAAATAAAGGTTGATTGATTAACCGAGTTAAATACATACATAAATTATTATAAGATATGTAAATAACTTTTTATAAGAATAGTAACAAAATGATATATACATTAAATATTATAACGTAATTATTTGTGTATGTATATAATTTTTTTTATAAAAATTATAAGAAAAATAATATATATAAAATATTACAACGTAATATTTGTGCACATATATAATTATCTACACGAAAACATATTTTATTATAAGGAATGTAAGAAATTTTGTATGTACACAAATTAGTACAAAGTATATACAGATTCTTACAAAAGTTGTTAAAAGTTTTACCGAACATTTTACACTTACTCTAGACAAAAAGGGCTCAACTTAATATAAGGATTTATATACATACGTAATTTCCACCAAGTGTAACCCCCTCGACCCGGTCTAGACGCCACCCGACTCGAACGAGCTACACGGGGAGTACCGAGGTTAATCCGAAGACTCGCCCCGATAAACAATCTTATTTTCTTCTTTTATCTTATCTATATGCTTTAATTAGATCCTACGTGTCCATGCAAGGACTAAGTTCAATTGCAGTAGAAATTAAATGTGATATGAGTCCTAATTAGTCCAAACAAGTTTTAGGGACCTAATGGTAATTTCCATAAATTTGTACTCTAATTATGAAATTAGGGTTACCAATATTAAATTAAGTTCATTACATGCTTACGTCTCAAATTTCAGCGTAATACAAGGTCTACAAGTCACTTAATTGAATACAAGATGTTTAGTGACTAAAATGTGAAGATCTCAAGTTATCCTTCAGCCTATTGTCACGACCCGAGTATCGGAACTCGGAGTCAGGTTAAACCGAGAGTGTGGGCCTCGTTGTTGGGCTTTTGGGGCCTTGTTGGGTCAAAGGCTTGTTGTTGGGCTTGGGTTTGAAGGATGGCTTGGGGGTAGTTTGGTAAATGTCTAATTGGATGATGGAAAGGAGAAAAGAGGTGTTTAATTTTCTGCATTTTTGTAGAGAATGATATCACATTCTCTTTAACTCCTTCTTCATCCTTTCTCCACCCATTTCTTTCCCCAAGCACCACCATCAAAGGTTGGTTTTTGATAGTCAAGCTTGTGAAATCCCGTTTTAAGGTAAGAGGGGTTTTTGTTTATCTCAAAAGGATCTATCTTTCAAGGTAAGAGTTGTTTTAAATGGTGGAGGTAAGGTTTTAGTAGGGGTTTTTGTGAAAGAACGGGAATAAGTTTTGGGCAGGTTTTAGGATGATTTTAAGGTTGTTTTAGCTTCCTTAAATCATCTTGAATGTGTTGTAATCGTTTGGTCCTCTTCTTTGTAGTTGGGGAGAAAGGGGAGCCATCAAGAGGCTTGGGCAAGGAGAAGGTTTGAGGGCTAGTTGTGGAGCTTCTTCAGCTCGTTTTTGAGGTTGGTACACTCCCAAATCCTTTGCATTTCATGTACATCATCATTTTAGCATGCTTGTTTGATTGTGTGATGGTTTGGCTAGGATAGAGCCTTTGCATGCTTTAATGGTGTTTTGATTTATGGTTGTTGATAATGAGTAAAATTGGTTAGAAACTCACTTAAACTACTTCATAAATGAGTAGGAATGATTTGGGACCGATTGGACTAGTTGGATTAAGGTTCTTAAAATTTTTAAAGCTTGAAACCTGCATTTCGTGTAGGGGGTATCGATACACGGGCTACCGGTATCGATACCCCTGAGAGGAAAATGAACGTTTAGGTAAGAGTATCGAACCATGGTTCGATACCGGGTTCTCCATTGCATTAATGGCATCGATACCAGTATCGATGTTGAAGGGTCCTCTTTCATTGACTTTGGAAATGTTCAAAGGGTATCGATACTGGTATCGATACCCATGTTTCGATGCCTTCTTTGGGTGGGTATCGATGTAGGGTGTTTCGATACCCCATATAAGAGTATCGATACCCCTGTGAACTTTTGTCAAGATAAGTAGTAGATGAGGTTCAATAAGGATAATTAAAGGTAAATATAAATCATAGATCAATGGAACGAGTCGTGAATCTTTGTTGATGGGTTTGCCTCAAAGGTTAAGTTAGTAAATCGTGATAAGTTTCTTAATATGAGAATTATGTTGCATGCTCGGTTTTGGCTTGGTTGATTAGTATTTGGTGTAAGATCCTAGGTGGATCATCTTGTGTGGTTTGAGTTATTGTTTGATGGGATCCGGATACCCAGTGAGTGATAGTGTTGCAGCACAACGAAGACCATCCGATGCGAGATTCCGGGTGATGTATCGAAGACCATCCGATGTGAGATTCCGGGTGATGACTTTGCTCGATGTGAGACTCCGAGCCCCACTCGATGTGAGATTCCGAGTGAAGACTCGATGCGAGATTCCGAGTATATTAGTTCGATGTGAGATTTCGAGCAGCCCGATGTGAGATTTCGGGCCGGGTGAGTTCCCCAGTGTCGGGTTGGCAGTGGGCCTCACTCTTGATTTGTTTACTTTATGTGTTGGTTGCATTGGCATGTCATATCATCATGTTATCTTATCTCGCATGTTATAGTTATGATTCACTTGAAAGTACAGTCGATAGGTTGTGTACCCACTGAGCTTTCGTAGCTCAACGTTTTGGAATTTGTTTCCATGCGTAGGTAAGTAGACGGACGTTTGGGCGGACGTAGCGGAGCACCATCATTTCGAGACTTCAGTATTGACCGGTTGGTAGAGTACAGTTACTAGATTATTTGGTCTATATATTCGTAGGACCATTGTTGTAATTGTAACTCTATTTATTTAGTTGTAAGGTCAAATGTTTTATTATTTGTATTTTGGAGCTCCGATGTTATTTTGAGTTGTTAAATCACTTTGGATTTTAAATATCGTTTTAAATTATGTCTTATATCACGCTTTGACTTGAGTTTGACTTTGAAATTTTATGGACACGGGTTTGGGCTTATGGCCCCAAAGTGGCACCCTGGTTGGGGTGTTACATTTAGTGGTATCAGAGCCTAGGTTTAGTTGGTTCTAGGATGTCCCTGGGGATAAGAGTCGGGAGTTGTGACAAGTTTCTAGCGAATACATGCCCATGAGGCTTAGTAGTACTTGAAAAGCTGATTTCTGATGGTGTAATCCTTTTGTTTGACTGTGCAGAAGTGAATCATGCCTAGGAGGGCCAGAGTTGTTGAGGAGAGTTTGGGGTCCCGTGAGGGGAGCTTTGATGAGGACCACACGTACGAGGTGGATGAGTCGGAAGAAGGGGTTAGGAAAGGGGCGAATTATTTCTCCCATCTGCACCGTGCTTTGGATCAGATAGTGAGAGCTATCCCGAGGCGTGCACCTACCCCACGTGAAGCACCTATCTAGAGGGTTCGTAGGCAGGGTTCTACGAATTTCTTGGGTTCTGGCCAAGACAATCCTGTGAAGGCAGATCAGTGGCTTCGTGATACTCGGTGGATCATGAGGCAGATGAGGTTGAGGTCCGAGGATAAGCTGTCTTGTGTTCTTTCTCTGCTCAAGGAGAACGTGAGAGAATGGTGGGAAACAGTTGAGATGGATTGGTATCCCGATCAGTCGACATGGGATGACTTTTTGGATGAGTTTGAGAAAAATTATGTGGGCGAGACTCACATAGATCGGTTGAGAGATCAGTTCACCCACTTTGTGCAAGATAATCGTATAGTCTTTGAGTACGAGCAGGAGTTCCTACAGCTGAGTAGGTATGCACCCGAGTTGATAGCCACCGAGAAGATGAGGTGCAAGAGGTTTCTGAGAGGTTTGAGGAAAGAGATCCAGACCTATCTGACGGCTAACACACCGCAGGTGTTTTCTGAGTTGACAGCTAGTGCTAAGGCTTTAGAGCAGGTACAGGTTTTGACGTATGGTTCTGCGGGAGGACAAGTTAATGTCAGTGGGAGGAATCAGTCCTCTCATAGCTCTCAGTCTCAGTCTAGGAGAGACAGGAACCGATGGAGTCAAGGAAGGGGAGGCTCAAATCAGAGTCCGAGGTCTGATTGCAGGTTAGAGTCTGCTAGCCGTAGGAGGCCTTCATCGTCGTCCATGATGAGTCCTGAGAGTTCTCAAGGGAGTGCAGGTATGCTAGTTTGTAATCAGTGTGGTCGTAGGCTCCATGGTGAGTGTTGGGGGCCGAGCCGAGCTTGTTTTGAGTGTGGATCTCTAGACCATCTTGTGAAGGATTGTCCTGCTATTGCTACCACCGTACCGATTCAAACACAGAGGACCTCTTATCCGGCTCAAAGGGGTCGAGGGTTCTCTAGGGGAGGTGCTAGTCAGACTACCGACCATCAGAATAGGGGCACGTTTCAGTCAACCGCTAGGGCACCAACGAGGCAGTATACAGTCAGAGCAGTCAGAGCTCAGGAGGAGTGTGAGCCCACCGATGTTATCTCAGGTACTTTCTCTTTGTTCTCTGTACCTATAGTTGCATTAGTGGACTCGGGGTCTACACATTCCTATATCCGTAGTGGGATATCAGAACAGTGGGGTCTACCGGCTGAGGATCTTGAGATAGGGGTTAGAGTGACGAGTCCGTTGGGTTTGGATGTGTTAGTGGATAAGGTGTATCGGAGGTGTCCGATCGAGGTACAAGGTTCAATCTTTCCAGCGGACCTTATGGTCTTGCCTTTTCAAGAGTTTGACGCAATCCTAGGTATGGATTGGTTGTTTGAGCACGATGCTAGCTTGGGTTGTAGAACCAAGAGTTTGAAGTTGAGAGTTGTCGATGGGTCTAAGCTAGTGGTCAGGGGAGGAAGGAATCCTTGTATTCCTAACGTTGTTTCAGCTTTGGCAGCACAAAGGTTGTTACAGCAAGGTTGTGAGGCTTTCTTAGCTCACGTGGTGGATGTGAGTGTTGAGGTTCCGACTTTGGAGAGTCTTCGGACAATTTGTGAGTTTGCCGATGTGTTTCCAGAGGAGTTACCGGGTTTACCACCAGATCGAGAGCTTGAGTTTTGTATAGAGGTGTTGCCAGGCACGACACCGGTGTCCATCACTCTTTACGTATGGCACCGATAGAGATGAGAGAGTTAAAGAGTCAAATACAAGAGTTATTGGAAAAGGGTTTCATCCGACCGAGTGTTTCACCTTGGGGTGCTCCAGCTCTGTTTGTGAAAAAGAAAGATGGGTCAATGAGGATGTGCATCGACTATCGGCAGCTTAACAAGGTAACGATAAAGAATTGCTACCCTCTTCCTAGGATCGACGATCTGTTTGACCAGTTGAGAGGTGCCCGTGTGTTCTCAAACATAGACTTGAGGTCTGGTTACTACTAGTTGAAGGTAGTTGAGGAGGATGTTCAGAAAACCGCTTTTAGGACGCGGTATGGCCACTACGAGTTTTTGGTAATGCCCTTTGGACTAACCAATGCTCTGGTAGCTTTCATGGATCTCATGAATCGGATCTTTCAGCCTTATCTGGATCAGTTTATAGTGGTGTTTATAGATGATATCTTGGTCTACTGTCAGTCGGAAGAAGAGCATGATGAGCACCTTCGGGTTGTGCTTCAAACGTTGAGGGATAGACGTCTTTTTGCTAAGTTCAGCAAATGTGAGTTTTGGCTTTCAGAGGTTGCGTTTTTGGGTCACATCGTGGCAGCCGATGGGATCCGGGTTGATCCTCAAAATATCCAAGCTATAGTGGAGTGGAAACTTCCTAGAAATGTCTCGGAAGTCTATAGTTTTCTTGGGCTTGCAGGATTTTATAGACGGTTTGTGAAAGGGTTCTCAATCTTGGCATCGCCGTTGACCAAGTTGTTACAAAAGGGAACTAGACAACAGTGTTTTGAACAGTTAAAGGCTTATCTTACCGAGGCACCAGTGCTGACTCAACCAGAGTCAGAAAAGGACTATGTTGTTTTCAGTGATGCATCGTTGAATGGTTTAGGGTGTGTTCTTATGCAAGATGAAAAGGCGGTTGCCTATGCTTCACGGCAACTTAAGACGCATGAGCAGAACTACCTTACCCATGATCTAGAGCTTGCCGCAGTCATCTTTGCTTTGAAGATATGAAGGCATTATCTCTATGGTGAGAAATGCTACATCTACACTGATCATAAGAGCCTAAAGTATTTGCTTACTCAAAAGGAGTTGAACTTGAGACAACGTCGTTGGATAGAGCTACTAAAGGACTATGACTGTGTGATCGAGTACCATTCGGGTAAAGCAAATGTGGTGGCGGATGCTTTGAGTAGAAAGTCCATGGCGGACTTGAGAGTTATGTTTGCCTGTTTGAGGCTGACAGATGATGGTGGTCTTTTGGCCGAGCTTCGAGTAGAACCAACGTTGGTACAAGAGATAAAGAGGACCCAAGTTTTGTATGAGGACTTGGTAGCTCAGGTAGAGGCAATTTAGAGGGGTGAGAGTACGGACTTTAAAGTACGAGATAGTGGTTACTTGTACTTCAAGGGACGTTTGTGTGTTCCTGCTTTGGAGAATCTGAGGGATTGTATCATGAGGGAGGCGCACCGTAGTCCATATACAATAAATCCAGGAAGCAACAAGATGTACCAAGATCTAAGACCGTTCTATTGGTGGCCTTGTATGAAGAGGGATATCTCAGAGTTTGTGACAAGGTGCTTAGCTTGCCAACAAGTGAAGACGGAAAATCAGGTTCCTTCGGGTTTGCTTCAGCCAATCCAGATTCCACAATGGAAGTGGGATCGGGTCACCATGGACTTTGTCACAGGGTTACCCTTTACTCAAAGGAAGCATGATGCTATATGGGTTGTAGTTGACCGGTTGACCAAGTCTGCTCACTTTTTGCCTGTGTGCATTGACTTCAGTTTGGAAAGGTTGGCTCAGTTGTATATAAAGGAGATCATGCGATTGCATGGAGTTCCATCCTCGATCATATCGAATAGGGATCCGCGTTTCACGGCAAGGCTTTGGAAAAAGATCCACAGTGCTTTGGATACCAAGTTGCACTTTAGCACAGCTTTTCATCCACAAACCGATGGTCAATCTGAACGGGTCATTTAGATTCTTGAGGACATGCTTCGGTGTTGTGTTGTAGACTTCGAGGGTAGTTGGGAGGAACAACTACCGTTGGTTGAGTTTGCTTACAACAAAAGTTATCAATCAAGTACCAAGATGACACCGTTTGAGGCGTTGTTTGGACGCAAGTATAGAACACCTGTGTGTTGGAACGAGCTCAATGAAAGACGGATTATGGGATCCGATCTAGTTAAGCAAACAGAGGAAAAGGTTCAGATCATCAAGGAAAGGTTGCAAGCTGCTTTCGATCGTCAAAAAGCTTATACGGATAAGAAAAGGAAGCATATCGAGTATGAGGTTGGAGAAAAAGTGTTCTTAAAGGTGTCACCGTGGAAAGGAATCATCCGCTTTGGAAGAAAGGGCAAGTTGAGTCCAAGGTTTATAGGACCGTATGAGGTGCTTGAGAGAGTTGGACCAGTGGCTTATCGGTTAGCTTTGCTTCCAGACTTGGCACGCATCCACAATGTGTTCCATGTGTCAATGTTGAGGCGCTACCGTTCAAACCCTTCGCATGTGTTATCTTCAGAGGATGTTGAGGTTAATACGGTTCTAACCTATGAAGAGGAACCGATAAGATTGCTTGACAGAGGAGTCAAAGAGCTTAGGAATAAGTGTATCCCTTTGGTTAAGATGCTTTGGAGAAACCATGGAGTCGAGGAGGCTACGTGGGAGGTCGAAGCGGACATGAGGTTGCTCTATCCGCACTTGTTTTCCCCAGGTAAATTTCGAGGATGAAATTTTCTTTAAGCATGAGAAAGTTGTCACGACCCGAGTTTCGGAACTCGGAGTCGGGTTAACCCGAGAGTGTGGGCCTCATTGTTGGGCTTTTGGGGCCTTGTTGGGTCAAAGGCTTGTTGTTGGGCTTGGGTTTGAAGGATGATTTGGGGGTAGTTTGGTAAATGGCTAATTGGATGATGGAAAGGAGAAAAGAGGTGTTTAATTTTCTATATTTTTGCAGAGAAGATATCACCTTCTCTTTAACTCCTTCTTCATCCTTTCTCCACCCATTTCTTTCCCCAAGCACCATCATCAAAGGTTGTTTTTTTATAGTCAAGCTTGTGAAATCCCGTTTTAAGGTAAGAGGTTTTTTTTTCATCTCAAAAAGATCTATCTTTCAAGGTAAGAGTTGTTTTAAATGGTGGAGGTAAGGTTTTAGTGGGAGTTTTTATGGAAGAACGAGAATAAGTTTTGGGTAGGTTTTAGGATGATTTTAAGTTTGTTTTAGCTTCCTTAAATCATCTTGAATTTGTTGTAATCGTTTGGTCCTCTTCTTTGTAGTTGGGGAGCAAGGGGAGCCATCAAGAGGCTTGGGCAAGGAGAAGGTTTGAGGGCTGGTTGTGGGGCTTCTTCAGCCCGTTTTTGAGGTTGGTACACTCCTAAATCTTTTGCATTTCATGTGCATCATCGTTTTATCATGCTTGTTTGATTGTGTGATGGTTTGGCTAGGATAGGGCCTTTTCATGCTTTAATGGTGTTTTGATTTATGGTTGTTGATAATGAGTAAAATTGGTTAGAAACTCACTTAAACTACTTCATAAATGAGTAGGAATGATTTGGGACCGATTGGACTAGTTTGATTAAGGTTTTTAAAATTTTTAAAGCTTGAAACCTGCATTTCGTGTAGGGGGTATCGATACACGGGCTACCGGTATCGATACCCCTGAGAGAAAAGTGATCGTTTGGGTAAGAGTATCAAACCATGGTTCGATACCGGGTCCTCTAGTTCATTAAAGGCATCGATACCAGTATCGATGCTGGAGGGTCCTCTTTCGTTGACTTTGGAAATGTTCAAAGGGTATCGATACCAGTATCAATACCCATGTTTCGATGCCTTCTTTGGGTGGGTATCGATGTAGGGTGTTTCGATACCCCATATAGGAGTATCGATACCCCTATGAACTTTTGTCAAGATATGAAGTAGATGAGGTTCGATAAGGATAATTAAAGGTAAATATAAATCATAGATCAATGGAACCAGTTGTAAATCTTTGTTGATGGGTTTGCCTCAAAGGTTAAGTTAGTAAATCGTGATAAGTGTCTTAATATGAGAATTATGTTGCATGCTCGGTTTTGGCTTGGTTGATTAGTATTTGGTGTAAGATCCTAGGTGGATCATCTTGTGTGGTTTGAGTTATTGTTTGGTGGGATCCAGATACCCAATGAGTGATAGTGTTGCAACACAACGAAGACCATCCGATGCGAGATTTCGGGTGATGTATCGAAGACCATCCGATGTGAGATTCCGGGTGATGACTTTGCTCGATGTGAGATTCCGAGCCCCACTCGATGTGAGATTCTGAGTGAAGACTCGATGCGAGATTCCGAGTATATTAGCTCGATGTGAGATTCCGAGTAGCCCGATGTGAGATTCCGGGACGGGTGAATTCCCTAGTGTCGGGTTGACAGTGGGCCTCACTCTTGATTTGTTTACTTTATGCGTTGGTTGCGTTGGCATGTCATATCATCATGTTATCTTATCTCGCATGTTATAGTTATAATACACTTGAAAGCACAGTCGATAGGTTGTGTACCCACTGAGTTTTCATAGCTCAGCATTTTGGAATTTGTTTCCATGCGTAGGTAAGTAGACGGACGTTCGGGCGGACGTGGCGGAGCACCATTATTTCGAGACTTCAACATTGACCGGTTGGTAGAGTACAGTTACTAGATTATTTGGGCTATATATTCGTAGGACCATTGTTGTAATTGTAACTCTATTTATTTAGTTGTAAGGTCAAATGTTTTATTATTTGTATTTTGGAGCTCCGATGTTATTTTGAGTTGTTAAATCACTTTGGATTTTAAATATCGTTTTAAATTATGTCTTATATCATGCTTTGACTTGAGTTTGACTTTGAAATTTTATGGACACAGGTTTGGTCTTATAGCCCAAAAGTGGCATCCGAGTTGGGGTGTTACAGCTATAATGACTTTAACTGACAGAGGTATCAAAACTCCTAGTCCTAGTATCGATACCGATGTGACGAAAAGAAGGGGTATCGAAACACCTAGTCCCGCGTTTTGATACTACCATGACCCCGTATCGATACGATTTGAAAGTGTAAAACTTTGTACCGGTACCAAAGTCAAATGTATCAAAACACATGTCTGTTTTTATCAAACTATTTCGAAACCAGTTCATGTGGTTTCGATACCTAGGCTAATTTTTCCAAAAAACCATCGTGTTTTAGCCTAGGTATCGATACCCTATGAACATGTATCGGAACCTCTGCCCAGAAAATACAGATTTCACATGTTTCATGCCATAACCGAAAACTAAGGTTCTCTAGATGCATATAAGACCCTATAGGCATGAACCACATTTCAAACATTAACTCTAGATGCTTACTTGCATAATTTCATATATAAAACACATGGTTCACAATATGATTCAAACATAAAAGAACATAGTATAACATGCTTCATAAGTCTCATCAAAACTCAAATACTCAACATATAAAGGTAACTCAAACCAATATGTCCAAAAATAGAATCCATACTCAAAAGTTCTCTATTCCATTGCTCTCAACTACCTAGGTTCATAATTTAAGAAAAAGCCTACTTGACCTAAATTAAATACTAAAATAGGCACGTACGACGTCTTTGCTTTCCGGTTGCTTCCAACACTTACTTATCTGTACTGCAGGGAAAAGGAGAGAGGTTAAGCTTGAAGCTTAGTGAGGGTAATAAAACATTTAAAAATATCACTTGCAATGCAACATATAAATACTCAATTTTATCAAGACAAAACATGTCATGCTTCCTTAAAACAATGTAAACATGGCTATCAATGACAACAGTAAAACCAACAAGTGTTAACAAAAATCATGGCTCACATGTCAACATAAATTACCAGTAAATCACTTTTAAAATTTATATCATACTTCCAAAGCAAAACAAGGCTAACATACTAATCACCTAGAAAAGCCTAAAGTTCACATAACACTTGCATTTACAAAATGAAAACATAATTTATATTGGTGCTAGTGATCCGATTCGTACTACTCCAAAAAATTAGGATAAACGGGCAACCGCATGTTAATACTACTCCTAGAGCATGCGCATGTTGATACTAATCTCAATATGAATTATCTCACCTTGGTGCCCGGTGAAAGTATTACTCCTATCAACCCGGATGTGACAGTATTACTCCAATCACACAACTTTAGACTAAAAGCCAAAATGCAATACACAAGGAATATCACAAGTACAAATTTTGAATGTTTATAGTGCACTCTAAACCCTATTGATCTATCAACTTATCTCATAAGGTTCATCACTTAACTAGCCAATATATTATCAAGACCAATGCTCAACTTAGTTCAAAAAAGAATTAAACACATGCATCCCATTATTTCAAGTTTCAAAGCATAAACCGATAAAATCACATTTATCTCATTTTAAAGTAAAACAATGGGAACATCATTTTTATATCTAAACTTCATAAAAACAGTAACATGAACATTAAATCATCATGCATAAACATCTTTGCAAAATCAACAATAAGCATGACCAAGTTTATAGTAAAAACATAGAGTAATATGGAACTATTTGAGAAAGCTTAAACCTTTACTTACTTCCGAGTATAGGGAGGTTTTCAAACCTTACCTACACTCTCAAACCTCTGTAAAATAAGTTTAAAACACTTTTGAAGCAACTACTCTCATAAACCACTCACCGAAAATCGTTACTTGCTCGCCAAGCCACCGAGATGAATCGAAACACCTTCAAATACGATCTCCTAACTCTTGTCCTGTTTCAAGAATCAAAACCAAGGGGTTTAATGTTCTTAAACACACAAAAGAAACCCTTAAGTCGGATCCCTACACAACAGCCCTTAAAACTTAACGAAACCTTAACCGAAAACTTTTCGAAACACACCAAACTTCACCTAAGCCTAAAGGAAGGGATTATATAATTAAAACATGTTATAAACATTCTAATACATTCAAAATCATGAATTTAGGATCCCAAAATAGTGGATCAAAACCCTTGAACGAAAATTTATATTTTTGCCGAAAAACAAATTTTTATGAAATTGAAGGATTAAAACAAATACTACAAGCCAATAACTTTAGAATTTCTGTAAAGAATTTATTGTTCTATATTATTGATGAAATCTCACCTCCAAAATTGATCCAATCGCTTTCCGGGTTTTTAAACGAGAAAAAGTTATTATAATTGATGAAAATAAAATTAAATAAAAAAGAATAGTTTTTTACCTTGAAAATTTTTTGAACGGAAGCCTTGAATGAGGGGAAACGAAAATATGTAGTTTAGGTTTTGTTTTTAATGTAAAAAGGGTTTTTGGTTTAAATTAAATTGGATTTAATTAAACTATTTGAGTTAAAATAGATTTTGGGCTTAATTAAATAAAATTTGGAAACCCTAGACTAGCTCGGTTTATAATTGTATCAAAGCCCCTTAAAGATTCAAATTTTTGGCTTGTTTTATAAAATTGTCTTCCAATTTTCAATTTTTACAAAATGGTCACTAATTTCAAAATCTTAGGGATTCAAGGGTAAATTTTCAAAATTGATTTGAAAAAATTCAAATATATATTAAATAAGAATTTTAGGATATTTTTCTTCAATTTATTTTTATTTGAAACTAATTTTTAAATATTTAATCCCAAACTAGGCTATACCGGCTAAACCGGTTCACTAACTTCTAAGCCCATTTTTGGGGCGTTACACCGAGGTAACATAAAATGGTACAAGAAATATAAAGATTTGAGTATGTACACAAATTACTACAAAATATACACATGTCTTTACAAAAATTGTAAAAAAACGAATTTTTTACAACTACTCATCATGGCATATAAAGGCTCAACTTAATGTAAGGATTTATGTTCATATATAATTTTCTACAAGAAAACATAATTTGGTAGAATAAAAGTAAGGATTTATGTATGTGTACAAATCAGTACAAAGTATACAAAAATCCTTAAAAATGTTGTAAGAAAAAATATATGTACCGAATTTCTTACATCTAATCACCATGGCTCAAAGGGACTTTAATTAGTGTAAGGAGTTGTTTACATACACAATTTTCTATGATAAAACATAATTTGATAAAAAAAATATAAGGATTTGTTTATGTACACAAATTACTACAAAGCATACATTATTCCTTACAATGATTGTAAGAAAAATGGTATGTACCGAATTTCTTACGCCTACTCACTATGACCCAAAGGGGCTGAACTAGGGATGGCAAATGAGCGGGGCGGGTACAGATACCTCCTCCCCCATATCCATATCCACCTAAAATTTTTATATCAACCACCTACCCATCACCCATGGTGGGTATAATTTTTAAATCCACACCCGCCTATGCAGGTACATTCTTAAATCCATCCCTACACCCACCAGTCAAAACGTATCCGCTTGTACATGCCTACAAACAACTACTAATATCGAATTATGTAAAAATAAATCATAGACTTTTATAAAAAAGTGTAAAATTTTGCATACTTTATTGACTGATTAAATGCATATATAACATATTTACACCTATATAAATTTAACTACATCTAACTAACTAACGATAAGTAATTTAACTAAAACATATTTTTACCGATATAAATTCTACTTAACTACAACTAAATAATATATATAGCTAAATAACTTAACTAAAACATATTTACACTTTTATAAATTTTACTTATCTATCGATTATAAATTTTTAACCTGATTAATTCAAGCATGACCATAAATCATCAGTTTTTTAAAGTAAATTAATTGAGTTCAAAGTCTACAGACTTAAAGATTAAATAAATTTTAAAAGAAATTAATATCTTAGTACATAAAATACCATAATAAAAGGCATAATCAAAGTCTAAATAGAAATGGTTCAAAATTCATATGGCGGACGGATGCGGAGCGGGTGGATACGGTACCCATCACCTACCCACTACCTATGATGTTTATGAATTTTTACATCCACACACTCCCACTACCCACCAAACTCATACCCATACCCATTCTAACTGGTGCGGGTGCGGTGCGAAATCCGCAAAGTTGTACCCGTCTGCCATCCCTAGGCTCAACTTAGTGTAAAGATTTGTGTATATATAATTTCTTAAGAGAAAATATAATTTATTACAAGAAATGTAAGGATTTTTGTATGTACACAACTTACTACAATTGTTAACGCTCTAAAAACGTATAATTTATGCCCTTTCACTTAAGGTTTTGTTTCATTTCAAGTTCATTTGCATTGCATTTAGTTGCATTTCATGTGCATTTGCATTTAGATTGGGTTTTTGTTTTATTTTATCTTTTATTTTTAAAGATGTTGCTTTTAAGGGTATTTTGTTGGTGGTGATGTGTAGATTTTTAGGGCAAAGTTGAAAGAACGAAAGAGATGCTATAGCATATTTTTAAGTGTTGGATCGGACTTCAAGATGTTATAGCATTGTGGGCGGACAAAACAGAACGGAAGAAAGGACAAACCTGCAGCCCACTGTCCTCACGCATTTTCCCACGCCAACTGCACCTTTTTTGCAAATGTTGCACCGCACCTGCAGACCTGTATTTTGTTGTCATATTCTGCAGTAAATGTCAGGGAATATTCACTTGCACCATTAGGGCATAAAACCATAGAAGCCTCCTATAAATACAAGGGCAAGCCTCCTTCGACAAACGAGCAAGAGAAAAGGAAAAACAATAGCTAAAAAGAGCCACAAAAAGGAGCGAAATTTAAGAGAGAACGAGGAAGAAGAAAGAAGAAAGGAGGCCACTTTCCTTCATCTTCAATCTCAAGCCAAGCCACCATTGTTGGAGAGCTTCGAGCAAGGGATTTACGCGACTTCAAGAGGAGCGGCAAGCTAGGAAAGCTTCACGGCACATGCGTTTGGGGCTTCCTTCCTCTTCACTTTGCTTTACCTCTTTTCTTACCGTTGAAAATGTATTTCAAACGATGCAAGTTGAATAGTTTATCTTACCTAGTCATGAACTAACTTAGTATGGCTAAGGCTTGTTTAGGATGATCTTTATTTTGTTTAAATGAATGTTTACTATTTTCAGTGTTTATTTTAGTGTTTTTTTTCAAGAAAGCTAACACCTTTTTCATCTAAACCTTGGTTTGTAAGAGCATCAGGAGATAACCATAGCTAAGGGGTTCAGGAAGCTTAGATCTAGGGATAGACAAAGCTAGACCAACTTGAACAATGGGGTTACTGTGGGAGCAGAATCCTAACTCACCTTAGGGATAAGGAAGAGTTTAAACGACTAAAAAGGGTAGTACTTTATCAACATTAGAAGTGTTAGGGTTGAGACCGGGAGGTAATGCCTTAGCATTTTCAAGTGTTAGGCCTTCTAACTAGGGATAATGGAGGCATTTTTAGTAAACTCTGTCGAGCACTTATTAAACCCGTGGAACAGTAAGTTTTCAGGAGAACAGTGAATTCATTGCCATAGCAAGCCTAGCCTGTCTTAAACTTGAATATCTTCTCTATGTTGTGTTTGTGCAACTTTATCTATTACTCCATTATCAGTTTAATTCTAATGTATTTTGGTGACACTCTTCACTTCGCTCCAGCATTACTTGTGATGTTTTTATTTTGCTAAAGCATTTTGGTGACATTTGCAAAATTGCTTTAGCATATGCTCATACAAAGGATTATTTTATCTTTTGTGTATGTTAACTATTTTTGAAATAACCTACCCAATCCTCGTGGGAACGATCTCACTCACATACTTTATTACTTGTTCGATGTTTATACTTGCACGCAATTCAATCACACATTAGCACTTAAACTTCATGAGTTTGCAAGCAACAAGTTTTTGGTGTCGTTGCCGAGGATCGAGGCAATAGGCAATTTCAATAATAGTTTTCATACTTTCTATCTTTTTATTTTTATTTGTGTTTTGAGTCTTTTGTTTTTGGTTTAATCTTTGTTTTCTTTGTTTTTCTTTATAGGTTTTTGGTTAGTGGATGCCCAAAGTGAATCCTCGAGAATCTCTCGAACCATTTATTCCAGAAATCAAAAGGTATTTTAGACAAAGAAGGCGAGAGCAAAGAAAAACAATGTTGCCTGCTCAGGGTTTTCAGAATCAAAATGCTACAGCAAATGCTGAAGCTGTAGCGACACCAAGGGCAATTCGAGATCACCTAACACCGATCTTGGATGACCTCAATTCTGGGATAGTGACACCTGATATACAAGTAGCACACTTCGAGCTCAAACCAGTGATGTTTAATATGCTCAATTCGATCGGACAGTTTGGAGGATCTTCGCATGAGGATGCTCGACAATATATCCATGTTTTCTTTGAGGTTTGCGATTCATTCTGCCAACAAGGAGTGCACGAGGATGTATTGAAGCTCAAGCTATTTCCATACTATTTGAGAGACCGAGCTAGAGAATGGCTTAATGGTATTCTAGCCAGTTCGATGGAGTCGTTGACAGCTTTGTGCAAAAGCTTTTTGGCAAGGTACAATCCACCCAACATGAACACCTTATTGAGAAATGAGATAGCATCCTTCAGAAAAGGGGATGACGAGTCGATGTATGAGTGTTGAGATCGGTATAAAAGCTTGCTGAAAAGGTTTATAAACCACGATTTTCAAGACTGGAATCAAATTGTGATGTTTTACAATAGAGTCAATGCACCCACAAGGATGATGTTAGATGCTTCAACAAATGGGACATTGTTGGACAAGTCTCCTGAAGAAGCATTTGATATTTTGGATACAATGATTATCAGTTTCCAACTACAAGACTTGGCATGGGACAATGAACTCAAGGAAAGCTGGAGCTTGACGCGAACAATTCTGTTTCAGCACAACTTTCTGCTATCACAAATATGTTGAAGAATCTTCAACAGCTCAGTGAAGTACGAGATGCTAAGGCATTAAGTTGTGTGCATTGTAGTGGAAACCATTTTGATAAAGACTGTCCAACTCTTCACGAGTCTTCTCATTACGTTGGAAATTTCAACAAAAATTCCAACAACCCCTACTACAACACATACAACCCAAGGTGGAGACAACATCCTAATTTTTCTTGGGGTAATCAAGGACAAAATCAAGCTAGCAGCTCGGGTAGGCAGCAACCCATGGCAACACAAAAAGGAGTCCATGGCTTTCAAGGAAATATGTCATGGCAAAATGAGAACAAGGGAACAGTTCATCACCAAATTCACAACAATTCTTTAGAAGCTTCATTGCAAGAATTCACGAATTCGACGAAGGAGTTCATGACATCAACGAAGACATTATTGCAGGAGCATTGCACAACTATATCTAATCAAGGCAATCTATTGCAGACCCAAGGAATACTACTGCAAAGTCACAACTCTTCGCTGAGATCACTAGAGAGTCAAGTGGGTCAAATTGCTCAAACATTACAAGTGAGACCAAGAGGTAATCTGCCTAGTGATACTAAAGTCACTAAAAATCATGGCAAAGAGCAATGCAGCGTACTGACCTTGAGGATTGGAAGACAAATCAACACGGGGGATCAGTTTAAAAGAAAGGAAAAAGAAGAAACCCCCATTGAGGAGCAAAAAGAAGATGAGAAACAAGAAGAAAAATCAGCTCAAGAAGAAACTAGAGAAAAATTAAATACTAAGGCAGTTGGTGAGAAGTGTTCGGATGCTGCAGCAAAAGAAGCAGTACCATCGCAACCTTGAGAGGACGTAAAACCCCACCATCATTCCCTCAGCGATTAAAGCAACACAAAGAGGATCTCCAATTTTAAAAATTTGTAAGTATTCTGGACCAATTTCATATAAACATATCATTTTTAGATGCTATTGATCAAATGCCCTCATATGCAAAGCTTTTGAAAGATATTGTTACAAAGAAAAGAAAAGATAAGAATTTTGAAACAGTTGCCATAGCATCTAAGTTTTATTCTGGGAGGACTAAGCTTCCCATAAAGAGGCAAGATCCTGGCAACTTCAACATTCTATGCTCGATAGGAGACAATTTTGTGGGCAGAGCACTATGAAACCTCGGTTCGAGTGTGAAATTTGAATCAATTGATTTCTCTAAATTTATTCCTCTGAAACCATCATTATTACATGCTCCATCTCTAGAATTAAAATCACTGCCACCGCACTTAAAATATGTTTATTTGGGATCTCATAATACTTTATCGATGATTATTTCTTCTAGATTATATCCTAACCAAGAGCTTAGTCTTGTGAATTTATTATCTCAATATAAATAAGCTCTAGGGTGGACTATGACCGATTTGAAGGGCATCAATCCTACGATCTGCATGCACAAGATCCTGCTAGAAGAATTTCACAGCAATTCTGTTGAGCCCCAAAGAAGACTGAACCCAGCGATGAAGAAGGTAGTGATGACGGAGATTATCAAGTGGTTGGATGCAGGAATCATATACCTAATTTCTGACAGTTCATGGGTTATCCCTGTGCATTGTGTTCTTAAGAAGGGAGGCACAACAGTAATCACGAATGAGGACAACGATTTGCTCCCAACAAGGACAGTCACAGGCTGACGCATTTGTGTGGACTATAGGAAGCTGAACAAGACAACAAAGAAGGACCATTTTCCCTTTCCTTTTATCGATCAAATGCTGGATCAATTGGCGGAAAAGGCTTATTATTGCTTTCTTGATGACTATTCTGGGTACAACCAAATTGCTATAGCACTAGAGGACCAGGAGAAAACAACCTTCACCTGCCCTTATGGAACTTATGCTTTTCGAAGAATGCCATTTGGGTTATATAATGCTCCAACAACTTTTCAACGTTGCATGTTAGTAATTTTTTCAAACATGGTTGAAGAATTCTTGGAGGTATTCATGGACGATTTTTTTGTGTCCGGAGAAACATTTGAAAAATGCTTAGGCAACCTGGACAAATTATTGAAACGATGTGAAGAAGTTAACCTTGTACTAAATTGGGAAAAATGCAATTTTATGGTGACCGAAGGTACGATTTAGGGTCACAAAATTTCAAGCAAAGTAATTGAAGTTGACAAAGCAAAAGTTGAGTTGATATAGAAGCTACCACCTCCAAAAAATGTGAAGGGAATTAAAAGCTTTTTGGGACATGCTGGCTTCTACAGGAGGTTCATCAAAGACTTCTCAAAGATCTCTAAACCGCTCTGCAATTTGCTAAAGCAAAATCAACCCTTTGTGTTTGATGAAAGATGCCACAACGCTTTTGATGAATTGAATAAGAGACTTACCTCAGCTCCAATAGTAATACCACCCAATTGAACTGATCCATTCGAGTTGATGTGTGACGCAAGTGACTACGCAGTGGGCATAACACTAGGTCAAAGGCGAGGTAAACTCTTCCATGTTATTTACTATGCAAGTAGAACTCTAAATGATGCAAAAATTAATTACACTACCACCGAGAAAGAGTTACTTGCTGTAGTATTTGCCTTTGATAAGTTTAGAGCATATCTTATTGGAACTAGAGTGATAGTGCACACAGATCATTCTGCCATCAAATACCTAGTGACTAAGAAAGATGCTAAGCCTAGACTTATTAGGTGGATACTTTTGCTACAGGAATTTGATATTGAAATAAAGGATAGAAAAGGAACTAAAAATCAAGTTACAAACCATTTATATAGGCTAAAAAATCCAGAAAATTTAGGAGAGGATTTTGAGATCGAGGAAAATTTTCCCGATGAGAAAATTTTATATGCTACAGCATTACTTTGGTCTGCAAATATAGTTAATTTTCTTGTCAGTGGTATTTTGCCTCCTGATTTATCTAGCCAAGGTCGAAAGAAGTTCAAACATGATGCCAAATTTTTCTATTGGGATGAGTCATATCTATTCAAGCAATGTGCTGACCAATTGCTTCGACGATGTGTACCGGAAGATGAGCAAAAAGATATTCTGTTCCATTGTCATGCAGCATCATGTGGTGGGCATTTTGGTGGATCAAGGACTACTGCAAAGGTCCTTCAATCTGGATTCTACTGGCCCTCACTCTTCAAGGATGCTCAAGCATTTTTACAAGGCATGTGATAGATGTCAAAGAACCGGTAACATTTAGAGGAGGAATGAAATATCGTTGCAAAATATTCTTGAGATCGAGCTTTTCAATGTTTGGTGAATTGATTTCATGGGACGCTTTCCATCATCCTATGGTGATTTATATATCTTGGTAGCAGTGGACTATATGAGTAAATGGGTTAAAGCAGTTGCTACACCCTGCAATGACAAAAAGACAATTTTGAAGTTCCTACACCAGAATATATTCACAAGATTTGGAGTCCTCAGAGCCATAATCAGTGATGAAGGAACCCACTTCGATAAAAAGCTCATTGCTAAGGCATTGCAACATTATGGAGTCAGGAACAAAATTGCTACAGCATATCACCCGCAAACTAATGGTCAAGCTGAAATCTTCAATAGAGAAATCAAGCATATCTTTGAGAAGACAGTCAACACAAAGAGTAAAGAGTGTTCTCCAAAGCTAGATGAAGCTTTATGGGCGTATATGATAGCTTACAAGACTCCTTTAGGGATGTCTCCATTCCAGTTGATTTATGGAAAAGCATGTCATCTCCCCGTGGAGCTCGAGCACAAAGCTTATTGGGCCATTAAAAGCTCAATTTGGATTTTAAGCTAGCTGGAGAAAAGCGAATTTTGGAGCTAAATGAATTGGATGAGTTTCGATCCAATGCCTATGAGAATGCAAGGATTTATAAAGAAAAGACAAAGAGGTGGCACGATAAACATCTTTTGCCACGACATTTCTTAGAAGGATAACAAGTGTTACTCTACAACTCGAGGCTTAAACTTTTCCTAGGAAAGTTAAAGTCTAGATGGTTTGGACCATTTGTGATCCATAAGATTTATCCTTATGGAGCTGTGGAGCTAAATGAATTAGATGAGTTTCGATCTAATGCCTATGAGAATGCAAGGATTTATAAAGAAAAGACAAAGAGGTGGCACGATAAACATCTTTTGCCACGACATTTCTTAGAAGGATAACAAGTGTTACTCTACAACTCGAGACTTAAACTTTTCCTAAGAAAGTTAAAGTCTAGATGGTCTGGACCATTCGTGATCCATACGATTTATCCTTATGGAGCTGTGGAGATAAAAGCACTTAGTGGAGATCGAATCTTCAAGGTCAACGGTCAAAGGCTGAAGCTTTATAATGGAGCTCCGATTGTGCGTGACAAGGAAGACCCAAGCCTGCAAAATGCCTGAGCATTTATATCCCTAACTTTTATTTTCTTTATCATTTCAATTCCAGTTTCAATAAAAAGTAGGTATGTTTATTTTTATGCTACTTTTTTATTTCTTTTGTCCCTATTCAACATGTTGTTTTTGAAGGTACATTTTCTGAGTACTGTACGAGCTGTGAAACACAAGGACTATGTGCAAGGGCAGTCTGCGCACTATGCACAGAGGCAGTCTTTACAAAAGCTACAGTTTTGGAGGGAAGAATTTTGGAATTATTTGAATTGGGCCAAAAAGAAGGAAGAAGATAGGCCCTTGAGAATGTATTCGGTTGAATTCCAAGGAGAATGGGAAGATTTTGGTTACAATTGAACCCCATTTTTCACCTATTTACTTTTTCATTAATTACAAAACCTTTTCTCTCTCCCACTCACCATCAAATTAACCCTCCATCACACCTTTTTCCCCTTTCCAATAATCATAGCCGTCCAATCTCTTACACCCTCATCATTATTTTTTTTACCTTCTCTCTCTCTAAAAGAAATTAAATCGTCTTCTCTTTCCCAAAAACTCATCTCCCATGCGAGACCTATTGAGATACGCAAGTTCGAAAATGACGCAGCAAAAGACTGCTTCCAAAAGATCAAAGGAAGAATGATACATCAAGAGAAGGGCTTTATCTATGACATAGCCACCTTTCAAGACCTTCTGGAACAAGTCGTTGCTATCGTGAAGCACCACAAGTGGGAAACCTTCGCTCGCCACTTTGGTGCTAAGAAGGATGAAAAAGCCATAAATGTGTCGCTGGTAAAGGAGTTCTATGCCCACTTTACAAGACCGGGGCAACAAACAGTCTATGTTAGAGGAGATGTCATCCCTTTTACTGCCAAGCATATCAACGAGTTCTATGTTAGAGGAGACCATATTTCCTTCTGAAGAATCTCTGCATTGATGGAACAGAGTGGGACGAGGCGAACACAACATTCTACCGCACTTCCTTGAAGCCGGAGGGAAATATTTGGATGTATTTCATAAAGCAGAACCTCATGCCAACTAGCCACACCGCCATGGTGAATCTTGCACGGTTGCAACTCTTGGATTCAATCTTGAAAAAGTGGACAATCAATGTGGGAAAGATTATTCTAGAAGAGGCACATGTCGCGCTAAAAAAGAAGCAAAGCCCTCTTGTTTTCCCTTACCTAATCATAACTCTCTATAGGAAACAGAGAGTGTTCGAGAACGATGAATATTACAAGGTAAAGGGGAGACAATGAATTGCTCTGAAGAAGATTCTTGAATTGATGGGCATGGAAAAAAATGCTCCAGCATCTGGAGAGCCTTCTGCTCGACCGAAAAATGCTACAACGAATCTCAACGCTTTGTCTGCTACTGTCGAAAAGATACAACTGCAACTACAACTGGCAGACCTACATGGCAAGTTCATGACATACATGAACTATGTCTAGAAGAGGGATTTGGTCCTCTAGTTGAACCTCCGAGATTTATTGTCTAATGGTGGATACAGCTTACCCGACTTCCCAGCTCATATATTCCGCGAAGATGAGCCAAAGCCCATTCCTCCTCAGCATACTCTGCCGCCGCAACAGCAATATCAGCAAACTTCACCAGTGCACGAGCATAACCCAGCCCAGCAAGAACAAGAAAAGACTCCTACAACATCAACAATAGCACAATCCCTTGCCGCATCTGCTACAACATTACACCAGGTCCCAGTCGGTCCTTCGGTACCAACCAAGGACAAGGGAAAAGGATCTGCCACTGAATCGAAGACCTTTGGGGACTAGAAAATACAAGTAAGCAGTGTAGAGGTCCCTCTTGCTGATCCATTTGACGCCCCCATCCCACGCCGAAATGTGAAGCGTAATGCTGGACGATGCGCTGCATTCGGTGTGGAGAAGGAGAGAACCCCCGATGCCGCAACAGTACGCGAGGCCAAGGACGCAGAAGACCAACCCGAAGCTGAAATCACTCAAACTGACCCATCGCCATCGGAGCAGCCTGCGAAAAGACTTAAGCGCATGGCTACGAGGAAAATAAAACCCGCAAAGAAGTAAGCATCTTTACTTTTTCTTTTTATTTTTGCATATCATTTCATTCTAGTCGCATTGAGGACAATGCTAACCTCAAGTTTAGGGGTAGTATAGTCTTTGCTATAGCGTTTTCATTTCATTCTGCATACATGTAAATTTGCTACAACATTAGATTCAATTTAATACAGCTTTTAGGATTAGAATAAATGATTTCCAATGATGAGAAGTTTAATGCTTTTGAACTGAATCGTAGAAAATATTGAGAAAAAATAGAACTAAATTAGGACTTAATGCTTTGGAATTTTAAGATACATGATTGTATGTTTCCTATGCTTAAGTGGTAGAAATTTTCTAGAGAACTTAGAATCTATGCCTTAGTTCAAAAAGAAAGTAAACTTCTTTTTTTTATAAGTAAAAAAAAAAAAGAGAAGAGATAAGAATAAATGCTTTAGCATAAAATTGTAGAAAGACGTTCCTCTATGAAATAGTTAGCTTAACTCTGAACATAAATAAATAATGCTACAGCATATGAGCGAATGAAATTTGTCACGGGATGACTCTACCTACTAGCTTGGGGGTGAGATGTTTGCTCCATACTCACCTAGAGTTAAGGATGGTAGTAATGATGAGCTGACACCCTTCGAACCAGTTTATAAAAAAAAAGTAGCATGAGAGTAATTTTAAGAACTAGGGTATAGTGAATAAGGGAACTTAGAATTTTTATAACTGTTAAGCATAGGCTAGATACAATCCCGGCACACATGAAAGGCATCATGTCTAAGTTTAAGTTCTTGAACTTCTCAATATCATATAGTCTGCTACAACATTTTCAATCTAAGGATTGATGTTCTTCTTAAACCGCTGTCAAGGATTGAAAGTAATGTCATAGCATTTTTATATGTCATTGCTTGAGGACAAGCAATATCATAAGTTTGGGGGGGTGTTAACGCTCTAAAAAACGTATAATTTATACCCTTTTACTTAAGGTTTTGTTTGATTTCAAGTTCATTTGTATTGCATTTAGTTGCATTTCATGTGCATTTACATTTAGATTAGGGTTTTATTTTATTTTCTCTTTTATTTTTAAAGATGCTGCTTTGAAGGGTATTTTGTTGGTGGAGATGTGCAGATTGCTGGGGCAAAGTTGAAAGAACGGAAGAGATGCTATAGCATATTTTTAAGTGTTGGATCGGACTTCAAGATGCTATAGCGTTTTGGGCGGACAAAACAGAACGGAAGAAATGACACACCTGTAGCCCACTATCCTCACTCGTTTTTCCAGGTCAGCTGCACCTTTTCTGCAAACGTTGCACCGCACCTGCAGACCTGCATTTTGCTGCTATCTTCTACAGTAAATGTCAGAGAATATTCCCTTGCACCATTAGGGCACAAAACCCTAGAAGCCTCTTATAAATACAAGGGCAAGCCTCCTTCGACAAACGAGCAAGAAAAGAGCAAAAACAGTAGCTAAAAGAGCCACAAAAAGGAGCGAATTTTAAGAGAGCACGAGGAAGAAGAAAGAAGAAAGGAGGTCACTTTCCTTCGTCTTCAACCTCAAGCCAAGCCACCATTGTTGGAGAGCTTCGAGCAAGGAATTTGCGCGACTTCGGGAGGAGCAGCAAGCTAGGAAAACTTCAAAACACATACTTTTGGTACTTCCTTCCTCTTCACTTTGCTTTACCTCATTTCCTCCCTATTGCAAGTATTGTGTGAGATATATATTTTCGATTGGGGAAGGTGTGGGACAATAAAGGGCAAGAGGCAAGCTATGGTCCAAGGTGAGTCAAGAATGTTTGTAGTTAACCTTCACCGTATATGGTGTGATTGTGGTCAATTTCAAGCATTTAGATACCCCTGCTCCCACGCACAGGCCGTATGCATGCATATTCATATGGACCCTTTTATGTTTTTGGATCCGTGTTATAACTTGCATAATATTGCCAATATATACCGAAATCAGTTCAACACGATCCCAAACAAAGATTATTGGCCAGATGATCCAATAAACGAGGAATGGTTACCCAATCCAAATCTTAGTAGAAAGTTGAAGGCGCGACCGACATCAACTCGAATTCATACCAATATGGATGACGCAGACATAAGAGAAGGGGCATTCAAATCATGCATTGCACGCTTTGTAGAGGACTCAGTCACAGTCGAAACAAGTGTCCAAATAAATCACATATATATGATAAATAATTATAATGGGACTGCCTGTTTACTTTCAATATGTATGATCCATTTTGTTGAAATCAAATACGAACTTATTAAAAGGAATCGAATTATTTAATTAAATTATTTAATTTCTATTTAAATATTAAATGGTAATTAAATTAAAATGGTAATTAATTAAGATTTAATTAATTAAAATTTATTTAATTAAATTATTTTTTCAAATAAAATGCGAATAAAAAAATGATGATAAAAATTTCACTCACCCAAATCACTTAATATTATTAAAGCAAAATTCTCAAGTACATTATTTTCTTCGCCTGCTGGGTAATTCCTGTCGATGTAAAGAAGATGTTTGGTCGTATCGTCTTGGAGGTTGAACCATTCTTTGTAGTTGATCTGGAGTTTGTTCATCGTTAAAAAAGGTGGGGTTCCACACATATCTTCAAGATTGTATGATGGGCTACTAATAGTCAGATTACTAGTAGTAGAGGGATACTGAAATTGGGGTATGTATCCTCCATCATCAGTGAATGTTGGTTGATAAGCTGTCGTGTCCCCAAATGTCGATTGTTCCCAATTACAGGGTGTATGGGGTTGCACTGGAGACCACGAAGAATCCATGTTATTTTCTTCTTCTGCTGGTTCTTGAGAACATTGACCTTGACTAGACTTTTGTGATAATTGAATATGCTTCAAATAACGCGGATCTTGAATTCATTTATTGGCATCTTCAACAGATACAATAAATGATTTACCATTTTCAGAATACCAAGAATAATACTCTAAATTAAACTCAAAATCAGTAGCTTCAATTGAACACAAATTATCTGCCCACCGCGTGTATCTTTCCTCCCAACAGGAAACAAAATATCCTTGCTTATGAGCCCACGCCACATCGAATCTGCCTTTATGCACCGTATGTATATGTTCAATAGATGGTGGAGCTATAGGAATAGGCTGATGAAAATTAAATTGTCGTAACACTCTATCAGCACAATGATACTCTACAATCGAAAAATGGATCAAAGGTACCACTGCACCCCAGAATGTACGACATTGAAGGACAACTGCTTGTATGCACGCTTCAATTGTTGGATCAACGTAAGGCAACTAATTAAACTGTGAAAATAATTATAAAATTAAAAAATATATAAAAATTAATTAGTAAAAAATGGATTACAATACCTGATTTTTTTTCTAACAGTTTGAATTTTTATTTTTATATCTCTAACATTGTTATGTACAACACCCGCATTCCTCAACTTATGTCGCCATCTGTAAATATAAAAAAATATATATAAAAATTAAATCAACATAAAAGTTATATATATGACCACTTTTAATTACAACATTACCTTCCAGCCAGCGGGAAATCCATATGTACGGGAGCTTCGACAATTGGAGTTAAATAAGACAATCTATATCATGCCCAAGACTGTAGTAAGATTTGATACCCCCATATCTTAATTTTTTTCTCCCCAATCATTATTACGGTCTTGCACATTTTATGGTATAAGAAACACAATATTACAGATCCCCAACTGTAGTTAACAATTGTGCTCAAATCAGCTAACATTGGCAGGTACTGTGTGTGAACCAAATTGCTAGATGCATCTGGCATTAAAATCCCACCAATGATTTGCTTGATATATGCTCTATTTGCAAACACAATTTCTTCATGACTAGAGCTCTCACTTACAAAAAATTCATTTTGTAACCATGAAATTCTTAAATGAAGATCGTTTACACATCCATCTGGAGGAATTTTGTCGAGATATTGCATACAAACATCAGCTACTCGATAATTGTTGTGTCCCACCAATGGATTCTCATTTATTGGGACACCTAGCTGTACAGCTACATCTTCAAGAGTTATTGTACACTCACCAAATGAAAAGTGAAAAGTGTGTGTCTCGGGTCTCCAACGTTCAAGCAAACCAGTGATCAACCCGGGCATAATCTTAAAACCAGAAGGAAGGAAGCATTATAAAAACTAAAAAGTTGTAAATAATGAACTATTGCTTCCGGAGGTTCTTTGATCTTCACTCCTCTACGACGAATAGTATGCTCGAAACCCTATTAAAATTGAGTATAATTAATTATTTAACGTATTAAAGATAACCAGATAACACATAATAAATTTTGTAAATAATTTAATTACTTCTTCATCATGAATATGAGATGAAATATGTTCGTGGTCACGATATAATAGAACTCCTTCAGACGTCATTTTCAAATAATCTGTAAAAAAGAGAAGATAAAAAATAGACAATATTATATTCGAATTAAACACAAAATTAAATACCTTAAACATTCAATTAATAAAATTAAACAATAAATTAATAAATTAAACAATAAAATTAAAATTACATAATAAAATTATATAAACTAAAAACGATCATTAAAATATAACATAAAAAATTTATCAATCCATAAAAATAAAAATACCTTCGAATTCTTCAAGTTTACGTAAAAATTCTTTCACTCAAATTTCTCTCGTGCAAACACACTCCTCTACTCAACTTAAATCTACAACACCCACCTAAACCCTATATATAAGCTGATTTCGATCTAGGCCAATAATTCACCTTGTATTATCTTTAATGTTCAGCCATCACGTAAAGGCCCTGCATGCAGGCAGCCTGCCAACGCCATTTGCAGGTGGCGACCTCCCATCTCTCACAGCGCTGAATGCGCTGAAGAATCAGCACTCATTTTCACTATTCGGTTGTTGATTTTAACTGTTTACCCAACGCCTCCTCGAGGTGGCTTTTGCGTGTCAAAAGTGCGCAATTGGTGCAAGTGGACACATCGCAAGTAATAAAGTGATCAGTATAATCGTGTATCGTCTCCACAGGGATTGGTCTACTTAATATGCCTCCTTCCTCTTCTTGCTCTGTAAAAAGAAATAAAATAAAGACACATGTAAATTTGGTTTTGATGAAACTAAATAAATTGAAATAAAGAAAACTAAGAATAAAGATGAGATCTGATTAAGAGAGAGGGCAGGATCCAATTGCGTTGTATTATGGATTTGATTGACTTGTCTCTGTCCAATGCAATTGTACATCACTACCTCAGCAATACTGCAGATTATTGCCTTGGCAGCAACGATACTTGTCCGCCGCGGAAATCCCTTGCTCTTTGGTGGACTTTATCAAAGTTCGGCAAACTGTCCTTGGATGACTCCACTTATCCCTAAGTCGAAGTACTGTTGATGACTAGTCATTGATGATACCTCCCGGCGTGAATCAATTATACCCACCAACCAATCTCACACTTCTTTTAGACGCTGAAACTCTTAACCTATCCCTAGGCCGAGTTAGTATTTCGCGATTGAAACACCATACTTATCCCTTTCGTGAATCTAACTCTCCTGAGTCTAGATAAATAGATTACTTACAAACTTCTCTCCCAAGCTTGAATGCAAGAACAAAGAATGGCAAAGGATAAGCAAACCTTGATAGTTTTATTGCATTGAAACAAAGAACAAAGTACAATCTCCTCTCACAAGTACTTGACAACCTTCACCTAAACCCTAAGAAAACTTAGAACATAATTTGAGAGAAAGAAAACAATGAGTCTTAAGGTGAACTCTCTAAGAATCGGCTCTCCTATTCCCTTAGACAGCTAGGTCTTATATAGGCTTGGCCTAGGGCAAACCTTTCCTAAGTAGAATATAACTTGGAGTAGGGAACAAGTCATGTACATAAATAAAATATTTCCAAGTTTATTTCAACTAAGAAGCTTTCCCGCGTGGCCTTGTCTTGGGCTTTTCCTCGTCTAACCAGCTCCGATCCATGTGCTGCATGTCCAGAAACGTCCCTTGTATTTTTCTCTTCCAATCGCCTACAGTATCGCTTCCTGTCTTTCTGCTGCTGCCTCGGCATCAGGTCCTGCCTCGGCCATGTTGCTGCCGCGGCAATAGTTTATCCTGCACAGATGTAAAAATGCAGTAAAACTTGCCTTTTCTCTAAATATCATCTTTATAAGCATAACTTCTAAATATATCATATTAAATATATGCATTGGTCCGAGTGGGTGTAAATTTAGATGCTTAATGCCTAGAAAAGATGTAAAAAGTGATAGTGAGTTGAGCACTTATCAGTGGCGACGCTGAAATCTCTCATGCAGACTGATTTTCATGCATGCCACGTTGACATCTCTTATATTGCTCAACAGTGAGCCAATAGTGAGCCGGTTGTAATAAAAGTGCTTCAACGCCACCTGCAGGTGGCGTTTCCCTAGATGCACCGTAGAAAATGGCCTAGATTCCCAAATATCCTTTGGGGATCCTTATTAACCCAATAAATAATTGGGAGGGAAATATTTGCCAAATTTTGCCTATTTAAACTATACATTTTTTTCTAAAATAGGTGTTTAATATTTTTTTTCGGCTGAAATAAGTGCTTAAATTAAACATTTTTTTTTCTGAAATAGGTACCTAATATTTTTTGGCTGAAATAGGTGACTAAAGTTTTATTCTTAGTGTTTTATGGTAACACCTTTAAAATATTTATTTAACTTATAAATAGATGTTCAAACTATACATTTTTTCCCTGAGATAAGTGCCTAATATTTTTTTGGCTGAAATAAGTCTCTAATATTTTATTTCGTTAATGTTTTAAGATAACACTATTAAAAACATTTTATTTAATACATCTAACTTTCATATGCTACTAATTTATTTTAATACACGAATTATATATATTTTTATTTAACTTAAAGTTTCGAAAAGTTTAAAAGAGTTTAAATTAAACAAATTTTTATATCAAAATGTTTTTTAATATTATATTTTATATTTGTATAAAATTTTGAATTCACGTTATATTTTAAAATTTTCTTCTATATTATTTTGTTCAATGTGTAAAATAGTTCGATGTGAACTTTATTTTATCTTACAATATTTTATTTTTCATATTGACCTTAGAAATTTAAAAGTAGTAACTTTACGTTAATATTAAAAGTAATAAATGTTTCAATGATCTAATATAACTTATTAATAAAAAAATATATAGTTTGAGCACTTATTTCAGTAAAAAAATATTATGTGCTTATCTCAGAAAAATATATAGTTTGAGCACCTTTTATAAGTTAAATAAATTTTTTAACGGTGTTACCTTAAAATACTAACGGAATGAAACTTTAGGCACCTATTTCAGAAAAAAATGTATAATTTAAAAATTTATTTCAGTCGAAAAACATTAGACACTTATTTCAAAAAAAAAATATTGTTTAAACACTTATTTCTAAGTTAAGCCTTAAATTTATGGGTCATAAAGTTCAAAAACATTAGACACTTATTTCAAAAAAATATATTGTTTAAACACTTATTTCTAAGTTAAATAATTTTTTTAACGGTATTACCTTAAAATACTAACGGAATGAAACTTTATGCATATATTTCAAAATAATGTATTATTTAGAAACTTATTTCAGCCGAAAAAACATTAGACACTTATTTTAAGAAAAATATTGTTTTAACACTTATTTATGCACTTATTTCAAAAAAATATATCGTTTAAACTCTAATTAATATAAAAAATAATAAACTAAGTGTTCAAAAACATCTTTTTGATGATTAATACACGTACAATATTAAAAATTGTTTTTAATGTTTAATTGAGCAGATGTTTTAACTTTTATTTGTTAATTAATTCAATCTTGATATTTTAGTTTAATTCAAAATGATTTTTATACGGATAGAAGTTAATAATCAACCGACATTATATTATTTTAATGACTTAATAAAATAATGTGTTAAAAGAAATAATATTTTATATAATTTTATAAAAATATTTTTTTAATTGGTGTGTTATTATATAAAATTTATTAATTTATTTATATGATAATATTATCGTAATATATATTATCATGTTAATTTATCACGTTATTTTAAATTATTTTTTTATTAATTAATTAACAATTTTCGTATATAAAATGATTATTTTAATATAAAATAAAATTAACCTAAAATAAAATATTATAATTTTAAACTAAAATACTATTAATTAAACGTTAGAGGATTTTTTTTTTGAATTATACATTTAATATATTCTTGGCATGGTGTCAAATGTCAAAAATCTTGACTGTGGTTATGTTACGGTGTATCAATTTGTAATTGAAGTTTCCATGTGCTACACAATGATTACAGACGGTGAAGATTCCTCGAAAAAATAGGTAACAGTGAATCATAATTCAGTTCGAATTTGTACGTATAACCAAATTAAGTATTAATTAAATTTTAATCGATTCAATCATAATTCACGATCAATCTCGTCACATTTAAGATTAATAATAATAATAATTTATCTTTCAACGACAAATTTTTGCTTATTTTAATTTTGAAAATTTTAAAATATTATATTTATAAATAGCTCACGAGTTTTACGAATCAAGTATTAAATAGTAGGGATGAGCATTCGGGCGAGTCGAGTCAAAAAATTTTGAGTTATTCGAGTTAAGTCAACATATTTTACAATTTGAACTCTTTTTCAAATTTTTTCGATTCGAGTCGGTTTTTGCGAGTTCTAGTCGATTCGATTTTTCGAGTATATGTATAAATTTTAATTGCACTATTTATAATATTATTGTATATTTTGATTCTAATTTAAATGACTCTATCTTTATATCTACATACATATTTTTTTCATATTATTTTTTACATGTATAAAT
Organism: Abelmoschus esculentus; assembly: GCA_035048815.1. Taxonomy (NCBI): domain Eukaryota; kingdom Viridiplantae; phylum Streptophyta; class Magnoliopsida; order Malvales; family Malvaceae; genus Abelmoschus; species Abelmoschus esculentus. The sequence continues at coordinate 6,039,219 of JAUCBN010000063.1, read as the reverse complement.
AAGATTTTAAATTATTATTATTATTATCATCATCATCATCATCATCATCATCATCATAATAATAATAATAATAATATACCTTAGGTATGAATATGTCGTTTCATTAAATTACAAGTCTCGTTAAAAACTTTTTTCTTATCTATAAAAGGCCAAAACGAGATAAAAATAATAATAAATTAAATACAATAACATAAATACATAAACTAAAAAAATATAAAATAATTTAAATAATATAAATAAAAATTGTATTAAATAAAATATAAAATAAATATGAAAAGTCATCATATTGTAAAGAAATAAAAATTAAAAGGTAAAAATAATAAAAAAGAGAAGATAAGACTAAGATAAAACTGAAAATAAAACTACAAGGACTAAATGTGTAATTAGACCTTGGAAATTTTCGATTTTTTGATTTTTTTGAATAACTCGAACTTTGAAAATTTGAACTCGACTCGAAATTGAATTTTTTTTTAGTTATTCGATTTGACTCGAATAACTCAAATAACTTGACTCGAATAACTCGAAATTGAAAAAAATCGATTTTTTCGATTCAAGTCGAGTTTTGCTCACCCCTATTAAATAGTTTGGTTTGATTCAATACAAACTTGAATTAAGTTTGAACTCAAATCTAATCAAATCAAATATTAACCGAATCAAACTTAAATAACTTATAGTTGAGTGAAAATCGTATGTTTCTTTCTCATAATTCTCTATTTGTGCCTCCGCTTCAGATTAGAGAGTTTAAGGTTTAAGGTTAGGGGTTGTGATTAGGGTTTATAAATTGAAGGGTAAAGTGTATTTTTTAAGGTGTAGGGTTTAAGATATAAAAATAAAGGTTAAGGTTTAAAATTTAATTTTTAAAATTTTTTTAACGGAAGACATAAATGGAAATACGATAAAAAAGACAAAAAAATCTTATCCATTATAGTTTGTCTCGTCTTATTTATAACTAACTATTTATGATTTAGAGTGAAAGTTAAAAAAAATATTTTACGAAAAATCAAACCGTAAAACATTTTAAAATATATATAACTTAAATTAGATCGATAAAAATGAATTTTATTAATTTTACACGTACTGAACACTAAAAAATAAAAATATTTTGGGTAAACTACACGGATAGTCACCATATTATGGGGTTGGTATCGATCTGACCACAATGCTTTAAAAAGAATCAAATACACCGGTAAACTATTAATTTGGTATTAAAATAGCCATCTGCCGTCAAGGGAGTAACGGATTGATGACGTGGCAGTTAAATATAAAATGGAATAATTACACATTTAGTCCTTGTTATTCATACATTTTTATAATTTTAAAAATTATGACTAAATTATAAAAATGTATGAATAACAGGGACTAAATGTATAATTATTCTATTTTATATTTAACTGTCACGTCATCGGCCCGTTACTCCTTTAACGGCAAATGGCTATTTTAATACTAAATTAATAGTTTACCGGTGTATTTGATTCTTTTTAAAACATTATAGTCAGATCGATATTAACCTCATAATATGGTGACTATCCGTGTAGTTTACCCAAATATTTTTTCCCTACAACAAGTCAAAATTAAACCACCCAAATTCAAATCCCCTGCCAAGTTGCGAGACACATCACGTGAATGAATCAGGTACAACACAACACAACAAAAAAGCCCACTCTTTTATGAGCAGCAATTCACCACTCGGCACTCACAGTGAACTAAAAATCCCAACTTTCCTTTTCATATATTAAGACTGTTGCCTTCTCTCCTTTATTATTTTGGCTTTTATCTTCATTTCTCTTCAAAAATGAGAAATCTTTCCTTTCATCTTATCAACCCATGTTTAACCCTTCTTGTCCTAGCTTTGTTTCAATCCCAAACAGTTTTCTCAGCTCTGATAATGAGCTTGAGGAACCACCATAGCCACCCACAACATAGACGACCCATGTTCCAAACCAACCAAACCACTTGTGCATTGTTTGCAGGGACTTGGGTCCATGACGATACTTACCCATTGTACCAATACTCAAGCTGTCCCGCCATAGATGCTCAATTCAACTGTCAACTCTGTGGAAGACCCGATTCTGAGTACCTGAAGTATCGATGGCAGCCTCTCAATTGTCAGCTCCCAAGGTATAAGAATACTTGTTTGTTGCCCAGTTTGAGGTTGTTTATTTGTTGTCCGGTGTTCATTTCTGTTTTAGCATGTTTATGTCAGGTTCGATGGGGTTACATTTTTGTCCAAGATGAGAGGGAGAAATCTGATGTTTGTTGGGGATTCACTGGGAAGAAACCAATGGGAGTCTTTGATTTGTATGATTTTGGCCGGGGATCCACAAACCCAGACTCAGATGAACAGAGCAATGCCTCTCTCTACTTTCAAGTTCCTGGTCAGTCTTAGCAATCCTTCTTTCTGCTTTATTCCACTTCCTTAGCCTCTTAAAACTCTAGATTTAGTGAATGAAAAAGAAAAGAAGAAAGATTTGTACAGTGGTTACAGGCTGGAACCGACCTATTTTGGTTCAACTTTCTTCAAACTTTTCAAATCTGTATGTGGATCATGGACTCTATTGGACCGTAAACCCATATTGCTTTCTTTGTTTTCCTTTTCAATTACTAGTAATTATTGTTATATGATATGTATATCTAGGTCTGAAAACACAGCTATGGGTTTAACCTAAAAATAACTGTACATCATTTTATATTATGGTTCTTATATTTGTAAATTTGTCCGAGTAATAGAAAAAATGGAAATGGTTATTTTTTGTTACAATAAAAAAACTGTAAACTTTGCTTGGTGCACATAATTAAATGATATATCATTATTTGAAATATGATATGATATGTTCACTTTATCCATCTTAGTTTAACTTTAACTATTCGAACCCCACAATAGGTCTCAGCGAAAAAATGGATGATATTCATCTTAGGTGACTCGGGTTCAATCACTTCATCCTCATGGTATTTGATTGCATTGTTAAAGGGTTAAAAATGTGTATGAATAGATATTATCTTATACCCCTCGGGAGTAAATTTCCATTAGATAAAAGGGGTATATTTAGACAATAATTTCGATAAAAAAATACTTTAGGTACCTAAATGAAAAAGTTGGTATATTTTAAAGTACTTATATGTGATATAAGTTTTTTCGACTCTTACAAAAACTTGTACATTGTTGCACTAGTTCCACTATATAAAATATATGACCCAAATTTCTTTGGTAAAAAGGTCTATTTAAATATCTGAATCCAGACTTCCTTTGCACATAGAGTAGAAGCTTTTTTTTCTTTATATCTTTTTCATATGTAGATACTGTTATAAGCTTTTACAATTCATGGCCAAAAAGTCGTTTCAAGCACATTTCCTTACAGTAGTTGTCTGAGGGACCCAAACTGAGAATTATTTTGGAAAAAAAATCATGCCAACTAAAAGCCACTAGGACTAGCTGCTGTCTTTTTTCCCAAAGTTATATCTGTACTATTATTCTATCTTACTAGGTAAAGGATATGAGTAAATTTTGTTTAAATGAAAACTGTAGGAATATGGTTTAACCATGTCATATTTTCGAGCTCCATATTTGGTAGACGTTGATGTGGTACAAGGGAAGAAAATTGTAAAGTTGGACGACATTGCTGGAAATGGAAATGCCTGGCGAATGGCCGACGTGCTGATATTTAACACAGGCCATTGGTGGACTCATGAAGGGTCTCTCCAAGGGTAAGATAAAACTTTCTTTTGTGTTCATGAATAGTTTTCAATGAAGATTATCAAATGGGACTTTGTTTTTGTTTAATTTGAATGGTTTGAGTTATTTCTGGCCAGGTGGGATATGATTCAATCAGGAGGTAAATATTACCAGGACATGGATCGTTTGGTTGCTATGGAGAAAGGGTTAAGAACATGGGCCAATTGGGTTGACACCAATGTTGACATATCTAGAACCAGAGTCTTTTTTCAATCCATTTCTCCTGATCACTACGAGTAAGTCTCTCTCTCTCAAATAATTGTGTCGAATATGGTACCGGACTTAAAATAAGACAGGGTAGGCCTAGGGGAACTTGCAGAAACTGCTATAATTATATAAGCAACTTAATAAATCAAATCATGCAAATTGTACCGTACATATCTTACTTAGCTTAGCTTTTCCTGCCCGGGAAAGTTCCTTTGCCCCAGGCATCAATGCAGATCTATTTACCTTAGCTTTTCCGGCCTGGGAAAGTTTGTTTTTGTATTTTAACCTCGTGAAACAGTGAAGAAAGTTGCTTGTTAGACCACTATTAGTGTCGGTGGTCAATGACCCTTTATTCTAATGCTTAAAATTGTCTGCCAAATTTCCCTGAATGACCATATTGTTCTGTTTTGATTATCTAGTGATTTTTGTCTGGTTAATTTCATTGACAGTCCAAATGAATGGAGTGCTGGAGCAACAGCAATGACCACGAAAAACTGTTACGGAGAAACGACCCCTATGAAAGGAACTGCATACACCGGCGCCTACGCAGATCAGACGAGAGTGCTAGATGAAGTCATGAGGGAAATGCATGTTCCTGTATATTTGCTGGACATAACAATGCTCTCTCAGCTTAGGAAAGATGGGCATCCTTCAATTTACAGCGGCGAAATAAACCCTTCTCAGAGGGCCAACCCGGGAAAGTCGGCCGATTGTAGCCATTGGTGCCTACCAGGATTACCCGATACATGGAATGAACTATTTTATACTGTATTATTCTACTAGGTTCACTTCATTTTATAGTTATACGGTTTCTAATCATTTTGATTATAGGTTAGTGTAGCCTTTGCTGTGATGCAATGCATCATCATTTTGATATGAACCAAGGTGTTCATGCCCGTCAACTTCAAACTTATTTAGCAACGATTTTTTCCCTTACCAAACACTTTTAGCAATGAGACTTAAAATATGACAAGTTGTATAATGTGTCATGTTTGGGAACTTCTTTTTCTTGAGTTCATCCTATAAATATAAAACATAATCTGTAAGAAATATAGATTTTTCTGTATAAATAACGAGCAACATCCATAAATTCGTACTCTATATATTATATCATCTAAGTGATGGTTGCATTTGTTCTATTCTCCATGTCTTTTACATTATCAATTATTTTTTGTCTCTGTTCAGCCCAAACAGTGAAAAAATCAGGGTTGGGACGCCTCTTAAGTGTGCAGGGTGGTGTTGGCGAAATTGCAGTGACTGCTGATTTCTTAAGTAATTCCTTTTGCTTTTCATCTGCAAAGCAGAGCAGGGATTCTTCGCATACTTGCTGAGCGGATGGTGGCAGTACGGGCTTAAAGTCTTGCAGCTTTGCATATTGTGAAATTAAATGAAACATGTAATCGTAAACACGATCCATGTTTATACTTTCCATCAGTTGTTGTGCTCTTTTTCCGATTGCCTCGGCCTGGATTGCCAAATAAATCAGAAATAATGTACTACTATTGGATTCATGAGTTTTACGATTTCGATCATTACGATAGAATCCAAACAACATAACCAAAAACTTGTACAAGACGGCAATTTAAACCCTTACAATTAGCACGCTTCTTAGAGAAAGGTGATAAGCTGTGTTACTTGGACTCAGGGTCTAGTTTCATCCATGTTTCCAAATTTTAAAAGTTTATTATTTAAAGGATCATACCCTATTACCCATCAGAAACGAATGTTATGTATATAATCAGAATTCTAGATTCAGCTAAACCAAAAACAGTTCTTACTTATTGGAAATTTAAGAGGTAAAAGATCACACCTGTAATGGGTTTGCATTGCCCCAGTCAACAGCAAACTTGATGGAGCGACATAAATCAATGGAAGAGACAGGCCAGTAGTTTAACTTCGGAACAAGAGCACGACTGAAGAAGTCTTCATATTGTGGGGAAATTAATAGAGGAAGTGAACCACAAGATAGAATATATTTCAAGCTTACAGACCAAGCATAGCCTTCAGCATATATCTTATAACTGCAGACAAAAGGAAATACAAATGTCAGTATATACATTTAAAGATAAATAAGTTTTAACAACCGGTTGGCCTAGCGGATGAAGAGCTAGGTCCCTTAAACAAGGTTAGGGATAGGGATGAGTACGAAACCCGAACCCGACGGGTTCTGACTTGACCCGGTCCAATCGGATCGGATTTTTTTGTGAAAAATTTGGGTTCGGGTCGGGTCGGGTTCGGGTTTAGGGTGAAAAAAAATCTGACCCGACCCAACCCGGGACTAATAGTGTAATTTTCCAATATATATTTTAGAGATATTTGCAATAATGATCCTTCTTTATATATATTTTATACAATTAGATCACTAAAATTAAATATTTTTACAATTAGATCCCTAAATTTATTTTTTTACAGTTTAATCCCTAAAATTTTAATTTTTTTAATGATTCGGGTTGGGTCGAATTTTAAAGCTTAAAAATCGGGTCGGATTTTTTTTACCCTAAACCCGGGTCGGGTGGTGGGTGTGATTTTTCGGGTCAAGTGCGAGTGGGCCGAAAATCCGACCCAACCCGACCCGTGCCCATCCCTAGTTAGGGGCTCAAATCTTGGCGTTAATTATGAATGGAGAAAAAACTAGGTTGGGAAGGTCTCACCATAATAGATCTCTACAAAACTCGTTCTAGATTAGTCGGCTAATAGGTCGGAAACCCGCGGTTAAACAAAAAAATGACTTTGACCTACCAAGACAATCTCAATAGCTGAAACATTCTAAAAGGCTCGTCTACTTAAATCTTGGAGACCAAGTCAAATACTAAACTTAAAGCTTGGAGACTAAGTCAAATACTACAGTAACTCATAGTTTCAACCTTGTTTAGGACTCCTAAGGTATGCAGTCTAGGGAAATTCTAGGTTCGTCGTCACACATGCATATGACTATGTTCTCCTGAGTCCTGACGCAAATGTAAATGATGAATATAATTATGGGTGCTATAGCAATATCAGTCGGAAACAACTGAATGATCTGCGGCAGTAATATCGATCAAAGAAGAGAACTCACCGATGATTACACTGATTGGATAGTTTGGACCGCTCATACCCAGCCTTTTCTTCTTCTGTCCAGTTCTGTATGGCACAATAAAAAGCAACATTATCAAATAACATATATATTATCGTCATTATTGCATTTGGAGGAGCATAACTTTGGCTGTTATACCTATCATTTATACAATAGAGAAATTCATGCACTCACAAAATTTTCAAACCAACCTGACGAATAATTTCTGTACCCCACAAATTAGAGTCATTGCACTGCATTAGCTCCAGACGTATTGGAGATTCAACGTCTGGGTTTCCTTTCCAATAAGCACGTGTAATCTTCTTTGCCCAGGTTTGAGCTTGTGATCCCTGTTTAATTTCTTTGAACTGCTCATCCCAAGGATGTATATTTACTTCTGACCTGCAGACAAGTCATTCATAAAGACAAGCATAAAAATCCAAATCATTATCCACAAAAATTAAAATAAATCGATCATAAACCATATCTTTTGTACTGACACAGTAGCTGAGGTGAAAAATTACAAGATAGAGGGACACTAAATACATACACATATATATCCCAAAACGTATAACATACCAAGATACAAAGGATTCTCATAACAAAAGAAACCCTTTTAGAAAACACTAGCTTTAACATTTACATTATGACTTATGGGAGTAATTTACATGAAGCATGGATAGCAGTGACATACAATGGTACAAATATAAGCAATTTTCACACTATTCATACATACATCAAATGGTCTACTCCAATTTTCACAGCAAGTTATCTGCAATCCCTTCTATCCCCAGCTTATGAGCAATTTAAGCTAATCATATAAGTTCAAGTTCAGGTTAACTTTGCTCATTGTTAACGCAGATTATGCACATATAATCTTATAGTGAATATAGACAAATGATAATCTCAATAAAAGTTTGTGGTTCAGTAATTCTTACCAACCCCAAAAGGACCAGTCAGGAAAAGGGATGTCCAAGTGAGCCTCAGTCGTGCAATAACGGAACAGAGGTAACGGCAAAGACCCATTTCCGACTGTATTCTTCTCCACGGTAGGCTTATCCATGCAATCAAACACGATATCAACATCAGGGACCATCCCAGGATACTTTTTCAAAAGCTGTAAAATCCCCCATAGCGTAAACATCATTCTACTTTGTACACAAGCATAATACAAATCAACAAACAGTTTCCCTTCAACAATAACAATACGAAACGCGGCATGTTCCTTGGCTTGAGTTATGTGATCAATGGATATACGGCTATTGAACCATGGTTCAAGATCACGGTAAATGAACTTGAAAAAGTCTGGGCACTTTAGAGGGCTATGAGATGAGACTAAACCCTGACGTTCCTCCAGTTTCTCCTCCGAGGGTTGAGCGCCACCGTCTGTGGAGGCATAGCGACAAGTTAGATAGGAGCATTGGATGATCTTGTAAGCGCGGGTATGTAGGGATTCCTCAGTGAAGTTCTTCCGCGGGAAAAGATGCCACGGCGTCGGCTCTAAATTATGTCCCACGATTGTTTTTGTTTGAGAAGCGAAATTATCCACCTAAATCTCCCATAAGTAACAAAATCATCAGAACATTTCTCTTTTCATTACAAACGAAATAAATATATAAAAAAGAAAAGAAAAAAGGGGTCGACCTTGTAGATGAGGAGAGCGACAAGGGAAAGGAAAGAAAGAGTCACGACGGAGAAGAAGATATAAGAAGGCGAGCGAGGTTGGGAAGAGTGAACCCCAGCTCGTTTTTTCGCCATATTTGAATTTGAAATTGCATTTGCTGCGGCACCCTGGAAATGGTGCCCTCTGCTTTTTGTTTTCTAGGGGGACAGAGACAGACAACAAAAAGATGAAACCATTATTAGTGATTCCTTTTATAGGGCAACTTTCTCTTACATTACTGTGTTTGGCATGGACATGGTGATCTTGGGTTTTCTACGCTCGACCGCCCCACCATCCACGTGGGTGGAATTTCTTGCTTCCTCCGATGCCGCCTCCTAGGCCTTCGATTGTGTTCACTTTTTTTCACTTCTTTTGTATTATTTGTAAATTAAGAAAGCGTATAAAATTGTTAATCGATAATTACCTAAATACCGAGAAATATTTTTGGATGAGTGTATTTAACATTATTAAATTAATTAATAAAAATTAAAAATTTAAAATAAAATTTTAAACAAATTATATATATTATATTTTAATTTTTTAAATAATTTTTTTAAATAATTTTTAATTTAAAAATAAAAATATTAAATCCAAAAACTAAAAATATTAAACATTAAATTCTAAAATCCAAAACACTAAATCATAAACTCTAGACTCTAAAACAATAAAACCCTAAAATCTAAAAATATAATAACACCCCAAAACCCTAAAATAAAAATTGTAACTCTATAAAGTATAAACCCTAAAGTTAAAGCCCAAAATTAGTTTAAGATTTATGATTCTAGAGTTTTAGGTTTAGGGGTTTTTGATTATTTTAAGGTTTAGATTTAGTGTTTATGATTTATTTTAGGGTTTATATTTTAGTGTTTAGAGTTTAATGTTTAGTAATTTAAGTTTTGGATTTTGGTTTTAGGGTTTAGAGTTTAGGATTTTTATTTTTTTTAAATTAATTTAAATTAGTATTTTATTCAATTATTTTTTTAAAAAATAAATTTATATAGAAAATAATTTAATAAAAAATTTATTTTAAATATTTTTGAGTCCTTAAAAATTTTAATCTTTATTAATTAGTTTAATAGTGTTTAACAATGTTCATTATTAACAATGTTCAGCAGTGTTCGACGCCCGTTACAGAATCTTTCAATATTTTTATCACCAATCTAGAAAACACAAACAAATGATAATTGTTTAAATTAAGGATTTATGAATTCATTAAATAGTATCGGATGTGTCGAATTACTTCAAATCATTTTCTATCCAACAAATTTTAATAATAGTTTATCTAAAAATATAAAATATGTCATAATTAGGCGTGTTCAAACGAGTAATTCGGTTGGTGACCGAACCGAAAATTATTAAAAACTAAATTAATCGAACTTTTTAAATATTTAATTATTAATCGAACTAAACTTTTTTCGAAATACATTAATTGAACCGAACAAATTCCGGTTAATTCTGTTAACCAAAATTTGTTATAAATTTTGGATAAATTACACAAATGGTCATTCAACAATATTAAAATAATCCTTTTAGCCACCGAACTTTCAAAAATTATAAAACAACCATTAAACTTATTTAATTATTATAAATTGATCATTTATTTATTGTATATTATAAATTATTGATAAATATTAAAAATTTTAATGAATATTTTTTTAATAATTTAATAAATTTAATTATCATTTTATATTATTTTGATAAAATTTAATGATCTATTTGTAATTTTTAAAAGTTTAGTGACTAAAAAATATATATAATATATAATATATAAAATTTTGGTAATTCGGTTAATTAATCTATTTCGAACCGAATTAACCGTTAACCGAATTTTCAAAAAACCTTTAATCACTCACCGACCGAACATAGTTTAGTAACCGACCGTTTAACCGAATTAATTCGATTTGGTCGATTAATCCGGTTTAACCGACCGACACCTATAATAATAGTAACAATTAAAAATTAAATTTTAAACAAAACCTTATAATTTTAAAAGATGTCTTTGTGACAAACGAATAAGGTAATGTGAAAAACTCTATTTAGAATATTGAACTTTTAAAGATACTGAAAATCCAAAAACCTTGGACTAATAGAAGTAAAATAAAGAAAGATAATGAAAAACAAATGAAGAACACGAGAAACATAAAATAGAGTTTAGAATAAATATCTTGTGTTGGCAAATTCTCACAAATATTGAAAAAAAATATTTATTTCTAAAAATATTGAACCCTCAAAAATATTTCTCAAAGTATTGAATTTTCTACAGTAAATTTAAAGTCAGATTCAAAAGAATCCGACTATGAACAGTGTTTTTAAAATTTAAATTAAAAAAAATGGAGAAACGGGTTCATAAGCATCCGACTTAAAACAGTAAAATACACTGTTCAAAGTCGATGCCATTTGAGTCCAACTTTGGCTTTATTCCTGCAAGGGGTGCAGACGGGTGTGGCAGGGGTGCAGGCGGGTATGGCAGGGGTAGGCACTGATTGTGACAAGGGGTGAAATTAGATTCAAAAGATTCTGACTTTAATTGGTATATATTATACCAGTGCCCAGTTTAAAATTTTGATGTTGTTGATAATATAGAGTATGTAAGAAAAAAATTAGTAGAGAGTAAGAAGAAGAAATTTGAAGATATATTCCAGGTATGTGTTTTTTTTAATGTTAGTATTTTTGTTTATAAATATTTTTTAATTTATAGTTCATAGAGTCACTGATGTTAAAATTTTATGATTAATTTTAAGTTGATATATTTATATGATGATAGTAAAATTGAATGTATTTATATACGAAACTTGATTTTTAGTTTTATGTATGTACATTTTGAGTGTATTTTATTTTATTATAGGTTGCTATAATTTTATCTTTTATCTTTTTTGTTTTTTATATTGATTTATTTTATTAATTTAATTTGAAACAGAAAATGAATCAGAATAAATTTATGACAATTATCCATTATAATGGTAAAATTGTGAGAACAGACACTGGAATTATATTTGAAGCTGAAAACACCACAAAAATACGATTTGAAAAAGGAAATCACGCTTCGATAGTTGAAGGGGAAAATATCTCAAAAGATTTGAAGAGAAATTCATGGGTTGCGTTACTGGTGGCTTATATGTGAAAATCCTGTAACATATTGTGCAATCAATCTTGAAGATAATGATGATGTTGCAATGATGATTGTTGAACATGAATCTGTGGAGACTCTATATATCGACTTATTTGCGGAGATTCTTGATGTTCCGAACCCTTCTAGAACTTTTATTGGAGAATCTTCTCGAATGAATTACGTTACTGAGACTGAACTACTTGGAGGCAGTTTTCTCGCAATGTTGTATGGTGGTACAACTAGTGAATTTAATCCAATTGAGACTTTAACAGATGATGCGAACAACCTACGCGGTCGATAGGGAGAAACTCTTGACGATTCTAGTGAGGATGAAGATATTGGTGATGATGATTTGTAATATAACGCGGAGTTCGTCGGAACGAACTTTCGTCATTAGTTTCGGATCTAGAAATGTTGTAGGCACGTTCCTGCAATAAAAACGATAAAGAAATAATTATACGACATAATTATATTAAGTAGAAAATTTAAAGATGAACAAAAACAACATATATAAAAAATATATATAGATATATAGGTGATAATTTTGGCGTTTCGGAAAGGACTTCAACGACGACGACGATGAAGACTTCAAAAACGGTCGGTGGTGGAAAACGCTGAACTCGAAAGAACTCAAATAATATGTTGAACGAACCCGAATCGAATCTGTTTAACGCCGTAGGACTTGGACCCGCTAAATATCAATTTAGGAACCTGAAGTATCAAAGACAATCAAATGAATTGAGTGTCGAATAGTTCTAAAAAGAACCGAAAACATAAAGAACTCCCAAATAAAATTTTATTGATCAAAGTATGTAACCTTTACAAAGTGTTTGTTTTACATATATATAAGAGAAACAAATGAGCAGTGCCGATTGAAATACATGACTGTGAAATAAGGAAATTCAAATTCAAATTCTAAACGGCATATAGTTCACACTGATTGAAGAAGGCACATGTTAAATGTGTTGTACGGTTGTTGTGTGGTTGAATGTCATTATTAAGGCACATGTTAAATGTGTTGTCACAATTACAATTGAAATTCAAAAGCAATAGCATTCCTGTGCTATTTGAATTTCAAGGGTTGTGCATGGTGGCAACCGAATGGCACATGTGTAATGTGCATAACAATGGAAACATGTGGAGCAAGATACAACAACCGAATGGCACAAGTAGGTGTTGCATGATGTCATAAACTCTTGCGTACCTATATATAAACATAAACCGTAATAATATATATGCGTACCTATATATAAACACAAATATATAAACCAAACCGTAATAATATATATACGTACTTAAACATATATAGTAAGTAGTATAATCTAATATGTCAAATAATAACAGGCAACACATTAAAATTCTTATCTCCTAAGGCAGAAACATTATCAAATGAATTAGATATGTTGGTATAAGTAAGGAAAAGTGCTTCCCTGAAATATTTTGCCTTAGCTCGAGTAATTGGTCCTAAAGGTAAGACCTCCGGATCAATGTCGCATGTCAAAAGTGAGCATTCAGTGCAGGTGAACACATCGCAAGTAATAAGTGATAAGTATATTATCGAGTTATCGTCTCCTAAGGGACCGGTATACTTAATATTCTTTCTTCACCTCCTTGTTCTGTAGAAAGATAAAAACACAAATAAGTTGATTTGATTTATCTAAACTAAAATAACTAAAATAAAAGTAAAAGGGTTGAAATAGTAGAGAGAGATGGGCTAGGATCCAGTTGCGTCGTATTGTGGAATTGATTGACTTGTCTCCGTCCAATGCAATTGTATATCACTGCCTCGGCAGCACTGCAGTTTATTGCCTGGGCAGCGATAACACTGTCTGTCGCGGCAATCCCTTGCTCGTGAGCAGACTTTACCAAAGTTCGGCAAAGTGTCCTTGGATGACTCCGCTTATCCCTAAGTCAGAGTGCTGTTGATGGCTAGTCCTTGATGATACCTCCCGGCGTGAACCAATTATACTCACCAACCAATCTCACACTTCTTTTAGCCGCTGAAACTCTTAACCTATCCCTAGGCCGAGTTAGTATTTCGCGATTGAAATATCGTACTTTTCCCTTTCGTGAATTTAACTCTCCCGAGCTTAGATAAATGGATGATCACAATATCCTCTCCCGAGCTCAATTGTGAAACAAGGAATAACAAAGGATAAGCAAACCTTGATAATCTTTATTGCATTGAATGAAAGACAAAGTACAATCTCCTCTCACAAATACTCTACAACCTTCACCTAATCCCTAAGAAGGTTTAGAACATGATGGAGAGGAAAGAAACAAGAGTAGAAGTCGGCTCTTTCCCTAGGTATTTCGTATCTTTGTACATTGGGTGGCTAGGTCCTTATATAGGCTAGACCTAGGGCAAACCTTTCCTAAGTAGAATACAACTTGGAGTAGGAAACAAGTCAAGTACATAATAATAATAATAATATATTTCCAAGTTTATATTCGGCTAAGGGGCTTTCCCGCGTGATCTTCCTTTGGGCTTTTCCTTGTGCTAGCCAGCTCCGATTCATGGGCCTCAAGTCCAGACACGTTCCTTGGATTTTTGTCTTTTCATCGCCTATAATCTTGCTTCCTGTCTTTCTGCTGCTGCCTCGGCATCAGGTCCTGCCTCGGCCTTGTCTCTGCTGCGGCACTGGTTCTCTTGCACAGATATGAAAACGCAGTAAAACGTGCCTTTTTTTGGAAATATTATCTATATGAGTATAACTTCTAAATATATCACATTGAGTGCATGCATTGGTTCGAGTGGGTGTATATTTGGTAATTAATGCCCATAAAAGGAGTAAAAAGTGATAGTGTGTTAAGCACTTATCAATCAACATCAAGGGCTGGTGAAGATGTGCTCACATCATCCCCCTTGTTGAAAAGGATTTGTCCTCAAATCTGCAGAATTATCATAAGGGGTTAAATCGGAAACATTAAATGTGCCACTTACATTGTATTCACCCGGTAGATCCAGCTTGTAGGCGTTGTCATTCACTTTCTCCAACACCTGAAAAGGACCATCTCCTTGTGGTAACACCTTGGATCGTCGTTGGGCCGGAAAACGTTCCTTTCGAAAATAAAACCAAACCCAATCTCCCACATCGAAGGTGACTCGCTGCCTTCCTTTGTTTGCTTGCTTTTCATACTGTTGAGTCCTTCGTTCTAAGTTCTCCTTTACCTGTTGATGTAATTTCTTCACATATTCTGCTTTCGTTTTACTGTCTCTGTTTATCACATGTTCCTGTGGCAAGAGCAACATATCTAGAGGAGTAATAGGATTAAAGCCATAAACAACCTCAAATGGTGAAATCTTAGTAGCAAAATGTACAACATGATTATAAGCAAATTCAATATGTGACAAACAATCTTCCCAAGTCTTAATATTCTTTTTAATGATGGAACGAAGTAAAGTAGATAAGACTCTATTAACAACCTCAGTTTATCCATCAGTCTGGGGATGACAAGTAGTAGAAAACATAAGTTTTATACCTAGTTTGCTCCAAAGAGTCCTTCAGAAGTGACTCAAGAATTTCACATCCCTATCAGAAACAATTGACCTAGGAATACCATGTAAACGTACAACATCTCTAAAGAACAAGTTAGCCACATTAACAACATCATCATTCTTATGGCATGCAATAAAATGTGCCATCTTAGAGAATCTATCAACCACAATAAAAATAATATCTCCACATGTCCTAGTTTTAGGTAATCCCAATACAAAATCCATAGAAATATCAATCCAAGGGGAATCAGGAATAGGTAAAGGTAAGTACATACCATGTGGTGAAACCTTCGATTTTGCTTTCTTACAAGTCACACAACGTTCACAATACCTTTCAACGTCTCTGCGCATCTTAGGCCAAAATAGATGCTTCTTCAATGTTTGTAACGTCTTGATGACTCCAAAATGTCCCATCAATCCACCTTCGTGTGCCTCATGAATCAAAATATCACGCATAGAACCTTGTGGAATGCATATCCTGTTTTCCTTGAAAAGATAATCATCGTGCCTGAAAAACTTTCCAACAGCACCTTTCTCACAAGCATTATAATTATCTAGAAAATCAGGATCATCAGAGTACAACTCATGAATATATGCAAATCAAATCAAATGGGAATCAGGATAACTTAATAGTGCATATCGACGTGATAAAACATCAGCTACGACATTGTCTTTACCCTTTTGTAACGAATGACATAAGGAAAAGACTCTAAAAATTCAACCCATTTAGCATGTCGTTTGTTCAATTTATGCTGACCTGTAATATATCGCAAGGCCTCATGATCAGTGTGGATTACAAACTCCTTAGGCAACAAATAATGCTGCCAAGTCTCCAAAGCCCGAATTAGTGCATACATCTCTTTATCATAAACTGGATAATTCAACGTCGCTCTACTAAGCTTCTCACTGAAATACACAATGGGCCTATTTTCTTGTGACAAAACAACACCTATACCAACTCTAGAAGCATCGCATTCAATTTAAAACATCTTATCAAAATCAGGTAATGCTAAAATAGGTGCTTTTGTCAAACAATCTTTTATTTTCAAAAAGGTGTCTTCCTGTTCTTTACCCCAAGAGAAGACTGAATTCTTCTTTATAATCCCGGTTAAGGGAGCGGTAATAGAACTAAAATGGGGAACAAACTGACGATAAAAACTGGCTAAACCATGAAACGATCTAACCTGACTAACTGAAGTCGGTCGTGGCCACTCCTGAATCGCCTTGACCTTCTCAGGATCAACTTTAACTCCATAAGAACTAACAATGTAACCAAGAAATGTAAGCTTGTCAATATAAAACACACATTTCTCTATGTTACCAAACAACTTCTCTTCTCGCAAAGTCTGCAAAACAGCTCTCAAATACTCTACATGATCTGGTAAAGTCTTGCTATAAATCAGAATATTATCAAAGTATACAACACAAAATTTACCAATAAAAGATCCCAGAACATGATTCATCAATCGCATAAAAGTACTAGGTGCATTAGTTAAACCAAAAGGCATCACTAACCATTCGTACAAACCTAGCTTGGTTTTGAAGGCGGTCTTCCACTCATCACCTTCTCGCATGCGAATCTGATGATATCCACTCTTCAGGTCAATTATGGAGAAGATAGTCGCTCCACACAACTCATCTAGCATGTCGTCGAGTCGAGGAATGGGATGTCGGTACTTGATTGTAATCTGGTTCACTACTCGACAATCAACACACATCCTCCAAGTTCCGTCTTTCTTTGGTACCAACAACACTGGTACGACACACGGATTCAGACTCTCTCGAATGTAACCTTTGTCCAACAACTTAGAAATCTGTCGTTGAAGCTCCTTCGTCTCTTCAGGGTTACTTCGGTATGCTAGTCTATTCAGAATTGTGGCACCTGGAATAAAGTCAATCTGGTGCTCAATGCCACGAATAGGGGGCAATCCCTTAGGTGTTTCATATGGAAACACGTCCTCGAATTCTTGCAAAATAGATGAAATCTAAGCAGGTAAATCACTAGAAATCTTAGCTAATAAACAATTATCCTTAAATAACAAAACAAGTACAGAAAGCTGAGAGGAAAGACATTTCCTGATTTCCTTGCTGCTCGCGTACACATTCATCTTTTTTTCCCTCGCGATTCCTCGATATTCTTTCGCAACCTCACTTGGTCTTCTTGCACTTGACTCGGAGTCAGTGGTGCCAAGGTGATCTTTTAAAATGCATGTACAAAAGAATACCTATTGCATGTACAAAAGAATACCTATTTGTGAAGCCATCGTGCATATCCCTCTTATCGAACTGCCACGGGCTTCCTAACAACAAATGGCTCACGTCCATCGAAACGACATCGCAAAGTACTTCATCCTTATACTTTCCAATGGCAAACGAAACAACAACCTGCTTGGTCACTCTAATCTTTCCTCTGTCATTCAACCACTGTAACTTATAAGGATTTGGTAGCTTTGTCGTTTTCAAACATAGCTTGTCAACCATAATAGAACTAGCAACATTAGTGCAACTACCACTATAGATAATCACAACACATACCTTGTCATTCACGAGGCACCTTGTATGAAAGATGTTCTCTCGCTGCTGTTCATCCTGAATTTGTTGAGTATTCAAGCTTCTCTTGACAACAAGTGTTTCTCCGGTGGCAAAACTCTAAACATTGTCATCGTCCTCTTCATCATCTATTGAAGGTGGAATCTGATCGTCATCCTCAGACTCAGACTCGATCTCGCCATTTTCCATCATCAACATAGTCCTTCGGTTTGGTCACTGACTGACGACATGTTCTCGTCCTAGACACTTGTAACACTGGATATCTCGTGCTCGCTCTTGCAACACCATTGGTTGCTTACCATGCCCATTTTCAGCCACGAGGCCTTGGGCTTGCTGGTTTCGCCTTGTTCGCGAATCCGAAGTGGTGGTTGTGATGCTGGCTTCCTGGTAGTGTTAGGAGTGTACAAAGGGTTAAAATAAGATTTAAATGGAGTATTACCTCGATTCAAAGACTTCCTACTCTGCTGTCGTTTTACCTTTACCGCTATTTGCACCATGTCATCAACCTCGACATAATGTTGTAACTCAACAGCGTTGGCAATCTCTGTGTTCAATCCTGGTAGAAAACGTGCCATGGTCGCTTCTCGATCCTCCTCGATATTTGCACGCATCATAGCCATCTCCATATCCTTAAAATAATCCTCAACGCTCCAATTTCCCTGTTTCAAATTTTGTAATTTTTGAAACAAATCACGATGATAATGAATAGGAACAAACCTCTTTCGCATTATTCGCTTCATCTCATTCCACGTGGCAACGAGGCCTTCACCAGAACGCCTTCGTCTAAGCAATAACTGGTCCCACCATATTAGGGCATAATCAACAAACTCTGTTGCTGGTAATCGAACCTTTTTCTGTTCTGAGTAATTATAACACTCGAAAATATGTTCAACTTTGCTTTCCCAAGCCAAGTATGCATCAGGATCTGAACGTCCCTGAAAAGAAGGAATAGCAATCTTAATGTTAGTCAAATTATCGTCTACCTGTTGCACACGTCCTTGTCTAGGAGTATGTTGTCTCGGTGACGGATCAACTTCATTTTCGTTCAACATTTCATGAACAGAGTTGGAACCTCCATCAAGCCTATCCATCCTAGATTGCAATGGCTCTATGGCAGAAGCCATTACTCGTTGCATCATTCTTTCTAAGGCTTGCGTTTGCGGAAATGGTGGATTTTGGTCAAACGTATTGTCATCGGAACCTGTCATTTTCAAATAACACAAATAAACAAAAAAAGAACAATATTATTATCGGTTAGTGAAAAATAAATAAAAGGTCCTCACAGCACACTCAAAAAAATCTCGCAATGGTCACTCCAAGAATAGTTCACTCAAAATTTAGCACTCAACGCTCGTGTTTCGCTCGGGAGAATACTTGAATGGCTCTTTTTGTCTCCCTTCTGATCTCACACGCTCAATGTCTTTTTCCCTTACACTTTCTCGAAAATCAACTCTTTAAAGAACTAATTCAACATCTCGAAACTCGTGATAATGGTGTGGCTAAATGGACAACAAATAACAAGAATAAAGATGACACAAAACAAAAGAAAGGCAAGTAAGATGGAAAATAAAATAAAAGAAAGAAAAATAATGAAAATAAGGAAGATGACACTAAAACGAAAAAAAGATGAGAATGAAAAAGGTAGAAAGTCTTACTGCAAAGACGAGCTTACAACGTCCCTATCACCGAACAAACAGGTAAAGTACGCTCCGACGATTTCCGAGTATATTGAAGTTGCATTTTAGAGTTCATACAAAGTTTCTAATTATACAAAGACACAATACTAAATACATATAGAGATATATAATAAATACATATAGATATGAAGAGAAAAGAAGAAAAAAATTCTTTTCGAATATGAATTTTTTTATTCGAATCTGTTTTTTTTATTTGAATATGTTTTTTAAAATTGTTTTTTATTCGAATGTGTTTTTTTATTCGAATTTGTTTTTTTATATATATTCAAATCTGATTTTTTTTTGTATATATATGCATAAATATATATACGAAACTAAATTCAACGTATAAACTTACAAGACTCGACGTCCAGAAATTTACAATGAATCCAACAACCTAGACTCTGATTACCACATAATATAACGCGGAGTTCGTCAGAACGAACTTTCCTCGTTAGTTTCGGATCTAGGAATGTTGTAGGCACGTTCCTGCAATAAAAACGATAAAGAAATAATTATACGACATAATTATATTAAGTAGAAAATTTAAAGATGAACAAAAATGACATATATAAAAAATATATAGATATATAGATGATAATTTTGGCATTTCGGAAAGGAATTCAACGACGGCGACGGTGAAGACTTCAAAAACGGCCGGTGGTGGAAAACGTTAAACTCAAAAGAACTCGAACAATATGTTGAACGAACTCGAATCAAATCTGTTTAACGCCATAGGACTTGGACCCGCTAAATATCAATTTAAGAACCTGAAGTATCAAAGGCAATCAAACGAATTGAGTGTCGAATAGTTCTAAAAAGAAATGAAAAGAGAAAGATACCCTGAGTATCGATACCGGTAGATGCAGAAGTGCATTTATGGTGGGAAGATGAAGTCCTAGCGTCTATATTTATGTTCTCAACCACTTCAACGGTTAGAAATCAAAGAGAGGGTATAAAATCAAGCTCCTAAAGCAACAACAACAACTATTGATCCAAAAAGCTAACATCCAAGCATCAAATCCAACCTCTAGCACTTCATTGAATATCTTTGTACACCTAACTCTTAGGAGCTTCATTGTAATCTTATATTCTGAGTTTGGGGTGTAATTGTTTGTAATTGGGAAAATCTTTCTATGAGAAACATATTTTATTATCATTTATCTTTTTTGTAACCTTGTGAGGTTGAATCAATCTTTGGGTAGAATGATTGATTCGGTTTGTGACAATTATCTCTTGAACCGAGAAAAAGGTCAAATTCTTTAGTGAATTTGTTAGAAAATCCTTAGTGGGAGCTAAGGTAGTGGATGTAGAGCTTGTTCTAAGTTTGAACCATTATAAATCTTGTGCCTTCAATCTTTTCAACTTTTCAATCTTCCACACAAAATTTTTAATTGCAATTCCCCATCTCTTGGCCATTTCTATTGATTGATCCACTCAATAATTGGTTTCAAAGCCTCACTCTTTGAAGGGATTAACATCTACAAGAGACGATCTAAGAAGTGTTAATCAATCCTACAAATCAAGCCATGACATCCACTTCCAGGTAATATATGTACGAGTCAATCCATCACGAAGCTAAACTTCTTTAATGGACATAATTATCAAGATTGGAAGAATAGGATGAGACTATTCATCAATTCTCATGATTATTTCCTTTGGTACATAATTGAAGATGGTATGTCTATTCTGATGAAGCAAGATGACAGTGGAAAAAAGAAAGAGAATGTCAATAAACGATAAGGCATTGCACATTTTATTTTGTGCACTGTTCCCCTACATTTACTCAAAGATGTCATGATGTAAGATTGCAAAGGAAGTTCGGGATTCTCTTGAGACAACATATGAAGGCACAAAAGACGCCAAAGAAACCAAGATCGGCCTTCTAAATCTCAAATACGAGAATTTTAAGATGAAACCAGATGAAGACATCACCAAGATGTTTGATCTATTCTCTGTAATCGTCAACGGGCTCAAAGGATTTGGTGAAATCATTCCTGAAGAGAAGCTCGTAAAAAAGCTCATGTAATCACTTGTCGAATCTTGGGATAGCAAAATAACGACCATCATAGAATCCAAAGATCTTAAGATATTAAAGCTCGATGCTCTTGGGATCACTTCTCACCCACAAGATTATGAAGAAAGAAATGAAAGAAGAGAAAAAGAAAGATGAGAAAAAGATGAAGAAGAAAGAGGTGAAAGTAAGAAGACAAAGGATTGCCCTCAAGGCCTTTCTACCTTAAGAGGTGGGCAATACAAGTAAAGAAGAAGAGTTAGAAGAATTAGATATGGTATCCAAACGGTTCACCCGTCTAATGAGGTCAAATAGAAATAGAAAATTTTAGAGAAAGAATAACTTCAAAGGGAAGAACAAAGAAGATGAAAAAGATCAAATTATTTGCTATGAGTGCAATAAATCGGGTCATATAAGAACTGAAAGACCTCATTACAAGAATAAAGGGTCCAAGAATAAGAAGAAGCACAAGAATCATATTGTTACTTAGAGCGATGAAGAATCATTATCTGATGAAGATGAAGTAGCCAACTTGTGTCTCATAGCTCATGACAATGAGCAAAAGGTAACCCTTGAATCCTCTTGCAATGATTTTTCTTATAATAAATTATATGATACATATGAAGAATTGCAAGATGGATATGATGAGTTAGTTTTATAATATAAGGAATACATTAAAATAATAAAAATAGTCTTTTAGAATTGAGAAATGAAAATGATTCCTTAGCTAAAACTAATTTAGATTTAGAGAGTAAATTAAAAGAAATGCATGAGAAATTTGAAGAGTTAGAAAAGAAAAATCTTAGCATACATAATTTACTTTCTAAGGTAAAGGAAGATCACCAAAAAGAAATTGGTGACTTACAAGGCTCCCTAGGCAAGATTAGTTCAAACAATTACTTTAAAGGTGATTCCTCTAAAACTAATCATGTTAGGAAGACCTTTAGGAACTATGGACATGTAAGATTCTCTAGGCATTAAAGGTAAAATGATTAAGAGTATATGGATACCTAAAAATGTGGTTGCTTCTAATGATGTATGTGCTATTGCCACTTGGCTCCTTAAGGGAACCAAGATTTTGGGAACTAACACACATGGACCCAAAAATGTTTGGGGACCAAAAGCCAAAATGTGATTCCATGTTTTTAGGTTAAGCATTGCTACAAGGCCAAAGCTTCAAGTCAAGTCATGTGACACCTTGATAATAAATCCTCAAGGAGAATGACCGGAGGAAAAAAAAAAGATGAAGTCCTAACATCTATATTTATGTTCTCAACCACTTCAGCGGTTAGAAATCAAACAGAGGGTATAAAATCAATCTCCTAAAGCAGAAACAACAACTATTGATCCAAAAAGCTAACATTCAAGCATCAAATCCAACATCTAGCACTTCATTGAATATCTTTGTACACCAAGCTTTTAGGAGCTTCATTGTAATCTTATTTTCTAAGTTTCAGGGGTGTTATTGTTTGTAATTGGGTAAATCTTTCTGTGAGAGAAACATTTTATTGTCATTTATCTTTCTTGTAACCTTGTGAAGTTGAATCAATCTTTGGGTAGAAAGATTGATTCATTTTTTAACAGTTATTCCTTGAACCGAGAAAAAGGTCAACTTCTTTAGTGAATTGATTAGAAAATCCTTAGTGGGAGCTAAGTAGTGGATGTAGAGGTTGTTTTAAGTTTAAACCACTATAAATCTTGTGTGTTCATTATTTTCAAATTTTCAATCTTCCACACAAAACTTTTAATTGCCAATTCACCCCCTCTTGGCCATTTTCGTTGATTAATCCACTTAACAGCTACCTACAATTGGCATTTTTCTCACAAATCGTCATTTGCAAGTGACGTTTTTCCACCTATATTATAAATTTTTGTCTATATTTTAAAATAAACTTTAAAAATTTTGTACGAACCATCTTGTCTCAGTAGTTAAGAGACGGTTGTTGTTCCTGGACGTCACTAGTTCGAACACCAGTATTGCAGCACAATAATTGAACGATCAATATCTAATGGTTGAGAGTATATTCTAAAATAGATACTACTGAATCAATGTAGCTAATTCAAAAAAAACTTTATTTTTCTAAATAAAATCTTTAAATACCGTATATCCAATGAAATCTTTATCTTGGTCTTTGTTCCTTGCTTTTTATTTTGACTACATTAACATTGAATGTTAACCAATGAATTTTGCAGAAATGATAAATATATAAATATTAAAGTAAAAAACTAACAATTGAAATAAACTAGTTAAAACCTTTGGAACAAAATTAAAATTTCCAGAACTGAAAAAAATTGCACAACTGAAAACTCAAGCTACAAATTTCCAAAAATGGCAAATATATATGGAGCAAACCTCACATCCTTTGCCTCATCATTTCTTGGTATGACAAGTGAATCAGTAGAACCAACAATTGCTTCCATAATAACTAATGGTGTTTTTGTCAAAATTGCAATAATAGATTTTGTGGTTCATTTTATTTATTATTTTACATGATCTCAACATATTATAACAGGAGTGTTATGTTTATCCGAAATGTAGGTCTCGATATTGGGTCTTATAAGTCTTGTTAGGCTTATGTCTTGATCTGGGCATGAATTTTTGGTGATGACTTGAGGGCCTTATAATAATTACCTAAAAATGAAAAAGAGGTGTGAAAGGATTTAATTTTCTATATATATAGAAAAATGTTATATCATCGTATTATTTTTTATTCTCATTTATAATTCCAACATCTACACTCAAATAATTCTATTAAAGGTTGAATTTTTAAAAGTGAGTGCACGAATCTTATTTTGCTTTTAGAGAGAGTTATTTGCAGTTTAAAAGATATCTTTAAGATAAGTTTAATCTAAAATGGTAAAGGTTGAGATTTTGATAGAGTTCTAAAAAAACGAGATTGAAGTTTTGAGGTTATAATTTTAAATTTAATATATGTTTTTGATCTTTAAAAACTTTCACCAATATTGTAATTCATTTGAAACCTCCCATTGCAGTAAAAGAGATTGAGAGTTATTCTAAGGTTAAAAAAGAAATTGACATTGACAATTACATTTGTATCATTGCCACCCTTACGATGTGCTTACACTCTCGTTGGTCCTCCATCGATAGTATAATAGTTCTCCGACCCTCGTTTTTGTGCTGAAAGCTATCTCGATTATTATCCTGATCTCTCTATGGTGCAACTATAGTTGTAGAAGTTGGACTATCACTAACCAACTATGAACAATCACACCTAAAATGATCCGAGGATCATACCTCTAACAAACATTTTTTAATCTTTAATACTCTCCCGAATGACGCTTCCCACAACACCAATGCTTGGATGTCCAACATTAACTCCGTCCCTGCATCTATTTATTGTCAATCTATTTTCAACATTAATAGATATGATTTTATTGAAAGTAGTCTTGTAGTCTTCATGTGAGGCTCATTGTTATCAATTTGTGTGAGTAGAGAAGTTGATTCAAGTGTAATTTATTAGTTAATATTTTTTTCATGCAAAAGTTTATCTAACTTTACTTACAAAGTGACAACTCCGCAAAAATGCTATATTTTGAGCCTTTTTACTTAAGTAATTGACTATCTTTAAGCACATATAGTAGGATCATAACATTGCATTTGGTGGCTGATTATGTCTTGAAATTTACGGTGCGGAAATAGGTGCTATTTTACGGGGAAGGTCATGTTTTTGGTTGATGTTGTGCAGGTAAAGCAAAGCTGGGAGCAAGAGATATTTGTCATTGCATTTGCAAAAGGATAACAAAGAAAAAATATCATGGCAAATATGGAGACCTCCAGTGCTGCACAAAAAGACAAGAAGATATTTTGCAAAAGAGTGATAGCTAGTGCTATACAGGCCGGCTGTAACCACCTTGGGGGACCACTATCACCATGTCAGATATGCCATCCCGTGAATGGGGGTGAAATAGGGAATTTACCTAAACCCTAGGGTTTTCACCCCCATTTTATAAGAAGCGGTGACCTAATAAAGGGTGGAGCTATTTTTGAGGCACAAGGAGAGCTAAAGGATGCGGAGAAAGCTTCCACCTTTCTTTCCCAACCACCGCCCGAAGGGTCCCTCCATTGATAGAGCTCGAAGGGAGTGGCATGTTAGGCACCCGAGAGGGGCTAACACGCTAAGGCGTCCTATGGTAGCCGAAGAAGTCGGCGGTAACGCACGCCGAGAGTGTCTTCCAACCTTTCTCTTTGCTTTATTTTATATTCTTGAGAGGTTATGTGGATGTTTTTGGATGATGTTTGTCTTTAAACTTTCACACCACTATGTGTTTTGCTTTATTTTGGTGAATGTTTTTGTAGATGATTAACTCTTATCTTTTTATGAATATTCTAGCCTATTATGTGTTTGTTTATTTACTTTACTCATTATGTTTAATCATTTAAGCATTGTAAGAGGCATGAGTGTTCATTGTTTGGATGCATGCTAGGTGTTCGAGAGAAATCTACTCATAAATCCATAGTGTTCGAGAGAAACTAAGGAAGGATCTACATGAGCAATGGGTTCTAGATTGCAAATATAGCCTAATCTGACCTTAGGTGCTCGAGAGAGACTTAAGTGAGGGTTTCAACGACTAAAAGGAGTGTGCTTTATCGATAGGATAGATGTCACTGCTGAGACCGAGAGGAGATGCCTTGACATTTTAGACTGTCAGGTTCCTTTGACTCGAGAGAGCGGGAACACCTTAGAAACCTCTGTCGAGTGAATAGACCATATAGTAGCTAGATGTTCGTAGGAGTGAGGTTAAGAAGTCCATAAGAATCCCCATCAATGATTCCCAGTAAGGCTCATCAATCGAGGATCATTACATCATATTGCTTACCTGAGTTCTCTTATCTTGCTTTTGCCTTGGCATTTACAAAGTGTTCCCCTGTTTCCTTTGTTTTTTTTGTTTAATTGCAATCACATTACCATACACTTCACACACTACTTTCATACATCTATCGTTCTATCACCATCCATTCCATTTTGCCTTGATATATTTTAGTTGCTTACATTCTGAAATTGTTATAGCATTTTACCATTACACCTTTGTCGTACATATTCATTTCCATCTGTTTATACCGTTGTTTTTTATTTTCCTTTTATTTAGTGACACCTTTTTGCTTTGACAAAATTGACTTACACTTTATCTCGATCCTCATGGTAATAATACTCACTCATCCTTTATTACTTGCATGACTATGTATACTTGTACATATGTTTGCGTAATTTATAGTACACAAACGCACAACCACAAAGAAACAATTGTCTTCTCTTACATTATGTCTTATAAAATATAAAATATAGTTTGATAACTATAAATAGATTTGGCATACAAAATATTTTATTCTTAGGTATTTTTTATATTCAACCTTTCCAACACATCTTTTAAATCTAGTTATTCAAGAACACCTTGAATCAACAATCATACTTCATTATTTTTATTATCATGATTATTTGGAAGCTTTAATACTATTTTGTTAAAATCAAATAACAAAACGATGCAAATAAGATGCAGGTGCAAAACTAAAAGAGGGCTAGGGCTAATCCCGAACTAAATTTTTGGTGAATTAGATCTTAGTCCTTTAAAATTTTAAAATATTTTATTTAGTTTCCATTTTTTAATATAATTATATTAAATTTTAAAATTTAAATTAAATTTCTTTAAAAACTTTGTCACTTAAATTTAAAAAAAAAATAGTTATTCCCCGTATTTTAAAATTTTTAGATAAAATTCTTCAATTTTTTTTAAAGTTCAGTATCTATTTTTTTGAAAAAAGTAATTCCCACAAACTTTTTTTTTTCAAATTCTGCAAAGATTGAAATAAAAAAATAAAAAAAATATCAAGATTTATATGAAAAAATCAAATGAGAAAATCACATAGAGAGAGAGAGTGAAAACTTTTCAATATATATGATTTTCAAGTTATTCAAGCTTTTAATTTAAACTTTTAACCTTTATTTCAAAATCTCAATGCCATCTTCAAATTTAAGTTTGTTCTTGAAGTTTTAATGGTGAAACTCAAATCATGTGTTAACTCGCGAACTTCATGAATTTAGGGGTTATTAGTTATCTTGAGGCTTTAATTACATCTTTTAAGTTGATTATTTAGATGATCAAGAAGTATAATTAAGGGCGTAAATCGTTGTCTTCTAATCGTGCTTTTATTGGTGTCTTTATTTTAAGTTAGTGGGTTTAAGATCAACTTTAGGGATTGTAGTTAGAGTTTAAGAAATTAGGGATATGATGTATTTTTAGGGTGTAGAGTTTAATATTTAAGATGTATTTTTAAGGAATAACAAGGGCATTAGTTAGGGTTTCGGTGGATTATTAGATTAAGGCTTGAGCTAAATGTAAGCGAGCTTGTATTTATTATATTGAATTTAATTGTTTACCGGGCTTGTAAAATTATTTATTTTTGGATTAAAATCTGTAAATGAATTTATAATTAATATTTATTTTGGTTTTTTATTTAATAAAAATACTTTTTTTTTTACATTGAGTTTTATTTATGTAATATAATAATAATAATAATAATAATAATAATAATAATAAGAAGAAGAAGAAGAAGAAGAAGAAGAAGTAAAAAAAAATAATGATAACTATAATATTTTTAGAATATATTAACATAATAACATAATTAGTAGTAGTATTTTTTATTTAAAATAATAATAATAATAAATAGAGTAATATTTTTGATTTTTTTTTAAAAATATAGTATATAATATATTAATATTTTTGTATTTTTTGTTTAATAATGATAAGCCCATTATTCGAAGAGAAATAAAAATTTAATATTGAGTTTTACAATCCCGAATAAAATTAGTGATTACATTAGGTATAAAGTAACTTTAAAATATGTGATTAACATCTATTAGGAATGAGCATGGTTGATCGTAAAAATAAAAATTAATTTGAACTAAAGCACTTAGACGATTTATGATTTATTAATTTATAAATTGTGATTAATCGAATCAAATTAAACCGAATTTGATTTTTTTAATTATTTTTATTTATTTTGTTAACGTAAAAATACATATTCTATACTTAAAATATCATATATATAATAATTATTATTTACTTAAAATAAGTTTTTGATAAATATTTATGAAAAAATATCATAAAATCTTATTTTTTAAATGTTTAAAAGCAATGAAATAAAGTTATTTTTTTAAAATAAAATATAAATTTTTAAAAATTAACATTAATATAAAAAAAATTAAAAATCGATAATTATTAAAATAATTTATTAAATTAAATCAAAACTTAATCAACTATATTCCTAAACTTTATCTATTAAATAACCTAATAAAATACAAATTTAATCATTAAACTGTCTTCAACCGTATTAAGAAAAAAGGGTAACATAATCTTTTCCTCTGTCTTTTGGTTTTCCGAAACATGAAATAATAATATTGAGGAAATTATTCAAATAAAATATTAAAGAGACGTAGATAAACTATACGATA
The DNA here is from genome assembly GCA_035048815.1 of Abelmoschus esculentus. Classification (NCBI taxonomy): domain Eukaryota; kingdom Viridiplantae; phylum Streptophyta; class Magnoliopsida; order Malvales; family Malvaceae; genus Abelmoschus; species Abelmoschus esculentus. The sequence continues at coordinate 6,010,250 of JAUCBN010000063.1, read as the reverse complement.
TGACACGTCATACTAAGAAATATCAACACCTCGTTATTTTCAGCGATTGATCAAGTAAAAGTTGATCGAAGGAACAGGGCAGAAAAAGAATAGGGAAGCTTACAACACTGTAAATCTCACTTTTACCCCTTATATATTTGAAAAGAAAGGATATTTTTGGAATTTCCGTAAACCTTCAAAATTCCCGGGGCCAACTAATCTTCTGATCTCCCTTCCCTTATAAATATCGGTTCTCTTCTCTACAAAACCAAACCCAATAAATAACTTCGTCGATTTTAAAATTGAAAATAAGAGAGAGAGATTCGGTATGATGAAATCGAATGCTTTGGAGTTCGATATAGAGGCGGGCAATGAGGAGACGTTTCATAGAGCGTCGAACGCAGAGGTAGTTCAGCGGGATGAGGAAGATCTTGTATGGGAGGCGCTGTCGCGGTTGCCGTCGGTGAAACAAGGACGTTTTGCGATTCTGAGAAGGACTCCGTCGGAGATACAACACGATATTGGAGGAGGAGACAGTGCAAGTGCGGAGACTATTGATGTGACGAAGCTTGATCGAGCTACAAGAGAACTGGTTGTAAAGAAAGCTTTGGCTACCAATGATCAAGATAATTATAAGCTGCTCGCCGCCATTAAAGATCGCCTTGATAGGTTCTGACTTTTTCACTTCCTTTTATTCACAAGTTTTAATTCACTGAAAAACAACTGACAAATTAAGTCAGTTAACATGAATAATCATTTAATTGCTTATTACTTTGCTCACGTATAAACATATAGATTTACTGTTTAATTTAAAGTTAATAATTAATTAGGTTTATATGTGAACAAAACTCTTAAGTTTTTGATAAAAATTATATTAAATTTTATTTTACACTTTAATAATTGTTAGACTTGTATGTATATGTATAAAACGCCACATAATAACTATAAATTAATATTCTATATGGATAAACATATGTAAATTATTATTGATAAAATATGTTACGAATATTTTTTAGATTAATTATCACCAATTAATTTATTCCTATATTAAGAAAATTTTCAAGAAAATGGATATTGATGGTATTAAAGTTAAGGACATCAATAGTATTAAAGTAATTGTTTGGAATTTAAGGTTTAAATGTTAGGGTTTAGTTTATAAGATAATATACTTTGAGATTTAAGTTTTAATCTATAAACTCTAAATTTTAATCTTAACCCCTAAATTCTAATTGCATCACAAAATTTAAAACTTTCATGGTTAAAACTCTTGAATATTAGACCCTAAAATAAATCTTAAACCCTAAAACTAACTATTTATTATGCTTGTGCTTGAAATAATTAATTTTATTCAAACTAATGAGTGTATACATTTGTGCAGGGTTGGATTGGAGGTTCCAAAGGTTGAAGTCAGGTTCCAGAACATCAACATTGAAGCCGAAGTTCAAATTGGCTCAAGAGCTTTACCTACTTTAATCAACGTTGCTCGTGACTTCTTTGAGGTTCCATATCTTTCTTTTCTTTCACTTTTTTGTGACTCATACTATATGATTCATTTCTTCCCACGTCCACAATTATGTTGTTTTACAGGGTATCTTAACAGGCATGAGGATTTTACGTCCTAATAAATCCCGATTATGTATCTTGAAAGATATCAGCGGTGTTGTTAGACCAGGAAGGTTTGGAGTGTTACTAATTTACCCTGCATAAAAAATTAAAGCAATTGAAAACACACAGCTTGGTAAATTAATTTATTTCTTTTAGGATGACTTTGCTTTTAGGACCTCCAGGATCAGGTAAATCCACCTTGCTTCTAGCTCTTGCTGGGAAGCTTGACAGAAAAGCTTTGAAGGTAAACTCATTGTTTCCATAAACTTTTCCATGCTTCTTACTCCCATTTTCTCCAATCACTCACGATCACCTTTTAACTTGTCTTTCCCTTAATGTATGAGTTGGTGCTTATAAACGGGGAACTTTTAAACTTAAGATGGTATATTGGGCCTGTTTGACTTGAACAAAAATCTTATATCTTTGTTTGGTGTCTCTATTTATGTTTCGATACTAAAAAAAATAAATTCTAACCCTAATTTTTAAATCATTATTAAAGAATATTGGGAAAAATATTCTTAACAATGAGCTTGAGACTCAAATTCTTATCGAGTTGAGTCGAGCTCAAGACAAAATAGCTCGACATTACTGAATTTCGAACTTATTTAAACCCCTAATCTATCCTTACATATGTAGTATCGTATTCGTCCCTGTTCATCGAAAATTAGCGCCGTTGGGATGTGACAAAGGCATGTCCCTCATGCTTTTACAAAAATAAATTAAGAATTGTAGATCCAATCTGTTGTTAATAAAGAGAGTTTTACTCAACGTTTTTGCAGGTGAATGGTGATATTACATATAACGGTACCAAACTTGACGAGTTTTATGTTAGAAGGACTTCAGCATATATCAGCCAAACAGATAATCACATACCAGAGCTAACTGTTCGAGAAACTTTGGATTTTGCTGCCAGGTGTCAAGGTGCAAGTGAGGGCATGGCAGGTATATTTGCTTCCCGTATCATGAAATTATTCTATAGAATCATCCCATAACTTTGAAAGATTTTGATTAGTTGTAGTTGTATTGTATTTTGATTATAATTTTTGTTTTATTCTACTACTTTTATCTTAAAATGATATACTTACAGGGTATATGAAAGATTTAACCAAACTAGAAAAGGAAAAGAATATACGTCCAGCCCCAGAGATTGATGCTTTCATGAAGGTCAGTTTTTTAAAACAACAAAAAAGTAATTATAAGAAAGAAGTAGCGGTGCATTAGTACTTATATTTCATTTCCTTTGATATTGAACACTCACAGGCATCATCTGTTGGGGGTAAAAAACATAACATGGCAACAGATTATGTGTTAAAAGTGCTTGGTCTAGACGTATGTTCAGACACTGTGGTCGGAAATGATATGCTCAGGGGTGTCTCCGGCGGCCAAAGGAAAAGGGTTACTACAGGTATCTCATTTCATACACTTTCCTCAACGTTGAGTTATGTTTAAATAAGATCCCTACCTACCTCCTGCATCATCCACCTGTGCAATTATAGGATTAAATTGCATTTGTGGATGCAACGCCGCAGTTGCGGATGCGATATTTAATTGACTTAAAAGAAGAAAAAAAATGATTGACTTTACTGAGAGTTACCGTTTGAGTTTTAATTTTTAGTGTTTTACAGTTGCAATGATTTTATATGACCCCATATCTATTTTGTGACAATATAAAACTGTAATTGTGTCTGCAGGAGAGATGATTGTTGGGCCAAGAAAAACACTATTTATGGATGAAATATCCACTGGTCTTGATAGCTCAACAACGTACCAAATAGTAAAATGTGTGCAAAATTTTGTTCATCTAATGGAAGCAACTGTACTCATAGGTTTGCTACAGCCTGCACCCGAGACATTTGAGCTATTTGATGATCTAATTCTGTTATCTGAGGGACAGATGGTGTATCAGGGCCCTCGAGAAGATGTTTTGGAATTTTTCGAGTCATTAGGATTCAAACTACCACCTAGGAAGGGTATTGCAGATTTTCTCCAAGAGGTATTTTATTTTTCTTCGCAAACCAAATCTACTGATAGTCTCGTATGTTTAGATCTTCTTTGTCTAAACGTTTTTGTTGTCAGGTCACCTCTAAAAAAGATCAAGCTCAATACTGGGCTGATCCCTCGAAGCCATATGTGTTCATTCCTGTTTCAGAAATGGTCACCGCATTTAAAAATTCCAGATTTGGAAAGTCTGTGGAGTCAACTCTTAGTGTTCCATTCGATAATTCCCGGACCCATCCTTCCGCATTGTCCAAAACAAAATATGCTGCATCAAGATGGGAACTGTTAAATTCCTGCTCTGCACGAGAAATACTACTCATCACCAGACATAGATTCCTTTACGTTTTCAGGACATTGCAGGTACGTTTAAGGTTGTCACTTTTGAGCTTCTTTATCATCTGTGATTTGAACTGTTAATATCTGTATTATGGTTTTAAGGTGGCATTTGTGGCATTAATCACGGGCACAATCATTTTACGAACAAGATTACATCCGACAGACGAGATTAATGGCAACCTCTACATCTCTGCACTTTTCTTTGGAGTGGTGCATATGATGTTTAATGGTTTTTCTGAGCTACCACTTATGATAGTTCGACTCCCAATATTTTACAAGCAACGTGATAATCTATTTCATCCTGCATGGATATGGTCTCTCGTCAGTTTTATTCTACGTCTACCGTATTCTGTCATTGAAGCTATTGTATGGTCATGTGTCGTATACTACACAATTGGTTTTGCCCCTTCTCCTGTCAGGTATGTAGTAGGCTGTCTTTTTTACAATCTCTCCGATTTCGGTTATGCTTTGGTCCTCTAATACGGATTTGTTCTTGTTTCTGGATTCAGATTTTTTCGATTCATGTTTATAAAATTCACAGTACACCAAATGGCTATTGGTCTATTCTGAATGCTGGCAGCTGTTGCTCGAGATATAGTCATTGCAAATACCTTCGGCTCAGCTGCAATCTTACTTGTACTTTTATTGGGTGGATTTCTTGTACCTAAAGGTATATTGTGTTATATTTTATTTAGGAAAACGAGATAAAATATTGTAGCTTTTGATTGGTTTTCTTTTTCTTTTTCGTTGTTTCAGACCAAATTAAGCCATGGTGGAGTTGGGCTACTTGGTTGTCACCATTGCAGTATGCTCAAAGAGCAGTTTCTGTTAATGAATTCACAGCCACAAGGTGGGAAAAGGTGCACTAACCAGCATGCTCGCATGGATTTTCTATTTATTTTTATATGCCAGACCCAGACATGTAATTGTTTGAGACTTGTTTCAGATATCTACTCTTGGAAAAAATACAGTTGGATACAACGTCCTTCAGGCACATGGTCTACCTTATGCTGAACAGTGGTATTGGTATGGAGTTGCTGTCATAGTACTTTATGCCATGCTTTTCAACCTCGTCGTCACCTTCGCTCTAGGCTACCTAAATCGTGAGTTATATATCCGTTTAGTTATCCGTTTAGTTGGGGGTTATTTACGTTAAACAGTCGAAAAATATCAAAAAATAATTTTAGTCATTATTAAACTCATTCTCAGCTTCCCTTGACTACATTTTATCGTATGTTGAAGATTGTCTCATATCCTTTATCTTGTGTTCACGACAGCTTTAACTAAAGCCTCGACAGTTGTAGCTGAAGACACAGAAAAAAGTAGTGTTACAAACGATGGTTAGTCATCTTTGGTACATGTAACATCAACTTTTGAATCATAGAGTTCATCTTCCTCATTTAAAGGATTCTGCAAAAATATTTTGACAGTTGGAACCGAAAAGTTGAAATCGGAAGCTTCGTCCGTTGAGAGGAGCAGAAAGAAGGGAATGATTCTTCCATTTCTACCATTAGCAATGACTTTTCAAAATGTTAATTACTTTGTTGATATGCCTAAGGTGCCATGGCTCATGCTTCTTTTATTGATGTGAAAGTGAAAAATTCTTATTTTAATATCCTTGGTTTTTTATTTCTATGGAATGGAATGTCTCAGGAAATGAAAGCAAAAGGAATACCTGAAACAAGATTGCAGCTCCTCTCAGATGTTAGTGGAGTATTCAGTCCGGGTGTTCTTACGGCATTAGTCGGGTCGAGTGGAGCGGGGAAGACTACATTGTTGGATGTGCTCTCCGGAAGGAAAACTGGTGGCTACATTGAAGGGGATATTAGGATAGCAGGGTACTCAAAGGAGCAGAGAACATTTGCTAGAATTTCAGGATATGTAGAGCAAAGTGATATACATTCGCCTCAAGTCACGGTTGAGGAGTCTCTCTGGTTTTCCTCCTGCCTCCGGCTTCCAAAAGAAATTACCAAACCCCAAAGACTTGTGAGCTGAGCTGCTTAACCCTTAATCTTGTAACTTACAACATCTAATCTGTTTTTTGAACTTGTCATATTCTTAACCTATAGGAGTTCGTTGAAGAGGTGATGCGTTTGGTAGAGCTTGATACATTGAGGAATGCTATAGTTGGTTTGCCGGGTACCAGTGGATTATCGACTGAGCAAAGAAAGCGTTTAACTATTGCGGTGGAGCTCGTGGCAAATCCTTCCATTATTTTCATGGATGAGCCTACATCTGGACTAGATGCACGAGCAGCCGCAATTGTGATGAGAACTATTCGTAATACTGTCGATACCGGAAGAACTGTGGTGTGCACAATTCACCAACCCAGTATTGACATTTTTGAAGCATTCGATGAGGTCTGTCGTCATACTACCTAGATTTTAAGAAGCTTTAAATAATGCACAACTTTTCATCTGAATTTTCTTATCCAGCTGCTGCTTTTGAAACGAGGAGGTCGGATTATATATGGTGGGAAACTTGGTGTGAACTCGCAGATTCTGATAGACTATTTCCAGGTGACTTGTCTGGAGACATTTATGAGGTTTCAACTTATGCACAAACATAATACTAATGATCGGTGTTTATATTTGTTTTAGGGAATTAACGGAGTTCCCTCTATTCCTAATGGATACAACCCGGCAACGTGGATGCTGGAGGTTACTAACCCTGCAGTAGAGCAGAAACTTGGTATAGACTTTGCTGATATGTACAAAAATTCTGCACAATACAGGGACGTGGAAGATACCATTACACGTTTGAGTGTTCCACCTGCTGGGTCAAAAGCTTTGAAGTTTCCTTCTACATATTCGCAAGGCCAATTGTCTCAGTTTCTTATTTGCTTGAAGAAGCAAAATATTGTGTATTGGAGAAGTCCACGGTACAACTTGGTGAGACTGGTTTTTACAACGGTCTGCGCTATCATATTTGGCTCTGTGTTTTGGGATGCCGGCAACAAAAGGCAAGCAATCTTTTTGGTTATTTCATCTTTCTCTGCTAAATGAAAAGAAAGGGGTTTATGACCATAACCATGTCTATGATGTCATTTTCTAGGGAAAACTATGTATTTAGTATCCAATTATTAAAACTCTTAACAACATTTTGATCGGGAGAAAATCACATGTGATAGACTGTCACGTCATTTTCTCTCTTCTAGTCATAAAAATCACAAATGATATGTTTATTAAACCAATCGTTGATGTTTCCACAGGCATACCGTTAAAGGTGTGTTTATGATCATGGGTGCCCTTTATTCCGCCTGTTTATTTCTTGGGGTGAATAACGCTTCCTCAGTACAACCTATCGTATCCATTGAAAGAACAGTCTTCTATCGAGAGAAAGCAGCAAGAATGTATGCTCCCACTTCTTATGCAGCAGCCCAGGTACCTAGTGGGATCATCAAGGAAACATTGGTTCACTATTTACTTCACTTTCACTAACACATGGTTGAATTCTTTTGAAACAGGGTCTGGTTGAGCTTCCATACATTGTTGCTCAGACAATTTTGTTTGGAATCATCACATATTTCATGATTAATTTTGAAAGGACAGCTAGTAAGATCTCATCTTTCCTCTCAACACTGCCTTTTTGTTGTCTGGGTCTGAAAATGAAGCCTAGTTGACTCGTTGTGTTGTTTGTTTCTGTAGGAAAATTTTTCCTTTACCTTGTCTTCATGTTCCTCACCTTCACCTATTTCACCTTTTACGGTTTGATGGCTGTGGGTCTTACACCTTCTCAACAAGTAGCAGCCGTCGTCTCTTCTGCCTTTTACTCCTTATGGAATCTCCTCTCAGGCTTTCTCATCCCAAAGCCGGTAAGTCTTCTTCGACCACGGTACTTACTTACTCTCTTGGTAGCAGCCGATCAGGTTGTTTAAAGTGTTAATTTTTTGAGTGTAGAGAATTCCAGGATGGTGGCTCTGGTTCTACCACATCTGCCCTATTGCATGGACTTTAAAGGGTGTCATAAGCTCTCAGCTTGGTGATGTTGAAACCATGATTATTGACCCAACATTTACAGGCACCGTGAAAGACTACATATCAACAGTGTTCGGCATTCATTCTGGGTTCATAGCACCTTCAGTGGGAGTACTGATCGGATTCTGTGTCTTGTTTTTCGGCGTCTTCATTCTGTCAGTCAATTTTCTCAACTTCCAGAATAGATAAAACCAGGAATTATACAGAAAATATCTTCATCCGTGCGGCCAGATGGTTTGTATTGCTTGGCACTTATTGCAGAAGGTTGGTTTTCGAACCTGAGCTAAACAGAGAACGAGCCACTTGGAAGTCGAGAAGGGGCATGGTGAGTCACGGGTACACAGTAATTTAATTTAAAGTTAAAGAAAACGATACAATCTAAAAAATTAAAATTTATATTGTTTCAAGTTTTATATTTTTTAACGTATGATTTGTATCGTTTCTAGCCTTAAATTATGGGCTATATCTTATACTCTCACCCGTTCAAATTTGAATGATCGTTCAGACAGATTTAACATTGTTTCTTCCTTCCGGCAATTAATTCTCTCTATCAGCAAATTTAACAACACAGATCAGAAAATCACCGTCATATTTACACTATATATCTACGAAAAAAAATAAAGTCACAATTATGTTATAAATTAATAGAAATTGTACAAGATATAAAGGAGTATATAGTAATATTTATCATATAGAGAGAAATAAGAGAAGATAATTAAGTAATTTAACATATATATAAAGAATGGTTATATAAAATTTATTGAACTATTTTTTTATATTTAAAATATTTTTTTATATTTATAATAAGATTAATATATTAAATTATTTAAAAAATATGTTATATTTATATGTCATTATTCTCTTATAATATTTCTTAACCTTAAAATACTATTTGTTTAATATATTTAAATTTTTAATTTTGTTATATTTGACTGTTATTAAATAAATTAAAATATATAATAAAATAAATTTAAAAATAATAAAAAATGTAAAAATAAATTAATTGTTATGAATATTTTTATTTATGGTGGATATCTATATATCAAGTTAAACTTTAATGGGTTTTATTATTAGAGTTTAATACCCATTGAAATTAGGGTTTTCATCGCTATAAATATAAACTTTTAGACTAAGCATTATACACAAACATACTTTGAAAATATAATACAAATCTTTCTCTTTTGTCTTTCATCTTTGTTCTCCTATTTTATTCTTATTCTTTACTTTATTCACAACACGTTATCAGCACGACACTCTAACCAATGGAGGTATTTTTTGTTCGAATCTTAAAAGAGTTATTGAAAAGAATTTGTTATTAGCATGAATCAAAGATATTTTTTCCCTCTCAATTATATTCTAATTATCGATTTATCTTTCTTTCTTGATTTTGACTTGATTTTTAATTTTTAAAATCTTTGGTTGTTTGTTGCAGCCGGTTCAGGTTCCAGAATGGAAGTGGGAGAGAGTGACTATGGATTTCGTGACGGGGTTACCGTTAACACCGTCCAAAAAGGATTCTATATGGGTGATTGTCGATAGGTTTACGAAGTGTGCGCATTTTCTTGTTGTGCATACGACATATTCAATGGATAAGATGGCGGAGTTATATGTTTCTGAGGTTGTGAAGTTGCATGGTGTGCTGAAGTCAATCATATCAGATATAGATCCGCGTTTTACCTCGAAGTTTTGGAAGAGTATACAGGTAGCTTTGGTTACGAGGATTAGCTTTAGTACAGCTTATCATCCTCAGATGGATGGTCAGTCTGAGCGTGTTATTCAGACTTTGGAGGATATGTTGATATAACGCCCCAAAAATGGGCCTAGAAGTTAGTGAACTGGTTTCGTCAATTTAGCCTAGTTAGAGATTAAATACTTAAAAATTGATTTTTAATCAAAATAAATTATATAAAAATATCCTAAAATCATTATTTAGTATATATTTGACTTAGGTCAAATCAATTTTGAAAATTGACCCTTGAATCCCTATGATTTTGAAATTAGTGACAATTTTGTAAAAAAATTGAAAACTTGAGGACAATTTCATAAATTAAGCCAAAACTTTGAATATTTAAGGGGCTTTGATCCAGTCCTAATCATTGCTGATCTAAGTCTTCCAAGGGTCTATTTTAATAACCCATAACCCATAATTTTAATTAATAGCCCAAATAACTTAATATTAATCTTAAAAACCAATTTTTATGTCATAAACCTAAACCTATTTTTAAAATTTGGACTTTTCATCTCCTTGGTATTCATTCCATTATATTTTCAAAGGTAAACATCAATCTTTACAATAAAAATTTGTTTGGTTAATTCTTTATAATTTTCTTCTTCGGTTTTACTTGAAAAAACTCTAATTTTGCATCAAGCTTTAAACCCTTCTCCAAGATTTTGGTTTCTTCCTTCTCAAGACATATTCTTTATCACATTTCCAAGGTAAATATCTATTCTTTTTAATAAAATTTCATTGGTTTATTTTCCTATATTTTTCTTCTTAAAAATCTCTTCTTTTTTCTTCGGTTTTACTTGTTTTTAAACCTTGGAAGGGGTTGGATCAATTTTTGAGGTGAGAATCATTCAAACCTCTGAAACCTAAAGTTATTTAATGAAATTCCAAAGTTCTTGGCTGATTGAAACAATCTTTAAAGTCTTGAATCAATAAAATCGGTTTTCTTGATAAAAATTCCATTGTTTTCTTGAATTTCGTTCAAGGGTTTTACATGGTTATTTTTTATACCTAAATACATGAATCTTGAAGTTTTTATTTTTAATTAAGGTGACTTTTAGATATCTAATCTCGGACCTAAGGTTTAGGTGGTGTTTGGAGCAGTTTTCGGTGACTTTTAGTTAGGTTTTATGGTGTTTTTAGGGACTCTCATGTATTGGTCCTACTTAAGGGATGTTTGGGGTGTGTTATAATGCACTAAACCCTCTAGTTTTGATGCTTTAATTAGGTCAAGAGGTAGATGAACAAGTTTGAGGGAGATCGGAAAGCCGAATCATGTTTTTGGGTTACTTGTCGGACAAGTTTCGGTTATCGGTGAATGGATTTGAGAATGAGCTTCTTTGACAGTGTTTTAACTTTATTTTCAAAGTGTTGGGGTGTAGGGAAGGCATGAGAAACCTCCCTGCACTCTGGAGTAAGTTTTTCGTTTGTTCTCGTAAATCGGTTTTCACATAATATGCTTGTTTTACTATGCTTTTGACATACTTATAATTTATCGGTACATATGTGATTATGTACGTGTTAGAATGCTCTCGTTACTGTTTTAAGATGGTTTTAAATACTTATATGCTTTGGTTTTTGAAATATGCTAAAAAGATATTTTTATCGGTTTTGCGAGTAAGCGTGAGAAAGTGGAATACTAATGTTTTTACCCACTGTTTTTTATATGAAAACTTGAGCATTCATACTGTTTTGTGTTGGATATTGAGATGATGTTATAGGGATAAGTAGATCGATCGATAGGATGTTAGTGAACTGTTTATTAATTATGAAAATTTGTATGCGTATGTAAATTCCTTAGTGATGCATTAGAGTTATTGCTTAATTTTTGATATATGTGTTGTATTGCATTTAAGCGTAGCTTATCTTGGAAGCTAAGGTGGAAAACATGTTTGGTATTGATTCCATTCGTGTGCATGAGATAGACTAACCCTCATACGTTGTATGATGAAGGTTTAGTCCCATACGTGGCATGATTCGACATTTATGTCTTCATGCATCTGTTTATCCCAACGATTAGAAGTAGATTAATCGAATCACTAATACCAACACGTGAAAACGCAAGTGTTAAGTTTATATTGATTTTAATTGCAAACTGAGTTTGCGTGAGTTTGACTTATTTTCAAACGTTTTATAAAGCCTTGCTAATGAAGCATGTAAGTATAGAGTTTTGTGGATTTGTTTCACGTGATAAAATACTTGCTGCATTTTTATACTTGGTGGCGTTTTGTTTTTAAGAGCATGAACTGTTTTTCCTCTAAAACGATTTTGAGTATATTATGGGTTGCAATGCAAGTTGTTCAAACTATTTTATTTATACGTCCCTCACTAAGCAATTGTTTAACCATTCTCTTTTCCTTGCAATACAGAGAAAAAGTGAGACTCTCGTCCGAAGAAGCAAGGAGTATCATATTTCACATTTGTTACATTTTAGTTGGAGTATGTTTTCTTTAAATTGAACCTTAAATAGTAGAGAGTAATGGAGCTAGGAGCTAGAAACCTTATGTTATTTATGATTTCTTGACGAACAATGATATTTTGATCCTTGATTATGCTGATTATGAGTTTAGACATGCTTATCCGATTTTAAAAGTTAATGAAATACCTTGTTTGAATTTCACATGCTTCCTTGTTCCTCTATGATGATATTTGATGAAATTTGAATACATTCATATGTTGGTTGATTCTTGTTTTAATTAGGATAAGTTGCATCTAGAGAACTTGATGATACACATGTTTCATGGCCCTTTAGGTGAGATTATGCATCTAGACTTTGTTGAGAACGTTTAGACTTAAAACCAAGGTAAATTGTTGTTTTTGGGCAGAGATTTTCGATACTTGTTCATATGGTATCAATACCTAGGCAAAAACGTAACGATTTTCTAGGAAATTAAATCCGAGTTTCGAAACCACTTGAACTATTTTCAAAACGATAATATAAAATTTAGTAAGTGTATCGATACACATAAGTTTGGTTTCGATACTGACCTTCACAGTTTCAAATGGTATCGTAACGTTCCTTCAGGCATATTGAAACGCGGGCTTGTCGCGCAGACAAACTTCTGAGTTATCGATAGTGTATCGAAACACTTAATATCTGTATCGATACCCCTTTTTCATGTATTACCCATGTAGCTCGTTCGAGTCGGGTGACGTCTAGACTGGGTCGAGGGGGTTACAATTGAGGTGCTGAATCATTAAGTTTCGAGGTACGTGGGAGAAACAGTTGCCTTTGGTGGAGTTTCCTTACAATAATAGTTTTCAGGCAAGTATACAAATGGCACCGTTTGAGGCTTTTTATAGACATAGATGTCGTACGCCTTTGTGTTGGAAGGAGGTCGGACAAAAGTATGTTTCTTTACCACAAGTGTTGAAGGATACAAATGAGAAAGTTAAGCTTATCTTTGTTAAGCTTAAGGAGGCTTCGGACAGGCAGAAGTCTTATGCCGATTTGAAGAGTTAAGAGGTAGAGTATGTCATCGGGGATAAAGTGTTTTTGAAGGTTTCACCATGGAAGAAAGTGATGAGGTTTGGACGTAAAGGTAAGTTGAGCCCTCGTTTCATTGGACCATACGAGTTGTTAGAGCGTGTTGGTTCTATTGCTTATCCGTTGAGGTTAACGAAGGAGCTAGATAAGATGCATGATCTTTTTCATGTGTCGATGTTTTATAAGTATAGGTCAGATCCTTCGCATGTTGTTCCAGTTGAGGAGATTGAGTTAAGAGATGATATGAGTTATGAGAAAGAACCGGTGAGGATCCTAGATGTTGATACAAAGGTTCTTTGAGGAAAGACCATTGATTTGGTTAAAGTGCTTTGGAGACATAGAGGTGTTGAAGAAGCTACTTGGGAGACAAGAGAAAGCATGAAAGAGCAGTTTCCTCACTTGTTTGCTTCAGGTAAATTTCGAGGATGAAATTTCTTAAGAGGGGGAGAGTTTTAACATCCCGAATTTGGGTCTAGAAGTTTTAGTACTAATTAGGGAGGTTCGATTTGGGTCGAATCGAATTTCTTCGGTTCACTAATTCTTGGTAATTAAAAATATTAATATTTTAATTGGGAGAATAATAATTTTTGGAAAAAGTTTTAAAAATGTTTAAATAATCTTATAAGACTAATGGAAGGTTAATTGGGTTTTAATTTGTTTTAATTAAGTGGAATTTCTATTTTAGTGACTAAAATGTAAAATTTGCAAAGTTAGTGGAATAATCATAAAATTTTCAAAGTTGGTTTTTAATAACTAAATTGAAAAGTAAGCCAAAGCTTAGAATAATTATAAGGCCATTAACCCAAAATGTTTTAATTAGAGATCTTTCACCAAAACTGGTTTTAATTGACGGTTAATCACTTTTCCTATCATTTTCCTACTTCTCTCAATTTTCTATCATTTTCTGTCTAATTTTCTCTACATGATTCCTAAATAACTTTGTTGAATTATTCTTCACTTTTCTCAAGGATCCTCTCATTTTAATCAGCATTTCATCCTTATCAAAACCTCTCAATATGTTTTACAAAAATCCAAAGTCAAATTCAAGTAAAATCAAGAGAAGAATTCACATCAATTTTGGTGGAAGCAACTCAAAGGTAATTTTATGTTTTCTCTTCATTTCTAAGGTTCTTTATTTGATATTCCCAAGCTATTGGCTTACTAATCATTAATTTTAACTTGATTTTGTGTTTTAATTCAAGAATTTGGAGTTTTAAAGGATTTTCAAGGAAAATACATTAGATATTGATTAAGGCTGTAATTATGACGAATTTATACGTAATTGGATAGGTAAATGAGTTATTTAATGATCTTATGTGGTTTTAATCTCAGAATAAATGAATCGATATTGTTAAAAGTGGTTTTCAGATGGTTTTATGGGCTGTTTTTTATGCTTTGTTTTGGTTGGAGGTATAAGGTGGGTTTGAATGTGTTTTTAGTTCATAATTGATGAGGTTTAGGAGTTAGAATTGTTAGGTTGGTGGCTAGTTTAGTTTTTGGACGTTTCATCTTAGTTTTCTGCTTTTTTGGCTTGGGTTTCGGTAGAGTTGGTTGAGGTTTAGTTTTGCTGATGTGTTGAGCATATTTTAATGTGTATGTGCTCTGTTTTTTTATATAGAGGAAATCCAAGAAGACTCTTGAGTGGCTGGTGCATTGGCATTACCTTTGGAGCATCGACGAAGGCTTGTTTTGCTTGTCGGTAAGTGAAATTGGGTTAAAAAGCGATTCGTAAAAGTTTGGTTGTGTTTTGGGGACTATGGAATATTGTAAAAGCTTTCCACAGTTCAAGAGTAAGTGATTTCTATGGTTTTGGAAGGATTTCATGTGTTTGACTAAATTACAATAACATTGTGGAAGATGCTTTTGTAAAAATGTTTTAATTGCATGAGTTGTATTTGGAAATGATGCATGAATGTGTTAGTTGTTGTAAATGCATGGTTTAGAATGATATTCATGGATTTTGAAAGCATGCGAATGATTTAGATTAAAATATGGTTATTGTCTTATCTTGAGTAAGTCGTTGAGCATGACTCTGGTTCACTTTGATGAACATATTTTGAATGCATTGTTAAACAGCGAGTTAACATGCATGTTTGGAATGGTATTGGATTAGTGACATTGACTATGGTTACGAATACAAATGACATGTCATTATGATAAAATGCACTATAAATATTAGGAAATATTGATGTTGCCTACACGTAAACATGGATGACTATGTGTCCGATCGTGCGTGTAGTGCTTGCCTATATGTAAACAAGGGTGACTTAGTGCCCGACCGTGCATATAGATGACCCTACGTAAACAAGGGTGATTTTGTTTCCGACCGTGTGTAGTGGGATAATATGTATACAAGGGTGACTTTGTGTCCGACCGATGCACGTTGAGACTAAGTGTCTCTAATTATGGTATAAGGAATCCGTGTATTCGGTGAGCTTAAGGTTCACATTAAGCTTGTCACTTAAATGCCAATATGCATGATATATGGATTTGATTTGAGTACGAATACGAGCATGATTTGTATAAGCATATCTTGATTTAGCACAAAAGTTACAAGTTATGGTTTTAAATTGGTTTTAAATGTTGCATTTATGAACTTGTATTTGGAGCTACCTCACTAAGCATGTTTTGCTTAAGCTCTCCTTTCATCTTTGCATAGAAATAGAGGCTTGAGAGGCAGCATTCGGAGCTAGTGGTCCAAGGGGAGAGACCTTACTTGTTTTTTGTATGACTTGACAAAATAAATAGGACTTCCCAATGTGTAAACCATTTCTTTTAAGAGTGTGTTTTTGAATTAGCAAAAGAATTGTAAAAGTGACCTATAAGCATGTTTTGCTTATTGATTTGATGGATTGATATGTTTTTGTGTTTGCTTGAAGTATGCTTGTTCTTGTATGGTTAGGAGAATTGGTAAGAAGTTAGGAAGCATGCCTATAGAAGTTGTGGTGTGTATGATAGCTAAAATTGTTGTTCAAGTTTCTTTTAATACTTAGGAATTATGCATATAGTTGATGGTAATCCATGATCGAATCTAGAATGAGTTGAGTTTACTTGAAAGTGTTGGTTTTGTGTTTTTGGTCACAGGGGTATCAAAATAGATAGAACAAGTATCGATACCTAAGGTTGAATAAGCCATGGTATCGATACACGGGAATCCAGTTTCGATACGTTAACCTCACTGGACAGTAGAGTTTCGAAACACCCAAAAGGCTGTTCCGAAACTTCTGTACTTGGCAGTTAATGTCATTGGTGCCATGTTAGGTGTTTCGATACATGGGTTATCTGTATCGATACGCTAGGTCTGTGTTGAGTTGTTAGACTATAGGATTTTCATTTTAGTCCCGAGAATCCTCTATGTTCATTTGAGCATGTCACTAATGTTAGTTTAGTTTGAAATTTCACGTATAAGAATGAAATCGACTTAATTTCAAGTTGGTTAACTCAAATTGGATCTAGTCCTTAGAAATTAATAGTTTTGCATTTTGGTCCCTAATTAGTGATGCATGTAATTGGTGATGTTAGAATGCTCTGTTTGGTTTGAATTTATTCATGAATACTCTTTTTATGTTTAATCGAACTTCGATAGAATGTATTTCTACCTTGTCATTAGAATTTAAAATATTTACGTTTTAGTCCTTAAATTGTTCATGTATTTAATCGAGTGTACAATTTTGGTTGGATTGCTTTCGTGTTTGTTCTGCGTGAATTCATCAACGTAGGAACTTAATTATGCATTTAGAAAATAATAGTAAATGTTTCAGGGTTATTTATCGGATCAGACCTTCGCGGGTTTGGTTCGGTATTCCTCGAGTAATCCATTAGAGTCGGTTCCATCTAGGCTGGGCTAAGGGGGTTAAAAAAGCCTAGACCAACTAGGATTATAATTGCATTAAAACCCTTAACGATTCAAAATTTTGGCTTGATTTACAAAATTGTTCCCAAATTTTAAATTTTTACAAAATAGTCCCTAATTTCGAAATCTTAGGGATTCAAGGGTCAATTTTCGAAATTGAGTTGAGAAAAGTTAAAAATATACTTGGTTAGGATTTTAGGATATTTTTACATAATTTATTTTGATTAAAATTTGTTTTAAGAATTTAATCCCGAACTATGCTTAACCGTCTAAACCGACCCACTAACTTTTAGGCCCAATTTTGGGGCGTTACAGCATCAGCACCCCTTACTGCTTCCACCTCTGCCACCTCGACTGTCCCATTATAGACCTCTTCTGCCGCCACAATAGTCGCTACAGCAAGAGATCCCTTCACAGCCACAACAGACTCAATGGTCAAGTTCTTAAAGATGGGCTCCACCAATAGAGGAAACACCCCTAAAGACTCTGATAAATTCGATTGGAGCACTTCTTCTGGAAATAGAGAGTCCTCACTAATAGTAACAATTGCCTACTTCGAAAAGATTCAATCTGGACAAAAGAGGAAATCATCTACTACCGTTGCAATAATCATTGACTCTGACGAGGAGGTCGAGAAACAACGTATTCCCATCTGATTCCAACCCTCGCGATCATCTAAGAAGCTTGTTCCAGCCCGCTGAGAGCAGCATAGCCACCACCAAGGAGCTGCCATAAGTTGGTCATAGATAGTGACTCAGCAAACTCCTTTGAATATCCATCCCTATAAGGCAATAAGATTTTTCTTATTTTTTATTTTTTTATTTCTCTTTTATTTTATTTTTGGTTAATCTTTTTTCTCTTTTATCTTATATTTTCACGCATTAAGGTCAATGTATCCCTTGAGTTTGGGGGAGCATTAGTCTACTTCTGTACTTTGTAATTAAAACTACAATGTATGAAATATCTGTTATTTTATCTATAATTCCTTGATCTTTGTTAATTACACCTTTTTTGTAATTTACTTTTAAGTCTAAAAATTTTATAGAACATTGCCGGTAGCAATATACCATCTAGCCCACTGTAGCAAAGTGTACCCTCCATCAAACTTGAATTTAGAAAGGTATTGTAGGAATTGTACTTAGGACTATAATATGAGCCTAAAAAATATAAACACTACTGGAATTGGTTGATTTTAGAAGTTCTTTTCTTTAAAAAGCAAAAAAGACTTAGGCTTTAGATTATAGCTATATGTGCCTATCACCAGCTCTAGTCAGTCTTTAGAGGTGCCCATCACTGCTCTAAGATTTAGTAGTTCTCCCACTTACTAGAGGTGCCTGAAATTGGCTCTAGTAGACATAGTTTAACACTTGAGGTTCTCGAAACCGACTCAAGTAGTATAAATATATACTCACACATATATTTATAAACATATGGAATAAGGAAAATAAAAAAATCTAAGTCGAGAATCTTGAGCTAGAAAAAGGATTAGAACTTAGAAAATCAGCTTTGTTATAGCTACGCACACACTCACAAAGACTCATAGTCCAGTTTTGAGGAAATCCTAGAACCTGAAAGAGGTCGAGCCAAGAAAGGAGCTCCTCAATTGCAGACAGGAAGGCATATTACTATAAAATTTTTGAACTTAGATTAGATTGCATTGCTTAAGGACAAGCAATAGTTCGAGTTTAGGGTGGTGATAAGTGTGTAAAATTCCTATATTTATACCACTTTTCACTCAATTATTGTTGGTATTTAATAGACTTTGATGGCGATAATAGATAATTCTTCATATTTTCTACATTTTAGTATCTAAGTGCTTAAATACTATTTTTATACAATATTTGGTATAAAATGGGTACGGTTATGGTTTTCTTTCTTAGATAGGGAATAGACCAGCCAATGACACTAGATATTATCAAGAGATGTTGAATAAAGAAAAATGCAAATCAGATACAATACAACACCCGCCAGGGAAACTACTTGGTCACCGCGGCAAAAGAATAACAAAGATATATGGTGTGTGATAGAAAGAGAATAAAAAATAAAATTTGATAAGCCAAGTTAGAGAAGAAGAGAGAAAAGGAAAGGAAGGCAAGCCATGGTCAAAGCTACAAGATTTAAGGAGTCCAAGAGGTACAAAATTATGAAATAAAATAAAGGTCTTGTATTTAATATTAAAAGTATTTTATTCCAATTAAAATCTCCTACTTTTTGGAGGTATTGACCTAGGATTGACCTATATATACCGAATTCTAGGCAAAGGAAAACACAATCGTTTACCATCGATTATATTCCTAGCTGCCACCACCATCATGTTCTAAATTCTTCCATAGGTTTTATATTATTTTGTGGAGTAGTTGAGAAATAAGATTATAATTTTATTTTGAGTTTTATTAATACAATTTTAGATTTCATAGTTTATTCACTCTAGGTATTTACTAATTCTTGCATACGAGCTCGAAAGATAAGTTTGTGAGCAAAAACATATTTGTCTAAACTATGGATAATTAGGCTCACGAAACGAGTGAATACGGTTTTTTCTCTTGGGCATTGGCTAATCTGTCTTAGGAATGAGTTTGGATTTCAGCTATAATGCCCCAGAAATGGGCCTAGAAGTTAGTGGGTCGGTTTAGTCAATTAAGCCTGGCCCGAAATTAAATCCTAAAAAATTGATTTTTAATTGAAATAAATTTTGGTAAAATATCCTAAAATCCTAATTAAATATATATTTGACTTTGGTCAACTCAATTTGGAAAATTTACCCTTGAATCCCTAAGATTTTGAAATTAGTGACTATTTTGTAAAAATTGAAAACTTAAAGATAATTTTATAAAATAAGCCAAAAATTTGAATCTTTAAGTAGATTGGATCCAATCCTAATTCTAATTGATTTAAACTTCCATGATCTTATTTAAATAACTCATAACCCAAGTTTTAAAACACAAAACTTCCCTATATTCGGTTATCGGTGAGTAGATTATGAGGGTTGCCAATTTGACATGATTTTAAGTGTGTTTTCAAAGTTTTGGGGGTGTAGATAAGGTTTGAAAAACTTCCCTATACTCTAAAGTTAGTTTTAAGTAATTCTTTCTTAAAGGTTCTCATATTATGTCTTGTTTTTACTATGTTTGGTCATGCTCGTGTTATACTTGTGCATATGTGAATATGCATGTGTTTCAATTTTCATGAGATAATTTACAAAAGTTTTTATATACTTATGATGCTCCCACGGTTTTATTTTGAAAACATGAGAAAATGGTTTTACCGATTTATGCATTTGATGCATGTGTTAGTGGGATGCATGTGTTTTTACATACCGTTTTAACTTGAAAACTTGAGCATTGGTTTTATTTTTTTATTGGGAATTAATATGATTTTGATGGGATAATTTGATCGATCAATTGGATGTACAGTGCACTATAAATAAAATCAGTACGTGTATAAATTCCTTGAGTGATACATTAGAGGTTAGCCTAGTGTTGTGTGATATAACAATCACCTTATCACATTTGGTATGACGAACTATCCCGGACACCAAGGTGAGATCTTTAGATTGCGATAGTCAATCTATGTGAATTGGTGTACAATGCAATTCGCACGTGTTCATTTATCCCAACCTTAGAGGTAAATCCATTCGTGTTACTTAACTAACATGTGAAAAACGCAAGTGTAAATTATTTACTGTTTTTGTGCAACTTGAGATTGCATGTGTTTTGCTTATTAAGCATGTGTTTTCAAAAAGGTATTTGAAAAGGTTTTGTGGCTTGTGATCCATGGTACACTTGTTGTTTTTTAAAACGTGGCATTGTTTGCCACGATAGACTGTTTTTACTTAGAGCATGACTTGGTTCTTAAACTTGATTTTGGTATATTATGGGTTGTATTGCAAGGTGTTTTTAAATATGTTTTTATTCACTCACTAAGCTTATGTTTATCCTCTCATTTACCTTGCAATGTAGAGTATTTAATGCGGATGTAACAAAGAGAAGCAAGGATCTAGGTAATTGCCAAGTGAAAGCTCAAGTATGTCTTTATAACATTAGTACTAGTGAGAAAACAATGGGGATGGGTTACCATGTTAAGAATATTGTTATATTGATGAGACTTGCAGTTGTCGTATGCTTATACATGTTTGATGTTTATCAATGTTGATGTTGCTTGAATGATAGCTTTATGAACCTTATATTGAAAGTAGGTTGTGATCGTAAGGACCGCCGACACACCACATGGCGTAGCGGAACAAAATTACAACGGTCTTTCTATTGATTCAGGTACGTTTAATCCAAAATCGGGATGAAGAGATGTGATTACTTACATTGGGTTCCTTGATAAGCAGCAAAAATAGTAATTGGATCTGCTACAATCACGATCGTTCAACAATTCGAATCTTTAGCCTCTATGAATATCGTCTCGGTCTCTACTCAGTTCACCCGGTTGAGAGCAAAACTCGAAAAACTATTTTACGTGATTTTAGGTTTTTGGGAATTCAGGATTCTTTGATGATGGCTGCTAGACCCAAAGATCCCTTATATATATGTGTAACCCTAAGTATAAGAGTTTTATTCCGAATTTGTTTAGGAAATAATTACTTTTATTATTTCCTTAAATTTAGGAATCTATATTTAATTCTAATTTGAAAAGGGATATAATTACTTTAATTATATCCTTTGTTTTAAAATTCGGGATTAAATATAATCTACTTATACATATATATTTTTGCTCCTTTTCAACCATTGGGTGTGACCTTGTAGGCTCATCGTAACGTTAGTAATAATATTAGAACAATTCTAATATTACAAACAATGAGTGACTTCTAGCAATATATTATTGTCATCTAAGTTACAAGAGATCATGATTCGATGTATCATGTCCGTGACCAACTCTCTTAATGTATTATATCCTTTTATCCTTTTATATCTTTAATAGACACAAGTCTTGGAATAATCACATTTGTATAGCCTATTTTAATGTTTCTTGATATCCAGAGTGGACTATTGTTAATAAATAATTTGTGATATCTCATATCAACCTATTCAAGCATGGCCGTGCATTTCTAGTCTCACTCAATCAAGTGCCCTTTGATATATTTTCCTATTATGTATGAAGGACAAATCCTATCTCGATCATTCACATCTCACTACATACACTATAATATGTCCAATATCATTTTTTATATTGTAACTAATTACGAGACACGTTTAACTGCATCAAAACATAAAACAACTTATGTTGAGATAGTAATAATCTCAAGTCTAAGGATTATACATATGGTTGTCACTATGAGCAATATCGTGACCGTCACATAATAATCCAAGACATATGCTCATAGCGGGTCAATCCAATATATTATTCTCTATTAATATATTCATGTATTAATTATGATATCTATATGTCAATGATAACTCATTGTCATCAATTAATCACATGTTAGTCTTAAGCGTATTATTATTGTCCATATCCATAATAATACTTGACTAAGAATCTTTTAATAATAATACATATGTTATTATATGGACCTTATTTTATCTGAGTTTATGTTATACATTGACACATATATTTGAAAACAACAATGGTAATGTCTTTATTCAATAAAATTGGTAAATAAAAGTATCCTTACAATCATCATATGATTGGTTTTTGGGATACTCTAACAGTAATGCCTTTAGTCGGGATGTTATATGTTAAGCTATGTGACTTGGGGTTTGAGTTACCTACTTAAACATGTAATTGACTATTAAGATATTAAATTGAAGTATCTTGTAGGTTGATTCTTGTTATCTGTATGTGTGAATTTGAGTGTTGTTGATAATGAAGCATGACTATTTATGAGTTGAATCTATGATGTGGTTATTTAGGTAGGAATGCATCTGAAATCATGTTGAGTCCGGTCTTATTGTAGTGGAAACATTTTCCTTCCTTTCTAACTCCCCATTTAGGTTTCAGTGCATCATGTCCTTTGGGCATAGGCTTACCTTTACCCTTGTACTTTGCCGCTGCTTTCCTTTGTCCTTGCGGACCATCAAAATGGGCTTAGGTCCAACCTTAGTCATATTTTTTTCAGCAGTTCGTAACATGCCAAGTAACTGTGGCAAAGTTTTGTTAATTTCATTCATGTTGAAATTAAGGACAAATTGATTGAATCTATTCGGCAACGATTGTAGAATAAAATCATTAGCCAATTCATCTTTGAGAGGAAATCCTAGCTTTTCCAACGTTTAGATATAGCACATCATCTTGATGACATGAGCTCCTATAGGAGATCCCTCTACCATTTTGCACTGAAATAGAGCTCTAGAGGTCTTATACCTCTCTTGTCGTGCTTGCCCCTCATATATTTCCTTGAGGTTTTGAATCATATCATATGCAAATATGTCCTCATGTTGCTTCTGAAGATCAGGATTCATGGTAGCAAGCATAAGACATCCGACATCTAACATATCATCCATATGTTTCTTAAACTTTTCTTTGTCAGCTCTAGAAGCATTAGCTGCCGATTCATCTAGAATGGGTTCTTCAATGACATATTCCTTTCTTTCCTGTTTGAGAACAATTCTCAAATTGTGGAACCAATCAAGGAAGTTTATGCCATTGAGTTTCTCCTTCTCAAGGAGTGATTGCAGTGATATAGTGTTGTTTTCCATTTAGAAATACAACAATGAAAATACATAATATAAATTTACCAATTTGAAATATTATAAATAGGTCTTTGTTTATAAAATATTCCCACTATTTTGTTCAAAATTAAAAATTCCTCTCGTTTTTAATTTCGGAAAAATTCGACAAAAGTTTTTCTAGTGAGCGAGGATCCATAATTCACCAATTTCTTAAATCAGTTTTGGCTTTCTTTTAGGATAAAGGTTATTTAGGTAAGTAACCCTTTACTAATTACATCTCATGTAACTCCTCCATTTGGTGAACAACTCTTGTTCAGTCATCTCATGACTTAACCAAATACTTAGCCTTTATGTTTCTAATCCTATTATAATAACCTAACTAAGTTATTACCAATATTTCGACCGACGAATATCACTTGCTTATTCTTCGCGTTTAACCAAGATGGACTTATGTGTCAATGCTTTGGCAAAACCATATAAGATCGATCAAGGCCTTAACGGGGGCAAATATTGGACGGCTAGTTTTAACTTAGATTAATTTGAGGGAAATCTTTAACTATCTCATCGTTATTTCTTTTAATTTGGCCCTTATTGATCTCATCAATATATACGAGTAGAAAATATATATCATACATTGCATAACATACATGATAGATATAAAACAATAAGATTGCAATGGTTATAGCCCAAAATAAAGAACTAAGGTGGCTCATCCCAAACCAATGGGAGAACCTTAAAACCCTAATTCTACACTAAAATTGCTTCTCAAGCATCTTCTCGCCTTTGGTTCCAAATGTCTTGATTGCTTCTTGGAATAATATTACAATTATAGAAACTCGTTTTTACATACGAGGGAGTAAGATGCGAAGAAAAGTACAACAGAGATAGAGAAAGGCACGACACGCAGGCCGTATTTAAAATTTACAACTATTGTAAAAACAAAGGCTATAACCATGCATGTCAAACACCGTGCAAAGCAAACATATCACATATATGCAATCACGAAATCGTTAATATTACCAATATGGTCCTACAATCTATGTTGCCTACGAAGGGGTCAAGGGGTGAAGCCCCTTGCAGTGGTAAGCCGCACCGGCGCGGCTGGTCAGAAATTTTGAAAAATAACGATTATTTTTCTATGGAAAAACATCACGATTTGATAAAATTTATCAACAGAATCGTATTTTCGAGATTTTTAAATCCCTTAGATTATTCCGCATCGGAATAACAATTATTCCTTTACTTTGATGCGATCTGCCATCGCACTTCTGCCGATCATTATGTCAATGAATGAAATATGATTACTATAAAACCCTTGCAGCAACATGGAGATTTTAATTAATAGATTAACATATTAATTGTATCCATAATCGACTACCAATATCAATATATATATTGTCGACACAGTCAAATAACGCATGCATCGCATGCATATCGCATCACCCAATTATTTAACCCGATTACGGATCGTACAAGTGGCTCTGATACCACTGTAAGGACCATCGGCACACCCCATGGAGCAGCGGAACAAAATTACGACAGTCTTTCCAGTGATCCAGGTACGTTTAATACGAAATCGGGAGGAAGAGATGCGATGACTTACATTGGGTTCCTTGATAAGCAGCAAAAACAACAATTGGATTTGCTACAATCACGATCGTTCGATAATTCGAATCTTTAGCCTCCACGAATATCGTCTCGGTCTCTACTCAGTTCACCCGGTTGAGAGCAAAACTCGAAAAACTATTTTACATGATTTTAGGTTTTTGGGAATTCGCGATTCTCTGATGATGGTTGCTAGACCAAAGATCCCTTATATATATGTGTAACCTAAGTATAAGAGTTTTATTCCGAATTTGTTTAGGAAATAATTACTTTTATTATTTCTTTAAATTTAGGAATCTATATTTAATTCTAATTTGAAAAGGGATATAATTACTTTAATTATATCCTTTGTTTAAAATTCGGGATTAAATATAATCTACTTATACATATATATTTTTGCTCCTTTTCAACCATTGGGTGTGACCTTGTAGGCTCATCGTAACGTTAGTAATAATATTAGAACAATTCTAATATTACAAACAATGAGTGGCTTCTAGCAATATATTATTGTCATCTAAGTTACAAGAGATCATGATTCGATGTATCATGTCCGTGACCAACTCTCTTAATGTATTATATCCTTTTGTCCTTTTATATCTTTCATAGGCACAAGTCCTGGAATAGTCACACTTGTATAGCCTATTTTAATGTTTCTTGATATCCAGAGTGGACTATTGTTAATGAATAATTTGTGATATCTCATATCAACCTATTCAAGCATGGCCGTGCATTTCTAGTCTCACTCAATCAAGTGCCCTTTGATATATTTTCCTATTATGTATGAAGGACAAATCCTATCTCGATCATTCACATCTCACTACATACACTATAATATGTCCAATATCATTTTTTATATTGTAACTAATTACGAGACACGTTTAACTGCATCAAAACATAAAACAACTTATGTTGAGATAGTAATAATCTCAAGTCTAAGGATTATACATATGGTTGTCACTATGAGCAATATCGTGACCGTCACATAATAATCCAAGACATATGCTCATAGCGGGTCAATCCAATATATTATTCTCTATTAATATATTCATGTATTAATTATGACATCTCTATGTCAATGACAACTCATTGTCATCAATTAATCACATGTTAGTCTTAAGCGTATTATTATTGTCTATACCCATAATAATACTTGACTAAGGATCTTTTAATAATAATACATATATTATTATATAGACCTTATTGTTTCTCAGTTTATGTTATACATTGACACATATATCTGAAAACAACAATGGTAATGTCTTTATTAAATATAATTGATCAAGAAAACTATCCTTACAATCATCATATGATTGGTCTTTAGGCATACTCTAACAGTGATGATGCCTTTAATCGGGATGTTATATGTTAAGCTATGTGACTTGGGGTTTGAATTACCTACTTAAACATGTAATTGACTATTAAGATATTAAATTGAAGTATCTTGAAGGTTGATTCTTGTCATCTGTATGTGTGAATTTGGGTGTTGTTGATAATGAAGCATGACTATTTATGAGTTGAATCTATGATGTGGTTATTTAGGTAGGAATGCATCTAGAAATCATTTTGAGTATATTGAGGTGGTTCTTCCATGTGTTTATAAGATTGTTGATGTTGAAGCATACTCTTAGGAGTTGAATACATTGTTGCTAACTAAGTTGAATTGCATCTAGCTAATATGCCATACTATTTGCTTAAAGTATTCTTAGGTGAATTTATATAGAGAGAATGTCTTGAAACTATTGGAGGCTTGAAATCTAGAAAATCTACAGTTATACTTTAAAACTTTACGTTTTAGTCCTTAAACATTGAGCATGCAATTAAATGACTTGTTGATACTATTTTAAGCTAAAATTTGAGACTTAATCATGTAATGTACTTAATTAAGGATTGGCAACTTTAATATCATGATTAGTCCATAAATTTCTAGAAAATTACAATTAGGTCCGTATAACTTGTTCGGTTAATTTTGGACTCGTTTCTTATTGGTTTTCGCTGCAATTGAACTCAGTCCTTGCATGAACATGTATGATCTAATTAAAGCATCTATATAAGATAAAAAAATTCAGGATCTTTTATCGGGGCGAGTTTTTGGATTAGCCTCGGTATTCTCCGTATAACTCGTTCGAGTCGGGTTGTGTCTAGATCGGGTCGAGGGGTTACATCAACGACTAAGAGGAAGCATATTATAGGTTTTTGTTCACCTTTGATTCACGCCAGGAGGTATCATCGAGACGTGTACCTCAATAGCACTCCGAATTAGGGATAAAAAGGAGACAATGAAGGATGCTCTGTCGAACTATGAGTTGTTTATTTGCCGACGACCATAACCCATTGAGGCAGCTAAGGCGACCCTTAAGCGACCCGCTGAGGTTGCACTTCAACCTTTTTATTAATAAGAAAAGAATATTGTGCAATTGGATTCTACACTATGAAGCTATCTAACCTAGCCTTTCCATCATACCTTGAATTCTAATCAATTATTTTATTTAGTTAGTTATTTTAGTTAATCATACTTCAATCAATTATTTGTGTTTTCTCCTTAGTACAGGAAAAATAAGCTGCATAGGTATCCAGTACTTGTGGGATCGATATCTAAAATACTATAATTTGACAAAGGTGTGCACTTGCACCATAAAGGTATAGGTCTTTCTATGCACAACAACAACAATAATAATAAACATAGATGCAATAAACACATACACCACGTCTTACATGGAATGTAATAAACATTAAACATGTTCTACACATTCACATTAAGACATTGATGACTCATAATAATAGTTATAATTTAATAAAAATATACAACCCAGACAAAAATGAGTAATTACACCTTACTATACGAAAATTATCTACAAACTACTCCTAAACACAATTATAAAAACTTAACCACATGAAAAGCTAAGAAAAATGGTACACAAAATAGGTTATTTACACAGTCATCGCCTGTGCCGACATAACGAATGTTATTGTGAGCATGAAGATCATAAATTTTTTAAAGAAAAAAATATTATTAATGTAGACATAACAATTATAGATATAATTTTAAATAGTACCAAAACACTATATATTGGTTGTTATAGCAGTAGTAAACCACAATTTAAATATCTAGTCTTGATAAAATGGTTCAATAATAAAAGCAATCGAAACTCATGATATATGATATCTACCAGAATAATATTGACGAAGGGTATGAGTTTGGAACAAATTTTTTTTTCCCCTAATTATGCCTCCTTATATGTCTCATACTAAAAAAATATTTTAAAAATTTTTTTTGAACTTCAATCCTAATTTTCATATCCTAAATTCTAAGTCTTAAAAAATACATCAAACATCTAATTCCCTAAATTATATAACCTAATACCCAACCTTAAATCTTAAACCTTAAACATTAAAACCATTAATTTCAAAGTGAGAAAAATAAAAGATGCATGATTAAAAACAAACTATTTCCATTTACCATTCGGTGTTTTTCTTTTCACGTTTTAATAGGACAAGGTTAAACAATATAAGGAACTTGTGTACTATAAACATGTTGGATAGAGAAGAAAGTTGTTGAAATGTCGTACTTAGTTCAATGGCTTGTAATAAAGATCATGTAACCAGATAAGGAAGAATTGGACCATGTTGAACACCATTTCAAATTAAAAAAAAAAATACAAATTTAAATATTAAAGTTTAACCTTGCAATTTTCCTGAGTGTTTTGTTTTTTATTTTTAACAAGTTAATTATTACTGTAGTATTTGTTCTAAAATATATTCTCTATTATTTGACATTGATCGCTCAATCATTTTGTTATCATTGCTGGTGCTCGAACTCATGACTTATAAGAACAACAATCATTTTTTAGCCACTTGAGCTAGAGGGCTCATGCTTCCTGAGTATTTTGTTTGATTGACAGGTTCAGACATTCAGTTACTTCCACATGTATTTGATCCAATCCATTTTGAATCTCAAATGTTTGAATATAAATTAGATTTATGTTTAAATGAGTTTTATACATTTTAATTTTTAAGATTTTATTTTGATTATTCTATATTGATCCGCCTTATATATTTGATTATGATAAGTAAATTTTACAATAAAAAGTTTTTATATATATTATATATCAAACTTAACTTATTTGAGCGATATCAAATCAATTATCATTTTAATCGAATAGTATTGTTTTTAGACATGTTAATAAGTTAAAGGTTGGCGTGGACTTTGGAGGAGCACAACGCACTACTGCCACGTGGTAGGTAATATGATAACTGGTGATAATTTTGTATGGGCCAAAATCCGTGGTAGAAGAAAGTTTTCTTTGGGCTGTTTTTGCACCAGGCAAAGCAGGGAGAAATAGAGCAAAAATATCTGGGGAATACAGAGAGTTACTTTATACACCATGCAGGAGCAAGACTACACAGATTTTGATCTTCAACAACACAACAAACAAGCTTGCTTTCAAATAAACCAATGCAGACACATTTTTCTTGTTTCTATTTTTGCATTTTTGCTTGTTTTTCTACACAATACATTTGTTTGACTCCAACACATCCAGTGGGGTTCTGGACAGGCACAATAAGAACGACTGCACAGGGCTCCCAAAAAAGAGGGCCCCAAATTTTGATAAATTACATTCATTAGATGATTTAATCTCGTGATTCATTGAAAATTTTTGAAAACGCTATTAAGAAAGATGAGTTATAATTGTTAAAATATTATAATTATTTCTTAAATATGATAATTGATTATAGAATCTTATTGATTATTATTATTACTATTGCTTCGGTAGAACTAGTGAGATTTTGAACAGACGCAATAGAAACGATCGCATAGGAGGCCCTAAAAAGGACATTTGCTTCTAAGGGCTATATTTTTATAACTAGTGAAGGTTATGAATAATTACTTTTAAGGACCATATTTTAATAAATTGTAAAGGACCTCAAAAATCTTTAAACCGGACCGAAGACACCAAGACGAATTTTACAAGCGAAGGGGGGGGGGGGGGGGGGGGAGAGAGAGAGAAAAGAAAGCAATAGTAAAATGGGGTTCAATGGGGAGTATGTTGGCCCCCCGGTGAAGGGAACTTCCAATCTGGATTCGTTGATTGTTGACTTTATTTTTTGTAGGGGGCGACCTTTACAGGTAAGCCCCGTTTAGGCACTGGAAACGGACCATACTGGATCCCATCTTCATCTCCCACAACTTGCCACCTGCAGACAAACATTTCAAGGGTTTAAAGACTAATAACAAGAGCTAAAATTTCAATGAAAATGCCTGCAGGATCTGTTCTTGTCAAATGAATTATATGCTGAAAACAACGTTGATGGCAAATTTTTGAAACTTCAAAACTTGCTAAATATTGACAGCTAGCTATCCTCAAACAGCCTCCCTTTCAAAGAAACTGGGATCTTATATATATAAATTCCATGTTCAGCAAATAATCATTCCTTTGAATATAAACAAGTATCCACGTCAGGAATGCAATCTCTTTCAAATCAAATCTCTGATATTTTTTTGGGTGTATTTCAGAAATGGTGTGACGTAAAACTTGCAGATAAAGTTGTGGTTTGAAACGAGAGAGCTGCGACTGCCACATCATGCACCATTATCACATTCTAGATCCATGCTCTGAATAATAGCAGCTTGGAAAACCCTACCAGCATGTCTTATAGCCGTTTGATCGAGACGTACCAGCTGGCAAAAATCCGTCATCTTCCTAGGATATCAAACCCTTGTTCAATTAATCTGTTCATTAGATTAGAGATACGAGGAAGGACAAGACCACAGGACTCGTTGGTTTTGAATCTCAGATGTGGACTCCAGATTGTCTCAGAAACATATGTTCCAAAAACATGGACTAGTCCCATTCTCTTTTCTAATAACCGTTTTATGATTAATACCCGGTTCCTCCCATGTATTCCAGATTATCGACAAAGCATATTTGGTTTTGAATTTCAGGTTTGTCATAACTTGGATTAGATTTTATAAACCATGAAGTTTTGAAGCTCGGGCGCGGTTATTAAAATCATAGTGTAGCATTAGGAGTAATTAATAAGGACCCTCTTCCTGAGCCTAGGGAACACCAAGCAAGAGGACCACTTTTGAGTATGTTACCATATTTTAGTCAACTAGGAGTAGACAAAATACTTTATACAAAATCTTTTTTTTTTTTTTCTTCTATGTACGTGGCTCTATTTTTCATCTTACGTTTTCAAAGAAAACAAATAATGGTGAAAAAGGAGATGAGAAATGGGTACCTGTAACTGGTGGTGAGATGGTGGAGAAGAACCAGCATCTCAAGCTTAGCCAGCTCACTGCCTGGACAAGAGTGAACACCATTGCCAAAAGGAATAAACGTGTTGGGTCGCGGCGGAACCTTCAAATATAATCATCGATATTTAATTTATTATGTTTAAAATAAATTTAATTTGATTGTACAAACAAATACAACCTTAGCTTTAACATATTATTAATATAATTTATGTACTAAATAATTTAAAAAATGATTATACATGCTAGACTTTATATATATATATATATATAATTTATGATTTAATTGTCTTTTTAGTATTTGATTTCATTTAAAAGATTTGTTTTGCTTGGCTATATGATTTTTATTAAGCATAAAGAATAAATTAATTTTTACTTAAGGATAATGTAACATTTATAAATAATGTTAATTATTGAGAATTTTATACCATCACAATTATATATAATATTATGAAATTTGAGATAAAATCAAGCTATAAAGTATAAAATTCTCTAAATTTTATATGTTTTTTTTATCATTAGATGACTGAAACAAATATATCAGATTCACTCTTTACTTTTTTTTCAAGTGATAATCTTCACATAACCAACAGTTAATTTTAATCATCCGTTTCAATCATCCAACAATTCAAAAAAATATATAAAACTTATAAAATTTTATATTTTATAACTTGATTTTATTCTTAATCAAACTAATTTAACTATAAACTATTAGATAATCTTACATTACCCAAACCAAATTTCACTGTTACTAGCCTACAAGATCAAATCACGTGCCTCTGAAACTAGAAAGATTTCATCAACCGCTTGAGAACACAATACACTAATGAAAAGGACTGAACAACAAGAGCAAAAATCAGACAAACCATTGATAACCTTATATTTGTGTCAAGACCGGATAGTGGATGACCCACTTCAAGAATCTTGCTCAGGGATTCCAAATATGTTATAGATATGGGGCATACGCAGGGGATGAACTTGGGTAAGAGTTTGGAGTAGAAAATATATGTTTTTTTTTTCTAATGTTTTTATTTATGTTTTAACACCGCAAAGATTAGGCCTAAGATTTAGGTTAGAGTAAAATTATGATTTAGAATGTTTAGTATAGGAAAAATTATATCATGGTCAGTCCCATTACGTGTCTATAGGACCAACTACTAAAAACTACCCATTTCATCAATTTCTCTTAGTATAGGGTGTATTCTTTGGGTGCAAATCGTCTGCCCCCTCTCGATACCTCCATTTATGCCCCTACTTCAAATTAGAGGGTTTAGGGTTTAAGGTTTAAGGTTCTAGGTTAGGAGTTTTGATTAGGATTTAGAGAATTAGGGGTAATGTGTATATTTTAGGGTTTAGAGTTTAGAATATAGAAAATAAGGGTTAGGGTTTAAAATTTAATTTTTTAGAAAATTTTCAAAAGAGACATGTAAGAAGGCATGAAGAAGAGGAGATGATTTCTACTCGTATTCTTTAAGGCTTAATTTAGATTAGGTGTAAGATTTAAGATTAGATATAAAATTTAAGTTAAACTTTAGTATTTAATGTTTTAGTGTTGGGACGTAAAAACCCAAAAAGGGCGGACAAAATTTGTTTGGAGGGTTAACTTTTTTAAATATGAGAAGGCTTAAATAAAAAAATTCAATCATTTTGAGAGATTAATAAGATTTTTTTAAAATTATGAGAAAAGATTTAATTAAAAATATTTTAATATTTAATGTTTAATATGATTTTTTTAAAATTTTATTATTATTTCAAATTTTTAGGAATTAAATTTTATTTTTTAAAATTTGAGGAAGGATACAGCTGAAAAATTATATTATGAGTTATTCCTATTATATCGACCAACCAATTAAATGTATCAATTCGATTAAATTTTTTACATCATCTTTTTTACCAAGTGAAAAATGTTTTTAAATTTAATTTACAGTAATTAATAGTGAATATTCTCTTAATAAAAAAATAAGATAAAAAAAATTAATAAATGAATACATTTAATTGATTTCATAAATAACGTGATAAGAATAACATATAATATAATTTCTCGACACGACCTAGTCCTTAAAGGTTCCGCCTCTGATATACAAAAAGTCAACAGATATTGTTGAGAAAAATATATTCCGTTTATAATATTAAAATATTAATTTAATTTTGACAAGTTCTTATTTTAATGCAAGGGCTTACCTCAAATCTGGAAGGGTCGAATTTTTCTGGTTGAGGGAAGAAATCTGCACAATGATGAATGGTTCTAAAGAGAGGAAGAACTTTCCAACCTTTTGGGATATGATAGCCTTCAAACTCAACATCTTCCACTGCTTCTCTGAATGTAAAGGATAGAATACTTGCTCTTCTTAGTGTCTCTTGAATCACCTGAAAGAAAGTGAAGGTAATCAGATATTTCTCCAGACTAAAATCCCTGGCATTGTTAATCTATAAATTTATACAGTACTAAAAGTGGATTAAATATAAATATGTGGTTTAATTAAAAAAATGGGTTCTTAATGTGGTTTAAAGATTATAATGTACCCTAGTAGTCAATGGCATGTGCCTTGTATCATCCCACGTAAGCCTGCGGTTTTCTTCGGTTATTTTGAGTTGAATACCTTCTTGTTCTCTCTGCAACACAGGTTTGAAATTTCAAAACTTCCAATTGGAATTTAGATATTAAATGTTTTTTTTGTCTCTTCTTATTAGCGAAATGACCAAGCATGAGCAGGATGAGGTGAGGTGAGGGAAAAACTTACAGTGACGTCTTCGAGTAAATCTCCATTGTCATGCAAGTACTTTAAAACCCAGGTTAAGACACTTGCAGTGGTGTCATGAGCAGCAAAGATGACTCCGATTACATTATCAGCAATCTGGGAATCACTGAGCCGATCAACCTTGGGAATTTTGGCACCCAACAGATTCCCCAGCAGCCCTCCTCCTGGTTTCTCATTTCTTCTTCTTTCTTGTATTAATCTTCTCAGGGTCTCACTCAGCTGCTTCCTTGCCTGTTTTTGGGCTCAAAACAGACAACACAATTCATTGACAATGAAGAGCAAGCTCGTCTAGAAAGAATCTGAAAGGAAAAAAATACCTTCATTGCTTTATGGAAAGGAGTTCCTGGAAGGTCTAGAGGCATGGAATTGTACCCCTTTTCCAGGCATTGGTACAGCTGCTCAATTCCTTTCATTTCCGTGTCTCGTTTATGACCAAAGGCCGAAATCATTGCCACATCAAAAGTGTACTAAACATGCCAAAACAAAAGAAGAAAACAGATGAGGCGGTGATTAAAAGACAAAAATAGTTGCATGAAAGTAAGAAACCGACATAAATATAGACATAGAGATACCCTCTTCATTTCTTGTAAGGTGTTAATGGTGGAATTCTCCCAAGTGGGTAGAAATTTCAAAACAATCTGTTCAATCTCCGAAACCGAGCATCTAATCGCAGAGGGTAAAAGAGCGGCCTGTACTAACTTCTTCAGCCTTGAATGATAAGCACCTTGGTGAAAGAATAGAGCCTCAGGCCCTATCATTTTCTCTTTGCTGGGTGGATACGTCGGCTTGAACAGATGAGCCTGTGTCACCAGAACTATCCTCGCTGCCTCAGGGCTTGAAATCATCACACAAGGACATCCCAATATATGAGTCTTGAATATCTCCCCGTACCTATAAACACAAATAAAACGAAACTCAACTTGTTTTTTTGTTATCATTACATACAATTGCAAATAAGTTGGTCTTTGTTTTTGTTGTGTAGACCTTTTTTGCCGGTTGGCAAAGAAGGAATTTGGATTCTCGGTGTAAAGCTTGAGTGTCTCGCCAATATAAGGCCAACCCATTGAACCAGGTGGAAGAAGTTTACCCTTGGGGTGGTGTCGCAATTGATGACTGGACAAGTAAAACAATACGAACGACAAGGATAACAACAAGAACAAAGAGGAGAATAGAATTGGAGTAATAAAGAGGAAGGGGAGCTGAGAATCATAGCAAGTTTCGGGTAGTAACGGTGATGATGGTGGAAATGGGAAGAAAAGGAGTTGCATGGTGACAACAGATGTATAGAATAGAATGGAATTGAAGAAGAGATGGCAAAAGCTATGTTAAGTGTGTATGGGGAGGGAGAGATTAAGGGATTTATATAGCTGTTCAACGCTTGAGTTATCTTTGCTTAGGTGTGGGGCCTTGCTTGACACACGTCACTACATTTCCAGGAACAACTCAATTTTCCTCTTTTATTTTTCTTTCTATTGTTTTAAAAAAAATTCTCTAGTCTTTGTCAGATTTAAGTTCACAATTATTTTTGGTTATATCTAAGTTCACAATTTAAAGAAGAAGGGTAACAAATTTCGATAGATTATATTATAAATTCGATTCATTATATCAATTGTAGTCCTTAATTAATATAAATCATCTATTTTACTATTAATCATTCATATCATTAATCAAACTTTCAAATATATATATATATATATATATTTTAGATGATATAGAAAAAATGAGTGAAGATTCATTTATGGATGTAAAAATAGTTACTGGGTTGGGTTTCGGTTCGGATATTATCAGGTCGGGTAAAATCGGATACATGTCATTTCGGGTTGATTTGATGTTTTGACTTGATTCGGGTCGGGTGCGGGTCCATTTTAGGTCAAGTATATTTCAGGTCGGGTTCATTTCAAGTCGGGTTCAAACGGTTCGGATTCAAATCAGATAATTGACAGGTTCATTTTAGGTCGGGTTCATTTCAGTTCGGTTATATTTTAGGTCGGGTTCATTTCAAGTCAGTTTTATTTCAGGTCAAATTAACTTAGATTTTAAATTCATATTAATTAAATTTATTAAGTTTGAGTTTGGTACAAATAAGTAATTAAGAAATAATCGATAGACTTTGGGTTGAAAGATTGATCATTTATTTCGAATTAATTATTTAATATCTAACGTCTTTAACTAACATGAATCTCATTAAAAATAAATATTACACATTAGACTAAACAAAAGTATCATCGAATGATTCATATCTTAAAAATTAGACTAAATTACAAAAATTAAAAATTAATAAGAAATACACATTAAACTTAAAAGAATAAAGTTTTAAATTAAAAATAATAAACATTAATAAAATAAAATATCATCTTATTAAAAACACTAAACTAAATTAGAAAAATAAATATTAGTCAATTTAAAATAAAAATAAAGTTGTAAGGAAAAAATTATAAAAATTATAAATTAATAATAGTTAAATTCAATGAAAAATTTAATTTTAATGTACTTTAATACATTATAATTTATATTTATACAATATAGTTTAATACATTTTAAAAATGGAAATATAAAATATATATTATATATGAAAATATGAAATGTATAATATTATATATATAAAAATATATAATATATATATTATATTGTATGTATATTTATATATAAGTATGTATGTGTATACATTAATATATGTATATAATATATATTAATATATGTATATTTATGTATGTATATATATTAAATGTATACATTAATATATATCATGTATATAATATAGTTTAATACATATATATAATATATTTATAATATATATAATATATATACTTAAATATATATTCTCATTAATATATATTATGTATTTAATTTTTTATGAATTTATGTATGTATATTATTAATTCTTTAAGTCCAACACTAATCCCATAAGATCAAATCACTAAACTAGTTCTCTAAACTCTAAGATTAATTCTTCAATCAATAAACTAATTCCCTATAATCAAATTGAAATAATTTTAAAATATATAATATGATTTTAATTAAATAAGAATCAAATCGAATAAAAAATAAAATTTAAAACTTAATTTTCGATTGATCATAACCAAATTGAAATAATTGTAAAATAAGGTGTAGAGCGGTGTGAGATTCAATTTTTTAAACATGACCTATATAAAAATATAGCAAAATTTTTTACCCGTAGTGTCAAATGAATATCTAAATCTAATCTCCCTTTTTTTATATTTTTAATTGGTTATATTTAATCAAAGTTTATTATTTGATAATAATAATGATAATAATAATAATAATAATCCAAAATTTACTACATATTAATTCCCTCCAAAAAAATTTTCACTCTTTTTTATATAATAATTAAAATTTATTTCTAATTCTCTCCAAAATTTTGGAAAACTTATATCCTCTAAATTTTTTACATTAAAAGTAAATTAATCTCAAACTTAAAAAATGAGTGGCTTATTTTCCTCCAAAATTTGATCTTTTCACTCTTTTTTATATAATAATTAAAATTTATTTCTAATTCCCTCCAAGATTTTGGGAAACTTATATCCCAACAAAATTTGATATTTTCACTCTTTTTTATATAATAATCAAAATTTATTTCTAATTCCCTTCAAGATTTTGGAAAACTTATATCCCTCCAAAATTTGATCTTTTCACTCTTTTTTATATAATAATGAAAATTTATTTCTAATTCCCTCTAAGATTTTGGGAAACTTATATCCCTCCAAAACTTTTAAACTAAAAGTAAATTAATTTCAAACTTAAAAAAATAAGAGGTTTATTTTCCTCGAATTTGTACCTGAAGGAAATAGATGTGGGTATTGCTCTTTCATGGTTGCTTCCGGTTCCCACGTAGCTTCCTCTACCTTGTGGTTTCTCCAAAGAACTTTCATGAGAGGAACAGACTTATTTCGAAGCCTTCTGATTTCTCGGTCAAGAATCTGAACCGGTTCCTCTTCGTAAGATAAGTCCGGATTCAATTCCACATCCTCAGGTTCAAGAACATGATAGGGATCAGATCTATACTTTCTGAGCATTGAGACATGAAAGACATTGTGGATCCTGTCGAATTCAACAGGGAGTGCTAGTCGGTAAGCCACGGGACCAATCCTCTCAATAACCTCGAAAGGCCCGATGAAACGAGGGCTAAGCTTGCCTCTCTTTCCGAACCGAAAGATCTTCTTCCATGGTGATACTTTCAAAAAGACTTTATCTCCCACACTATGCTGAATATCTCTCCTTTTGAGGTCCGCATAAGATTTTTGCCTATCGAAGGCCTGTTTCAATCTTGCATGTATGATCTTGACTTGCTCTTCAGTTTCCCGAAGCAATTGAGGCCCTAAAACTTTGCTTTCACCCAACTCGGACCAACATAAAGGAGTTCTGCACCTCCTACCATATAAAGCTTCAAACGGGGCCATCTGAATGGAAGCTTGGTAACTATTGTTATATGCGAACTCCGCAAGAGGTAGAGATTTCTCCCAGTTCTTTCCGAAGTCCACAATACAAGCTCGTAACATATCCTCAAGGACCTGAATAACTCTCTCAGATTGTCCATCAGTCTGGGGATGGAAAGCTGTACTCAAATGTACTCTAGTTCCCAAAGCTTCCTGTAGAGATCTCCAAAACCACGAGGTGAACTTAGAGTCTCGATCAGAGATGATAGAAGTAGGAATTCCATGCAGACGTACCCCTTCACGAATATACAAATCGGCTAAAATATCTGAACTCATGTTCACTCTGCTCGGGATGAAGTGAGCTGACTTAGTGAATTTGTCCACAATTACCCATACGGCATCATTCTTTCTCGGAGTTAGTGGAAGACCCGTCACAAAGTCCATTGTGATCTTTTCCTATTTCCACTGAGGGATTTCAATTGGCTGAAGCAACCCAGCAGGGACTTGATGCTCAGCCTTGATTCTCTGACATGTTAAGCACTTAGATACAAAGTCTGTAATGGCTGACTTCATGCTTGGCCACCAATACAATGGTTTCAGATCTTTGTACATCTTTACCGATCCAGGGTGAACCGATAAAGAACTCTGGTGGGCTTCTTGCAATATTTCCCTCTTCAATTCTTTGTCATTAGGGACACAAATTCTATCTTTGAAGTATAGAATGCCATTCTCATGAATAGAAAAGTCTTGGTTGGCCCTTGAATCAAGCTTTGACATGATAGCCTGAAGTTCAGAATCGGTTTGCTGGAGGTCTTTGATTCAAGAAATCAAAGTAGATTGAACATGAAGTTCTGACAAGAACCCTCGCCTTCGATACACTCGAAGATGAGCATTAATAGCATTAGGAGCTACAAAAGAAATTTAGGAAATCAGACATTTACTTAGGAGGAAAGCTTTCAATTTAGTAAGGAATTCAATTTCTTACTCAGAATTGGTTTGCGACTAAGAGCATCCGCAACCATATTGGCCTTGCCGGGATGATAGTCGATGACAAGATCATAATCTTTTAATAGCTCCATCCATGTTCTTTGTCTTAAGTTGAGATCTTTCTGAGTCAGAAGATACTTGAGGCTTTTGTGATCGGTGAACAAGTAGCACCTTTCACCATACAAATAATGCCTCCAGATTTTGAGTGCAAAAACAATCGCATCTAGCTCAAGATCATGAGTGGGATAATTAAGTTCATGGGGTTTCAACTGTCGTGAGGCATATGCCACCACTTTCCCTTCTTGCATTAAGACACATCCTAATCCCAACTGCGATGCATCACTATACACGGTGTACTCCTTCCCTGATTCTGGCTGAATAAGAATAGGGGCATGAGTAAGAGTTTGCTTGAGCAGATCAAAGCTTCTTTGTTGTTTCTCTGACCAAACGAAAGGCTCATCCTTTCGGAGCAGCTTTGTCAAGGGAGCAGCAATGGACGAGAATCCCTTAACGAAGCGCCTGTAATATCCAGCCAAACCGAGAAAACTTCTGATCTCACTGATATTCCTCGGAGGCCTCCAATCCAGAATGGTTTGTACCTTTCTCGCATCCACTTTGATTCCTTCTACCGAAATAACATGGCCAAGGAATGAAACTTCCGATAGCCAGAACTCACACTTTGAGAACTTTGCAAACAACTGGCGTTCTCGGAGAGTTTGCAAGACAATTCAGAGATGCTCAGAATGTTCCTCCTTATTCCGGGAGTAGACAAGTATATCATCAATGAAAACCACAACAAACTTGTCTAAATAAGGCTTGAACATACGGTTCATGAGATCCATGAAAGCAGCCGGAGCATTCGTCAATCCGAATGGCATCACAAGGAACTCGAAATGACCATAACGAGTCCGGAAAGCTGTCTTAGGCACATCCTCATCCTTTATTCTCATCTGATAGTAACCTGACCGCAAGTCAATCTTTGAGAACACTGCAGCATCCTTAAGCTGATCAAACAGGTCCTCAATTCTGGGCAAAGGATACTTGTTCTTGATAGTGACTTTGTTCAACTGCCTGTAATCAACACAAAGTCTCATTGTGCCATCTTTCTTCTTCACAAATAAGACTAGAGCACCCCAGGGAGACGAGCTAGGTCTGATGAAACCCTTATCTTGTAGCTCCTGGAGTTGCTTCTTTAGCTTTTTCAACTCTATCGGTGTCATTCTATAGGGAGCGATGGACACCGGACTTGTCCCATGCTGGACCTCAATTCCGAATTCCACTTCCTTGTTCGGAGGAAGACCAGGGAGTTCCTCGAGAAAGACATCAACAAATTCGGATACAACCGGAATAGTAGGCAACCTGAAGTCATACTCATCTTGTAGAACCATGGCGGCAAACACTGAGGTCGGTTTCTTATCAATGAGTAAGATAGACTCCTTACCCAAACCCCGAAGGTAGAGTCTCCGATTTTGGCAGTCAATCCAAGCCTCATGCTTAACCAACCAGTCTAACCCCAAAACCAAGTCAAACTCACATGTCGGTAGCACGAACAAGTCAATCCGAAAAGGGATATTCCGAATCGTAACAAGGGAGCTCTTACAAACACGATTAATATTCAATAGACCTCCTATAGGGTTTGACACTACAAGACCCCTAGTGACTACCTCAGGTTTCAGACTTGCTTTTGCAACCATAGCAGAG
Source organism: Abelmoschus esculentus (assembly GCA_035048815.1). Classification (NCBI taxonomy): domain Eukaryota; kingdom Viridiplantae; phylum Streptophyta; class Magnoliopsida; order Malvales; family Malvaceae; genus Abelmoschus; species Abelmoschus esculentus. Next base: position 5,968,976 of record JAUCBN010000063.1, on the reverse strand, counting down.
AAAATAAAGGAATGAGTAGACCCAGAATCAATCAAAGCATATGCAGGACTCGAATTTAATTCAATTATACCTGCGATTACATCCGGGGATTCTTCATCATCTTTTCCTTTGATGTGGTAGATCCGTGCAGGAGCCCGAGATTCCTGGTGTGTGGCACTCGAAGGCTGGCCCTTATTCTTTCCCTGACTACCAGATTGAGCCTGTCTGGAACCCTTGTTTCTGACATACGGAGAAGCACTGTCCATTGCAGAAGCTCTAGCAGGAACCTTGTTGGGATTCTGAGGACAGTTTCTGATGTAGTGATCGGAAGCTCCGCACAAATAGCACAGATTCTGCTGAGTCCTACACTGACCCGGATGATGTTTCTGGCAGAACTTACAAGCAGGATACTGAGTGCCTCTGTTAGAATTCCCCGTGCTATCAACAGAAATGACCGGATCTATGTGCCTGGATACTGTCTGAGGCTTCGGTATGTACCCATCTCTCTGAACAGAGGTATAACCAAAAGGAGACTCCTTGGTCTGCTTAGACTTCTTGTTCTTCCAATAGGGCTTGTCATCAGTCCTAGCTCGTTTGTCCTTCCAAGAACTACCACCCTTGCGTTCCTCGGAAGCTTTCATCTTTGCCTCTGTCGCAATGGCCCGATTTACCAAGTTTTGGAAGTCGGCAATCCCAAGGGCCGTGAACATTGGGCTCAACTCATCGTTAAGACCATCAGTGAACTTCCAGCATTTCTCTTCCTCGGTCTTAATATACCTGGAACCATACTTACAATATTTGCAGAAATCGACCACATACTGCTCGATCGGCCGGTTGGCTTGTTTCAGATACAAAAACTTCTTCCGGCGCTCGGCTAGATATTGCTCACTGATATATTTCTTCTTAAATTCCTCGACAAAGAACTTCCATGTAACAGCTTCTGCCGGGGCAGTCAATGTAGTGGTTTCCCACCAACTCAGAGCTTCATCGGCCAACAGGGCTATGGCACACTCTAGCTTGTGCTCGTCTGAACAATGTAGCTGCTTGGTCAGAATCTGAGTGGTGCGTTCTAACCAATACTCTGCATCCTCTGGTTTCTCCTCGTTAACACCCGCAAATGTATAAGCCCGATATCGAGCAAGCTTATCTATCGGAGCACAACTGGGTGCATTAGGGGCAGGAGCATCATGCTGATTTTGCTTCAGATTCACTAGAAGCTGATCGAACATCTCCTTCATGCTAAGGAGACATTCCTGCTGAATGTTCTGCATTGCCGACGTTCCCGGTTGAGGAGCAACAGGGGGCGGAGGAGGTGGAGCTTGTTGCGAAGGGTTCTGACCCATCTCCACACTGTCTCCGTCGGTCGAAGAGGCCGCGGGATTCGGGTCATCCACCGTCAACCTCGTATCGGACATTCTATAATTGACAAACAAACAAGAAAGAGTTTAGATCGAGCAAACACAAGCACATTAATATGTATAACTCCTAGGTGGCATAGTTCGATCCTATATGATGCATGCGGACTCGGTTTTAGTCCTAGAATCCTAACCTAATCGCTCTGATACCAAGCAAGTGTGACACCCCTACCCTGGGCCGGTAGGAAAGGGGGGTCACCGATCCTTGAGCACTCCGATAACCCGGCCCGAACAATGGTTTACCAACTTAACTTAACCCGAAAGTATCGATTTTAGGGGTAAATTAAAACTTTTTCCTATTACTAGGCCTTTAAACCACTTAGCAACTTATATTCATTACTAAACATTCCCGAAACCTATTGTTCATTCAATAGTTCGATAATTCATTTATCCATTCCATATAACAATATCAATAGTTCGTTCTATTCCATTCCATAACATGCAATCCATTACAAATATACATACATATTAAACGTATCAAATATGTCATCATTCTTAAGTTATACAAATCTAAGCCCGAAGCTACCAAAATGTGGTTCACTATATACAAACCGTCTAAAGTAATCAAAATGCATGGTCTAACTAAACAAGACTAGCTACAACTAGGAGATTTCAAAAAAAAAAAAGCATACTTGGCTTGTGCTGCTGCTGATCCGAACGACGGAAAATCGGGACCGAGCTAATAATCGATCAACCTGAAATGTTTGGGAAGAGCGAAGGGAGCGGGGGTAAGTACATAAGGTACTTAGTGAGGTAACGGAAAATCAAACCAATCCACAACAGACCAAACATGTAACCTTTCAATCTAAACATGAATCAATACCATCGAACATATATCAAATCAATCGGACATATAACGAATCACTCGAACATTAATCAGTCCAAAAGGCATATACCAATCCAAATCAACATGTGACAATCCAAACACACATATATCAATCTCATGTTCAACATATGACAATCCAATTTCATATATCAATCTCATGTTCAACATATGACAATCCAATTTCATATATCAATCCAATGGAATATATGACAATTCAATAAGTTAAATGCCAATGACAAGTACATTTTCATATCAAATAATCATGCTTGAATTTAAAGCAACAAGTAGAATGCAATTTAATTCAAGTTAATTAAATTCATTACAACCACCTTGGTATTTAGCTAGAAGATAATCGAATCTCCAACCAACTGTCGCCACAATATGCACCTATAGTGCTGGTCAAACCCTCCTACTGTCGCCAATGACCCAAAACGTACCCTCCGTCTGTCGCCAATAAGGGCCAATTGCCCCGGACCGAAGTCCTACCCGATACAATGAGCTCTTAGAGTCTAAGACATGCCTTCCTATCTAACTAACTAGCTACCAAGGTCGTCGATTATCATTTTAAGCATATCAATCCAATATTCAATGTCATTTTCATCAATATGGTCCTCATAGACCGAGCCTCTTAGGCCAACGTGCCTAGGCTCACATGAATTCATTTTCATTTCATTTCATGGCATATCAATCCAACAATCCATATCATTACATATACAATCCAATATACATTTCAAGCACAAGCAAAATCAGAACTTTAAATGCATGGAACATATGCATGTACACATACCTTGCATCCCAAGCTTAAGCATGCCATTCATACCTCGGCATATGCAATGCATGGGTATGATCAAACCAAAACAAATACTTAACAAGCAATTCATATACATTCAACATGCTAACAAATAACATGGCAAACAAACAAGTTCTCATAACATTTCACTCTTCCCTTAAAGATTAGCCAAGTTTATGTTAAGTCATATTTCATACCGGTTTAATCATAAACACTAAAAATCAGAATTGGGTTAGGACCTAGTCCCAACCCCAAAGAAAGTTACACTCACAAACAATGCAAGCAAAACTTCTAAGGATTATGGATGATTGGCCCCTTGTTTCTTCTTTTGGCAAGCTCTTGCCTCAGCTCCTCCTCACTATCCACTTCTTTAGAAGCCTCTAAAACACACAGAAGCACATACACATCGTCAAAATACATTCAATTCACACATTTCATAATTACCAACTCCAAAATAACCAAAACAGTAAGGTTACATCCCAGGACAGATTGTGCAATGCTCACTAAACTATTTTTATCTTTTGATCCACATGTCCAAAATTTGCCCAATTTACCTCTTTTTAAAGCTAATGAAACCATCTTTTAAACCATATAGAGATTGAATTTTTCTTACGAACCCATTAGTACCAGTTTTCGATTAAAGACAAGGCAATGCTGTTTCGGGACAGTCTGGACCAATCTTTTTGTTTCTCTTATATCTCCTAATTTACAAGGGCAAACGAGGTGAGGTTTTTTTCTAATTAAAGTAGACTCATCCAAGTTATAGAATGCTCATTTCCAGCCCTAAATTCCTTGTACATTATTCTAGGGAATTTTTCAAAGTGACTGTCCAGAACAGGCCTATTCTGGACAGATTTCACCTACATCAATTCTAGCTCAAAATTCATCAACCTTATCACCAATTCAACTCATCCAATACTTGTAAACTTTACTAGGCTCAATTTCAAGCACATTTTACCTATGCAACCATTTTTAATTATGCAATTCAACAAAGTTATCAGCTCATTTTATGAAGCTACCAAAATGTCACTTATAAAATAGTCCAAAGCACATTACCAATTCCTATCACTTTCTTTCCTTCATCTTTTCAACCAAAGCACCTATAATTTAATTTCCACACTCTTAAAACATTATCCTATGAATTCAACATTAAATTTCCAGATTCAACAATAACAATTAAGTCCATCAATTTCTCAATTCTAGCAAAACAGTCCAAACAATACATTTAGCACTTAATTCACTACCAAACTTTCTCATGCTTCATTCTACTTCAAATCAGTCCACATAAGACCATTTTAAGCATCCTATCATCAAAATCCTTCATAAATTTAACCACAAAACAGTCCCTACAACTTTCAAATTCATGCAATTAAATCCTCAAGCTCAAAGTCTCAACCAATCACAACAATACCAATTTCCAGCAACCTCCATTCAAGTTCTAACTTAAAAATAAACTAACTATAAGCAACATACTAAATTTTCAGCCATGGAATTCAAGCTAACAACATCTAACTTCAATTTTAACCAAGTTTTCAAGAAGAAAAATACCTTACCTTGCTTAGGAACCTTCCTAACTCAAGAATCTAGCTTCAATCCTTCAAAATCCCTCTTAAAATCTCACATGCAAGATGAGAGAATTTTTTTCTCTCTTAAAGTCTCCCATGGCCGGCCAAGGAGAAAGAAAATGGAGGAGGAAGATGATTTGTAAGACTTTTCTCTCTCCCACTATCCTTTATTTTCCTATTTTCCATTTATTTATTTAAATCAAACATAATCCACCTAATTATAAGCCATGGTGGCCGGCCAAGAGAGGTCTTTCCATGTGTGCAAGGCCTTCAATTTCCTATTTATTTACATGCATTCTCTCCTATTTTGAATTTTCACTTTTTGGTCCTTTTTCAATTTGACCTCTAATTTTCAATTTCTTTCAATTTAGTCACTAATTCTTGAATTTTATTAAGCCCTAATTAAATTAATTTAGTCCTTAACTCCTAGGCCATGTTTAGGGTATTACAACTTTCACTAACCAATTAGATGACTTGTAAATATTTTTTAAGCTGAAAATTTGCGTGCAAGCATGAAATATAGTTAATTAAGGATTGATAACTTTGATCTCACAATTAGAGTATAAATTTCTAGGAATTTACTATTAGGTCCCTAAACCTAGTACGGTTAAATTTAAGACTCGTATCTCTTTAGTTTTTGCTGTAAATGAACTTAATTCTTGCATGAACATGTAGTATCTAATTAAAGCATTTAGATAAGATAAAAGAAAAAAAATAGGGTCATTTATTGGGGCGAGTCTCCAAATTAGCCTCGATATTCCCCGTATAAATCGTTCGAGTCGGGTAGCGTCTAGACCATGTCGAGGGGGTTACAGATATAAAAATAAATCTGTAGCGCCCCAAAAATGGGCATAGAAGTTAGTAGGCCGGTTTAGTTGATTAAGCCTGGTTCAAGATTAAATCCTTAAAAATTTATTTTTAATTGAAATAAATTATGGAAAATATCCTAAAATCCTAATTAAATATATATTTGACTTTGTTCAATTCAATTTCGAAAATTTACCCTTGAACACCTATGATTTTGAAATTAGTGACTATTTTGTAAAAATTAAAAACTTGTGGAGAATTTTATAAAACTAAGGCAAAACTTTGAATCTTTAAGAGTTTTTGGCCCAATCCTAATTTTAATTGATTTAAACTTCCATGAGCTTATTTAAATAACTCTTAACCCAAGTTTTAAAGCACAAAACCCAAATAACTTTAGTTCAAACCCATAAACCTTATTTTATATCAAAACATAAACCCTTATTTTATTATTTTTGTTTTCCCTTTTCCCAAGGCAGAAAACAATCTTCTTTTTAAGGTAAATTCGTTTTCTCTTTAATTAAATTCGTTCTAATAAACATCTATAACTTTTTCTTCTTCAAAAAACTTGTTTCCAATTGTTTTTCTTCTTCAAAAATCTTGGAAGTTGTTGGGTCAGAATTGAAGGTAAGAATCATTCGATCCTCAGATTTAAAAAGTTTATTTACTGAAATTCCCAAGTTATTGGCTTGGTAAAAACGTTTTTAATCTTTTGGTTCAAGAAAAATTGGTTTTCAGTCAAAAAACATAATTTTCGTTCAAGGGTTTTTACTCACTGTTTTTGGATCCTAAATGGATGATTTTTAAAGTTTTAGGATGTTTATAAAGTTTTTTTTTAAAATTACTTATTCCGGACTAAAGGTTTAGGAGAAGTTTGGATGGTTTTTAAAGGTTTTCGGTTAAGGTTTTGATAGGTTTTAAGGGTTGTGAGGGAGTTCGAATTAAGGTTTATTGTGTGCGATTAGGAGCACTAAATCCTTAGTTTTTGATTCTTGAAATAGATCAAGAAGTAGGTGATCTCGTTTAAAGTTATCGAGTGAAGTTTCGGTTATTGGTGAGTGGATTTGAGAGTAGTCTACTTCGGCAGTATTTTAAATTTATTTTCAAAGTGCTGGGAGTGTAGGGAAGGTGTGAGAAACCTCCCTATACTCCGGTTTAAGTGTTAAGTTTGCTCTCGTAAATCGTTTTTCCCATATTATGCTATTTTTTATGTGTTAGTCATGCTTGTTAATTAATTGTGCATATGTGACCATGCATGTAAACAAATGCTCATGTGACCATTTTACATTGGTTTTAATGATTCCTCGGTTTGTTTTCAAAATAAGTAAAATATTTTTTTATCGGTTTATGAAAATTGTGTATGAGATAGAGGAATTAATGTGATCTAACTATTGTTTTTAATGTAAAACTTGAGCATTTGGTTTTGTTTTGTATTGAACGTTAAGATGATATTGATGGGATAAGTTGATCGATCAACAAGATGTACAATGTACTATAAATAAAATTAGTACGTGTGTAAATTCATTGAGTGATGCATTAGAGTTTAGCCTAGTGATGTGTGATACAATCACCTTATCACATTCGGGTATGGCGAACTATCCCGGACACCAAGGTGGGATCTTTAGATTGTGATAATCAATCTGTGTGAATTGGTGTACGATGCCATTCGTATGTGTCCGTTTATCCCATCGTTTGGAGGTAAATCCATTCGTGTCACTTAAACAATATGTGATAAACACAAGTGTAAACGATTTATTGTTTTTGTGCATTTTGTAAATTGCATGTGTTTTATTAAAGCGCTCAAAGATTTTGAGAGCATTGCTATGTGAAGCATATAAGTCTTGTTTTTTTGGCATACGCCATGTGATGAACACTTGTTATTTTTTTTATTAGTGACCTTGGTTGTCACAAGCTATTTTCCATAAGCATGACATGTTTTTAAATTGTTTTTCATTATAATGTGGACTACATTACAAGTAGTTTAACTTGTTTTATAATCCACTCACTAAGCTTTGGCTTAAAACCTCTCTTTTCCTTGTAATGCAGAGAATTAAGTGAGACGGTCATTGTAATCCCCTCGACTCGGTGTAGACAAAACCCAACTCGAACAGATTACACGGGAAATACCGATTCAAATCCGAGAAAATTTGAGTTGTTAAACAATCCTATTTTTTTTATCTTTTCTAGAGAAACTAGTGTCCTACATATTCATGCTTTCATCTAGATGATTTGCATTCAAACCTAGAGACGAAACTGACCTTCATGGTACAATACACATAAAAAGGACCAAATTTTAAATTCCCAAAATTTAGGGGCCAAATGTTAATTTAGCATATTCAAACTTTAATTAAGTACATTTCATGCTTGTTTGCCAAATTTCAATTAAAAATATTGTCTACAACTTATTTAATTATCGATACAAGATTTAGATACTAAAACATAAAGGACCTAAATCTCACTCCAACTTGTAAATAACTTTAACGACCAGGTATCGGAACCCTTTACAGCCGTTTCGAAACCATAGACTTTTCAAAAGGGGGTTTTAAAACACCTATTAAATGTTTCGATACTGAGTCGAGTCCTCGCCCGATAACCTGTGGCGCAAGCCCAAGTATCAAAACAGCCAGGATCCCGTTTAGATACGTTTTCAACATTGCCGATCACCGTAACGAAACCGAATTTCCCCGTTCCGATACCCCTGTTTGAAAATGCACTCTTTTATCAATACCTGTTCATCCAGTTTCGATACCAAGTTCATAATTCCCTAGATTTTCTATGAACTTTTCCTAGGTATCGATAACGAATGAGGTAGTTCCGATACACTCTGCCCAGCTGCTACAATTTGCAGATTTTTGTGACTTGAGGAGTCTCCAATCATCACTCTAACTACAAGATTTCCTAAACAACTTAGACTGCACATATTAAAACATTCTAGATGCAACATCCTAACTTTTCAGCAAACAAGAGTGTCTTGATCAAAGTTTTTATCAACCAACACAAAAAGTTAATCACATATGCCAACAATTTAAGTGATCTAAACCATTCAATGTTCAAAATACCAAACCTTAACAAAACTAGGCAAGATATATTCAATGGAAGGATTTTTCTCCCTACTACACATAACTACCCTCAAAGACTTCCCATTGCCATTATTGAACTATGAATATCGAGGAAAAACCATACTCGTGCGGCTAGATGAAACCTTGGATCGATTTAGCTTCCTTGTGCACTCAACAAGCTACGGATTTGCATTGTTAAAAGACGAGCGTAAGCTTGAAAGCTTAGTGAGGAAAGCTCGAATAATATATAACAATACTACTATATGCTCCAATGCATGATATATCTCATATCTATTTTACCATTCTCATTGTTTCACATGTTTGTTTCTACAAAAAGGTTTTATCACATTCAACGACATCATAATGTATTAATAAAATATATGTTGGCTATCAAGTGATTCTACCGTAACATTCCTTCTACAAGAAAACACATCGGATACACGGATCTCTATACCATGGACGAACTTATATCGGAGTCACCTCTAACGGTTATAAGTCATCATTTTCCACAAACGGGAGCATCTATAATCTATCATAACTCAGGTGGAGGAACTACCTCAAACTCACACAAAGAGCCAATTTCCTCAACCGTTGCAGTTCACATGGAGGATAAACCTCTAACTCACATGCGGCGACTTTTCTTGTAACTCCCCAAAATTGGGCCTAGAAGTTTAGTGAACCGATTTCGTCGGTTTAGCCTAGTTCAGGATTAAATACTTTAAAATTAGTTTTAAATCAAAATAAATTATGAAAAAAATATCCTAAAATCTTTATTTAATATATATTTGACTTAGGTCAAATAAATTTTGAAAATTGACCCTTGAATCCCTACGATTTTGAAATTAGTGACTATTTTGTAAAAATTGAAAACTTGAGGACAATTTCATAAATTAAGCTAAAATTTAAATCTTTAAGGGGATTTGATCCAATCCTAATCCTAGCTGATCTAAGCCTTACAAGGGACTATTTTAATAACTCATAACCCATAATTTTAATTAATATCTCAAATAACTTAATTTTAATCCTAAAAACCTATTTTTTATGTCATAAACCTAAACTTATTTTTAAAATTACGAATTTTTATTTTCTTGGTAGCCATTAAATCATATTTTCAAAGATAAATATAAATCTTATCAATAAAAATTTTTTTGGTTAATTCTTTATAATTTTCTTCTTATGTTTTACTTGAAAAATTCTATTTTTGCATCAAGCTGCTATGAGTCAAGTCTATTTTATGCAAAAACTAGCGTTTTGTATTTATTTTTTATGATTTAAGTAAGATGAGAGTTGGGGTCTAAACGGTGTCGTTTAGCTTAGTTTAAATAAGGGTTTTTTGAGAAGGTTAAGGTATCGATTATGTGCATTTTTTCTTTTATGAATCTCTTCCTCATTTCTCTCTGAAAATACAACCTCTTTCTTTAAATTCTGGTTCACTCTTCTCCTATCTTTTCTATAATTCTTCTTTATTTCAAGTGTAGTCCCCTTAGCCCGGCCTAGACAGAACCGACTCTAATGGATTACACGGGGAATATCAAACCAAACCCGCGAAGGCCCGATCCGATAAACAACCCTGAAAAACGTTATAATACTTTTCTTATCTTATCTAAATGCATAATTATGTTCCTATGTGTTTCGATTTCATGCAAAACAAGAACGGAAGTAATTCTACCACAATTGAGCACTCGATTAACACATGAGCAACTTAAGGACTAAAACGTGAATATTTTAAATTCTATTGACAAGGTAGAAATTCATTCCATCAAAGTTCAATTAAACATGCAAAGAACACTCATGATAAATTTCAGACCAAACGGAGCATTCTAACATCATTAATTACATGCTTCACTAACTAGGGACCAAAATGTAAAACTTTTTATTTCTAGGGACTAAATCCAATTTAAGTTATCCAACATGAAATTAAGTCAACTTTATGCATCAAGGTGAAATTTCAACTCAAAATAACATTCTTAGCTACCATAATTGAACATAGAAAGTTATCCGGGACTAAAATGCAATTTTGACAACTATCAACTAATAACCAACCAAAGGTTTTGAAACCTTCATTGAAGGTTTCGAAACTTTAAGAAAAATGTTTCGAAACTTTTCCTTGAAAGTTTCGAAACTTTCATTCCAGTAAGGTTCTATTATCCAACCAGCCCGTAAGGTTTCGAAACCTACCTAGAGGTTTCGAAACTATTTGATAAAGGTTTCGAAACTTTTTTGCCCAGAAACATAAAATCAGTCCTTTTAAGTAGATTTAACCCCTACAAGATAAAAACATTGATCACTATGAACTATATGCATAATTCCTAAACATTAAGAGCAAATTATACAACCACTTGAAACCATCATAGACCCCATAACTCCTATAGGCATGTTTCCTAACTTTTTCACAATAGTCAAAACCATACAAGGATAAACATACCAAAAGCAAAACACAATAGCATACCAATCAAATTGTAACATCCCGGTTTTGGGGTTAGTAGTTTGAGTGTTGGTTTTAGGGATTCGGTTCGAGTCGAATCGGATTCTTCGGTTCATTAATTCCGAGAAAATTAAAATAATAATAATTTAATCGGACAAGTAATAATTTTTCGGAAAGGTTTAAAAATATTAAAATGGTGTTTTAAAGTTAAAGGAATATTATTGAGCCTTAATTTGATTTTTAATTAGGCTTAATTTTGTACTAGTGACTAAATTGTAATTTTTGGAAAAGTTAAGGGATTTAATTGGTGATTTTCAGAAATTAAGATTTTTGGTGACTAAATTGGAAAGTAAGCCATACTTAGAATCCTTAGAGGGCCATTAACCCAATTTATTTTTAATTAAAGATTATCCACCAAATTGGTTTTAATTAATTTTAATAAAGAGCTTATTTTTATTTTCTTTTATAACTTCCCATTTTCTCATCTTTTCTCTCCATTTCCTCTCCATCTTCTTCTCCAAATTTCTTCAATTACTTGTTGATTTCTTCTTCATTTTCAACAAGATTTATTTCATTTTAATCATCTTTTCATTCTCTACAAAACCTACTCATCAATTTTGCAAAATCAACATCCATTTTCATGGAAATCAAGAGAGGATTTCTCATCTTTTTGGTGGAGTTAATCTCAAAGAGGAAGTGCAAGAAGGTCCGTAAGTGGCTTGTGCATTGGCGTTGTCATCAGAGCATCGGCAAGGGCTTGTTTCGCTTGTCGGTGAGTGATTTCGGATTTAAAGTGTTTCGCAAAGGTTCGGTTCTGTTTTGGGGACTATGGAATAGTGTGAAAACTTTCCATAGTTCAAGAGTAAGTGTTTTAAATGATGTTGATGCATTACCTTTTGTTTCGGCTATTTCGGTAATGGCTTTTATAAATAATGATTCAATATGATTTTGGAATTACATATATTTGATTTTGGAAATGATGCATGCATGTATTAATTGCTGAAAATGCATGGTTTAGAAATGTATTCATGGCTTATGAAAGCATGAAAATAAATTGGAACAATATGTGGTTATTGCCTTATAATTGATTACGCCGTTGAGCATGATTTTGGTTCACATGATGAACATTTAATGAGTGCATTATGAGCAACAAGTTAACATGCATGATTGGAAATTATATTGGCTTAGTGACACTAACCTTAGATTCGAATACAAATGACATGTCATTAGGATTGAATGCACTATAAAAATATTGAGAATAATGATGATGCCTACACGTAAACAAGGGTGACTTTGTGTCCGACCGTGCATATAGTTGACCCATGCTAAAACAATGGTGACTTTGTGTCCGTCTAGGCCGAGCTAAGGGGGTTACAGAAACCAACAATAAGGAATCATGTTCGTAGGTCACTTTTACAACCCTTCTTGCTAATTCAAAACAACCTCTCTAAATACAAAGTTTACACATTGCCAAGTCTTATTTATTTTGCCAAATCATACAAAAAATGAGTAAGTTTTCTCCCCTAGAACCACTTGCCCCAATTGTTGTCCGGAAAGCCTTTATTTCTCTGCAAGGATAAAAAGAGAGCTTAAGCAAAATATGCTTAGTGAGGTAGCTCTAAAAACATGTTCATCAATGCTAAGTCGAATATATTACCGCAATCGAATATAGATGCAATGAATAATATTTTGAGTTGTAATATCACCTTGATGCATGATGTTCACTTAATTTCGTATTGGTTAACTAATGTTGGTTTTAGTCCCTTTGATTTGTGAGTTTTTCAATTAGGTCCCTAGACATTGAAACATGAAATTGATGATGCTATACTGCTCCGATTGACCTGAATTTTATTGTGAGTATACTATGTATGTTTAATTGAACTATGGTAGGTTGAATTTTCGGTTTATTATAGGAATTAGAATTATTTGCGTTTTGGTCCTTATGTACTTGTATGCGAGTTGAATGATCAAATGTAAACCGAATGTTTTCATTCTCGTTATGCGTGACCCCGACACACATAGGAACTTAATTATGCATCTAGTAAAGGAAAAAATATATCGGTTTTAGGGTTGTTTATCGAATCGGACCTTCGCGGGTTTGGTTCGATATTCCCCGTGTAACCCGTTAGTTCCGGTTCTGTCTAGGCCGGGCTAAGGGGGTTACATTTGGTGGTATCAGAGCTAGGTTTGCTAAAGTGTGTAGAGGTTTGCTAAAGTGTGTGATTGAACTTGTTACATTGTTAACTTGTTGAATATTTAAGCATAATGGTTGTACTTTGAGTGATGATGGTTAAAAAGGGATAACGGTTACACATTGCCAATGCCAATACATTTTCAAATGCTTCAGGTTTCCCTTGGATCTTGCCCGAATGTAAGTTTAATATGTTTTGATATTATGTTTTGATTATACGTTTAAATTTGTGTTTAAAGTTTTGGAATATGCCTCCGAGATGTGAGACTCGAGCTAGTGCTAGTATGATCATTGATGGTCAGTTTGAGGGTGAAACGACTGTTGGGGAAGAGCGGGTTTCCTTCCTCCTTCACCTGTGGTTGTGCCTCCGATTATACAGGGAGGTCAGTGTATAGAGTCTGCACCGTGCATTCAAGCTATGACGGGTGTATTTCGGTTTGCTGAAGTTGAGAGGCTGCTGCTAACCTGACTTGGGAGTGGTTAGCAAGTTAGTGATTGAAATTGTTGGAATTGAGGCTGTTATTTGTGAGTGTGAACAATAATCATGCATAAAGTAAGTGCACATATATGTATATATTTATAGATATTGTAGGACATGTATGCATTCATGAGCATGACATTAGAAATTGCATTTACATGCACTTGCACAGGCATTGATGAGGGCATATAGGGAATCATACATACATTTGTTCACACTTGTGAGTATCTCCTTTGAAGATGGAAGTGGTGCTGGGTTGGTTCTTTTTGGGTGTAGGTTTGTTAAAAAAATTTTGTTGAAAAGGCTTTCTTTTGGTCTTGAGCTTGATGTGTTGTGAGCAAGTTACCCTCTTGGTTAGAAAATAGTCTTGGATGAGGAATGGGTGGTTGGGCTCAGAGTTGTGAATTTTTGAAACCGAGGGGGATACCTTGAGTTATCGTTAGTTTTGAGTTGGTCATTAAGAAATGTAAGGCTGAGTTTTGCAAATTATCTCCAGTTAGAGTTTGGAGGTTGTGAGAAGGTTGGGCATGTTGTGTGATGTAAGACGGTTTGGTGTTTTATTTTCGTAAATAGTGTGGATTTCTTTTGAGAAAAATAAGGCTTATGTTTATCGTCATGGTTAGTGGAAAAACTACATGGAATCCTCTGTTGTATGGTCTAACGTGTGGTTAAGTTAAGGGTTGTAACCGATCGGGTGTTTTGCCTTGAGGAGTATTGGGTCAAGTTTTGATAAAAGAATACAATAACATATATATTAGTATGGGAGTTGTGGTATCATGGGTTTGAATCATGATTTTGTTGTGATCTTGCGAGGTTTTGGTTGTGCCGTAAAGGTGGAAAGTGCACATATTGTGTGTATAAGGAGTTAAGTTGGGTACTTCGACTAAAGTTAGATTGTGATGATGTTAGAATTGTGTGACTAGGACCGCTGGACAATTAAAAACCTATATCCGTTACTTGGTCTTTTGGGCTTGCTTTTATTGAAAGTGTAGTGAGAGTTATGTCCAGTGGGTTCATGTTAGTGGATGATTCATCAGTGTGGTTACAACCTTGGTAAGGTTATAAAATAAGAGGTGTTGGGGTGAGTGGAAGGAAGAGTTCGACAAGTTTGGATTTTGTTGTGGTATAGGTGGGATAAGAGTTGACTTTATCAGTGAGTTGAGGTTGGGAAAAAGTTTTGAGTTGGGTGTCAAGGTAGTTAGCGACACGCGGACCTTGAAGTTTGAGGTGTGCTGTTGTGTATGTTGTGGTGGCTTAAGCTTGAGTTGGAGGTACTAACTTTGAGTTGAGTACGATGTTGGGTGTCGACACAAAGGTGGTAGGTTCCTGGTGTTGCATGTTTTCTTCAATGTTAGCTATCGTGGATGGCTTGGCTTGGGTAAGGATGTCTATGAAGGGTGTTTGTTTTGTGGAATGAACCAGGGTTGTTGTGGAGTTACGGCAAAAGTTGTTTGGGTTAAATCTATGTGAGAGTCCTGGTAAAATAGTGGAGCTATGAGTGGGACTCTAACTTAGTTAAGTTGATCGGAGGTAAGACGTGATCAAATGTTTGGTAAGGGTCTAGTTGAGGATGTGCTTGGTAAGGTTAAGTTTTTGTGTCAAGAAACTTTTATGTTATCTGAGCCGCATGGTTGTTTCGAAGGTTACCGAGTTGGAGTGGTGTCTTGATAAGGGCATGTGGTAATCTTTTCTATGCGTTTGGTGGTACGGTGTTGTAATAGAAGTTAGGAGCAGGTGTTTTTGAGTGGGCTTGTTTTAGATATGGTTGAGTTATGGGTGGTTGGTTGTCCTACTAATAAGTTGGGAAGAATCATCATGAGTTTGGTAGTAAAATTTTGAGGGTGTTGCCATCGATGGAGGTTGCTTGGGACCATGTTTAACGGTTTTATGTTAAGCCAGTATAAGGCTTGTTGGTTGAGCTTCGTTGTGTGGACCGTAGGTTTATGGAAGGTTTATATGGTTACCTCGTATGATTGAGGATGTTGAAAAGAGGGTTAGTTCGACTATGTGGTATGGGAACTGTTGTGGTTGCTAAGAGTTGATCATCGATCTAAAAAAAAAGTTCTCTTTTGAGTTATGTTTTCTGTGAAAGATGAAGTAGTGTGGTGGTTTGTGCGTTGTTGCTTCAGTGTGAGGGACGAATTTGTTGTTTGTCCGAAGAGGGTAAATGTTTGATTGTCTGTTGAGTATCATCCAGGAGAAGCTAATGTGGTAACTGATGCTTTGAACCGTAAGACAGCGGTGGAGTTGAGGGCTATGTTTGCTAAGTGGAATATTTCAAAGGAAAAAAATGGTTTTGTGATGGAGTCGTAGGTAAAAACCTGTTTTTTTGGTAGAAATGATAAAGGTGAAACAGTTGAAGGATGAGGCTTTGGTGCCTACTGTGGAAGATGTCGCTGAAGGTAGACCGAACGAATATCATTTTGATGTTGATGAGGTTTTGTGTTTTAAAGGTCGGATTGTGGTGCCAGATGGTGTTGAGCTGAGACAAGCTAACGTGGTAGAAGCTCATACTAGTCCGTTTGCTATGCATCCGGGTAGTGTGAAGATATACAGGAATCTCAAAAGTGTATATTTTTTTGGGTTGGTTGAAGAAGGACGTGACGGAGTTTGTGTCACGGTGTATGGTGTGTCAGCGGGTGAAAGCTGAACATCAGTTTCCTACATGGTTGTTGCAACCTGTTCAAGTTCCGGAGTGCAAGTGGGAGAGAGTGACTATGGATTTTGTGACGGGGTTACCCTTAACTCCGTCCAAAAAGGATTCTATATGGGTGATCGTTAACAGGTTTACGAGGTGTGCACATTTTCTTGACGTGCATACGGCGTATTCTATGGATAAGTTAGCGGGGTTTTATGTTTCGGAAGTAGTGAAGTTGCGTGGTGAGCCTAAGTCGACCATATCGAATAGAGATCCGCGTTTTGCTTCTAAGTTTTAGAAGGGTTTGCAAGTTGCTTTGGGTACGAG
The DNA here is from genome assembly GCA_035048815.1 of Abelmoschus esculentus. NCBI lineage: Eukaryota > Viridiplantae > Streptophyta > Magnoliopsida > Malvales > Malvaceae > Abelmoschus > Abelmoschus esculentus. The sequence continues at coordinate 5,952,479 of JAUCBN010000063.1, read as the reverse complement.
GCTTAGCTTTAGTACAACTTATCATCCACAGATGGATGGTCAGTCTGAACGTGTTATTCAGACTCTAGAGGATATGTTGAGATATTGCATCACTGAGTTTCAAAGTTCATGGGAGAAGCAATTGCCTTTGGTGGAGTTTGCTTACAATAATAGTTATCAGACAAGTATACAAATGGCACCGTTTGAGGCTTTATATGGGCATAGGTGTCGTACACCTTTGTGTTGGAGGAAAGTTGGACAGAAGTATGTTTCTTTATCGCAAGTGTTGAAAGATACAGATGAGAAGGTTAAGCTTATTTGTGCTAAGCTCAAGGAGGCTTCAGATAGACAAAAGTCTTATGCCGATTTGAAACGTAGGGAGGCAGAGTATGATGTCGGGGACAAAGTGTTTCTAAAAGTTTCGCCATGGAAGAAAGTGATGAGGTTTGGACGTAAGGGTAAGTTGAGTCCTCGTTTTATTGGGCCGTATGAAGTCTTGGAACGTGTTGGTCCTGTTGTTGATCGGTTGAGGTTGCCAGAGGAGTTGTGTAGGATGCATGATGTTTTTCATGTATCGATGCTTCGTAAGTATTGATAAGATCCTTCTCATGTTGTTCCAGTTGAGAAGATTGAGTTAAGAGTAGATATGGGTTATGAGGAAGAACCGGTGAAGATTTTGGATGTAGATACAAAAGTTTTTCGAGGGAAGACCATAGATTTGGTTAAATTGCTTTGGAGACACCGAGGTGTTGAAGAGGCAACTTGGGAGACAAGGAAAAATATGGAGGAGCAGTTTCCTCACTTGTTTGCTTCAGGTAAGAATTTCGAGGAAGAAATTTTCTTAAGAGGGGGAGAGTTGTAACATCCCGGTTTTGGGGTTAGTAGTTTGAGTGTTGGTTTTGGGATTCGGTTCGAGTCGAATCAGATTCTTCGGTTCATTAATTTCGGGAAAATTAAAATAATAATAATTTAATCGGACAAGTAATAATTTTTCGGAAAGGTTTAAAAATATTAAAATGGTGTTTTAAAGTTAAAGGAATATTATTGAGCCTTAATTTGATTTTTAATTAGGCTTAATTTTGTACTAGTGACTAAATTGTAATTTTTGGAAAAGTTTAGGGATTTAATTGGTGATTTTAAGAAATTAAGATTTTTGGTGACTAAATTGGAAATTAAGCCATACTTAGAATCCTTAGAGGTCCATTAACCCAATTTATTTTTAATTAAAGATTATCCACCAAATTGGTTTTAATTAATTTTAATAAAGAGCTTATTTTCATTTTCTTTTGTAACATCACATTTTCTCATCTTTTCTCTCAAAATTTTCTCTCCATTTTCTCTCCATCTTCTTCTCCAACTTTCTTCAATTACTTGCTGATTTTTTCTTCATTTTCAAGAAGATTTATTTCATTTTAATCATCTTTTCATTCTCTACAAAACCTACTCATCAATTTTGCAAAATCAACATCCATTTTCAAGGAAATCAAGAGAGGATTTCTCATCTTTTTGGTGGAGTTAATCTCAAAGAGGAAATGCAAGAAGGTCCGTTAGTGGCTGGTGCATTGACGTTGTCGTCGGAGCGTTGGCAAGGCCTTGTTTCTCTTGTCGGCGAGTGATTTCGGGTTTAAAGTGTTTCGCAAAGGTTCGATTATGTTTTGGGGACTATGGAATAGTGTGAAAACTTTCCATAGTTCAAGAGTAAGTGTTTTAAATGATGTTGATGCATTACCATAAGTTTCGGCTATTTCAGTAATGGCTTTTATAAATAATGATTCAATATGATTTTGGAATTACATATATTTGATTTTGGAAATGATGCATGCATGTATTAATTGCTGAAAATGCATGGTTTAGAAAGGTATTCATGGCTTATGAAAGCATGAAAATAAATTGGAACAATATGTGGTTATTGCCTTATAATTGATTGTCGTTGAGCATGATTTTGGTTCACATGATGAACATTTAATGAGTGCATTATGAGCAGCAAGTTAACATGCATGATTGGAAATTATATTGGCTTAGTGACACTAACCTTAGATTCGAATACAAATGACATGTCATTAGGATTGAGTGCACTATAAAAATATTGAGAATAATGATGATGCCTACACGTAAACAAGGGTGACTTTGTGTCCGACCGTGCGTGTAGAGCTTGCCTACACGTAAACAAGGGTGACTTTGTGTCCGACCATGCGTGTAGAGCTTGCCTATATGTAAACAAGGGTGACTTTGTGTCCGACCGTGCATATAGTTGACCCATGCTAAAACAAGGGTGACTTTGTGTCCGTCTAGGCCGGGCTAAGGGGGTTACACAAACCAACAATAAGGAATCATGTTCGTAGGTCACTTTTACAACCCTTCTTGCTAATTCAAAACAACCTCTCTAAATACAAAGTTTACACATTGCCAAGTCTTATTTATTTTGCCAAATCATACAAAAAATGAGTAAGGTTTCTCCCCTAGAACCACTTGCCCCAATTGTTGTCCGGAAAGCCTTTATTTCTCTGCAAGGATAAAAAGAGAGCTTAAGCAAAATATGCTTAGTGGGGTAGCTCTAAAAACATGTTCATCAATGCAGCGTTTTAAACCATTTTAAAACCATAACATGTAACTTTGTGCTTAGTTAAAACATGCTTGGATAAAACATGCTTAGATAAATCATGCTCATATACGTACTCAAACCAAAACATGAATCATGCATATTGGCGTTCAAGTGACAACTTGTTGTGAACCTTAAGCTCACCGAATACACGGATTCCTTATACCATAATTAGAGACACTTAGTCTCAACATGCATCGGTTGGACACATAGTCACCCTTGTATACATGTTACCCCCACTACATACGGTCGGACACAAAGTCACCCTTGTTTACATATAGGCAAGCTCTACATGCACGGTCGGACACAAAGTCACCCTTGTTTACGTATAGGGAACATCAATATTTTCATAATCTTTATAGTGCACTTTATCCTAATGTCATGTCATTTGTATTCGTAACTATAGTTAGTGTCACTAAGCCAATATCATTCCAATCATGCATGTTAAATTGTTGTTCATAATGCATTCAAAATATGTTCATCATGTGAACCAAAATCATACTCAACGGCTTAATCAAAGGTAAGGCAAATAACCACAATTTGTTCCAAATCATTCTCATGCTTTCGAAATTCATGAATATCATTCCAAACCTTGCATTTACAACAATTAACACATGCATGCATCATTTCAAAATCCAATTTATGCATTCACAAAATCTCTATGAAAACATCTTCCACAAGGCCATTACAAAATAGTCAAAACTTAGGGAAATACTTTAAAAACCATAGAAATCACTTACTATAGAACTATGGAAAGCTTTTACACTATTCCATAATTCCCAAAACAGAACCAAACATTTTGAAACGCTTTTAAACCCAAATTCACTCACCGGCGAGCAAAACAAGCTTTCGTCGACGCTCCAACGGTAACGCCAAAGCACCAGCCACTCAAGAGCCTTCTTGCACTTACTCTACATCACCAAAAAAGAGCATATACACATTAAAATATTCTCAACACAGCAGCACTAATCCTTCACTAACTCTACCAAAAAACAAGCCAAAAAGGCCGAAACTAAGCCGAAAACATCCAAAAACTACTTCAGCCACTAACCTAACGAAACTAACACCTAAAACTCCTCAATTATGAACTAAAAAATCCTTCAAACCTTCCTTATACCTCCATCAAAAACAGAACATCAAAAACAACCCATAAACCACCCGAAAACCACTTCTAACAAGACCGATTCAATTATTTCGGGATTAAAACTATGTGATATCATTACAAGACTCATTTAATCATCCAATTAGGTATAATTACATAGAAAATCATCCTAATTACAGCCTTACACAAGATCTAACTTATTTTCTTGAAATTTCCATAAAAACTGCAAAATCTTGAATTAGAACTCAAAATCAAGTTAAGATTAATGATTAGTAAGCCAAATGCTTGGGAATATAAATTAAAGAACCTTAAAATTGAAAAGTAAACAAGAAATTACGTTTGAGATGCTTTCACCAAAATTGACGTGAATTCTTCTCTTGATTTTCCTTGAAATAGGTTGATGGTTTTGTAAAACAAATTGAGAGGTTTTGAAGAGGATGAAATGCTGAATAAAATGATATGAATCTTGATAAAAATGGAGAAGAATTCAGCAAGTGATTTGAGAAACCATGGAGAGAAAATTTTGAGAGAAAATTGAGTGAAAAGGAAAATGTGATTAACCGTCAATTAAAACCAATTTTGATGAAAGATCTCTAATTAAAACATTTTGGGTCAATGAAGCTCTAAGGATTCTAATATTTGGCTTACTTTTCAATTTAGTCACGAAAACCCAAATTTTTGGCAAAATTACAATTTTGCCACTAACTCTTCAAAATTTACATTTTAGTCACTAAAATAGCAATTAAGCTTAATCAAACCAAATTAAGACTCAATTAACATTCCACTAGACTTAAAACATTATTTTATCATTTTTAAGACTTTTCTTAGAAATTTACTATTAACCCGATTAAAATATTAATATTTTAATTACCCGAAATTAATGAACCGAAGAAATCTGATTCGACCCGAATCGAACCTCCCTAACCAGCAATCAAAATTCTAGAACCAAATTTGGGATGTTACATCAAGCTACTATTTTTTTGTGGAGTATCAAAGGTATCAAAAGCCTTTCATCCTGGCCATGGTGGACGATGTTCAAACAAGATCGCAACAGGAATCATCTCGGATGCAGAAAAAGTTTGTAGCCTTGAAAAAACGAATAGAAGAGAAGATCAAGCAAACAATAGCTTCTAAGACCCAAGATATTCGCACGAAAGTTAGCGGCGTGCATTCAGAAATTCGCGAGGTGAAGCTTTTGCTGGAAAAGCTTTTGGGTACATCGATTAAGGCGAAAGGAGTAGTGGGTGATGCACCTTCTGGAAGTATGAGTTAGAAGTACCGGGCCCGAAAACTGAATCATCTTTAAAGAATGATGAAGTGATAATTTTGGGCAAATCTGCTTCCCAGGGTTTCAAGCTAAAATGCCCTACCTTTGATGGAGATAATTTTCGTGATTGGTGGTCTAAACTTGAGCAGTTTTCCTTGCTAAAAACGTACCAGGTTCTGCTAAGGTTTGCACTGTCATGCTGAATTTGTAGGACAAAGCACTTCATTGGCATCATTTTTTCACTCGTAAACATGGAGGATTACAGGATATTTCTTGGGATTTCTATTTCAAGATGTTGAAGGATCGTTTTTCTCTAGAAGGCCTTGAAGACCCAATGGGAGAATTGGTATCCTTGAAATAATCAACTTCGGTGGATCAATACTACTCTGATTTTGTAAGTCTCCTTAACCAAATGCAACTTGCTGAAGATTATGCCCTTAGTATTTTCATTAAAAAATTTGAAATAGGAGATTGGTCAATACATTCGAGTTTTCCAACCTAATGACTTGCTTGATGCTTTTCAGTTAGCTTTACATTTCGAACAGATTATTTTCTTGAGTAATAGAAGAAATATTATTCCTGTCTCCAGACCTCAAATAGCCAATTTACCTTTTATACCTGCATCTCCCTCTACCTATAGTAAGGCAGGGTCATCTACCATCGTGAGGAGCTCTATTAGTTCTGTGACTCCTCCTATGACACCTAGAAGTTCTTCTTCTAGTGGTATTTTGGGGCTTATTCCTAAGAAAGGTGTTCCTGCAACCAACAATGGTCCAGGAAAATTATCTTCTACTGAAATGGATGATAGAAGGCGTAGTGGATTGTGTTTTCGATGTCCGGTAAAATATTTGCCAGGCCATAAGTGTACGAGATCATAGTTATATCAGTTGCTTATGGAGATTAACGAAAATGAATGCGAACAAGAGGAATTTTTGGATTGTGCTGATAAATTAGAACCTGAAACAGGGGAAGGATCTACTGGAGACATTCCATTCCTATCCTTACAAGCCATGTTGGGTTCTAATGGGTGTGAAACAATGAAAATTGAGGTTCTGGTGGGAAAGAAGAAATTTATGGCTTTAGTGGATTCGGGAAGTACACACAATTTTATCAACTTATCTATAGTTAAGAATTATGGTTTCACAGTGGAGCATAAACATCAATTGAATATTACTATAGTTGATGGAGGGTCAATGTACACTTCTGGGTTATGTTAGGAGATTAAATGGGAGTCTCATGGTCAAACTTTTTGCACAAATTTCCTTGTCCTTCCATTGAAGGGTTGTGATTTAGTCTTGGGAGTAAAATGGTTAGCTACATTAAGGTAAATCAAATGGAACTTTTCAGAGTTATCAATGGCTTTTGAATTGGAAGGAAAAACAATTATTTTTTCTGGGTTAATTCCTGGTCTTGCCTAGATTTTTGAGGCCAACACCGCCTTCAGGATGATGAAAGGTTCTAGAATAGTTCCTGGAATGAAACTATTCGCTTGTACTGCTCAGACCGAGCTTCAACTTAATCAAGGATCAATGCCACTAGAACAACAACTATTGTTGAAGGAGTATGAGATGATTTTTCAAGAACCTACATGTTTGCCACCTAAGAGGGGCCATGAACATGTCATTGCTTTGATTAATGAACAAGTTGTGGTAAAAATCAGACCCTACAGATACCTAACTGTTCAAAAGGATGAGATTGAGAGGATTATTTAAGAGATGCTGACTGCTGGTATAATAAGGAATAGTGTGAGTTTCTTTGCTTCTCCCATTGTTATGGTGAAGAAGAAAGATAGATCATGAAGGCTTTGTGTTGACTATAGGCAACTCAACTCCTTGACCATGAAAGATAAATTTCCCATACCCATAATTGAAGAATTATTGGATGAGCTTGGGATAGCCAGATTGTTTTCTAAATTAGATCTGAGGTCAAGCTATCACCTGATTAGAATGAAGGAGTTCGATGTGGCCAAAACAACTTTTAGGACACATGAGGGTCACTATGAATTTTTAATGATACCCTTTGGGTTGAAAAAGGCTCCTACAATATTTCAAGGATTGATGAATCACATCTTTAAGGATTTGCTAAGAAAATTTTTTTTGGTATTTTTCGATTACATTTTAGTGTATCCAAAAAATTGAGAGGAACACTTGAAGCATTTGAAGGTTGTTCTTGAGTTGTTGAAGAGGCATGAGTTATATGCTAGACATATCAAATGTACCTTTGGAGCAAAAAGGATAATTGTATATCATTTTCGAGGGATATATTTTTATGGATGCTGAAAAAGTGAAATGTGTTTTAGAGTGGCCTACCCCTACTTGCATTAAAGAATTAAGGGGGTTCCTTGGGCTATCTGGTTACTACAGAAGATTTATCAAAGATTATTGAGTCTTAGCCAAGCCTCTTACGGATCTCCTTAAGAAAAATAGGTGGTGTTGGAATAAGGATACTGAATTGGCCCATGCATCAGTTAAAGAACGCTATGTCTACTGCTCCATTCCTTGCTCTCCTTGATTTCTCTCAAGAATTTGTCTTTGAAACCGATGCTTCTGCTTGTGTTATAAGGGTTGTTCTAATAAAAAGGAAGACCTTTGGCTTATTTTTCTAAGGGATTAGGAACTAGACACAAAGCTATGTCCATCTATGATAAAGAGATGTTTGTTGTTTTATTGGCTATCAAAAAATAGTCTTCTTACTTAATAGGAAAACATTTTAAGATTAGAACAGACCATCAAAGTCTGAAATTCTTATCTGGGAATCAAGCTATTACTCTAACTCAACAAACTTGAGTAGCCAAAATGATGGGCTATGATTACGAGGTTATGTATAGGAGAGGTGTGCATAATGCAGTGACAAACACCTTGTCAAGAAATCCTTAATTTGGTGCAGGTTAATTGATGGTAATTAGTAGCTTTAATTCTGTTTGGGTTGAAAAACTTAAGCAAAGCTGGAAAAATGATGATAAACTTCAAAAGCTTATTTTAGAAATAAGCAACAATCCTACTTCGCATGGAAAATATACAGGGCAATTCTAAAAAGGGAGGGAAAGTTAGTTTTTGGAAATGATGATGAATTGAAACTAGAATTGGTGGATCTATTTCATAGTAGTGCTTGTGGAAGCCATTCTGGATGAGATGACTAGCAAGAGAATTTCAACTTGCTTATATTGGAAGGGTATGAAGAAGACAGTGAGTAGTAGGGTGAGGGAATGTGATATTTGTCAGAAAATAAGTATGAGAACCAGCAAAAATTTGGTCTGTTACAGCCTTTACCAGTGACCACAAGAGCTTGGGCTTCAATTAGTATGGACTTTATCGAGGGGTTACCTATTTCAAAAGCTAAGGATATCATTTATGTTGTGGTGGATAGGTTAACAAATTACACCCATTTTATACCTCTCTCTCATCCTTTTACTACTTTAATAGTGGCTCAAATTTTTCTGGACGACATTTTAAAATTGCATGGGCTACCGGAGACCATTGTTTGTGACAGGGATTGAGTTTTCATGAGTAAATTTTGGAAGGAATTATTTTCTAAGATAGGTGTGGTTATTACTCCTTCAACAGCTTATTACCCAGAAACGAATGGTCAGACTGAAGTAGTAAACCAATGTTTAAAGACCTATTTAAGGTCCATGTCAGGAGAAACACCTAAGGATTGAAGTTGTTGGCTACTTCTTGTTGAATGGTGGTATAATAACTCCTTCCATTTATCCATAAAGACCATTCCCTATCAAGCTTTATATGGATAAGCACCAATTGTTCATCTTTCTTATCTAGTTGGAGAATCTTTGGTTCTTACAGTAGATAAGAGCTTGCAGGCCTGGGAAGCTGTTGTTAAGATATTACAATTCTATCTCAAAAGAGCTTCTGAAAGAAAAGAAGCATGCTGATAAAAAGAGAGTGGAAAGAGAATTTTTCATTCATGATTGGGTATATTTGAAGCTTCGACCTTATAGGCAGCAGTCCATACACTCGAGGAAGAATCAGAAATTGGCTCCAAAATGGTTTGGACCTTATCAAGTTTTGAAAAAATAGGTAAGTTTTCATATAGACTTTAATTACCTATGAGGTCTAAAGTCCATCCAATCTTGCACGTGTCACAGCTGAAGAAACACATTGGTTCGGTTCCTAGTCAATCTTCCTTACCTGTGGTGAGCAACGATGGTACTCTTGTGAAAGAACACTTAAAGATTATTGATAGGTGTATAGTGAAGAAAGGCAATAGAGCAGTCACGGAGGTTCCGGTTGAATGGACTAACAGCTTTTCTGAAGACTCTACTTGGGAGAATTTTTACAAATTACAGCAGGATTATCCACATTTTCATCCTTGAGGACAAGGATGTTTTTCAACCAGGGAGTATTTTTATGAGTCAAGTCTATTTTATGCAAATGTTGTCGTTTTGTGGTTATTTTATTTATGCTTTAAGTAAGCTGAGAGTTGGAGGCTAAACGATGTCGTTTAGCTTAGTTTAAATAAGGGACTTTTGAGAAGGTTAGGGTATCGATTATGTGCAGTTTTTCTATTATGAATCCCTTCCCCATTTCTTTATGAAAATACAACCTCTTTCTATAAATTCTGGTTCACTCTTCTCCTATCTTTTCTGTAATTCTTCTTTATTTCAAGCTACTATTTATTTGTGGAGTATCACAAGCTTTAAACCCTTATCCAAGATATCGGATTCCTCCTTACCAATACATATTCTTCATCATATTTTCAAGGTAAATATCCATTCTTTTTAATAAAATTTCTTTGGTTTATTTTCCTATATTTTTCTTCTTCAAAATCTCTTCTTTTTTCTTCGGTATTACTTGTTTTTAAACCTTAGAAGGGGTTGGATCAATTTTGGATGTGAGAATCATTCAAAACTATGAAACCTAAAGTTATTTAATCAAATTCCTAAGTTCTTGGCTAATTGAAGCAATCTTTAAAGTCTTGAATCAATAAAATACGTTTTCTGGATAAAAAAATCCATTGTTTTCTTGATTTTCGTTCAAGGGATTTCCATGGATGTTTTTGATGCCTAAATACATGAATCTTGAAGTTTTTATATGTAATTAAGATGGATTTTAAGTATCTAATCTCGGACATAAGGTTTAGGGGGTGTTTGGAGAGGTTTTCGGTGAGTTTTGATTAGGTTTTATGGTGTTTTTAGGGGCTACCATGTATTGGTCCGACTTGAGGGATGTTTGGGTATGTTATAATGCACTAAAACCTCCGGATTTGATGCTTGAATTAGTTCAAGAGGTAGAGGAACAAGTTTGAGGGAGATCGGAAAGCCGAATCGCGTTTTTGGATGACTTGTTGAGCAAGTTTCGGTAAATCGATGAGTGGATTATGAGGGTTGCCAATTTAGAATGGTTTTAAATGTTTTTTAAAAGGTTTGGGGTGTAGTTAAGGTGTGAAAAACCTCCCTATACTCGGAAATAAGTTTTAATATTGCTTTCTTAAAGGTTCTCATATTATGCCTTGTTTTTACAACGTCATTTATCATGTTCTTATTGTGTTGTGCATATGTGATTATGCATGTTTTTTAATGCTCATGAGACTATTTTTTAAAAAAAATTATAATTATATGATGCTCCCACAATTTTGTTTTGAAAACATGAAAAAAGTAGTTTTTACCAGTTTATGTATTTGATGCATGTGTTAGTGGGATGCATGTGTTTTTACATACCGTTTTAACTTGAAAACTTGAGAATTAGTTTTTTTTAGTATTGGTATTAAAGATGATGAAACGTGAATAAGTTGATCGATCAATAAGATGTGAGTGCACTATAATTAAAATGCGTATGTGTATGAAATGCCTTGGTAATGCATTAGAGTTAATACTTATATTGTGATATATGTGTTGTATTACATGTAAGTGTTGCTTATCCCGGATGCTAAGGTGTATTTTCATGATTGGTTATTTCTCATTATGGGTGTAATTAGGCGATTGGCCTTTACACGTGTTATGAGTAGCGATTGGCTCTCATACGTGGTATTTTGGAGATTTGGCCATATGTCTGGTATGTTAATCATGCGTGTTCCGTTTATCCTAACGTTTGGTGGTAATCTAAACGGTTCACTAATACCAATACAATTTTATAAGCAAGTATGTTTTCTAATTGAATAATGTTTTCAATGAAGCTTTGCTATAGGCATGTAAGACTTGGGTGATGCGTAAGGAGAATGTGTTTTTCAAAAGTATTTGAAAAATATTTTGTGGTAGATGTCATGGTATACTTGTTGTTTTTCAAATAGTGGCGTTGACGGCCATGAACATTATTTTTACTTAGAGCGTGACTTGGTTTTATTAAACTTGGTTTTGGTATATTATGGGCTACATTGCAAGGTGTTTTTAAATATGTTTTTATTCACTCACTAAGCTTACGATTACCCTCTCATTTACCTTGCAATGTAGAGTATTTAGCGTGGAGGCAGAAAAGAGAAGCAAGGATCTAGGTAACTGCAAAGTAAAATCTCAAGTATGTCTTTATAACATTAGTAGTAGTGAGAGAGAAATGGGGATGATTTATCATGTTATGAATATTGTTCATGCTAATTATACTTGAAATAGTTATATGTTTATACATATTTGATGAATATTAAAGTTGATGTTAGTTTTGTGACTTGGATTTGAGTTACCTATTAGTATATATTATGTTATAATGAAGTTATATTGGAATTTGATTTTTGATATCCCTATGTGTGAATTTGAGTGTTATTGATAATGAAGCATGATTATTTATGAGTTGAATCTATGATGTGGTTATTTAGGTAGGAATGCATCTAGCTAATATGTCATGATATGTGCGTAAAATGTTTTTAGGTGAATTTTCATATAGAGAATGTCTTAAAATCGTTGGAGGATTCAAATTTGAGATACAAGCATGTAATTAACCTAATTAATGATTGGTAACACTAATTTCATAATTAGTCCTTTAGTTTTTGGAAAATTACATTTTAGTTTCTGAAGTATTTTTGTACGTTTTAGGCCTCGTTCCTTATTTGTTTCCGCTGCATTCGAATATAATCTATGTATGAACATGTAGGATCAAAATAAAGCATTTAGATAAGATAAAAAGAAAAATTATTAGGGTTTTTTATCGAGGCGAGTCTCCGGATTAGCCTCAGTATTCCCTGTGTAGCTCGTTCGAGTCGGGTTGTGTCTAGACTGGGTCGAAGGGGTTACAACGTATCTAATGGGATAATTTGATCGATCAATAGGGTCTAGAGTACAACACTATAAACCATTCAAAATTCGTTCGTGTAAAAAATCCTTGTGAGTTGCATTTTGGTGTATATCCTAATGTTGTGTGATAAGGGTAGTAATGTCACATTAGGGTTAATAGGGGCAGTATTATCATCGTACACCAAGGTGATACTTATTGTGTTGGGATTAGTACCAACATGTGCATGTTATGTGGGTAGTAATATCATGTGTTTTTCCGTTTATCCTAATGATTTGAGGTAGTAAAACTCAGATCAATACAAGTAATATATATTTTTATTTTTCAAAGGTAAGTTTCATGGTTTTACTTGATTGCATATGGTATTATGCATGCGTTTTTAAGGAGGTTTTGTGCATTGGTATGAATGTGATTTGAGCATTACTATGTTTTTAGCATATAAGACTCGAGTTTTGTGCATTGAGATGTATGTGTAAGCATTGCTATATGAGTAGCATGTAAGACAAGTGTTTTTGCTTATAAGGCATGTGATTTCAAACAGGTTTTTAATAAATTTTAATGATGACATCGTTAGCCATAGCTTGATGAAACTTGATAATTTTTAAAAAGTAGCCTTGTTAACCATGATTGTTTTGATTTATAAAGAGCATGACATGTTTTTAAATTGATAAAATTGGTTTAATATGGGCTACAATGCAAGGTGTTTTTAAACATGTTTTATTTCACTCACTAAGCTTTTACTTACCCTCTCTTTTACCTTGCAATGCAGAGTGAATGTTGTGGAAGAAGCCAAAGAAGAGCAAGGATCCAGATAACCAACAAGTGAAAATCTCAAGTATGTCTTTATAACATTAGTAGTAGTGAAAGAGAAATGGGGATGGGTTACCACGTTAAGAATATTGTTATGTTGATGAAACTTGTAGTAGTCCTATGCTTATACATTTCATGGTTATCTATGTTGATGTTATCTTTGTGACTTGGATTTGAAATTGCCTATTGACATTCCTTTAGTTATAATAAAGTTATATTGAAGTTTGATTCTTGTTATTCCTATGTGTGAATTTGAGTGTTGTTGATATTGAAGCATAACTTATTTGAGTTGAATCTATGATGTGGTTATTTAGGTTGGAATGCATCTAGAAATCATATTGAGTACGTTGATGTCGTTCTTATTTGTGTTTATGAGATTTTTGATTTTGAATTACAATCTTATGAGTTTGAGTGTATTTTTGCTAAATAGGTTGTAATACATCTAGAAAGTTGTACATGATATGTGGATGATGTTTACTTAGGTGTATACGCATGTAGAAGATGTTTTGAAACTTGTGCATGAAATTAAATGAGTTGTAGATACTAATTTAAGATGAAATTTGACATGCAAGCATGTAATGAACTTAATTAAAGGCTGGTAAATTTAATTTCACAAATGGTCCTTATTTTTTTTGGAAAATTACAATTAGTTCCTTATATCTTGTTCGGTTAAATCAAGACTCGTTTATTATTGTTTTCCACTGCAAATGAACACAGTCCTTGCATGAACATGTAGGATCTAAATAAAGCATCTAGATAAGATGAAATAGATGAAAGAAGAAAAAGTAACACTAAAACTTAGGGTTGTTTATCAGGGTGAGTCTCTGAATTAGTCTCAGTATTCCCCGTGTAGCTCATTCGAATCGGGTTGTGTCTGGACCAGGTCGAGGGGGTTACATTTTTTGGTATCACAGCTTAGGTGTATGAATCCTTTTAGGATGTTTTGATTGTTATGCTATTGTGTGGACATCATTTGAAAAGTGTTGAGTATACTTAGTGTAAATACACTAGTTATGTGGTTATACATTCTTGATGGTAATTATAAGTTGATGATTATGCTATGTGATGATTGAGTATATTTTTCTGTGGTTTGTTTTGAGGTACCCATTGCTCTAACTACTACTAGAGAACAATTTTATAATATACTTGATCTACTTGGAACTTTCTTTTTGCTGGCCACATAGTTTTGCAAAATGTTTTTGCATGTTAAAATTGTTTTTTTTATGTTATTGTGCTTGATATTTGACCAAAAAGTAAGCTAATACAAGGTAAAACAGGAGTTGTGGAGATCAAAATATGTAGACAAGTTAGTGTTCTGATTTATTTATGGTGTTGCGATATCCGATCTTGATTCAACTATGTCCTCGATCGTGTTTGAGTGTAAAGTGGTTTTGAATCACTTTAGTCTGAATGCTTTGTGTACAAAGTGAATCGAATGTGCTAGAAACGCTTGGGTTGTGATGTTGGTACCAAGCTTTTGTGGTTTTGAACGTTGAGTTGTAGGAAGGGTTTGAAGTAGGAAGTTGAAGTTTCGAGATTTGAGGGTTTTGTTTGTGATTATGGACAATAATAATTTATAGTTTAAAAGCACTTATATATATATATATATATATATTAGACATCTTAGGACAAGCATGCATGACATTAGATTGCATTTTGCATGCACTTACACAGACATCTAGGGTGACATACAAGAAATCATGCATACATTGTTTATATCTGTGAATATTTACCTCATGAAAATAGAAGTTGTACTAAGGTCAGTCCTTTTAGGAAGAAATTATAGGTTTATATAGTTGTCTGAAAGATACTCTTGTTGGTACCAAGTCTTTTGTGCAGTGGGTCGAGATACTCTTCTGGTTGAGAAGTGACCCTAGATAAGGATTGGTTAGTTGGGCTTGGAGTTGTGGATTATTTTACCCAGGTTGGGTGCCTTGAGTTGATGTTAATTGGGGTTGGTTGTTAGTAAAGCAGAAGGTTGAGTTTCGTGGGTTTTCTTTTGGGTTGTGTTATCATCGTGTTTGGTGGAAGTACCACTTGGTATCCTCTGTTTGGTATGGTTTAGGGAGTGGTTAGTCCATCGAGCAAAGAAAAGAGGGTTTTCTTTTGGCTTGGGGATGCAATGAGTGTTGAGACGGACCATAGTGTTTTTGATGTATAGTTGTTCTGTGTATCGTTGCAAGTTGTGATAATAGGTGATGTTAGGATGGTACTGAATCTTGAGACGGACCAGATGTATGTTGAGATATTGGCTTTTGGTAGTAAAGGTCCTTGTGGTAAGATGTTCATATAGGACAAAGTGCTATAGTGGCATCGAGGTGTTGGGAAAGTCACGTGGAAGTGAAAGAAAGTTGTGAAGGAGTAGTTTCCTTACCTCTTTCCATGTTGAAAATTTCGAGGATGATATTTCAAAAGTGAGGGAGAGTTTTAACACCCCAAAATTGGTCTTAGAAATTTAGTAGTCAGTTTAGAGGTCCAGTGGACCGGTTTAGTAGTTTTAGCCTAGTTCGAGATTAAATTCATAAAAATCAGTTTTTGATAAATTTAAAATATGTAAAAATATTCTAAAACTCTTATTTGACATATATTTGACTTTTTTCAAATCTATTTTGAAAATTGACCCTTGAAACCTTGAGATTTTGAAACTCGTGACTATTTTGTAAAAATTGAAAAAATAGTGACAAAATTGTAATTGGGCCAAAACTTTGAAACTTTAAGGGGCTTTGATCCAATCCTAATCCTATCTGATCTAAACCTTCCAAGAGCCTATATAAACAAGGTTTAATACTTTTTTTAACCTAAGTAATAAAAAATCCTTAATTTTGATCCAGAACCCAAAAATTCACTTTTAAAATATATCTTTCTTCTGAATTTCGTTTTCTCCTACTCCAAGGAAGCCTCTTCATCATCTTTTCAAGGTAAATTTCCATTATTTTTAATAAAAATTCATTGGTTTAATTTTCTATATTTTTCTTCTTCAAAATCTATTTGTTTTTCTTCGGTTTTACTTGTTTTGAAACATTGGAAGGAGGTTCGATAATTTTGGAGGTGAGAATAATTCAAACCTCTGAAACCTAAAGTTATTTAATGAAATTCCTAAGTTTTTGTCTGATTGCAACAATCTTTAAAGTCTTTAATCAATAAAATCGGTTTTCTAGATAAAAAATTCTATTGTGTTCTTGATTTTCGTTCAAGGGTTTTATATGGCTATTTTTTATGCCTAATATATGAATATTGAACTTTTTAGATTTAATTATGATGGATTTTAATTATTTAATCCTGAAAATAAGGTTTAGGGTGTTAGGAGATGTGTTTGGTGGGTTTCGGTAAGATTTTAGGATTTTTAGGGGTTGCCATGTATTGGTCTGACTTGAGGGATTTTTGGGTGTTTTTTAATGCACTAAACCCTCTGGTTTTGATGTTTGAATCAGGTCATGAGGTAGAGGAACAATTTTGAAGGAGATTGGAAAGTCGAATCACGTTTTCGGGTGACTTGTTGAGCTAGTTTCGATAAATTGGTGAGTGGATTATGAGGTTTGCCAATTCGGAAGGGTTTTAAATGTTTTCTCAATTTTTAAGGGTGTAGGGAATGTTTGAAAACCTCCCTATAATCAGAAGTAAGTTTAAAGTATTGCTTTCTTAAAGGTTCTCATATTATGCCTTGTTTTTAGTATGTTAATTTTCATGCTCGTATGATGTTTTTCATACTTGTCTATGCATGTATTTTAATGCTCATGAGATGATTTTGCAAAGGTTTTTAATAAGCATATGATGCTCCCATGATTTTATTTTGAAAACATGAGAAAAGTATATTTTTACCGGTTTATGCACTTGATGCATGAGATAGTGGGATGCATGTGGTTAATATATAGTTTTTAACTTGAAACTTGAGCATTGGTTTTCGATAATATATTGGCTAGTTAAGTGATGTATCAAATGGGATAATTTGATCGATCAATAGGGTCTAGAGTGCTCTATAAACCACTAAAAATTCGTACGTGTAAAAATTTCTTGTGTGTTGTATTTTCGTGTATAGCCTAATGTTGTGTGATAAAGGTAGTACTGTCACATCCAGGTTGATAGGGGTAGTATTGTCAACAGAAACCAAGGTGAGACTTATTATTTTGGGGGTAGTACCAACATGTGCATGCTATGGGGGTAGTATTATCATGCATTTGCCCGTTTATCCTAACGATTTGGGGTAGTACAAATCGGATCACTACCACTAATATATATTTTTACTTTTCAAAGGTAAGTGTCATGGTTTTACTTGATTACATATGGTATTATACAATTTTTAATGAGGTTTTGTGCATTGGTATGCATGTGATTTGAGCATTGCTATGTTGTTAGCATGTAAGACTTGAGCTTTGTGCATTGAGATGCATGAGTAAACATTGTTGTGTGAGTAGCATGTAAGACTTGTGTTTTTACTTATAAGGTATGTGATTTCAAAGAGATTTTTACTAAATTTTAATGATGATATTGTTAATCATGGTTTGATGACACATGCTGAGTTTAAAAATGTGGCATTATTAGCCACTATTGTTTTATTTTATAAAGAGCATGACATATTTTTTAAATTGATAAAATTGGTTTAATATAAGCATCATTGCAAGTTGTTTTTACACATGGTTTATTTCACTCACTAAGCTTTTGCTTACTCTCTCTTTTACCTTGCAATGCAAAGTAAATGTTGTGGAGGCAGCCAAAGAGGAGCAAGGATCCAGGTAACTGTCAAGTGAAAAGCTCAAGTATATCTTTATAAAATTATTAGTAGTGAAAGAGCAATGAGGATGGTTTATCATGTTAAGAATATTGTTATGTTGATGAAACTTGTAGTAGTCGTATGCTTATACATTTGATGGTTATCTATGTTGATGTTATCTTTGTGACTTGGATTTGGAATTGCTTATTGGTATTCCTTTAGTTATAATAAAGTTATATTGAAGTTTGATTCTTGTTATCCCTATGTTTGAATTTAAGTGTTGTTGATATTGAAGCATGACTAATTTGAGTTGAATTTATGATGTGGTTATTTAGGTTGGAATGCATCTAGAAATCATGTTGAGTACGTTGATGTTGTTCTTATATGTGTTTATGATATTGTTGATGCTGAAGTATACTCTTAGGCGTTTAATAATATTGTTGCTAACTAGGTTGCAATGCATCTAGTAAGTTGTACATGATATGTGGATGATGTTTACTTAGGTGTATATGCATCTAGAAAATGTTTTAAAATTTGTGCATGAAACTGAGTGAGTCATATATACTAATTTATGCTGAAATTTGACATGTAAGCATTTAATGAACTTAATTAAAGGCTAGTAACTTTAATTTCATAAATTCTCCTCATATTTCTAAAAATTACAATTAAGTCCTTATATCTTGTTAAGTTAAATTAGGACTCGTTTCTTATTGGTTTCCGCTAAAAATGAATACAGTCCTTGCATGAACATGTAGGATCTAAATAAAACATCTAGATAAGATGAAATAGATGATAGAAAAAATAAGTAGTACTAAAACTTAAGGTTGTTTATCGGGACGAGTCTCTAGGTTAGCCTTTGTATTCCCCGTGTAGCTCGTTCGAGTTAGGTTGTGTCTAGACTGGGTCGAAGGGAGTTACAAGTACCATTTTGATACAGGTTGCCTGCGTTTCGATACTAGTAGTTGCAAAAGTGCAATTATGGTGAGAAGATGAAGGTCTAACGTCCATATTTATGATCCCAGCAACTTCAACGGTTAGAATTCAATGAGAATATATAAAATCAAGCTTCTAATGCAGCAACAAAAACTATTGATCTTCAAGCAAACATTTAAGCATCCAAATCCAACTCCAAGCATTTTCATTGAAAAATCTTTACACTCAACACTTGTACTTCATTTCTATTCATTTTATTTTGAGTGTGGGGAGCGTCTAAGTGTAATTGGGGCAAATCATTCTATTGAGAGAAACTTAAATTGTCTTTCTTAAATTTCTTGTAACCCTTGTGAGGTTAGTCAATCTTTAGGTAGAAAGATTGACTTGTTTTTAAAGGTTAACCCTTGAACCTAGAAAAAGTTTGAATTCTTAGTGAAATGGGTTAAAAATCCTTAGTTAGAGCTAAGGTAGTGGATGTAGAGCTTGTTCTAAGCTTTTTCTAAGCTTGAACCACTATAAATTCTTGTGTCTTCAATTTTTTTCATATTTTTTCAAATCATCCCACAAATTTTAAAAGTGTCAATTCACCCCTTGTCCAAATTACATTGATTGATTAACTCAAAATAGTTTCATGTTAATACTTATTATGTGATGGATAAAACCAGTAGTCAAATCCTTCTTGAAAGTTATCTGAATGTTGGTTTATAGTTTTTTTCACTTTAATCCTATAAAACTATTGATCAAGGGTTGCATACACTTATTGATTCTATTTTAACTCTTTGACATAGAAAACTTAGTCATTCATTTTTTTTCTAATTGTTGGCTTAGTTTTTAATAAGACTATAGTCAATGTAAATAAATCTCTATATCATGCATGTCAATTAAATAAGCATCACGTGCTTTCTTTTTCTCAGTCTTCTACTATTTACACTACTTCCTTTTAATTGATTGAAGTTGATGTTTGGGGGCTGCTCCTATTAAGTCTTGTGAATGGTTATACTATGTAATCTTTGTGGATATATTCAGAAAAAAAATATATGATTTTTTTTGTTACATAATAAACCTAGCGTAATTACAATCTTTCATATGTTTCTTGGAATTGTAAAAATTAGTTTAATATAAATTTATTGAACTTGCAAATTGATGGTGGTAGAAAGTTTAAAACTTTGAAATATGACTTAGCTGCTTTAGGGATACAACATAAGATCATTTGTCTCTACATCTCACAACAAAATGGTGTTGTAGAAAGAAAACATAGACATGTTATAGATATTGTTCTCGCTATGCTTGTCCAAGCTAACGTACTATTGTATTATTGGTCTTATGTTGTACAAAATTCTGTGTACTATCTCATTGTATATATTTATGACATCCTAATTATTGGTTTCTCAACAGAGTTTGTTGCTAGTGTTATTTAAAAATTTCATGACAAACTATCTTTAAAAGATCTAGATACTCTTTATTAAATTCTGGGAATAGAGATTGTGAACAACAAGGATGGTTTATTTCTCATCAAAAAAAATACAATGATGAGGTTCTGATAAAATATAATTTTCAGAATGCTAAGTTTGTTGATATCCTATGACAATTTCACCCAAAATTAATAAGGATATGGATCTAGACTACAGTAATTAAAAATAATATAGAAGTGTGATAGGTGTTTTATTGTATATCTTTCACACACGTTCAGATATTTCTTTTGTTGTTAACAAGGTAGCTCAGTATATGCAGAATCTCAAAGAAGAACATTGATCAGTTGTTAAACATATCTTGAGTTACTTACAAGCTACTTTTTATTATGGTATTTGGTTTGCTGCATCCAATAATACATACACACTTCGAGCTTTTTTGGATGATAACTAGATATTGATAAGGATGACAGACGCTTTGTGTTTAGTTATTGCATTTTTGGGGACCATTTGATTTCTTGATATCTAAGAAAAAAAATAGTTTCTCGTTCCATTGCTGAGGCAGAATACCGAAGTGTTGGGTTTGAAGGTGCTCGATGAATAACCGATTAAACTCGTCAAGTGATGGAGAAATACTAATTTGGGTGTTTATTGTGGAAAAAATGAAAGTAAGCAATGAACACAATGATTTATAGTGGTCCGACCTTCGAACAAGCACCTACATCCACTACCTTAGCTTTCTACTAAGGATTTCCCAAATTCACTAAGAATCTCTTCCTTTTGAGGGCAAAGGGCTATCCTTACAAACCTTGATTCAAACTCGAATCAAGCATCCAAAGTTCACAACCCGAACTTTGGGAATCCTCTCAAACAAAGAGATAAACAAAGCAAACTTTGATAATCCTTCTAATAAGGCTAATTGTTTGCAACTAAGCACTCACCCAATCCTAATACACTTGAGCAAACATTGACAATTGAGCTCACAAGTGTTTTGTCTACCCAAAGATTGGAATTCAAGCACTAAGACAATTTCTTGATCATAATGTTGTTATAAGTGAAGCATTAGTCTTCTCTTGATGCTTGAGTCTTCTTTTTATCATCCCAAATCATGATCAGCCGTTTATAGCCGTTGGAAATGTTTTTGAGCCGTTTGGAGCTGATTTCAAGGGATATTTTTTCTTCTGGTAGAGACGGTATAGAAACTGGTACCGAAAATGGTATCGAAACGACTGCTTTGGAAAATAGTCGTTGAACCTGCATTTATGAATGGGTATCGAAATTGGTTTCGATACGGCTCTTAGCCGTTGGGGGTTTCATAAAATCATTTATGACTGTTGGGGTGTATAGAAACTGGTATCAAAACCAAACATCACAGTGGTGAAAGGGTATCGAAACGGGTATCGATACAACTGTGATTTTGCCTATGAAAAAATGGCGGTATCGAAACTGATATCGAAACGCCTGGGTTAAAATCACTTCTTTGGTTTCTTTAAATCATTTAAAACACATTTAAAAACTCTCAAAAACTTCTTAAATATATTCTCAAGTTGTTTGGACATAATAACCATTTTTTAAATCTTTCAAATTAGTCGAAAACTATTTTTCAATTATTATATCAAAACATTAGTTCTACACGAAGTCTTACTGATACTACTTCTGACTTGATATCGATTCAAGCTCTTCTAGGTGATATAGGAATTTCTTGCACTAATACACTAATTGTATGGTGTGATAACTCCAGCTTTGTTTCTATGAATGCTAATCCAATTTTACATGCTAAGACTAACCATGTTGAGTTAGACTTAAATTTTGCTCGAGAAAGAATTCTTCAAGGAAAGCTTCTAGTCAACTATGTTCCAGCACAAAACCAATTGACAGATATTCTGATTAAGCCATTGAAGAACAATTAATTTTATATATTTCGAAAACAACTCTCAATATGATCTGTTCGGCATGTTAAAAATTCTTAAAAGACTTGAAAGTGGGATAAGTATTAAACATTTAATTTTGTTTTGGGTAAAATAAGTTAAAGGTCGCTTAGTTGTAGGTTTAGTAATAAATGTATCACTATTCTTCTAAAACTAACAATTTATTTACTCATATATAGGTTTAGAAACAAGATATCACTTTTTTTCTAAAAATAACAATTCAATCATCCAATTATATGTTTAGAAGCAAACATGTCACTCAATTAAAAACTTGAGCCAAACAAGCATCTATTATGGAAATTAAAAAGACTTGGTATAATAATTATTTAAGTCCCAAAACATATGCATTCTATTAAATTTTTTTCTAATTCAAATTAATTTTATAAATTTAATTTTTTTTATATTTAAAAGTTTCTACGTTGCACCATCTCGATCCATCTTTCTATCCCTTACCATACTTTGTGTTATTATGTATCTGTCTGATAATCAATAGATGTGATAACTCCACATACACGATCATTTAACTAATGGAATATATTCATTGATATCTTAACGTGATTGTAAGTAGACACGATTATTTAATTAATAGAATTTTTTAATATTAGAGTTAAGTTTACTTAACTATTTCAATTATGGCTAAATTAACTCAAGTTTCAAGGACTAAATTATTATTATACTACAATTTTATTTCAATTTTAATAAATTTTAAGTGAATTATTTGTTTCTAAATCTATATTAAAGTGACTGAATTATTATTTTTATAAAAAAAATTGACATATTTATTACTAAACCAATAATCAAAATGACATATCGCGTAATTCACTTTTTTCTTTGTATAGTCCCGTTAGCCCATTAAATTTGACTTTTCTTTTAGGAAAACAATCAAGCTGTGAGTTGTGGGTAGTTTTAGGAGAAACCCTTTTAAAAAGTCTAAAAAAAGCCTTAACCGGTTTACCCGGTCATTTTGTGTACATAATTGTTACGAATTATATACACAATTTCTTACAAAAACTGTAAGAAAAACGGAACATACATAAATCGTTACAAATGTAAGGATTTGTGTACATACATAAATCCTTACAAAAACGGTAAATACATAAATTGTTACAAACGTAAGGATTTGTGTACATACATAAATCACTAAAAGAATACATAAATCGGCACCAAAATGGTAAGGATTTGTGTATGTACACAATTCCTTACAAAGTATACACAATGGCTTACGAAAACCGTAAGGAAAAAGGTATGTACACAAATCCTTACGACTTCTCACCATGAGCTAAAGGAGGCCATCCAAGGGTAAGGATTTGTGTACATACACAATTCACTACGAGTATACATAATATGGCACAAAAATGGTAAGGATTTGTGTATGTATACAATTTCTTACAAAGTATACACAATGGCTTACGAAAATCGTAAGAAAAAAGGTATGTACACAAATCCTTACGACTTCAAAACCATTAGCTAAAGGGGGTCATCCAAGGGTAAGGATTTGTGTACATACACAATTGGCTATGAGTATACATAATATGGCACAAAAATGATGAGGATTTGTGTATGTACACAATTCCTTACAAAGTATACACAATGGCTTACGAAAACCATAAGGAAAAAGGTATGTACACAAATCCTTACGACTTCGAAACCATGAGCTAAAGGAGACTATCCAAGGGTAAGAATTTGTGTACATACACAATTGGCTACGAGTATACATAAATTGGCACAAAAATGATAAGGATTTTTGTATGTACACAATTCCTTACAAAGTATACACAATGGCTTACGAAAACCATAAAGAAAAAGGTATGTACACAAATCCTTACGACTTCGAAACCATGAGCTAAAGTAGGCTATCCAAGGGTTAGGATTTTTGTACATACACAATTGACTACGAGTATACATAATATGGCACAAAAATGGTAAGGATTTGTATATGTACACAATTTCTTACAAAGTATACACAATGGCTTACGAAAACCGTAAAGAAAAAAGTATGTACACAAATCCTTACGACTTCTAACCATGAGCTAAAGGAAGCCATCTAAGGGTAAGGATTTGTGTACATACACAATTGGCTACGAGTATACATAATATGGCACAAAAATGATAAAGATTTGTGTATGTACACAATTTCTTACAAAGTATACACAATGGCTTACGAAAACCGTAAGGAAAAAGGTATGTACACAATTCCTTACAAAGTATACACAATGGCTTACGAAAACCGTAAGGAAAAAGGTATGTACACAAATCCTTACGACTTCTAACCATGAGCTAAAGGAGGTCATCTAAGGGTAAGGATTTGTGTACATACACAATTGGCTACGAGTATACATAAATTGACACAAAAATGATAAGGATTTGTGTATGTACACAATCCCTTACAAAGTATATATAATGGCTTACGAAAACCGTAAGGAAAAAAGTATGTACATAAATCCTTACGACTTCGAAACCATGAGGTAAAGGAGGCCATCTAAGGCTAAGGATTTGTGTACATACACAATTGGCTACGAGTATACATAAATTGACACAAAAATGGTAAGGATTTGTGTATGTACACAATTCTTTACAAAGTATGCACAATGGCTTACGAAAACCGTAAGGAAAAAAGTATGTACACAAATCCTTACCACTTCTCACCATGAGCTAAAGGAGGCCATCCAAGGGTAAGGATTTGTGTACGTACACAATTGACTACGAGTATACATAATATGGCACAAAAATGGTAAGGATTTATGTATGTACATAATTCCTTACAAAGTATACACAACGGCTTACGAAAACCATAAGAAAAAAGGTATGTACACAAATCCTTACGACTTCTCACAATAAGCTAAAGGAGGCCATCCAAGGGTAAGGATTTTTGTACATATCTTTTTCCTTACAGTTTTCGTAAGCATTTGTGTATATTTTGTAGGGATTTGTGTACATACATAAATCCTTACATTTCTTGTACCAATTTATGTATTCTCGTAGTAAATTGTGTATGTACACAAATCCTTACCTTTGGATGAGCTCCTTTAGCTCTTGGTGAGAAGTTGTAAGGATTTGTGTACATACCTTTTTCCTTACGATTTTCGTAAGCTATTTTGTATACTTTGTAAGGATTTGTGTACAATATTTTTATTCGTATATTTTTTATTCGAATATTTTTATTCGAATATTTATTATATGAATATTTTTATTTGAATATTTTTATTCGTATATATTTTATTCAAATATTTTTATTCGAATACTTATTATACGAATATTTTTATTCGAATATTTATTTTACGAATATTTTTATTCGTATTTATTTTATTCGAATATTTTTATTCAAATATTTATTATATGAATATTTTTATTTGAATATTTTTATTTGAATATTTATTATACGAATATTTTTATTCGTATTTTATTCGAATATTTTTATTCGAATACTTATTATACGAATATTTTTATTCGAATATTTATTTTACGAATATTTTTATTCGTATTTATTTTATTCGAATATTTTTATTCAAATATTTATTATATGAATATTTTTATTTGAATATTTATTATATGAATATTTTTATTCGAATATTTATTATACAAATATTTTTATTCATATATTTTTTATTCTAATATTTATTACATGAATATTTTTATTCAAATATTTATTATATGAATATTTTTATTCGAATTTTTATTATACGAATATTTTCATTCATATATTTTTTATTTGAATATTTTTATTTAAATATTTATTATATGAATATTTTTATTCGAATATTTATTATACGAATATTTTTATTCGTATATATTTTATTTGAATATTTTTATTTCAATATTTATTATATGAATATTTTTATTCTAATATTTTTATTTTAATATTTATTATATGAATTTTTTATTCGAATATTTATTATACGAATATTTTTATTCGTATATTTTTTATTTGAATATATAATAATGAATTGAATAACTATTATTTATAAAAAAATTTAAAAAAAAATGGGTAACATTGGAACCTATTACCAATTGTCCCTTATTATTGGGCTGTTTTTAAGCTCTTTTAAGGGAACTGTTTTTAGAATTTCCCGTGAGTTGTGGTCACGAAATTGTCTATTTTTTCTTGCATCTCATAAAGTATCGCGCATGTCCAATGGCATGAAGACGAGTGTAGAGGTGGCAGATACCTAAATGTCAATGGAAAACCACCTTTGCTTCTCCAGCTCTACTTTTCTATAAACACAGTAGGCCCATTTGCTAAAGATATTATTGGGCTATATTAACCACAAAGATTTACATTAGTTGGTCAAGTTACTTGATTTTATGCTCATAATATAAATTCTTTTTTCTCCGTTTTGTTCTATGCTCTTCCTCTCTTTTTCATAAATGAAGAACTTTCAATAGATACTTATACAAGAGTTTCAAAATTTATGTGTGAGTTTTGTTACTCTTGTATTTAAAATTTAAATTTATAATCTTATTTGAAGAATTTTGACACTCTATGAAAAGTTTTAAAAATTTTATACATGTAAAAAGTAAATACTTATTCTTAAGATTTTTAACGATTTTAATTTTTTTCTAACGGGTTTAATCACGTAAAATTTAATTAGATGATATAAAAAAAACTTCAATTGGTTGAAAAACATAAAAAAAAAGTTTGTATCAACATTCAACAAAAAATTATAATTTGAGGTTTAAAGTCAAGTTTTCGTAAGAAATCCTGTGAGTTATCTTTATTAAATTTAATAAAATATTTATTTAGGTAAAAGTTTTAATTGTGCAACACCTTTACCTTTTTAATATTTTTTTTTCATTGTTTCTTAAATCATAATTCTTTTTGGAAAAGATTACACTTGAAAGGTTGGGTATAGAGTACACTTAAGTAGAGTATACATAGTTTAGAAGTTGAACATTTACAAATTATTGTAAAAAAATTATTTTTTTAATTATTTTTGTCCCAAATTTTTATCATTCAATCTATCCCTGTTAATGTATTTTGATTGATCGATCGAACTAATATTTTATTAGCTAAGCTTAATTCATAAATATGTATCAAAATTTTATATTTTTTATGATAGGTGCTTAATGTTTTTTTCGAAATATGTGTCTAAAATATTATTCTATTACTATTTTAACATAACATCGTTAAAAAAAATTATCACCAAATAATAGATTGACATGTGATTTTTGTTTTTATTTTTTAATTTACAAATAATTAAGAATAAAATAATTCAAACAACATTCTAAAATTGTTAAAAATTACAAAATAGTCTCAAAATCTTTAAAAAAACAAATCTTAAACTCAAAATTGGTGTCACGACCACCGTTGATAGCCTTGTCAGACCCTCTTCATCGTCTTAGGCCACTGTCAATTTTTTCTAGACATCTATTGTCAGTAATCGATAGGAGAGATTTCAATCAAATATTGAATAATGAATGCGAAAGGCTTTAGTCATACAATGTCCGATTGTAATATCTTTCGTTGATTATCAGCAATGGGTGGTTGAGAGAAACAAGAGATGGCCTCAAGCGATGAAGAGATCCGACGAGACTTTCGATGATGATAGTTTTGTTAATTTTGAGATTTTGAATTTTGATGTTTTATGGATTTAAGATGCTTTTAGAAAATTTAAGATTTTTTTTTCAAATTTTTTTTCTTAATTTATTTATAAAATATTAAAATAGACACATGTTAAATTATGATTGGGTGATGAATTTTTCTATGGTGTTACTTTAAAAAATTAAAAAAAAAATAAACTTTATGCACTTATTTTAGATAAAAAAGCATTCAGTATCATCTATTTTTGAGTTGAATCAATTATTTAACGGTGTTACCTTAAAACACTAATGAAATAAAATTTTAACCACATATTAGACACTTCTTAAAAAATTGTATAGTTTAGACACTTCTTTATAAATTAAGCCTATTAGATATTATATAAATTTGATGAATAATATTTTTTAATTCACCTATATTGTGTTTTTCCTATGTTATGGTTTTTACACCCCACATATATGACAAATTTGTAACCATCTTGTTTTTCTTCAATGTCCTATGTTGAATGCGAAGATAACGATTTTTCTTCGTATAAGAAACAATGAAAAAAGGGCATGGAAAATAACAAATACTAAATATATAGTTATATAAAATTTTATTAATTATCGATGTATTGTTTAGTTTTTAATAATAATATATAATTAATTTATATTATTTAAATAATTAAATAATTTTATTAGAAAAATATGATTGTTAAAATAGAGCCTTCTCCATAATTAATTGCTTGTTCATATAATTTTATTAGAGTTACGGCCGAAACAACGGTTGGAGAAAACCACTAGATTCCTGAACCTGATTGAAATCATCGAGACAGAGACAGAACAACAACAGAGTTTGACAGATCTTGTCAGCAGATAAAGTTTCTTGTTATTATCCACTTCTAAATTAATAATTAATTCAGGAAAGAAAATACCAGAAATGGAGATGATTTTCGAGTAGCTTTGGAGACACACGAACCAACATCTTCTAGCCATTCTATTTCGACATTCCTTATTGATGAGTGCCTAAAAGTCCTATTCTTTATACTAATTTCCCACTCGATTATTGCTAATAAAGGACATATTTAATGGCAATATTGGATAATTCTGTTTATTTTCATATTTCAGCATCCCAATACTTAATTCATGAATTTATCTATTATTTGGCATAAAAAAAGTACGGTTAATAGTTTATTCTCTTAGACAGGAAACTACCACATAGGTAATGCCAGATAGCATGATGGATGCTAGACGCTAAAGCTGAAATGCAGATAAGCACCTGCCTCGGCAACACTTTGATGCCCCGGTAGCAGTTTACTGCCTCAGTAGCACTTTAATCCCCCGGCAGCAGTTTACTGCCTCGGCAGCACTTTATTGCCTCGGCAGCATCTGAGGCCACAGCAGCACCTGAAGTGCAAATGCTGATATGATAGGCGATTTGAAGAGAAAAATAAGGTGAACGTTTTAAGACAAGAGGCATAGAAATCGGAGCTGAGGAACACACGGAAAGTCAAGGTCAAAGGCCACGCAGGAAAATAATCCTTATAGGAATAAACTAGGAAATAAAATAAATATCTTTTATTTATGTACTTAACTTGTGTTTTACTCCAAGTTGTATTCCTACTTTAGAAAGGTTTGCCCTAGGCCAAGCCTATATAAACCATAGCCTATGTAGAGAGGAGGATATCTCGAAATCAAGTTTCATAGAAAAACCCTAAACTCCTCCATCGTCCCCTTGGGGTTTAGGTTAGATTGTGGAGTAGTTGTGGAAGAAAATTGTACTTTGCTTTCTTGTTTCATGCAATAAAATTATCAAGGTTTGCTTATCCTTTGTTATTCCTTGTTTTCACAATTGAGCTCGGGAGAGGATATTGTGAATCATCCATTTATCTAAGCTCGGGAGAGTTAGATTCACGAAAGGGGTAAGTACGGTGTTTCAATCGCGAAATACTAACTCGGCCTAGGGATAGGTTAAGAGTTTCAGCGGCTAAAAGAAGTGTGAGATTGGTTGGTGAGTATAATTGGTTCACGCCGGGAGGTATCATCAAGGACTAGTCATCAACAACACTCTGACTTAGGATAAGCGGAGTCATTCAAGGATACTTTGCCGAACTTTGGTAAAGTCTACCCACGAGCAAGGGATTGTCGCGGCAGATAGTATCGTCGCTGCCAAGGCAGTAAACTGCAGTGCTGCCGAGGCAGTGATGTACAATTGCATGAGACAGAAACAAGTCAATTGAATCCTCACTACGAAGCACTCTAACCTGCCCCACTTCTCCATCCTTGATTTTTTGATCATTTATCTTTATTGCTTTAATTAGTTTTCCTAGTTATAATCCAACTCAATTATTTGTGTCTTTAATTTTTCATTGGGCATGAAGAATAAATTACGTAAGTAAAGCCAATCCCTATGGGTTCGACATCTTAAATACTTCAATCTGACAAAAGATGGAAGGACGAATGCTTCTTCGTAAAAGTAGGACTTTCTAACCTCCATCACTTATCCTTTCAAACCTCTGCTTTTGTCTACGCCACTCCACTGAATGGACCAACAAGGCGGTTAAAATGGAGATTGAAGAAGACAGGGTGCTTATGCGGAGAATCAGATTGCATCAGAATATAAAAATGTTTGATGTGAAAGCTGTGATGGAAAATTGGGTTCAAACATGTCAAAGCTTTCGATATGTCCTTTCTTAAATATTGTCGATTTGTATGTTGAAACAACAATGGAAAATGATGCCAATTTGTGAGTCAAACTGATATACCAGAAGATGCTGCAGATGTTTAAATAAAACACAACATTTATGCTGCAGATGTTTGATGTTTTTCTATATTCCAGATTACAGATAATTGCATAAACTAAAAGTACACGATGTCAAGTTTGGTAAGCTGATGATATCTGGTTTGTTAAATCATGTAGAGAAGAGCTTGAAGAACCGCCCTCCATTAGAGAAAGAGCTGCTTTCTCTTTCAAATCCATAGCTCTCTTTCTGATCTCATTACCTTCCATATCCACCATTAGTCTTTTGATTGTTTTTTCTATGTTCCCTCTTTCTAGCTCATGCAGTTCCAAGCCTATTTTCCAAATCTTACAGATGTAACTCGAGTTCACATGCTGATCTCCAAAGAAAGGTTTGCATATCATTGGCACCCCTTCACAAATACTCTCAATGGTTGAGTTCCATCCACCATGGCTCCAAAATCCACCCACTGAAATATGCGCCAGCACTTGCTTTTGAGGTGTCCATTTCACTATGCACCCTCTTTCTCCCACTATCTCCCTGAATCCATTTGGCAATGATTCATCACATTCTGAGCCACGGACCAAACCAGGCCTAACTACCCACAAAAAGGGTTGATTACTGTTGGCTAACCCCCAAGCTGTCTCAACCAGTTCTTGCCCATCCATGCTGGCTATGCTACCAAAGCTCACATAAATGACAGATTTGGGGGATTGTTTTTCAAGCCAAAGGATGCATTTTTCATCTTCATCCAACAATGAGCTGCAAACCGTTGGGGCTAACTTATGTAATGGTCCTATGGTGAAAATTGGAGCAGGGAAGTATTTTTTGACCTTTGACAGTGCTTCTTGTTCAAGAAATTCCATTGTGTTCACAATTATAGCTGACGAGCTCATCACCACGTTTGTGAAGGCAACTCTAGTCTCCATCGTCGCTTCTGTTGGATTCTCTGATAATAATGCACGAAAGCGTTGAAGCTGAAGAACACGAAGTTCTGGCGATTCAATCCCAGAAATAAAATCTGCAACACAAATTTAAAGAGAGTAAGAGACCAACAGCATGTACAAATGCTCCTGTTTTATATACAAATCATTTGAAACAAAGAATTCCTCTGGTTTAATATATATAGAACTTGCAGCAACCAGAGATTAAAGAAGTATACGTACCTTTCTCATCAAGTTGAGGAAACACAGGAAAGAATAGCATCGTTGTAGCGGAACATGTACGCAGGGTAATCCCGGGTAGTCTCAGATTGTCGGCTATAGTTTGAGCACAATACATGAGCGTATCGTAGAGGATGGCGGCTATATGGTCGTAAGAATGCAATAACTTTTTGATGCATATCTGTAATGGAAGTGCACAGTTTTTGTTGAGAATCAGCGTGAGACCTGCAACATCTGTATCTGAGAGTTGAGATTTTGTGATCTTATCTGGTATGGAAACAAAGGTGATTTCAGGGTGGTTTGAAGGGTTGGGAGAGTTCAATTCAGTGTGAACTAATGTGATTGAGAAGCCTTTTGAGTGTAAGATAGTAGCTAGCTGGAGCATGGGTGTTATGTGGCCTTGAAAGGGTACCGTAACAAGCACCAAATGACTGGATTTCCTTTGTTTCTCCATTGCTGCTCTGGACTTACTGGTATGGAAAATTTTAGTGAGGGTATTGGAAAAATGAAATCGGACACTCCAAGAACAATAGATATTTAGAGCACTTTTTGTTTTGGGTAAAATAGGTTAAAGGTCACTTAGTTATAGGTTTAGTAATAAATGTGTCACTCATCTTCTAAAATTAACAATTTAGTCACTCATATATAGGTTTAGAAACAAAATATCACTTTTTTTTCTTTCTAAAAATAATAATTCAATCATTTAGTCATAGGTTTAGAAACAAACATGTCACTCAATTAAAACTTGTGCCAAACAAGCATCTATCATTAAAATTAAAATGACTTGGTATAATAATTATTCAAGTCCCACAACATATGCATTCTATTGATTGGTTTCTAATTCAAAATAATTTTATAAAATTTAAATTTTTTGTATTTAAAATTTTTTCCATTGCACCATCTCGATACATCTTTCTATCACTTACCACACTTCTTGTTATTATGTATCTGTCTGATAATCAATAGATGTGATAGCTCTACATACACGATCATTTAACTAATGAAATATATTCATTGGTATCTTAGCATGATTGTAAGTAGACATGATCATTTAATTAATAGAATTTTTTAATATTAGAGTTAAGTTTACTTAATCATTTCAATTATGGCTAAATTAACCTAAGTTTCAAGAACTAAATTATTATTATACTATAATTTTATTTTAATTTTAATGAATTTTAAGTGAAATATTTATTTTTAAATCTATATTTAAGTGACTAAATTATCATTTTTAATAAAAAAACTAACATTTATTACTAAACCAATAACTAAAATGGCATATCGCGTAATTTACCTTTTTTCTTCGTATATATAGTCCCGTTCGCCATCAAATTTGACTTTTCTTTGGGAAAACAATTAAGCTGTGTGCTGTATCCTCGAGATTATCTATTTTTTCTTGCATTTCGCAAAGTATCACAACCGTCCAATGGCATGAAGACAAGTGTAGAGGTAGCAGATGCCTAAATGTCCTTGGGAACCACCTTTGCTTCTTCATCTCTACTTTTCTATGAACACAGTGGGCCCATTTCTTCTAATTAATTATGTAATTAATATACAATCTGTTAAAGATATTATTGGACTATATTAACTACAGGGTCAAGTTACTTGATTTTATGTTTATAATATAATTTTTTTTCTCCATTTTGTTCTATTCTCTTCCTTTCTTTTCATAAATGAAGAACTTTCAATAGATACCTATACAAGAGTTTCAAGAGCTTCAAAATTTATGGATGAGTTTTGTTAGGTGCGGAGCCAAGAATTTATTTAAGGGATGTTATTTTCTTAAACGGTATTTGAAAATAGTTAATTATTTATAAAGGGATGTCAAATTATTTATAAAGGGGTATCAATTACATATATTTTTAAATTTTTATATATAAATTGTATAAAAAATATAATTTTCTAAAAATTTCGAGGTGTCAATAGACACCCCAGCCCACTACATGGCTCCGCCCATGAGTTTTGTTAATCTTGTATTCAAAATTTAAATTTATATTTTCATTCAAAGAATTTTGACCCCTTTAAAAAGTTTTACAATTTTATATATGTAAGAAATAAATACTTATTTTTAAGATTTTCAACGATTTTAAATTTTTTTCTAACGGATTTAAATATATAAAAATATAATTTAAGGTTTAAAGTTAAATTTTCGTAAGAACACTTGTGAGTTATCTTTGTTTAACTTAATCAAGTATTTATTTAGGTGAGAAGTTTAATTGTGCATCACATTTACTTTTTGATATATTTTTTTTTCTAAATTATAATTCTTTTTGCAAAAGAGTACACTTACAGATGTTGGGTATAGAGTTGTAAGATACACATTATTTTTAAATATTTGTAAATCTAATGTATTTGAGAGAATCTTAGTGTAGATAGTTAAAGAAGTAGAGTATACATAGTTTAGAAGTTGAAACTTTACAAATTATTGTAAAAAAAATTATTTTTTTAATTATTTTTGCCCCAAATTTTTATTATTCAACCTATCTCTCTTAATATATTTTGATAGATCAATAGAACTAACATTTTATTAGCTAAGCTTAATTTATAAATAAGTGTCAAAATTATATATTTTTTAAGATAGGTGTCTAATGTTTTTTTTCAAATATGTGTCTAAAGTATTATTCCAGTACTGTTTAAACGTAACATCGTTAAAAAAATCATTACCAAATAATAGATTAACATACGATTTTTGTTTTTCGTTTTTTATTTTAAAAATAAATAAAAAATAAAATAATATAATATAATTCAAACAATGTTCTAAAATTGTTAAAAATTATAAGTTAGTCTCAGAATCTTTAAAAAAAACAAATCTTAAATTCAAAATTGGTGTCACTACCACCGATGATAGCCTTGTCAGACCCTCTTCATCGTCTTAGGCCACTGCCAATGTTCTCTAGACATCTATCGTTAGTAATCGATAAGAGAGATTTTAATTTTCCAAAAATTATGATCTAAAAGTTAAATTAAATTTATCAATCCTTAATTAAGTATATTTTATTCTTACATATAAATTTTTGTCTCAATATAACATCTATAGGTCAAATATTTTTATGTTCAAAGTTTAGGGACTAAAATAAAAGGTTTCAAAGTTTATTATAATTTATAACGACATTAACTGTCAGGGGTATCGGAACCCCTGACCATTGTATCGATACCAGGTGAAATTATAATAGGTTTCGAAATGGTGTTCAACCTTTTCGATACTCCTTCGATATTCCGCTCGATGCCCTGCGTAGCAAACCCGCGTTTCGATACAACTTGGTCCCCTATTCTGATACGATTTGAAACTATAAAGATTGGTTTCGGAACTCAGGACCAGCATATCGATACGTCTACTTGTGTTCATCATACGGTATCGAAATCATATCTTACTGTTCCGATACCCAGGCTTATTTTCCAGCTTATCTTTCGTTATTTTGCCTGGGTATCGAAACCTTAAGGTACCATTTTGATACCATCTACCCAGAAATTGCAGGATTTCCAGAATTCAAGCACCAAAATGTAACCAAACATATTATAGATGCATATTCTTACCTATAGAGCATAAACCATATATTTTAACATATTCTCTAGATGCAAATCATCCTAATTCCATGGTTATAACACGAATTGGTTCAAACACTTATCAAAATTATAATCCAACATGATTATGCACGATTAAGGTAAGAATAAAATCTCAAAAGCTTCAATATATAAAAGCATACCAATAATTAACTTCAATATCCAAAATTCAATTACCAACTCAAATACCATAAGGTTCCTCATTACCATTACTCCTAAACTACATAAGGTTCAAACTCGAAAATAACATATTTGACCTAAATATGAATTAAAAGCACTAATAGCTTTCTTGCTTCCTTAGAATGACCGTCTCACTTATTTCTTTACATTATAAGGAAAAGAAAGGGATTAAGCCGAAGCTTAGTTAATGTATTATAAAACAAGATAAAACTACTTATAATACAGCTCACATTATAATGAAAATCAATTTAAAAATAAGTCGTGCTTAAAGGAAAATTCACTTGTAACTACCAAGGTCACTAATAAAAATGAACAAGTGTTCACCACATGGC
The DNA here is from genome assembly GCA_035048815.1 of Abelmoschus esculentus. Lineage (NCBI taxonomy): Eukaryota > Viridiplantae > Streptophyta > Magnoliopsida > Malvales > Malvaceae > Abelmoschus > Abelmoschus esculentus. The sequence continues at coordinate 5,917,081 of JAUCBN010000063.1, read as the reverse complement.
ATATGCCACAAAACAAGACTTATATGCTTCACTTAGCAATGCTCTCAAATCCTTTAAGTTTGTTAACAAAATACATACAATTTATGAATTTGCACCAAAACAGTAAATTGTTTACAGTTACGTTTTTCACATGTTGGTTAAGTGACAAGAATGAATTTACCTCCAATCGTTGGGATAAACGGACACATGTGAATGGCATCGTACACCAATTCACACAGATTGACTATCACAATCTAAAGATTCACACCTTGGTATCCGAGATAGTTCATCATACCCGAATGCAATATGCATAACATACCACATAGCACTAGGCTAACCTCTAATGCATCACTCAAGCAATTTAAAACATTTAAGAATTTGTATTTATAGTGCACTCACATCCTATTGATCGATCAACTTATATCATGGTCATCATCTTAATATTCAACACAAAACAAAACCAAATGCTGAAGTTTTACATTAAAACAGTAAGTAGAACACATGTATTCCTCTTACTCATGCACAAATTTGCATAAACCGATAAAAAACCATATTTTACATATTTTGAAAATAAACCGAGTAACCATTAAAGCCAATGTAAAAATGATCACATGATCATTTGTTCACATGCATAAACACATATGCACCATTATATAACAAGCATGACTAACACATTGCAAAAATAGCATAATATAGTACAACCGATTTATGAGAGCAAACATAAAACTTACTTTGGATTATAGGGAGGTTTCTCACACCTTCCCTACACTCCCAGCACTTTGAAAACAAAGTTAAAACACTGCCGAAGCAGCCCACTCTCAAATCCACTCACCAATAACCGAAACTTGCCCGACAAATCACTGATTTGATCCACAACTCTTTCAAATGTGATCAACACTTCTTCGTCATGTTTCAAGAATTAAAACTAAAGGGTTTAGTGCCCCTTAACGCACACACAAAACCCTAAGTTGGATCCTTTAAAAACAACCCTTAAAACCTACAAAAATCTTAACAGAAAACTTTCTAAAACCAATTAAACTTCTCCTAAACCGTTAGTCCAGGATTAGGGACTTTAAAAATAACTTTATAAACACCTTCACATATTCAAAATCATGTACTTGAGATCCAAAAACAATAAGTAGAATCCTTGAACGAAAATTGCGTATTTTTGACCCAAAAACTATTTTTTAAAGCAAAGAATTAAAACGGTTTTTACCAAGACAAGAACTTGGGAATTCGAGTAAAGAACTATTAAATTCATGGGTTTGAATGATTCCTAACCTCTAAAGTTGATCCAATCTACTTCCAAGGTTTTTGAAAAAGAAAACGAGTGAAAAACGAGACTTTTTGAAGAAGAAACATTAAGAATAATGAAAGGAACGATTTTAATTGAAAAGTTTAAGGTTTTATCTTGAAAAGATGATGGTTTTCTGCCTTAGGAAAAGGGAAAACGAAAATAATGAAAAGGGTTTAGGTTTTGATGAAAATAAGGTTTTTAGGATTATTAATTAAGTAATTTTGGTTTTATGATTTAAAATTTTGGTTTTGAGTTAATTAAATAGGCCTTTGGAAGGTTAGATCAGCTAGAATTACTATTGGATCAAATCACCTTAAAGATTCAAAGTTTTGGCTTACTTTTTAAAATTGTCATCAAATTTTCAATTTTTACAAAATAATCACTAATTTCAAAATCTTAGGGATTTAAGGGTCAATTTTTGAAATTGAGTTGACCAAAGTCAAAAATATGTTAAATAAGGATTTTAGAATATTTTTTCATAATTTATTTTCATTAAAAATCAATTTTTAAGAATTTAATCCCGAACTAGGCTTAACCGGCCCACTAACTTCTTAGCCCATTTTTTGGGCGTTACATGGATGTAAGCTAAATATCTTAGTGTGTCTTTAAGGTCCAGACAAACAATATAAAACACAATTTACAAAATAATTTCTCAAGAGTAATATTTTAGAAATATACAATACATGATGTATGAATGATGTCATATGTACAACACAAATCCCAACTACATCTTCACCAGTCCGAATGTAGTAGTTTCTAAGAACCTTCACCTACAACGTCACCAAATCCGAGAGTGATCTTAGGGTTTCCATAAACGAATGACTGTCACAACTTCATTCATACAAAATCCCACTTTATGCACACACAATTTGATATAATTTGATTTAAAAACAAAATCATTCACAACACAGTACAAATTTTCAATTTTTCTAAAATTCATAATTTCTCAAAATTACCATAATCATTGTCACTCGTTAAAATATGAGATCTCCAATTTTAGATTTTTCTTATTTTTCTCAAATCGTAACGACCATGTATATATATATAGTATATTTATACTCAATTCAAAGTCTTAATTAAGAAAATAGACATGTCAGTAGGATAAAATTTTTACATAGAAGACATATTAATAGACATGTCAACGAAACATATTTTTAGAAAAAATACATATAACACCAAATAGTATATTTATAAAATAATTTATTTATAGCACCGAAAGAAGCATACCTTAGTCAAAGTGACTCAATTTTCTAAATAATATTGTTTTGAATTCGAACACAATTAAAAAATGAAAACATAAGCTTAAGATCTTGATGTAGGCAATAATATAGAGTTTTCTCTTAAACTATTATATATATATATATATATATGTTAAAAAATTTAATAAAATTAATGAGATACTTTTAATAAAAAATAATAATTGATTCTAGTAAAAATTAAAATTCAATTTTAAAATAAATTGGGTTATCCAAGAGTTCGTCAAACTTTAAAACATATATTATAATAATAAATTACAGGGTAAACTACTCTAGTGACCACCTAACTAATCGGGGATACTTATTTTGATCACCAAACTATCAAACTTGTCAATCAGGCTACTCAACTTATTAAATCAACCTATTTTGGTCACTATCGTTAAAATCCTAACGGCGAAAGTTAATGGCGATGACGTGTTAGTTAATTAAAATATGTAAAATTACTCATTTAATCCCTATAATTTATTATTTTAATAATAATTTTAAATTAATAAATAAAATTAATCATCCAATCCAGTGATGACACATGTCATTATCCGATTGGATGATTAATTTTATTTTCTAATTTATTTTTATTGATTTTTTTTATATATTCCTCTCTAATCAAGTATTGACATGTGTCACCATCTAATTTATTTGAGATAAGAGAAAAATTAAATTTGGAAAGAATGATATAGTTGGGAATTCAACCCATGACCTTAAAAATAAAATTCAACGCACAAACCATTGCTCCAATATTATAATATATATCACCACTTTGTTGTTGAAAATTAAAGAATATAAAATAGAATTAATGGGATTTAAAATTGATTAATATTCTAATTAATATATTCAAATTAAAATATTTGAATATTTAAAATAAAATAATTATATATTTAATATTCGAATCAAATTTATTAAATATTTTGATTTGAATATTCAAATATTTAAATATTTTAATTCGAGTATTAAATATTCATATATTATGATTTAATATTTTAATGAAAATATTCAAATATTTGAATATTAATCAACAAAGTAATCCTCTAAGCTACTAGAAATCAAACTCGTGTTAATACAATCTTTTAGAATAAAATTGCGAGAGTATATAACTTCTTTATCAATATAATCTACGTCAAATATAAGACTATATCCTCATTTCCAAATAAGGCAATATATGATTACAAAACAAACATCTTAATTTAGCCTCTAACACGCCATTCCACCCAAGCTTTGTAGATTACAACGCAACCAATCCATAAAAGACGTAAATAAAAGTTTATCGAGAATTATCACTAGTTGTTAAACCCTTAATGCACCAAGGGGGCAATGTCTCAAGACATGATATAAAAATTCTGAAAGATATTATTTTAAAAATATTACCAAGGAAAGTGTAATTTTAAAAATATTATAATAAAAACCTGAAATATTATAAATCTATTAGATATTATTTAAAAAAAAAAAGTATACCATCCTTTGCTTACCGAAACCCTGCGACCGAGGGTTGGCTGCTCAAACGCTTCACTGCTGAGAAGAGATCATAAATTATTTATCAACAAATGACGACTCAGCAAGATCGATGGCACGGGCAAGAGCCGCGGCTTTATTCTCACACTCTCTCTGTTCATCAGCAGGAACACTGTCAGCCACAATTCCGGCCCCAGCTTGGATGTGAGCAACCCATTCACGGCGCTTGTTCACATCTTTGTATGAATACATGGTATCATAACGAGTTGCAGTTGGAAAGACGATGGTTCTCAGTGCAAGGGCAATGTCCATATCACCGGAGAAAGAAATGCCTCCAAATCCGCCACTATATGGTCCTCGCCTCGTAACTTCTAGTTGATCAATCAACTCCATTGCTTTTACCTGTATTGCAGTATTAAGAAAATGGTAAACCAGAAAGAAGTAAAGCTTACATAACCACCACTAGAAGTAGAACAAGGTTGGTCAGTAGGAAAACCTTCGGAGCCCCACTAACAGTTCCAACCGGCAATGCTGCACGCAAGGCATCCCAGCAAGTTAAATCATCAAGTAATTCTCCTGTGACCTGCATATTCATATAGAACATTGCTACCATGAAGAAGAGCATATGTAAGCATTGTATAACAGCTTCAATAATGGCAAAAAATAAGCTTAAGGTTCACATCTCCCCCCATCTGGTTCATACATGTACTTCAAGAAAAGGAAAGCATACCGTTGAACTGATGTGCATAACATGGGAATACCGTTCGATATTCATCAACTTTTCAACCTTAACAGATCCTGGCTTGGAAACCTGCATCAACCTAAATAATTACAAGCTTGAAGCCAATGTATACGAGTAGAAATTATAATCATATCTCTAATAGAATATGTTGCAAAAATGATTGTCTTAATGCATTATTCACAAGAAGAGCATATATTTGTCAATATTAGAAAAATAAACCTTTCCAACATCATTCCTTCCCAAGTCAACAAGCATAATGTGCTCTGCACACTGCTTTTCATCAGCTAAAAGTTCCTTTTCTAACATTAAATCTTCCTTGGGTGTTTTCCCTCTTCTAATGGTCCCAGCAAGAGGTCGATTAGTAATTTTCCCCTGTCAACAAGATATAAAGAAAAGGCGATAAATTTCAGTTAACAGCAATCTAATTCGAGAACACTTTTGACAATAGAGGAAGATGGGTAATGTATTGGGAAACCTCACAAATAAACCATCAGATAATGAGGAACCATACTGGAACAGATATTACATGAAAATGTTCATTCTGATACTGTAACAAATACCTTCTTCACACGAGTAAGAATTTCCGGACTGGAAGCAACAAGTATACATCCTCTAGCCTGATAAGAGGAAAAACGTGTTCAAAAGCTAGAATATCATTAAGCAAAGCATTTACAACCAGGATAAGGGGGCAAACCTGCAAATATGTCATATATGGACTCGGATTAACGATTCTCAGGGCTCTATATATTTCAAATGGATCAGCAAATGTTCTACGTTCAAAGCGCTGGCTTAATACAATTTGGAAAATATCACCGGCCATAATATGCTCTTTAGCCTGCAACACAGCCTCCTTATATGCATCACTTGTCATGCTTGATACATCCAATTTTGGGCCAAAAAGGCGAGTAAACAACTTTATTGAACCTGCAGGTAGCTTTGGGCTGAAATTGACAATTCAATCAGAAAATTTACAACTGAACTAAAGTGAGTAAAGATGTTAAGAAAGGTACGCGATCAATAAGAAAATAATCACTCACGGGTTTATATCATGTACTCTGGATACTAAAGTTTCCAATCGTTTCATGCCATCATTATAGGCCTCATCAACTGAAGAATATTGATCTAACCGCACCCAATGAATCACAAATGCTTTCTGTGTTCAAAAAGTTAATAAATCAAAGCCAAGATCATTCTCAAAAGCAGCCACAAAGTCCAACTTAATTTTAAAATTTTGACTTCAAATAAAAATGTTAACTTCATTAGTAGAAATCAGAAGAAACTTGGCATCACTATGAAAACATTGAAACAGCCCTAAGTTATGAAAGAGCCAAATGTTACACAATTTAACCACATAAATTTAAGTAACACTAAAGAAAATCAGTGGTGCCACACATACACCCTGGAAAATAAAACAGATGGAGACATACGAGGAGAGAAATTGTACATACAGTATAGACCAATGTCAAATACCTTCTCAACATGATCAAATACAATAACATCATCATAGAGACCAAGATGAACATCTGGAAGGTTTCGGTCATCCAAGGGAGCACTAGGGAATGGAAGCTTCTTTTTTTCTACATACCGCATCGTGTCATATGAGAAATAGCCAACCCAGCCACCTGAACAAAGACACAGTATAATCACACCATAATTTGGTGTCTCCAAAAAGAATAGCCTCCCATTCTTCTATTTCATCCATTAAAATGATGTAAAAAATAAATATTTCCAGAAATGTCAAATAGTAGAACAATCCTAGAGTGACTATAAAAATCGATACTAGATCATATACAAAAGGAAAGATAAGAAACAAGATCAGAAAAGCGATAAACTACAAAGTTAATTATAAGACCTACATACAATACCAAAAAGGGGAACAATGAACTTCAAGAGAAGCTAAAGCTATTAGTCCACATCACTCACCACAAAATACTTCTGGAAGCTCATCTATACGTTGGGGCTCCCATCCCTCCATAATTCTCCGTGGAACAGTCATGGGATCATCCACAATCTCCTCCGTCTTCTCTCCCTCGTCATGGTTCATAATTGTAACCATATTTTCTTTAGCCACTATTTCAATGCTAGGCTGAGCTCCCACAACACTATACCTTCCCTAACATGAATTAACCCAAAATACATGTGAACATAAACATAACTTTAGTCTACAAACATATAGCAGACGCATGAAGAGAGAACTTACAACACTGGAAGCCTGTAAACCAGGCACGACAGACTCAAACAAAAAGCTCGGAGCATCCCTATCATCTTCCTTAACTAGACATCTATATGCTATCACTGGCGTCAAATGATCCGAGAATATACAGCGGTAAAGAGGAACTAAATTCCCATTCTTTGAAGCTTCTCGAAATTTCACAGACTGGTCAACTGGTACACATTCAAACCATATACGTACATATAGATATTTAAAAAAGAGATTCGTTTATTACATTAACAGAATAAAATAACAAACTAAAACACCCAATTTTATATATCAGTTACTCAAAAAGTAAATCAATGATAAAATGAACCATTGGCGGCTTTAAATTTACAAATTTCAATCAGAATAAAAAGGAAATGACGTCCTTATCTTCTGCACTTCCCCGTGAGCTAATAGAAGAACTCAAAAATCTTTTTTTTTTTCAATTTTTGCGATCTATGGTGAGGATGATAGTACCTAACGAAGGAGATGATGAAAGCGAAGAGCATTTGAGCGTACGGACGCGAGAAGTGGAGCCGATAAGAGAAATGGACCTTGAAAATGAGCCGGAGAATCTGTGGTTGCAGTTGACGGAAACGGTTGAAGAGAAACGGGAGGGAGTGGACGGGAGCCGACAGGAAGCAAAGGCTAGGGTTCCCATGGTAGCGGTCATTGCAGCAGTTTTTTTTATTGTTCAAATAGTGAAACTGCTCTGAAAACTCTAATAGTTTCCAAAAATGAAGACAATGGCTTAGGGCTTTGCGCTCACTGTAAAAGAGAGAGAAAGTCGGTCCGGTTCTCCTGTACTAAATTTTGATCAAGGCATCAACTTAGGGGTGATGTTTATGAGCGTTAATTTTTAAAATATTTTGTAGTAATTATTTAAAATAATTTTATTTAAAAAATAATTCTAATAATAATTATTAATATATGAATTGTTATTTTAATTTTAATATGTTAGTTTGGTGTATTTATGTATTATTTAGGGCAGAGTATGGTTAACCGTAAAATCGAAAATCGAATCGAAGTATTATGGTTCATAAATTTACGAACCGTGGTTAACTGCGGTTAATCAAATTAAATCGAATTTGATTTTTTAATTGATTTTTATAAGATAAAAATATATATTTTATACTTAAAATACTATAGATGTATTTTTATTTTTTATTTTTTACTTAAAAATAAGTTCTAATAAATATTTATGAAAAATATCTCAAAAATTTTTTCTTTTAATGTTTAAAAATCATAAAATAAAGCTATTTTGTCAAGATAAAATACAAATTTTTAAAAATTAACGTTAATATGGAAAAACCGAAAACCGAGATTAACCGAATCGAAAATCGATGGTTACTTAAATAGCTTACCGAATTAAACCGAGCTCGAACCGAATGCACCCCTAATCTTGTTATTTTTAAATTTGAAGTGTTTTATATATTTTTTGATATTTTTTTTTAAATTATTAATTTATATTAATATTAAATCTTATATGATATTATTAAATTTTACTTTTAGTTAAAAATAAGATAAGTTTTTAGTGAGCTTAACGAATAACAAGTCGAGCTTAACGAGCAACGAGTCGAGTTGAGCAACAAAATATTTTAATGAGCATGAGTCGAACATAATTTTAACGAGCTTAACGAATAACAAATCGAATCGAGCAATAAAATTTTTTGACAAGCACGAGTCGAACAATACCCAACTCGTGATCGACTCGCTCGATAAACACCCTTATATCAAGCTACTTAATATCTTATAGGTAAACTACTTAAATAATTCCACCTCATTATGAAGGCGATTTTGATATAACCGTTATATTTTAATTAAGTTGGTTTGATCACTTAAGTTTTAAAATAATATTAAATAAATTATTAATTGTTAAAATCTAAAATATATAATATGATAGGACATTTAAATATTTTTAGATTATTATACATTTACTTTTTATTAATAACATGTTCTATCAAAATGGTTATAATTTTAATTTAATAAATTAAATTAACTCTTTAATTTGGTATTAACATACGTCAATACTTTTATATTTGATTTAATAAATTTATTTATTTCTTCAATAAAGTGGTGATATATTTCACTCAATTAAAAGAAAAAAATGAGATTCAAAAAATATGATTTAGGTAAAATTTAAACCTATATAAAGCAAGGATAATCAACATGTTGTATCCACCGTACCAAACATATTTATTACATGTTAAAAATACAAATAAATACAGATTAAAAATCGAATATAATACACTTGAAATGTATACAAATATTTAAACAATTAAAATAAATATAATTATTGAATTAAAATTAACAATAGTATGTATATTAAATTATAGTTTATGCATGTTTTAGCACGAATCATCTAGGCTCATCGGTTAAAGGAACAGTTGTTGTTCCTGGAGGTCATGAGTTCAAACACCAGTAATATCAGCACATTGATTGAGCAATGAATGGTTTACTGGAACAGATACTACTGTTCACTGTAACTGAATAAAAAAATAGTTTATGCATGATTTAAAATATAAAATAATTTTGTAATTTTTGTATTTAAAATAATATATATATATATATTAACTTTATATTTATAATTTTATATATAATTATTGAAAATTCTAAAATTATATTAAATATTTATTTAATGAGTTCAAACCCATGATTATCACTCGAATCGCAAGATAAACTAATTTGAATTATGTTTGTGAGTTTAGATTGTTAAATAAAATTTTAGTATAACTCAATATTTGAATTATGGTTGTTAGTTTGAATTCGATAAATTAATTTTTAATATAATTTAAAATTAATTTTTTAAAATATAATTTAACTTATATAATAATTAAAATTATTAACTAAATTAAAAAACAATTTATTATATATGTAAAATTATAAAAATAAAAATAAAAATAAAAATATTTTAAATTTAGTTTAAAAAAACAAAAATCTGAAAACTTTTTTTTATTTTAAAACATGCATTATAGTTATTTTATTATATATATATATAATGTTACTAATATTAATTTAATTATTATATTTATTTTAATAATTTAAATATTTTTATGCACTTCAAGCGTGTCATATTTAAGTCCTTTTAGTTCACATTTATTTATATTTTATTGGCATTAAAAAACGAAGACAAGTATATATATTAATTAAATTTTGTGATTCGCTTCATAAAATTGCGTTTGGCATAATGGCTACAGCCTACAACATGCCACTTATTATACTCGTATTATGTTTTTTTAATTTATTTTTTTTTTCTAATCAGGGCTTATGTGTAAAATATTTTATTATCTAATTTAATAATTAATTTATTTTATTAAAGTAAAATTAAGATTAATTTGATAGAATATGTAACTAACGAGAATTAAATATATAATTGTTATGAATATATTTATTCATGGTGGATATTCATATATTAAGTTAAAGTTTAATGGACTTTATTATTAGGGTTTAATACCCATTGGAATTGGGGTTTCCATCTTATGCCTATAAATATAGACTTTTGGACAAAGCATTGTACACAACCCTACTTTGAGAATATAATAAAAGTCTCCCTCTTTTGTCTCTCATCTTTGTTCTCCTATTTCGTTCTTGTTCTTTACTTTATTCACAACATGTTATCAGCACGAGACTCTAACCAACGGAGGTATTTGTCGTTTGAATCTTAAAGGAGTTATTGACAAGAATTTGTTACTAGCATAAATCAAAGATAAGTTTTTCTCCCTCAATTATGTCTTAATTATCGATTATTTTTATCTCTTGATCTTTGATTTGATTTTTAATTTATTAAAAATTTTTGGTTGTTTGGTGTTTGTGTAGCGATAAAGTGACTTAATTCCCGTGGTGCTTGTCGACAATTCCCAAAAAGGATTTTAACAAAATATTGGTGATTAAACTTTCCATATATTCAAATTAGTGAAAAGTCTGGTATGTTTTATTTATTTAATTTGAGATTTTTTTATCTTTATTTATAACTAATATTTGTTTATTTTATTATTATGACGAAAGTTTATGTTTTAATTATGTTTTAAGTATTACATGATATTAGAACAAATATTAAACCTTTAATCAATTAATATGCTCTTTGTTATGTTGGTTTAATCCAAGTATATTGGTTGGACATCCCGTTCTGCGAGGCTACTGGTCTCAAAGGAGTTTTTTTTTAAAGGACCTTGTGGACTGGTTTAACAACGTCGCGTATTAGGATTAAATTTTTTTTGTTCTTTGTATATATTGTATATATATTGGTTGATCAATTACTATTTAATAGTATGAATATTATAAAGTCTATATTTGCTTGGAAGCAATACTTTTTTGTGTCGAAAAACTCGACTATAGACTTCTCCCAAGTTCAAGTTACAAAAATTGCCTTGATCAAAGAATTTTTATGGGAGACATTCCCTGAAGTGAATGCATGCATGATGATTATTCCATGCGATTATTGGATTTATGACATTCCTTAAAGTGAATGCAAGCATGATGATTATTCCATGCGATTATTGGATTTATGACATTCCATGAAGTGAATGCAAGCATGATGATTATTCCATGTGATTATTTGATTTATGTCATTCCCTGAAGTGAATGCAAGCATGATGTATATTCCATTCGATTATTGAATTTGTTTTATTCCTTGAAGTGAACGCAAATGTGATAATTCACTATATGGTTAGTGAATAAAACTCAATTATGTGCCAGAGTCATTGATGAGGATATGTTAGAAAAAAAATACTCCACTTTTCATGCCAACAATGTTGTCTTTCAGACACAATATCGTAAAAAAAACTTTAAGAAATATTCCGAGTTAATTTCTTGCATTCTTGTGGCTAAGCAAAATAATGAGTTGCTCATGAAAAATCATGAATATCGCCCAACAGGCTCCGCTCAATTCACTGAAGCGAATGTGACATTATATAGCGGAATGAATAAAAGTCACATTAGTAATTGTGGTTGCGATTGAAGTCAAAAAATAAACATGGATAAGATGATTCTTTTGAGAATACTTATATCCACCAGAAGTGGAATTATAAAGATGACAAGAATGATAGAGATCATATCAAAATTTTTATGTTATCATTGTGGTGGTATAAACCATTGATCTCGTACTTGTCAAACACCGAAGTATTATGGACTTTATTCATAATCATGAATGATAAATTAAAGAAAATATAATCAGATTTTCTTTGTGGCGAAAATAATAGCGTTATTGATCCAACTCAATTGGATATTGATAATTTTTCTCATAGTCCTTCAAGAGAATAATTCACCATTTATTTTATTTTCCTTATAACATCTAAAGAAAATAATTGATCTTTTATTTATTTTGTTTATGTTAATTTATTTTTATTTATTATATATTTATGTTAATTTATTTTACATATTATTTATTTACGCTCTATGTTAATTTATCGTTAATTTATTTTATATATTATTTATTTACATTCTATGTTAATTTATCCTTTCAAGAATATTATCACTTCCGGAATAAAATCTACAATGAATTGTGGCTATTTATGCCAAGCAGAAAATGCAAGTACTCATACTATACTTAAGCATAAGAAATATTTTCCCATTTAAATACAAGGGAAAATGTGAGTACTATATCTCAAAGTACTGAAATATCAATGCTTCGGAAGAGCTTTTGAGATTTATCTTTGATAGATAACAGATTTGATATAATGTGCTATATTTGATATTTTCCATTCCCCGAAGTGAATTGCACAGAGCACATATTTTTCATTCCCCGAAGTGAATGAAATAAAGCACATATTAAAATGTGCATAATTATGCAACTGAGCAAATATGAGTACTATATATTGAGAATATTAGTCAAGTGAATGAAATAAATCACATATTTTCCCATTTTAAATGCAAGGGAATAATGTGAGTACTATATCCAGAAGTACTATTATCATAGTGTCGCGTGTCAAAAGTGCGCGTTCAGTACAAGTGGACACATCGCAAGTAATAAGTGATAAGTATATTATCGAGTTATCGTCTCCTCAAGGACCGGTATACTTAATATGTTTTCTTCACCTTCTTGTTCTGTAAAAGGATAAAAACACAAGTAAATTGATTTGGTTTATCTAAACTAAAATAACTAAAATAAAAGTAAAGGATTGAAATAGTAGAGAGAAATGGGCTAGGATCCAGTTGCGTCGTATTGTGGAATTGATTGACTTGTCTCCGTCCAATGCAATCGTATATCACTGCCTCGGCAGCACTGCAGTTTTACTGCCTGGGCAGCGATAACACTGTCTGTCGCGGCAATCCCTTGCTCGTGGGCAGACTTTACCAAAGTTCGGCAAAGTGTCCTTGGATGACTCCGCTTATCCCTAAGTCAGAGTGCTGTTGATGACTAGTCCTTGATGATACCTCCCGGCGTGAACCAATTATACTCACCAACCAATCTCACACTTCTTTTAGCCGCTGAAACTCTTAACCTATCCCTAGGCCGAGTTAGTGTTTCGCGATTGAAACACCGTACTTACCCCTTTCATGAATCTAACTCTCCCGAGCTTAGATAAATGGATGATCACAATATCCTCTCCGAGCTCAATTGTGAAACAAGGAATAACAAAGGATAAGCAAACCTTGATAATCTTTATTGCATTGAATGAAAGACAAAGTACAATCTCCTCTCACAAATACTCTACAACCTTCACCTAATCCCTAAGAAGGTTTAGAACATGATGGAGAGGAAAGAAACAAGAGTAGAAGTCGGCTCTCTCCTTAGGTATTTCGTCCTCTATTACATTGGGTGGCTAGGTCCTTATATAGGCTAGACCTAGGGCAAACCTTTTCTAAGTAGAATACAACTTGGAGTAGGGAACAAGTCAAGTACATAATAATAATATATTTCCAAGTTTATATTCGGCTAAGGGGCTTTCCTGCGTGGTCTTCCTTTGGGCTTTTCCTTGTGCTAGCCAGCTTCGATTCATGGGCTTCAAGTCCAGACGCGTTCCTTGGATTTTTGTCTTTCCATCGCCTATAATCTTGCTTCCTATCTTTCTGCTGCTGCCTCGGCATCAGGTCCTGCCTCGGCCTTGTCACTGCCGCGGCACTGGTTCTCCTGCACAAATATGAAAACGCAGTAAAACGTGCTTTTTTCTGGAAATATTATCTATATGAGCATACTTCTAAATATATCACATTGAGTGCATGCATTGGTCCAAGTGGGTGTATAATTGGTGATTAATGCCCATAAAAGGAGTAAAAAGTGATAGTTTGTTGAGCACTTATCACATAGAAGGCTCCAACTGAGCAAATATGTTATTGCCAAATGAGACTTTATCTCATACTTACAGTGTATTATGTTCGTCAAAGTCGCAAAGAGACTTATTGAATTTTAAAGATATTTGTAGAAATATATTGAGAATATTAGTCAAGGGGGTGCTGACTATCTCAATATTACGAGTATAACTCAATGCAATAATGAAATCTTGGCAAAATTACATGCACTGTCATTCATATTGTACTACATAAGAATTAGTACAAATTTAAGCTCATGCTATTGTAAACTAGATGTTTACTGATAATTTTATTTGGCATGACCGGTTAGACTATCCCGGTTCAATTATGATGCGAAAATTTGCTGACACTTTCATGTGGTCATTTATTGAAGAATTAAGATTTTCTTCATGGTAATATTTCACGTGATACTTGCTATGAAAGCAATTTTATTATTCAATCATCAACATCTAAGATAGAGTGCTATTAATTTTCTGGAACGGATACAAGGTGATATATATGGGCTTATACGCCTTTCTTAAAAACCATCTAGATATTTTACGATTTTTATCGATGCGTCGACTAGATGGTTATGTGTATCCTTGTTATTAACCCGCAACTTGGTGTTTGCTAGGCTACTTGCTCAGTTGATAAAATTACGAGCATATTTTCCAGATTATTTTCTAAAGACAATCAGTCTTGATAATGTTGATGACATGTAATTTTACATGTAGTATCACAAATTCGCATCAAGCCAACAAATGATCATAAGTTCTCCCCATTACAAATGGTTTTTGGTCAAGAACCAAATATTTCTCATCATAGATTTTTTTGTGTGCGATATATGTTTTAATTGCTCCACCATAACACACAAAGATGAGTTTTGTTGGGAATATATATAAGAGCTTCTGATAGGGGATTTATTTATAACCCGATTTACTGACTATCATTTTAATAAGTTAGTTCACCCAATATTAGGGGGAGAAAATAAATAGCTGGGGGAAAAATAAGTTAGAATGAATTATCATTTTTCTCATTTTGATCCACGTACTACACAATATGAACTATAAGTTCAAAGGATAATTCATTTAGCAAATCAATTGCCAGATATTTTGTTGACCATAAAAGAGTGACTAAGTCACGTATACCAGCTATGGTTGCTCCGATTAAATTTGATGTCATGGAAGGACAAACTCTAGTTTCTAATGGGTCTAACTTACGGTTAAAGCGTAGTAGACAAGTAAGTTCCAAAGATAAGAGATCCTCGAAAAAGAAAATGAGCTATATTTTATGATGGTCTGATCGAGGAATCAATGATTATAAAAATATCTAGAAGAGATTAAATGGTCTCCAACAGAGACATTGACATGACTCAGGTACCTGATAATAAAGAGATCTCAATAGATTATGTCATGTCTGGTAATAAGTGGAACTGAAATTAAATCGACGTCGTTAATATATTTGCATGCAATATATCACTAGAGATTTTATTTAATGACGTGGATCATGAATCATTGTCAATTGAGCAATGTAAACAAAGAAATGATTGGCCAACATGAAAGAGGCAATTGAGGCGAAACTAAAATCTCTTTTGAAAAGATAAGTATTTGGGTCTATAGCCCGTACATTGAAATATGTAAAGCTCGTGGATATAAACGAGCCTTTGTGAGAAAGAGAAATCAAAAGGGGAAATCATGAGATATAAGCTCATTTGGTTGCACAAGGATTCTCACAAAGATATGAAATTGATTATGAGGAAAATATATTCCTTGGTGGTGGATGCAACTACTTTTAGATTTTGATCAGTCTGGCAATAAATAAAATTACTTAGTTTCTGCCTAATGGATGTTGTTACATCCTATTTGAATGAGCCTCCTGATAGTAATATTTACATGAAAATTCCGGAAAGATTTAGATTGTCATAAGCAGTTCATTTAAGTTCTCGAGAACATTATTCAATTATATTGAATATATCTTTTTATGTCTTGAAACAATTTAGGCGTATTTGGTATGACCGCCTCATTGAAAATTTATTAGCATAATGTTATATGAATTGTTTAATTTCCCCGAGCATTTTTATTAAGAGGTTTAGCTCTGAATTTTTATTATTGTGTATTTCGATAATTTGAATATCGTTGAGACTCGTAAAGAGATCTCCTCAAATACTTGTGCATCTATCGACATACAGAAAAATATTGAAAGAGACTTTACATGCATAACGCATATCTATTGATCACCCTTATGGTTGTAGGTAGGTCTCTTACTGTAAACAAAGATTTTTTCGTCTCACGAAAAAGATAATGATATTCTTGGTCTAAAGCACAATATACACATTATTTGATCTGGAAGCATCGTATCTTAGCTGGTCCAGAAATATTATTTAAGTGCTACGAGATCATTACCTTTAAATAATTGTTATGCATAAGGCATGGCTAAACATATCCTGAAGATATTTGAATGTTTTTCACAAGATAAGATGCAAGCTATCTTGTACAGAGATAATACAAAATTTATATCTCAAGGTGGATATATCAAATATGATAAAACGAAACATGTTTCTTCAAGTTTCGTTCCTTATGATTCTCAGATGAATAGTATTTAATGAATCATTTCAAGCAATGATTTGGAAGATTTATCCACTAGTGCATGATCTACTTCAACATTTGAAGATTGTATTCAATATTGAATTATAAAGATTCAAAGATCTTATGTGATATTTTCATGAGGGGGAGTAAATACGCGTTGCACTCTTTTTTCCTTAACCGAGGTTTTGTCCCAATGGGTTTTCTTGGTAAGGTTTTTAATGAGGCAACATGTTATGCATATCAAAGATGTGTGTACTCTTTTTCCTTCACTAAGAATTTCTTTCTCACAGGGTTTTTATCTTAGTAAGGTTTTAACGAGGCACATTATCTTCATGGATATCCAAGGGGGAGTGTTATGAATATATTTATTCATGGTGGATATCCATATATTAAGTTAAAGTTTAATGGGCTTTATTATTAGGGTTTAATACCCATTAGAATTAGGGTTTCCATCTTATGCCTATAAATATAGACTTTTGGACAAAGCATTGTACACAACCCTACTTTGAGAATATAATAAAAGTCTCCCTCTTTTGTCTCTCATCTTTGTTCTCCTATTTTGTTCTTGTTCTTTACTTTATTCACAACAATAATGTATAAATATTTGTTAATTATTATATCAGTCTCTTTGATAAAATTTAATAGATGATAATTTAAATGATACAAGTTAAATAATCATATGATCTACGAATCATCTTACCTCAGTAGTTAATAGAATATTTGTTATTTTTAGAGGTCACGAGTTCGAGCACTAGTAATGTCAGCACAGTGAGTGAACAACTAATGTCTAATGGTTGAGAGTATACTCTAGAACAAATACCACTGTAATCACTGTAATTGATTCAAAAAAATCATATGATCAACTTGATATAATTAAAAATATGATAATCATATCAAAACTACTCATATAATTAAGTGGTCATTTAAATAATTTACTCTATCGATATATTTTTTTTTTCACAAAATATAAATTGAAAATTTTAGTTTTCCTTCTAGAAACGTCTAGAATGAAACTCTATCTCTATTCTTCCGGATAATCTTTCATTGTTGACACAGTGACAATAACTGTTTGTTACAAAAAAATATATATTATTTGTTTTAATCACATCAAAGATGGTAATTGAGTATAAAAAAATAGCGCATCGTTGTACATAGGAGCAGGGGTAATAAACCCCCGATTATCCGATCCCGGATTTAGTAAGATGCAATAAATTTTTATTTGGTATTGATTTTGGTGAAATTGGGATTAGATCCAAAATTTAGATTCTGGTCATAACCGGAAACGAGATTAGATCTTAATTTTTGGACCCGGTACCCGGTAGGTACCCAATAGGACCGGGACCAATATCAAATATTCAGTATTGGTTTTCTTTTATTTATTTTTCTTATCAAAATTTCTCTTTATGTATGAATATTATGAGTATGACTAGTTTTAAAACATTAATTTTTAAGCTTACAATATTATAGTTTTATTATTTAATATTATTATTTTTGATTAATTTTTTTCTCCAATTACTCCAAAAATTTTAAGAATAAACTAATTGACCGAGTACCCGATATTGAAATCTGTTGCCACCAGTAATGGGATCGGTTCTTAAAATTTAGGACCTGGTATAAACGACACCGAGACTGATTCCAATTTTCAAAAACCGATGATTACTAGGACCAAAACTAATTTTATTCAAATTGGCCGAGTATCCGATCTTGTCTACCGTACAACAAGAATTCATATGTCAAAGTTTAGAGATTTATAGCAAATTCTCTCATGATTATTCGATTCCATGAGAAAATTTGTATTGTTGATTAAAAAAATAATTAAACTCAAGATAAAATGGGACAATGTTATAAATTTTATTCGATTCAGTCGGATTTTGATTCGATTTAGTCTGATCAAATAGAATTTTTATTGAGGGTGTAAAATATCCGACTAGATCTGAGATTAAATATATAATTTATCTTTAATTATTTTTAAAATATTTATAATAATACTTTTTCTCTTTATTTTTTTTATAATTATGTATTTTAAATTAATTTTTTATTTATAATTTAATATTTAAAAATTATAATTTTTTATAATTAAATCTCTTAAAATTATTTTTTTTATAATCAAATCCTTAAAATTAATTTTTTTAGGTCGGGTAAGGTTTAGGGTATTTAGTTTCAAATCGAATTAAATTCTTTTAAAGAAAAATAATTGAATTGAGTCTGAGTCGAGTTTAAAATATTTAAATTCAATTTAAATTCAAATGAATCGTAAATCTAGCTCGACCCGTTGCCACCTCTATTCAGGAAAAAACGCACTACAAGAAACAACGTTATTAATAAAACAACAAATTATGTTATGACCGATTAAAAGAAACAATACATAGAATAAAGATTAATATAGTTTGACTAACAAAAATCAACGATCTTCTTTTAAGCTATAACAACAAATAGTGTAACAAAAACTCATAATTTTTCATTTTGCGTTCTAAAAGCGGTCTTTTGAATATCCTTTCACTACTTTCAACTGGTAGTATCCCGACCTCAAGTCAATCTTAGAAAACACACGTGCACCCCTCAATTAGTCAAACAAGTCATCGATTCCTTATAAAGGATAACAGTTCTTAATCGTGACTTTGTTGAGTTAGTGGTAGTTAATGCACATCCACATTGATCCATCTTTATTCTTAACAAACAACATCAGTACTCCTAAGGCGACACACTCAACCAAATAAAAACCCTCTCAAACAACTTTTTAATTTGCTTCTTCAACTCCATCATCTCTGTTGGTGTCATGTGATACGATGTTATAGACACCGATATCATATTAATATCACATCGATACAAAACTTTAACTCACGGTTAGGAGGTAAACCCGATAACTCCTTCGTAAACACATCAACAAACTCACTTACTGTTCGCAAACTCTCTAACGTTGGGCTTTCAATCTCACACCTACCACGTAAGCTAACAAAGCCTTACACCTTTGTTGTATCAACCGTTGAGCTAACAAAGTTGACATCACATTCGGTAAACAAGGGTTTCTCTCACCTCTTACAACAAGCTTCGATCCATCCACAACATGAAGCTTCAAACTCTTTGACCTAAACACAATACTTGCATCATGTTCAAATAACAAATCCATCCCCAAGATTGCATCAAACTCTTGAAAGGACAAGACCATAAGGTCCGCCGGAAAGATTGAGCCTTGCACCTCGATCGGAGACCTCTGATACACCTTATCCACTAACAAGTCTAAACCCAACGGGCTTGTCACTTGAACCCTTATCTCTAAATCCTTGTCTGACAAACCCCATTATTGAGATATCCCAATACAAATATAGGAGTGGGTAGACCCCAAGTCCACAAGAGCAACTATGGAAACTGAAAATAAGGTGTACGTACCTGAGATAACGTCGGTAGTTGCACAGTCCTCCTATGCCATCACCGTATACTTCCTAGCTGGTTCTCTCTCCGTGGACTACAAGGTACCACTCGACACATGATTCTTCGCTCCATGGGAAAAACCTCATCCCCACTGTCCTGGATAAATGTTCTTTTGCACCTGTTTTGTCGGTAACTTTGCATTCTCAAGATAATCTCTCAAGAAGTGATCCGTCGATCTACAAGGGTAATAAGATCTAACCATTCACTAACACTTTCCTTGATGGTTATGTCCATACTAGGGACAAACTGGGGAGTATGAGCTTTTCTGAAAACTCTTCGAACTTATTATCAGGTAAGATGTAGACTACCTCTTTCAACCTGCCAACTTAGACCTTCGGTTCAATCTTGAATCTTGATTTTAAGCTCTTCTATTCTGGTTTCAACGGTTTCTACTCCTTCCTGGATAGGACTTTGTTTGTTGGAGTTGCTCTGATTGTTCCCACTAGTACCTTTTTCCTGGATAACGATCCATAAGTCAAACCTTGCATTTTATCCAAGACTTGGCACTAATAGTCAACTCGGAAAACACTTTAGATGGGGCAGTGATGAGATATGTACGAATCTATAACACCCTCGACTCGGTATCATATTGGGCCTCCGGCCCAAAACCCATATTTCAAAATTTTATTTTCAAAAGTCCATTAAACCAAATCCAAGTCCAAAATAAATCTATTAATTCAAGTCCAAATAAAACAAGTATTTCAAAGATTAAGCAAGAGCTCTAATTAGTTACAAGTCATTAAAAGAATTCAACCCAAAATAACAAGAATTACAAAAATACAATATAGGGTTCAACAAGTACTAGCCCAATACATCAATAAATTTGTACTCTAACACAAAGTTAACATTGAAATCCCAACCTCGATAATGCTCCTCCGGTTTTGACTTCACGTAACCTACGCACGAAAACACATTTTGAAACGCTAAGATACAAAAGCTCATTGAGTACACCACTACTCAACCAACATCGAACATATCATGAATAAAGCAATACAATAGTAGTAATATCGTGCATGACAGGATGACACTACCGTAATCGCCTAAACAAATAGCATAATGAATGTATAATATTGCACACAACATATACATGTTAAACCAAAACCAAAATCACAAGGTAGTGAGGCCCGCATCCATACAACATCGGGATCTTACTCGGGGATTGAGGCTCGTGTTCACACAAAATCGAGATCCAAAAAATCCTATGCTCGAAATGTTACATCGAGAATATTCGAATAAGGCTCGTGTCCACACAACATCGGGATCTTCCATTTGGAAAAGTCTTCAATAAATTACGTAGAATGTTACATCGGATGACCTTCTTTGTGTTACAACTTTATTTTGGGTATCCGGATTCCTATCACACAAGGGTTTTCCCTAAGCTAGGCAACCTATCAGCACATATCAAGGCTCTAGCTATCACAAAACATCAACATCATCAAGGATTCTTAATATTTCTATCATTTCATTAAACAACCAACGCTTACCAACTCTTTTTAGCCCAATTATTCATATTTGAGGTTAATTTATCAATTTCTTGGTTTTATTATTTGTTTTGGACAATAAGAGACCCTTAGAGCCCATTATTACAAATTATAGAGCCCTAGAACAAAATTGTTAATTTTTTGACAGAATTTTCAACGGGTATCGATACGCCTATATGGGGTATTGGTACTCCCGTTGATATCGATATGCCTCATTTACGTATCGATACGTTGTTACCTTATACGAGTCAAAATTTCCTACCCATAATGATACAGCCCAACCCCGTATCAATACCAATTTGAACCAGTATCAATACGCCGATATGGCATATCGATACGCTACCTAATCTTAAACCAATGCAATAATGGTATCGATACATCCTTGCGTATTAGTATTGAAAAAATTTCTAGAATTTGAATAAAGCAATGGGTATCGATACCTGGGGTTGGAATACAAATACACCTGCTATTTAAGCCCTTATTTTCCCTCTATGGTACTGATACACACATTAGCCCGTATCGGTACGCTTGCACGATTTTGCAGATTCGGACCTGAAATTCACTAAGAGCACCAGCCAAAACTAAATCAATCGATCCCAAACCATTCCTACATATTATTGAAGAAGTTTATGGTGTGTTACTAGAAATTTTAAGCCATGAATCATCCAAACCCCAAATCCACCATTAAAGCTCCCAAAGCTATCAAACCAATCAAACATGCGTATCACAAGCAATGCAACCTAAACTCATGAGATGTATGATGTAAATGGGAGTTAGAGGGGTATCAACCTCGAGCAAACAAGCTGCAAACTCAAAAAACCACTCCTTCAAGCTTTTTCCTTGTTAAGCTTACTTGAAGGTTCTCCAACTTTTTTTTTCTACAAGAAGAAGTTAAAACTAGCAATTAGACATTGCTAGTGATGATTCTAGAGTTGAAAACTTGAATAAAAAAGAAAAGAAACAACAACACCCTATAAACTCGTTTTTGCCTCTCCAACCTCCCTTAAGGTTTTCTTCCACCAAACTTCAACCTTTTTACCATGTTTTGAACATCAACCTTAGCCCAACAACTTTCCCTCAAGCTAAAAACGGTATTCCTCAACAATCCAACAAAATTTTCACCTTTAGACTTAACTTTCCAAGAGAAGAAGATGAAAGTGAAGAACAAAAGCAAGGATGACTTCACCATGAACCAACTTTTACGTAACCAACATTGCTCTCCCCCTTCTCTTTGTCCTAAAAAAGGGAAATTACCCAAATGTACCTCATAAAACCATATTGGGCCAAAGGTAACCCAAATCCAAGGCCCAACACCCAAACCTGAGGCCCAAACGAGACCAAAACGTCAAAGCCTAACACTTCATGTTAACCCAACACTCGGATCTGAAATCTTGTTCGTTCAGGATCTCCTTCCTTAAGCCTTTCAGAAACCTATTGTATCTTATCTTCTCCGTGGCTACCAACTCCGGAGCATACCTACTTAGTTGTAGGAACTCTTACTCATAAGCGAAGATCAATCGGTTCCCTTGTACAAGATAAGTGAACCGATCCCTCAAGGCATCAATGTGTGTCTCACTCATATAATTCTTCTCAAACTCATCAAGGAAGTCATCCCATGTAGGTCGGTTGAGATGCCACCCAAGCTTCATCATCTCTTACCATTCCCGTGCATTGACCTTCAGGAGCGATAAAATATACAAAAACTTATCCTTTTACCTCAACCTCATTTGTCTCATAATCCAACGGGTATCATGCAACTAATGATCAACTTGCACAAGATTGTCTTGTCTCGTCCCATGATAGTCAACAGCTTCTTGCCTTTGCACCTTCTCAACAGATAGATGCCTCTCGAGGCATAGCAAGTGACCTCGAGATAGCTCTCATAATCCGATGCAGTGGCGAATTCAATTGCGAGAAGTAGTTGGCCTCTTGTCCAAAAATATCCTCCGATGGTGCCTCCATGTCGAGCATGCACTCATTATCATATTCCCCTTCTCGGGAACCCCAACTATCTTCATCATCCATACCTCTTCTTAACATGCTTCATTTCTGCACAACAAGCAAACAAGGTCACACCATCGAATTTTCAGCATTTAAGCAAGTACGAATTCGACTCATGGACATGTACTTATCTGGGACCTATATATTACACTATACTCCCCCGGGGAGTTCTTAGAATTGCCTAAACCTAGACTCTAATACCACTAAATGTAACACCCTCGACCCGGATCTCACATTGGGCCTCCGACCCAAAACTCGTATTTCAAAATTTCATTTAAAAATCCCATTTATCACATTTAAATCTAATAAAAGTCCATTTATTCAAAACTAACCAAGTCCGTTTAAATCAAAGGCATGATCCAAATATTTAAAAAGAGTAGTATGGAGCTCCAACTATTACAAATTATTAAAATATTTAACTCGATCCCAATTAAAATAAGAGTTACAAATTACATATAAGGTCCTACAAGTACATGACCAATTACATCTAATAAATGTACTCTGACACAAGTCGATGTTGGAACCAACCACGATGATGCTTCTTCGATCTGTTGCCACCTAAACACCTGCACACGAAAACACTGTAACCCCCTAAACCCGACCTAGAAAAAATAAGTCGAATCTAGGAAGTCACGTTTGAAAACTTTACCCTCAAAAAACCAATTTTAAAAATTATACTTTAATTTAAAATAAAACCATAGTGATAACTTAAATATCACAAATATCTTAAAGTTCCAAAATGATAAATATTAACCTGAATATCTATAGTTTCGTTTTGATAATGAAATAACTGAATAAAATCTGAGACTCTCCAAGTACCGCATTGCCTAAAGTTCAAAGATCTGTAAGAGAAAAACTAAGAGGGGGTAACCTAAAGAGCTTAGTGTATCTCTAAGGTGCAGATAAAAATAACAAAACACAATTTATAAAATTATTTTGGAAAAATGCAAATCATTATGTATGGATGATATCATACGCACAACACAAATCTCATCTACAACTTCACCGGTCCGAATGGAGGAGTTCCCCAGAACCCTCACCTACAACGTCACCAAAATCCGAGAGTGGTCTTAGGCTTCCGAAAAGCTGCCACGACTTCCTCCGTACACAATCCCACCCCATGCACACGATATGATGCAACATGATTTGAAAATCCGAAAACAATCACAATTCAATCCGAAATCACAATTTGTCCGAAATCTAAATTTGTCCGAAAACACAAATTCACAGGATATAAAAATCATATTCTCTCAAAAGTGTGAGATCTCAAATCTGAAAATTTTAATATTTCTCAAATCATAATGACATGTATGCATGATAACACAAGTGCACAATCAAAGTCACAATACAAAAATTAGACATGCTAGCAAAACACAAGTATTTTTTTTAAATACAAAATATTAAGCATGTCATACAAAAAAATATATTTTTTCGGAAAAACACATATAGCACCAGTAAGAGAACACACCTGATCCAAAACGGCTCAATCTACTAAATAACGTGGTTTTGAACTCGAACATTAATAAAGAATAAAAACATAGGCTTTAGAGAATCTTGATAGAAGAAAATAATATAGGGTTTTCTCTGAGACCAAAATATGTATATATAGAGAAAAATAACTAATTCCAATTAGAATTATAATTCTATTAGATCACATTATAATATTAATAAATAAAATTATAGAATTTTAAAGAGATTTTCTTTCCTTAAATGAAACTTTATATAATAGATATATAATATATTATAATAAATAAAGAGTTTTAATTAAAAAATAATTAAAATAAAATAATATTTTTAATAAAAAATAATTAATTTTAGTAGAATTGAAATTTAATTTTAAAACAATCTGAATATTCAAGAGTTCTCAAACTTTAAAACATATATGATAATAATAAATTAATTTAAAATCCTCAAAAAATAGGATTTCAAAAATTAGGAATATGAAAATTAGGGTTTTTAATTAGAGATTTCAAAATTGGGTTTTAAAATTAGGAATAATTTTTGGGGTGTTACAAGCACATTTCGACATGACCCACTTGACCCATATCACACATATCATAAATAAAGCAATGATATAAGGATGATATCATGAAATGATAACAATGGCGCTACCATAACCGCCTAAACATAGGATAACATGAATGTATACTTTCGACACACAACATATAAATGGCAATATAAGTCCACACAACATAATAATATATATAGGTAGTGCGGCCTACGACCACTAAGCATCGCGATCATACACTACGAGTAGAGCCCACGTACACTAAGGATCGGGATCCAATATTCTAGGATAAGTCACGCATCCACTAAGTATCAGGATCCTAATACATGCTTGGAATGGTCCATCAAGCATCTTCGAATGAGGCCCGAGTACACTAAACATCGGGATCCACTATTCGACATGTCTTTGAGTGTTGTAACACTTTATTCATATATATTTATATAGGGTGTCCGGATCAAACAAATAATATCATATCAATAGGCAACTTATAAGTACACAACAAGATTCCTAACTTACCACACTACATAAAATCTAAAATTCTCTATGGTTCACTATCACCAATTATTTACCCACCCTTTATCGAGTAATTAGCCAATTATCTCATGAACGTGGTTAAAATATCAGTTTCTCAATTTTAACATTCATTTTTCACCTTAGTCTCCCCTTAGGACCCTTTATCCCGAATTATAGAACCCCCAAACAAAAGTATTAATTTTTGGACAGATTGCTCAGCAAGTATTGGTACATTCATTAGTACTGAAAAGCTTCCAATGCGTACCGATACACCATTACCTTCAAAGAACACAAAGTAACCTACCCGTATCGAAACCCCGTACCGGTACTAATTTGTATCTATTTCGATACGCTTATATAGCGTACCTATACATCTATATATTAATACCAATGTAACAGTGGTATCAATACGCCCTTACGTACTGGCACTGAAAAAAGTCTTTGAAATTTGAATCATGCAAGGGGTATCGATACATGGGCTCCCGTACTGATATGCCCCTTACAAAAAGCCCCCAAGATTACTCTAGCGTACTGATACAGGCCTACCCCGTATCGGTACCTCTACATAAAAATGTAATTCTGGGTTAAGAAATCACCAAATTTCTCAGCTCAACCTAAATGGTTGATTCCCACTTCATTCCTATAAGTTACTGGGATGGTTTTCTAGTGAGTTTGTACCTATTTTATAGTAATTCAACAACCATTCACAAATTCACCATTAAAGGAGTCTCTAAGCTACCAAAGCAATCAATCAACCATACATGCAACAAGCTTAATTTCATGAGATGTATGATGCTAAGGAGTTAGAGAGTACTAACCTTAAGCAACCATCTACAAACCATGTTTCCGCTTCTCTTGAAGCTTTCTTCTTCCCAATGCTTCTTGAGGGTTCTTCAACCTATTTCTCTACAAAGAAGAATTAAGAAAAGAATTAGACACACTTGGGGAACATTTTTAGAGCTTAAAAGCACTAACAAACTGAGAAATGAGCTCCCCCAAATCCATTCCCGTACATCGCCTTTGACCCATTCTAAAACCCTTCTCTTCACCAAACTTAGCGAACTTTACCTTGATTTATAGATCTTTCAATGCTCTAAAACTTTCTCTTAACATCCAAAACGAGATTCTCAACACAACACTCAATGATCAAACCTTTAACAATCTTTCTTCTCTTGCAATAAAGAGAAGGAAGAAGGAAAGAAAAATCAAGAATGACCTCACTCTTCAACCAAACTCTGTATAAACATAACCCCCTCCATAATCTTTTTCATCCCAAAATAAAATTACCATGTTACCCTCAACTTAAAACCCCTAGGCCCAAAAACTACTCAAATCCCAAGAGCCCAAGGCCCAACAAAGGCCTAAATGCCGAAGCCCAATACTTCAGGTTAATACGACACTCAGATCCAAATTCTGGTCGTGACAAATAGGGTAAGCAAAAATGTAAAAAAAAAATATCAAAAATGACTTTGCAAAAGAGATGAATTTATTTGAATAAGTTTTGAAATGTCATTATATATGCATCATATAATTAGGGATTCTCATAGAATATTTTAATTCATACAATCAAAACAAATTATATTTTAACAATAATTTAAAAACCAATAAAAATTAATAAAGAAAATTTTAACTCATACAATCAAAAAAATTTACATCTTCATGTTTGGAGAAGTATATATCAATAGAGATTTTAATCTACATCTTTTCATTTGAAAAAATTGATCCAGCAAATATTATAATTTGCATTTTCGTGATTGAAAAATTAAATAAAATTATAATTTTTTTAAATTGTTGAGGATATAGGTCGTATTTGACCCTCTACATCTTCATGTTAGGAGAAGTATATCTCAATAGAGATTTTAATCTACATCTTTAGTTTTTAATAATATTGAGGACACAAGTCTTGTGATTTGTGCTCACCCTATACAAAAAAATTATATTATTAATATTTGTGTTCATCTTAAAAAAAATATTTCTGAATCTGTTATTAACCTGAAGTTAGGTCGGGGCTGCAGAGGAAGGACTGTCAACAAGCAAGCCAAACGGAGCATTGAGACATCAACCAAACAAAAAAATTAAAAAGAAAATAAGTAAAAAAAAAGAGAAAAAAATAGAAAAAAAAAGGGAATGAAGAAATAGTTGTTAAAGACCAAAATGAATGACTTAAAAAAAAAAAAAAACTGTATTGAGTTTTTTATAAGATAAAAAGAAAAAGAAGAATATAGAAAAATAATTGTTTAGATTTTTAAGAAGGGAGTAAAAGTTCAGCCGTCAAAGTCTAAAACGATTGACATTTTAAAAAGAGACGTAGAATTTTTTAAAAGACAAATAGAAAAGAGAACGTAAAAAATATTTGTTCAGATTTTTATCCCTCAAAAGAGACTTGTTTAAGATTTTTTAAAGGATTAACGACTGGGATGATCATTTATGTTTCTTCCAGTATAGTGTTGGTCATTAATTTTTAAAAACGACCAATATGATCACTTACATTTTTGGAGTGTAAATTTTTGTCACTCAATCATTTGTTGCCGCTAAATATTAACGGTTTACTGATATAAAAATAGAAAAAGGGTAAACTACTATAATAATTGCTTATATTTATCATATGTACATATTTAGTCCTCATTTTTAAAAATTAAACGTATTGGTCACTACTAAAATGATTTATTTCTAATTTCATCTTAGAATTTTTAAAAATTTATTTTTCATTCCTAAAACTTTACTCTTCTTATTTTTACTCTCTAATTTTTAATTTAGGGTTTCTAAAAATTCTTTTTCTTAAGTAAATTCAAAATAAAATGACACTAAAATTATTTTTATATATGTATAAAGTTATCTAAATATAATTTATACATAAAAATAGTTTAAAAATTTATTTGACTATTAAATCTATTTTAAATCATACTTACAATCAGCTCATGCATTATGCATACTATTATCAGTTATTGGTTAATCATGGTGTTTCCAAAAACCAAATCAACTTGCATTATCGTTGATTAAAGAGTTTATAAAGAAAATACATACCAACATAAGCAAAGAGGATGCAGTTCATAGCAACAATAATTGGTAATAGTATTGAAGCCAAAACAAGGCCAAATTTCCTTGTCCATAAGCCTTACACCATGACAAAATCTGATAAATCTCCATATAATAATAACCCAGAACACTAGTAAATCTTGTTTTGAGTTATTTTTAAAGATTATAGAAGTTAGACTTCGTTAAATAAAATGACAATAGATTTGATGCATAAATTATTTTTAGATAATTATATATATAAATAAATTATTTGATTATTATTATATTGTGAATTTAAAGTAAGAATTTTTTAGAAACATCAAATTTAAATTGATTCTGAATTTAATTGAGATACTATTAAATCGAGACAATCTATCACGTTACTATTCTTACACTCGTTAAAAATAAAATATATCAGTTTCTGGTTTCAAACTAAAATCAATCATAATATATTTTCCCCTAGAACATTTTCAAATCCATATGATAGTGTTTTAAAACTAAACTAGAATATATCCTCGCTACCTTTTGAAAAAATCAAATTTAAGTTAGAAATATATTTTCAAATAAAATCATATCCATATGTTCAATTATACAAATATAAGATGAATCGAGGAGGTACAACGCAAACATATGGGAAAGCAATTAATAAATGATATGAAAAAGGATGAGTATATAACGAGCATCGAACACCGCTGAATATTATTAAATTAATTTATAAAGAATACAAATCTAAAGGATTAATCATACAATTATTAATTATATGTTGAGTTTATCACACTTTTATTAATTACATTCTGAGTCCTTGAGATTCTAAATTTTTATTAATTAAGTTAATGGCGTTCAACAATGTTCAACATTAGTGGTGCTTAGCGGTGTTTGACTCCCGTTGTAGAATTTTCCTATGAAAAAAAGATTATAAAGAACAAAAATACTTTAAACTCAGATGCTACATTTGAGTTATAAGCCCAAACCACTCTTATAAATATTTTCTCTTGCAAACCACTCTATCATACTTCAAGTGAATCATAATTATATACGTGTTAAAGGATATGATATTAAAGTAAGACAAACAATGAAGTTATCATAACCGCCTAAACACATGTTATGCTCAATACAACATTTCAATAAACATAAGCACATCAATAAGTAAAGCAAGAGCAAGGCCCAAAATCAGTCGATATTAAGAAACCTACCTATATTCGAAATCTTATATCGAGTTGTTCGAAATATCATATCAAGCTTATATTTTCAGAATTTTACATCAAGTCTTCACTCGAAATCTCGCATCGAGTGGGGCTTAAAATCTTGCATCGAGCAAAAATCATCTCTAAAATCTCACATTATATGACCTTCATTTGATCACTTAAAATCTCACATCAAGTGGTTTTCTTGTGTTGCAACACTCACTCGCTAAATATGTGGATCTCACCAACCAAAGACACATAACAAAATAAATGCCCATACATGACCCAAACACATATGATCCATCAAGGATCCTTAACCTTGCTAACATAAGTAATCCTCTTTTATCAAAACACCTACACCTACATGATGTACTAAAATGCAACATCAGTACGCATGTGTTGCGTACCAATCCCGAAGCTCATATCGATACTTACATATCGCACTGATACTTTATCGGTTATTGAAATTTACAATAAGGCATTAGTATCAATACACCCCCAATCATACCTATACTCCTTTAAAAAATTTTTTGAAAAATTCATCACCTTATAGGGGAGTAATGATACTATACCATGAGTATCGATACACAAACCCAAAATATCATATTTCATTCTTACATGTTGTGAGAAGTTACTTAGGTGTTCTTCTATCAACTTTAACCAAACTATCATATTTCAATCAATCATGTCAAAAATAATGAATACATGAATACACCAAACTAACCTTAACTTGAAAGCTTACACGAAGGTCCCTTCAACCTCTTAAGATTTCTTCTTTTCTAAACTTTTGGAAGGATCTTTCACTTCTTTCACTTAAGGGAAGATTAGCAAAAAATCATTATACTATTTGAATGATTTTAAGAAACTGAAAACATAATTTAAACCTTACTTGGATTCTATAAATCTCATTCTCATTTTTCCCAAAATCTTACCAAAATCTCATCTTTTACCGTTTGGATCATATTTACTTTGTTTTATAGATCTTTAGATACTGAATAAATTTTCCTTTACAAACAAACATGATTCAAAAGTTAAAACTTAAAAAAATCTACCCTTGATGATAAAATTTAAGGGAGAAAATATATAAGTTTGAAAAAATAGGAAGACATAATAAAGAGATGATTTCATAAATTTTTTGTAAAATGTAGAAAATTTAAACATTTTCTCTTCATTTCACCTCATTTTGATAATTACTAAAATACCCATGTCTTCTTCTAAAGACCATACTTAAATTCCATCCCAAACCTAATAAAGTTCATAAGTACTAAATATGAGGCTCATTCTTCGAGTTAACCCAATACTCTTGATAAGTGCATTGTGCAACACTGAATCATCCTTACTCTGGTGCACATATATAACGCCACACTAGAACTTGTAAAAACCAAAAATCGATCTAATCAAAAATCAAATTTCAATTATCAAAAATTTAAACTCTAGTAACTCAAAGTGATCTTTGGCTTGTGACCATATGTTTAATTTCACATGTATTGGTAGCTAATTGAACATTGTTAGGGATATTAGACTATATAGCAAACATTGAAAGTAACATAGTATAGTGAGCAAATTGTAAGAAATAAAAATTTAAGTCTAACAGAGAAAGAGCTAAAAAAATGCAATGGCTAAAGCCATGATTTGACCACTAAAGTTTGTAAGTTACTAACCTAATGCGAAAA
Source organism: Abelmoschus esculentus (assembly GCA_035048815.1). Lineage (NCBI taxonomy): Eukaryota > Viridiplantae > Streptophyta > Magnoliopsida > Malvales > Malvaceae > Abelmoschus > Abelmoschus esculentus. The sequence continues at coordinate 5,885,048 of JAUCBN010000063.1, read as the reverse complement.
CCTTGCTTTTTTTTTTTTCATTTCTTTTCATCTTATTACTTTAGAAGCTCAACCGGGTACCTTCATTGTAGTATTATCGATAATTACCTCATTAGGTTATGTTATTAACATGATTCATTGCATATAACGCCCCAAAAACCGGCTTAGAAGTTAGTGGGACGATTTAGCCTACTAAGTTTAGTTCAAGATTAAATAATTAAAAATTAGTTTTAAATCAAAATAAATTATGGAAAAATATCCTAAAATACTTATTTAATATATATTTGAATTTGTTCAAATCAATTTTGAAATTTATCCTTGAATCCCTAAGATCTTAAATTTAGTGACTATTTTGTACAAATTAAAAACTTGAGGACAATTTTATAAACAAATACGAAACTTTGAATCTTTAAGGGGATTTGATCCAATCGTAATTATTATTGATTTAAACTTTCATAGGCTTATTTAATTAACTCTTAGCCTAAGTTTTAAAATCCTAAACCCAAATAACTTAAATTAAAACCCATAAACCTTATTTTATATCAAAACCTAAACTCATATTTTATTATTTTCGTTTTCCCTTTTCCCAAGGCAAAGAAAAACCGTATTTTCAAGGTAAATTCAATTTCTTTTCAATTAAATTTTTTCTAATAAATATATATAATTTTTCTTCTTCAAAAATCTTGTTTTTTAATCGTTTTATTCTTCAAAAACCATGGAAGTTGGTTGGGTCAGAATTGGAGGTATGAAACATTCAATCATCTGATTTCTAAAGTTTATTTATTGAAACTCTCAAGTTATTGCCTTAATGAAATTGTTTTAATCCTTTGTTTTTAGAAAAATCAGTTTTTGGTAAAAAAAAATATATCAATTTTCGTTCAAGGGTTTCTACTCACTGTTTTTGGATCCTAAAATTAAAATTTATAATGTGTTAAGATGTTTATATTATTATTTTAAAATCCTTAATGCTGAACTAAAGGTTTAGGAAAAGTTTGGTTGGTTTTCGGAAGTTTTCTGTTAAGGGTTTTAAGGGTTATTGTGTTATGATTCGAAATAAGGGATTTTTATGTGTGTCTAGGAGCATTAAATCCTTAGTTTTTGATGCTTGAATAAGGGAAAGAAGTAGATGATCATTTTTGAAGGAGTTTTGGTTCGAATCGGTGGTTTTTCAGACAAGAAATGAATATTGGTGAGTGAATTTGAGAGTGAAGAACTTCGGTAGTGTTTTACATAGGGCCAGTTTAGCATTGCTTTTGAAAAGTGCGGTGAAAAAATATAGTGAAAAAGTGGAGTGGAAAAATTCTTTTGAAATTTTTGGTTTGAGATATATGTGTTTAGTATTGCTGTCAAAAAGTGCTTTTGAGAAAGTAAATGACTATTTTAGACATGATGTTATAAGTTGTGCCGATGTTTGATTTGGATTTCCATGGAAAATAGATTATGCCGATGTTTGATTTGGATTTCAAAAGTTTATAACCCTTGTTATGTGAAGCATGTAAGTCTTGAGTTTTGGTGGATTATTTCCACGAGTTGATACACTTGTTGAATTTTACTTACTAGCCACATGTGTTTTTAAAGACCATGAACTGTTTTTCCTATTGCAAATATTTTAAGTATATTATGGGTTGCATTGCAATTGGTTTTAAAAATGTTTTATATTTCCCACACTAAGTAATTGCTTAACCCTATATTTTCCTTGCAATGTAGATAAATAAGTGAGACGCTCTTCCAAAGAAGCAAGTGAAGCCATATATAGTGCCTTGATTCATAATTAGATCATAGTATGTTATTTTGAGTTTTTGAACCTTAGGTAGTCGACATTAATGGAGATAGAGAACTTATACTATTTATGAATTTTTATCAAGCATTGGAATTAAGGAATTTGATTATTCTTATGAAGTTATAATTTCAGGATTTCTATTAAACTTGTATATTGGTATACTTTTATGTTAATGAAGTTGTTGAATTTGTTTGCTACCTTATTTATGCTAATTATGTTGAATTATGATATTAAAGGTATGTTTTACAAAAATTGAGGTTAAGAAACTAGGATGAATTGCATCTAGAGAACTAGTTGAGAGACGTAAAATTTGCCTCTAGGTACTTATATGCATGTAGTAAGCCTTTAGATTTCATTCAAAGCATTAAAAATAGTGAAATTTGCTTTTCTAGGTAGAGGGTTTCGATACCCTTTCATAGGGTATCGATACACAGTCAAAAATATGAAGGATTTTTTTGGAAAATTAGCCTGGGTATCGATACCACATAAACTAGTACCGAAACAACAACCTGAAATAAGGCAGACATATCGATACGCTGATCCCGAGTTCTGAAACATGTTTGTATAGTAGCAAATTGTATCGGAACGGGGACCAAGCTGTATCGAAACACATGCTTGCTTGGTAGGGTATCGAGAGAGATATTGAATGCTTATCGAAATACTTATGTCTTGTTCCGGTACCTGCTTGATTTCAACTTGGTATTGAATCAGGGCCAAGGGGTTTCGATACCCCTAACCGTTAATTTTGTTATAGTCTGGAATAAACTTATGATTCTTTACGTTTTAGTCACTGAACTTCTAGTATGCAATTAAATGACTTCTAGACCTTCGTTTAAGCTGAAAATTTACATGAAAGCATGAAATAAACTTAATTAAACATCGATAACATTAATTTAACATTATTTTAATAATTTTTGGAAAATTTAAAGTTTGGTCGCTAAAAATGGATCGATTAAGATTAGAAATCATTTCTTTTTTTCTTCTGTTGTAAATTAAACTCAGTTCTTGCATGAAAATTTATGATCTAATTAAAGCATCTAGATAAGATAAAACAAAAAAATTAAGATTGATTATCTGGGCGAGTCTCCGAATTAGCCTCGATATTCCCCGTGTAACTCGTTCGAGTCAGGTGGCATCTAGATTGGGTCGAGGGGTTACATTTATTTGTATCATATCCTAGGTTTAGGAAACTTTTGGGATATTTTATTAAATGAGCATGTTGTGATATTATGCATGGTGTTTGCTTTACATGTTGATGTGTTATATTGCACGATAATTGCTATTTATGTTGATATGAATACGCACGGTTATTGTTTACATGTAAATGATGATAAATCGTGTTATACATAAGTCTCCATTGCTCCACTAATTTTAGGTTGGTTAATTAAATTTGAGCTAGTTGGTAACTTGCTTTTGTATGACTTACTCAGTTTTAAACTTTGTTTTGTGTACATAGTAACGCTAGTATGGACCCCGTAGAAAGCTTAGAATGAACACTCGATCTATCAACGATGGAAGAGAAGGGCGTGAGTTGGAAGAGTTGTCACCTCCGCCACCACCACTGATTATGCCGCCAAATGATCCGTTAGCAACTCCACCTACTGTGTCGGCTATTGGTGATATGACTTAGTTAGTATAGGCAATAGCAAGAGCTTTTTAGGCTATATTTGTGGGAATATAGACCATAGTTGCTCCACCAGTAGCGAATTCTAGGTTACCTTTGGTGAGGCTTCGTAGTTTGGGAGCTGTAGAATTTAAAGGGCTAACCCTAGAGAATCTGAGGCTTGGTTAGAAAGCTCTAACCGTATATTAGTTCATATGGGTTGTTTTGATGAGAAGAAATTAGGATGCGTAGTTGCCTTGCTACAGGCTGATGCTTATAAGTGGTGGACTACCACAACCTATGGTTTGGGAAATGCTGAGGTTACTTGGGATTTCTTTGGTGAGGCCTTTAGGCGTAAGTATCTAGGTGTTCGGTATTTGGATGAAAAGAAATGAGATTTCATGGCTTTGGTCTAGAGCAGTATGTCGATAACTGAGTATGATATTTAGTTTGTTAGTATACCCCAGAGTTGTTACCCAATGAGAGAGCTTGTTATGGGCGGTTCCGTTTTGGTTTGGTCAGGGAAGTCAAGACATATATGTTGTCTACAGATTATACAGAATTTAATGTGTTAGTAGACCGGGCTAAGGATATTGAGTAGAGTCTGGGTCTGAAGTCGTCTGGTTCTAGTTTAGGTAAGAGGCTAGTGGATGTTGGGAATAACAGAGATAGGTCCAAAAGACATAGAGATGGACGTTATGGACGAAACTAGTATAGAGGAGGAGGGAGTTGGTCTTGGTTATTAGGAAGGTCAGACTCAAATTGTTGAGTGTAAAAAATATGGAAAACGTCTTGCAAGCCCATGTTGGAAGAAAAAAGGGTGTTGGCATTGTAGTATTGCGGGATACAATAGGAGAAACTGTTCTTAGTTGACTGGTGACCGATAGGGCCAAGATCACAGAGGCAATCAGAACAAAGGTAGAGGCCGAGGAAGAGGCAACTTTCAGCGCCGAGATAAGAACCAGGGATAGCAACGCCGTGACGAGGGTCAGGTGAGAGTTTATGCACACAGGGAGGTCCAGAATGACACCGATATGGCTGCAGATATCTTTTCCTTGCAATCCTTATCTTTGTCCGCTTTGTTATATTCTTGATCTATTCATTCTTATATACTTAGTGAGCATACACGAACCCTAGATATAATTGTAAAGACTATGAACATAGGTATGATTGTTACTAGTTCTTTTGGAGAGACCGTAGTTGTTAGAAAAGTTTATAGATAGAAGATGTCATTTATCTATTGAAGGGCATGTTTTAGCTACCAATCTTATGGAGTTACCTTTTCAAGGGTTTGATCTAATCTTGGGTATGGACTGGTTTGTGGAATATATAGTTGTTATAGACTTTAGGACTAAGAGAGTGTCCTTGAGGTTAGTCGATGATGTTGACATGGTTATTTTTTGTGAAAGTGTGAAGTTTTTATCTAATGTTGTGTCCGCTTTGGAAGCTCAGAGGTTGTTTTTTAAGTTTTATGATGCGTATTTGGCTTATGTTATGAATATGGATATGAAAGAGGTTAGGCTATGTGACATACACACTATTTATGAATATCGTGGAGTTTTTCCTGAAGAGTTATCGGGTTTACCACCTAACCTTGAGGTTGAGTTCGATATTCAGTTAATAGAGGGATCCTTACCTGTCTCTATTACTCCTTACCAAATGGCACCTAAAGAGTTGAAAGAGTTGAAGGTTCAATTGCAAGCATTGTTGGATCTTGGGTTTATTAGATCGAGCACATCATCGTGGGGAGCATTAGTCTTGTTTGTGAAAAAGAAAGATGGAACCATGCGGATGTGAATAGACTATCGTCATTTGAATAAGTTGACGGTGGAGAACAAGTATCCCTTGCCTAGGATAGATGACTTGTTCGATCAGTTTAGGGGAGCAACATTTTTTTCCAAGATTGATCTTCGGTTTGGGTACTATCAATTAAGAGTTAAGGATCAAGATGTGCCTAAGACTGCTTTTCAGACACGGTATGACCATTATGAGTTTTTGGTTATGCCCTTTGGTGTGACGAATGCATCTGATGTTTTCATGGATATGATGAACCTGGTTTTCCATGAGTTTCTGGATCATTTCGTTGTGGTTTTTATTGATGAAATTCTCGTGTACTCTCGTACCGAGAAGGATCATGATAAGCATTTAAGGGTTGGTTTACAAACTTTGTTGGATAACCAGTTATATGCTAAGTTGAGCAAGTGTGAGTTTTGGATAAAAGAGGTTATTTTTCTTGGTCATGTATTTTCGGATGAAGGCATAAGGTTTGATCCGTAAAAGGTTGAGGTTGTGGTAAGTTAGAAACCGCCTAGATCTGTGATAGAGGTGCATAGTTTTCTGGGTTTTGCAGGATACTACCGACGTTTTATGAATGGTTTTTCTCGGATTGCAACACCTTTAACCAAGTTATTGCAGAAAGATGTTAAGTTTGAGTAGACAAAAAAGAGGCAAGAGGCTTTTGAGAATCTTAATGTCATGGACTTAATTCTCTCAAACTTGATCCGTGCGGCGTTAGCAACTCCCGAGCTATGCTAACAAGCCTTGCTTGAACACTTTTTGATGGCTTGGCTAAAGAAAGACAAGAGAAGGAAAAGGATTTTTAAGAAAGCTTTGTATTAAGCTTAAGAAAGTGTTTACAAGAATGCTTTACAAGGATGCTCAACTCTTGAGTGAGTTGCAAAATGAGGGGGTGGCCCTATTTATAGGCTCCCACCTCCTGAATGGATGGGTAGGATTACTTTGATCCGACGGCTATAATGTTGCCTCCTAAAATATCTACAAGCACTAACTTGAATCTAGAGAATTCTAAAAGTGTGTATACATATGTACCTGTATCCAAAATGTTCTAGAGAACGCCAGGGTGTTCTAGAGTAGTCCCGAGCCTTTCCGAGCCTTCTAGGTCCTCCCGGGTGGGTCTAAACTTGGATAGAACGTCCCGGACCTTTCTACAACCTTTTGGCATGTACTTGATCGTCCTAGCTCCTTCTAGTGCCTTCCTTGGTGCTTTCTTGCTTCAAAATGACCCAAGGATGGCTTAGAACCTCGGTTGGACTTATGGGAAAAGAAGTGGGTGGTGACATTAAGGAGGCTTTGACACAAGCTCCGATCTTAGTTCAACTAGAAATGGGGAAGGAGTTTACGGTTTATAGTGATGCATCTTATGTTGGTCTTGGATTTTTTTGATGCAAGAGGGAAGAGTGGTAGCTTATGCATCTCGACAGTTGAAGGTGCATGATAAGAACTACCCCAAGCATGATATAGAGTTGGTTGTAGTTGTGTTTGCTCTTAAAATATGGAGGCACTATCTTTATGGTGAAAGTTGTGTGGTGTACACGAATCACAAGAGTTTGAGGTTTTTGATGTCCCAAAAGGATCTTAATCTTAGTCAACTTTATTGGCTCGAGTTGCTTAAGGATTATGACTTGACTATTGAGTACCATCCAAGTAAGGCTAATGTTGTTGTTGATGCTTTAAGTAGAAAAGTGGTTGTTAAGTTGCGTGCCATGTTTGCTAAGCTGAGTTTGTCTGAGGATGGTGGTTTGATAACTGAGTTGCAAGTTAAACCCTCTCTGATTGAGTTGATCAGGGAGAAGCATTTGTTGGATGATACTTTGGTACCTATTATTCAGGATATATCTGGAGGTAGACCGACGGAGTATGGTTTTCGAGATGATGGAGTTTTGTGTTTCCAGATCGTGTGGTTGTACCGAATGATGCTGAGTTGAGACGTACTATCCTTGCATAGGTGCATAATAGTCTTTTCGTTATGCAACCAAGTAGTACTAAGATGTATCGGGATCTAAAAAATGAGTACTGCTGGGTTGGTTTAAAAAAAGATATGGCTAAGTTTGTGAGTAAATGTTTAGTATGTCAGCGTGTTAAGGCTGAACACCAGGTTTCATCAGGTTTGTTGCAACGTTTGAAGATTCCAGAATAGGAGTGGGAGAGAGTTACTATAGACTTTGTGTCGATTTTTCCCTTGATGCTAACCAAGAAAGACTCAGTATGGGTTATCGTGGATAGGTTTACAAAGTGTGCATATTTTATTATAGTGTATTGTAACCCCCTTAGCCCGGCCTGGACTGAACCGGCACTAACGGGTCACACGGGGAATATCGAACTAAACCCGTTAAGGTTCAATTCGATAAACAACCCTGAAAACCGATATGTTTTTTTTTCTTCTTAACTAGATGCATAATTAAGTTCCTATGTGTGTTGAGGTCATGCGTAACGAAAATGGAAACATTCGATTCACAATTGATCATTCAATTCTCACACCGGTATATAAGGACCAAAACGCAAATAAATTCTTAATTTCAACAATAAACCAGTAATGCGATCTATCATAGTTCAATTAAACATGCATAGCATACTCATAACAAAGTTCAGATCAAACGGTCCATTATTGCATCGTCAATTTCATGTTTCATACAATAGGGACCTAATTGTAAAGCTCACAATATCATAGGGGCTAAATCTATCATTAATTTACCAATGCGAATTCAAGTTAACATCATGCTTCCTGGTGATAGTACAACACCCAATAACATTCATTGCATCTATATTCGATCATGGAAAGACATCCGACCCTAAACGTATTTTTTTCCACACTTAAAATGTCATTTTTGGGTCTCGGTATCGATACCTAGGGTCTAAGTATCGATACCCTATCGTGGAGCTAGCCTCCTTGCACTTCAAAGGCTATTGGTATCGATACCCCCATAGGTGGTATCGATACTCCAGCGTCCAATGGAGTAATTGCATCGAACCATGATTCGAACCACCCCAGATTAAGCCTTAGGGTATCGATACTGGTATCGATACCCCCTGTGCACTTTGACAAGTTTGAACATTCTAAGTTAATTCCATCCATTCAAACATAACCATTAATCACCCTTAACTATATGCATAATTTCCTAAGCATAAAGAACGTTTTAAAGCATACATTTATCACATCAAAGACTCTAAACAATCTATAGGCATGCTTCCTAAAATATGATTAAAATCAAAGACGTTCATGCATGTACATGCTTCAACAATCCAAACAACACCATAGTCCATCAATTAATAATCCAAAACATTATAAGTCTTATTACAACATTAACCAAAGCAAAAATCACACACTTCACATGGGTTTGATTTATACATTGCCAAGCCCAAATTATTTGCCAAAACATACCAAAAATTGAGACAACTTTTCCCCTTGGTTCCCTTGCTCCGAACGTAGCCTCGAATATCACTATTTCTCTGCAAGTATGGAAAGAGAGAGCTTAAGCACAACATGCTTAGTGAGGAATCTCTAACAAGTTTAAAATCATTTATATAGTCATACTTGCATTCTTCATGCTTATTTGAAATATGTAAAACCAAATCATTCTTTTCAATAATGTCAAATCATTACATGTATCATGCACAAATATATCATTCCATTTCATATATGCATATTGGCTTTCTAGTGATCACTTAATATGAACTTTTAGTTCACCGAATACACGGATTCCTTTTTCCATAATTGGAGACACTTTGTCTCAACATGCATCGGTTGGACACATAGTCACCCTTGTATACATGTTACCCCCACTACGCACGGTCGGACACAAAGTCACCCTTGTTTACGCATGGGTCAACTATATGCACGGTCGGACACAAAGTCACCCTTGTTTACATATAGGCAAGCTCTACACGCACGGTCGGACACAAAGTCACCCTTTTTTATGTGTAGGCAAACTCTACACGCACGGTCGGACACAAAGTCACCCTTGTTTACGTGTAGGCATCATCATTATTCTCATTATTTTATAGTGCACTCAATCCTAATGACATGTCATTTGTATTCGAATCTAAAGTTAGTGTCACTAAGCCAATATCAATTCCAATCATGCATGTTAACTTGCTGCTCATAATGCACTCATTAAATGTTCATCATGTGAACTAAAATCATGCTCAACGGCTTTATCAACATAGGCAAATAACCTCATCATAATCCAAATTCTTTTTCATGCTTACATAAACCATGAATACCTTAATAAACCATGCATTTTCAGCAATTAACACATGCATGCATCATTTCAAAATCAAATATATGCAATTCCAAAATCATATTGAATCATTGTTCACATATATGCCATTACCGAAAATAACCGAAAATCGAGGTAATGCATCAACATCATTTAAAACACTTACTCTTGAACTATGGAAAGTTTTCACACTATTCCATAGTCCCCAAAACAGAACCGAACCAATGCGATTCACTTTAAATCCAAAATCACTCACCGACAAGCGAAACGAGCCCTCGCCGATGCTCCGATGGCAACGCCATCGCACCAGCCACTTATGCACCTTATTGCACTACCTCTACAACATTAAAAGTAGAGCAAATTCACATCACAACATGCTCAAAACAGCAGCCACATTTAACCCTCACAAAACTATCGAAAACCTTGCCGAAAAGACCAAAAACTAAGCCGAAACGCATCCGAAACAACATCATCCCAAAACCTAATGAATCTAACATCTAATCCACTTCAATTATGAACCAAAAACACTTACAAACCATCCTTATACCTCCAGCAACATGAGAACACCTAAAACATCCCCTAAAACAACCGAAAACCACCCTAAAACACCACCGATTACATTATTCCGGGATTAAATTAATGTGCCATCAATTCAACACTTAATTAATCATTTAATTGACAAAATATCATAATTAAATCAACCTAAATCCAGCATCAATTTAGATCTCAAAAGATTTCACAAAATCCATCAACAAAACTCATAGATCTTGAATTAAAAACACAAAATAAAATAGCAATAGTTGATGAACAATCCAATACTTGGGAATTTCAATAAAGAACCTTAAAAAAAGATTAAAAATCAGAATATTACCTTGAGATTAAATCCACCAAAAAGATGAGAAAAGCTTCCTTGATTTCCTTGAAGAAGATGTTGATTTTTGCAAAATTGATGAGTAGGTTTTGTAAAGAATGAAAGGATGAATAAAATAAAGCAAATCTTGTAGAAAATGATGAAGAAATCAGCAAGTAATTGAAGAAATTTGGAGAAGAAGATGGAGAGAAAATGAGAGAAAAGATGGGAAAATGGAAAGTTACAAAAGAAAAAAATGAAATTATTATTTAGAATAAAACAATTTAAAAACCGTTTTGGTGGATAAATCATTAATTAAAAATAAATTGGGTTTATGGCCCTCTAAGGATTCTAAGTATGGCTTGCTTTCCAATTTAGTCACCAAAAATCCTAATTGCCGAAAATTACTAATTAAATCCCCAAAACTTTCCCAAAATTACAATTTCGTTACTAGTACAAAAATTAGCCTAATTAAAAATCAAATTAAAGTTCAAATAATATCCCTTTAACTTTAAAACACCTTTTTAATATTTTTAGAACCATTTCACAAAATTATTACTTATCCGATTAAAATATTATTATTTTAATTTTTCCCGGAATAACGAACCCTAGGAATCCGATTTGACCCGAATCGAATTTCCCCAACTTACACTTAAACTACTAACCCCAAAATCGGGATGTTACATGTATACTAAGTACTCCTTGGATAAGTTAGCCGAGCTTTATGTTTCTGGTGTTGTAAGGCTGCATGGAGTACCTAAATTCATAGTGTTAGATGGGGATCCAAGGTTCACATTAAGGTTTTGAAAATTGTTGCAGAAAGCACTTGATACAAGGTTGAGTTTCAATACATACTATCATCCACAGACAGATGGGTATTCTGAGAGAGTTATCTAGGTTCTAGAGGATATGTTGTAACACCCGACCCAGATGTCACATTGGGCCTCCGGCCCAAAACCTGTATTTTAAAATTTCGTTCAAAAGCCCAACAAGTAAATCTAATTTCAAGTCCAAATACGATCCATAAAATCCATTAATTTAAAACATAACCCAAAGTAATAGTAAGTAATCGAAGCTCCAAAATATTACATACCGTTTAAAAACATTTGACTCGAGTAAATAATAACAGAGTTACATTACATAGGGATTCGACATAGGACTAGCCCACTAAATCTAATAAATGTACTTTGACAACATGGTCGATGCTAAAATCCAACCTTGATGGTGCTCCACAAATCGGTTTCACCTAACCTACGCACGAAAACATATTTCGATCGCTGAGCTACGAAAGCTTAGTGGGTACGCCGAACTCGGCCAACATCATGCATATCATAAGCAGTAAAGCAAAACATATAAAATATCGTGCATGATATGATGATCTAGCATGCTTGCCTACCACATGGCATAACAATGTATAACAACGCACATAGCATATACATGTCAAAACAACAACACAAGGTAGTGAGGCCCGCGTCCACACAACATCGGGATGCTACACTACGAGCAAGGCCCGCGTCCACACAGCATCGGGATCCTACATCTGGGATTTGAGGCTCGCGTCCACAAAGCATCGGGATCCTCCAAATCTCATACTCGGAATGTCACATCGAGTATCTTCGAATGAGGCTCGCGTCTACACAGCATCGAGATCCTACATTCAGGATGGTCTTCAAATCATCACCTGGAATGTTACACCGGATGGCCTTCGACGTGTTGCAACACTTTTGGAAATCCGGATTTCCATCATAAAAGGACTCGATACACACAAATGATCTACCTAGGATCTTCGGAGAAACACTTGCCTTTGGTGGAGTTTTCATACAATAATAATTATCAGGCCAATATCCATATGGCACCATTTGAGGCTTTGTATGGTAGGAGATGTCTTACTCCGTTGTGTTGGTCCGAGATTGGTGAGAAGTTTGTGACCCTAACTAGTGTTCTATAGGATACTAAGGAGAAGGTCAAACTCATTAGTGATCGGTTGAAAGTTGCATCGGATCGTCAAAACTCTTATGCAGAGTTGGAAGAGGAAAGAGATAGAGTATGTTGTGGGAGAAAAGATTTTCCTAAAAGTATCTTCGTGTAAGAAAGTGATGCGGTTTGGAAAGAAAAGAAATTTGATCCCGAGGTTTATAAGACCATTTGAGGTGTTTGAAAGAGTTGGACCAGTGGCTTATCGTCTTTGGTTACCGTCCAAGCTTGAAAGGATCCATGATGTGTTTCATGTGTCGATGCTTTGGAGGTACAGATCGGATCCATCGCATGTTTTACCGGTGGGAGATATTGAGCTTAATCCAAATCTTTCGTACGAAGAGGATCTGTCGCGTGTCAAAAGTGCGCGATTGGTGCAAATGGTCACATCGCAAGTAATAAAGTGATAAGTATTATCGTGTATCGTCTCCTCAGGGATTGGTATACTTAATATGTCTTCTTCGTCTTCTTGTTCTGTAAAATGAAATAAAATAAAAAAAACAAGTAATTTGGGTTTGGATGAAACTAAATAAATTGAAATAAAACAAACTAAGAATAAAGGTGAAGTCTGATTAATAGAGAGAGGTCAGGATCCAGTTACGTTGTATTGTGGAATTGATTGACTTGTCTCTGTCCAATGCAATTGTATATCACTGCCCCGGCAGCACTGTAGATTACTGCCTTGGCAGCGACGATACTGTCCGCCGCGGCAATCCCTTGCTCGTGGTTGGACTTTACCAAAGTTCGGCAAAGTATCCTTAGATGACTCCGCTTATCCCTAAGTCGAAGTAATGTTGATGACTAGTCCTTGATGATACCTCCCGGCGTGAATCAATTATACTCACCAACCAATCTCACACTTCTTTTAGCCGCTGAAACTCTTAACCTATCCCTAGGCCGAGTTAGTATTTCACGATTGAAACACCGTACTTACCCCTTTCGTGAATCTAACTCTCCCGAGTCTAGATAAATGGATTACTTACAAACTTCTCTCCTGAGCTTGAATGCAAGAACAAAGAATGGCAAAGGATAAGCAAACCTTGATAGTTTTATTGCATTGAAACAAAGACAAAGTACAAATCTCCTCTCACAAATACTTAACAACCTTCACCTAAACCCTAAGAAAGCTTAGAACATAATTTGGGAGAAAGAAAATATTGAATCTTAGGGTAAACTCTCTATGAATCGGCTCTCTCGGTCTATCTTTATACATTGGACGACTATGTATTATATAGGCTTGACCTAGGGCAAACCTTTCCTAAGTAGAATATAACTTGGAGTAGGGAACAAGTCATGTACATAAATAAAATATTTTCAAGTTTAATTCAACTAAGAGTCTTTCCCGCATGGCCTTGTCTTGGGCTTTTCCTCACGCTAACCAGCTCCGATCCATGTGCTTCATGTCCAGAAACATCCCTTGGATTTTTCTCTTCCGATCGCCTACAATATTGCTTTCTAGCTCTCAACTGCTGCCTCGGCATCAGCTCCTGCCTCGTCCATGTTGCTGTCGAGGCAATAGTTTATACTGCACAGATGTAAAAATGCAGTAAAACTTGCCTTTTCTGTAAATATCATCTTTATACTCATAACTTCTAAATATATCTCATTAAGTACATGCATTGGTCCGAGTGGGTGTAAATTCAGTGATTAATGCCCATAAAAGGTGTAAAAAGTGATAGTGAGTTGAGTATTTATCAGGATCCATTCGAAATCTTGGCATCAGATTCTAAGGTTCTTCGTGGTAAGACCATCGAGTTAGTCAAAATGTTTTGGCGACATTGAGTTGTCGAGGAAGCCACGTGAGAACGAAAGTTGGACATAGAAGAACAGTTCCCTTATCTGTTTCCACCAGGTAATTTCTAGGACGAAATTCCTTAAGTTGGCGAGAGTTGTAACTCCCCAAAAATAGGCTTAAAAGTTAGTGGGCTGGTTTAGCCGGTTAAGCCTAGTTCGAGATTAAATAATTAAAAATTACTTTTAAATCAAAATAAATTATGTAAAAATATCCTAAAATACTTATTTAATATATAATTGAATTTATTAAAATAAATTTCAAAAATTTAACCTTGAATCCCTTAGATTTTGAAATTAGTGATTGTTTTGTAAAAATTCAAAACTTGAGGACAATTTTATAAACAAATCCAAGACTTTGAATCTTTAAGGGTCTTTGATCAAATCCTAATTCTTATTGATTTAAACTTCCATGGGCTTATTTAATTAACTCTTAACCCAAGTTTTAAAACAAAAAACCCAAATAACTTAAATTAAAACTCATAAACCTTATTTTATATCAAAACCTAAACCCTTATTTTATTATTTTCATTTTCCCTTTTCCCAAGGCATAGAAAATTTTTCTGATCAAGGTAAATTCAATTTCTTTTCAATTAAATTCGTTCTAATAAATATATATAATTTTTCTTTTTTAAAAATCTTGTTTTTCAATCGTTTTCTTCTTAAAAAACAACGGAAGTTGGTTGGGTTAGAATTTGAGGTATGAAACATTCAATACTCTGATTTCTGAATGTTCTTTATAAAAAATACCAAGGTATTGGATTGGTGAAATCGTTTAATCCTTTCTTTCTAGAAAAATCGATTTTTGGTAAAAAAAATATACCAATTTTCGTTCAAGGGTTTCTACTCACTGATTTTGGATCCTAAATTGATGATTTCTAATGTTTTAGAATGTTTATATTATGCTTTTAAAGTCCTTAATACCGGACTAAAGGTTTAGGAAAAGTTTGGTTTGTTTTGAGAAGTTTTTGGTTAAAGGTTTTAAGGGTTGTTGTGTTATGATCCAAAATAAGGGATGTTTATGTGCATCTAGGAGAACTAAATCCTTAGTTTTTTTATGCTTGAATCAGGGAAAGAAGTAGGTGATCATGTTTGAAGGAGTTTTGATTCGAATCGGTGGCTTATCGGACAAGAAACGAATATTGGTGAGTGAATTTGAGAGTAGGCTGCTTCGACCGTGTTTTACTTAGTTTTTCAAAGCATTGGGAGTCTAGGGAAGGTGTGAGAAACCTTCTTATACTCTGAAGTAATTTTTATCTTTCTCTCTCTAAAAGATTTATCTCATTCTATGCTAGTTTTACTATGATAATTGTCATGCTCGTTCGATGTTTTGCATAATGGTTTATGCATGAATTTTGGATGCTCAAGGTACTATATTTATGTTGGTTTAATGATCCCACAGTTGGTTTTATAAAATTTGTTAAATGTGGTTTTATCGGTTTTCTACTTGTTACAAGGATTAGTGAAAAGCATGAGTTTTGTATATTGGTTTTAAAGTGAGAAACTTGAGCATTGGTACTGTTTTGTGCTAGTAATTAAGATGACGTTAATTAAGGATAAGTTGATCAATCAATAGGATGGGAGTGCACTGTAATTATAAAATGCGTACGTGTATTAAATGTCTTAGTGATGCATTAGAGTTGATACTTAAAATGTGGTATATGTGTTGTATTATATTTAAAGTGTTGCTTATCCTGGATGCTAAGGTAAAATTTCATGATTGGAGGTAATTTATCATGTGTATGAGTAGACGGTTTAGTCCTCATACGTGGTATGAGTAGCGATTTGGCTCTTATACATGGCATGTTGGAGATTTTCCCCATGCATGTCATTTTCGTTTATCCCAACAATTAAAGGTAAGCTAATCAGATCACTAATACAAACACGTGAAAACACAAGTGATATATTTCTACTGATTTCCATGGCAAATAGATTGTACCAGTGTTTTATTTGGTTTTCGAAAGTTTATAACCCTTGCTATGTGAAGCATGTAAGTCTTGAGTTTTGGTGGATTATTTCCACGAGTTGATACACTTGTTGAATTTTACTTGTTAGCCACATGTGTGTTTAAAGAGCATGAACTGTTTTTCCTATTGTAAATGTTTTAAGTATATTATGGGCTGCATTGCAAGTGGTTTTAAAAATGTTTTATGTTTCCCTCACTAAGCAATTGCTTAACCCTCTCTTTTTCTTGCAATGCAGATAAATAAGTGAGACGCTCGTACAAAGAAGCAAGAGAAGCCATATATAGTGCCTTGATTCATAATTATCTCATAGTACGTTATTTCGAGTTTTTGAACCTTAGGTAGTCGAGAGCAATGGAGATAGAGAACTTATACTATTTATGAATTTTTATCGAGTATTGAAATTAAAGAATTTGATTATTCTTATGAAGTTATAATTTTAGGATTGCTGTTAAACTTGCATATTGGTATGCTTTTATGATAATGAAGTTGTTGAATTTGTTTTCTACCTTATTTATGCTAATTATGTTGAATTATGATATTAAAGGTATGTTTTACCAAAATTATATTGAGGTTATGAAACTAGGATGGATTGCATCTAGAGAACTAATTGGGAGACGTGGAATTTGCCTCTAGGTAATTATATGCATGTAGTAAGCCTTTAGATTTCATTCAAAGCATGAAAAATAGTGAATTTTTCTTTTCTGGGCAGAGGGTTTCGATACCCTTTCATAGGGTATCGATACGCAGGCAAAAACGTGAAGGATTTTTGAGAAAATTAGCTTGGGTATCGATACAACATAAACTGGTATCGAAACAATAGCTTGAAATAAGACAAGCGTATCGATACGCTGATCCTGTGTTCTGAAACGTGTTTTTACAGTAGCAAATTGTATCGGAACGG
Organism: Abelmoschus esculentus; assembly: GCA_035048815.1. Taxonomy (NCBI): domain Eukaryota; kingdom Viridiplantae; phylum Streptophyta; class Magnoliopsida; order Malvales; family Malvaceae; genus Abelmoschus; species Abelmoschus esculentus. Next base: position 5,868,186 of record JAUCBN010000063.1, on the reverse strand, counting down.
GGACCAAGCTATATTGAAACACCGGTTTGCTTCGCAGGGCATCATCGTGAGAGATATCGATGGCGTATCGAAACACTTAAGTCCCGTTTTGATACCTGCTTGATTTCACCTTGGTATCGAAAAATGTCCAAGGGGTTTCGATACCCCTGACCATTAATTTTTTATAGGCTGGAATAAACTTCTGATTCTTTACGTTTTAGTCACTGAACATCTAATATGCAATTAGATGACTTGTAGACCTTAGTTTAAGCTGAAAATTTACGTGCAAGCATAAAATGAACTTAATTAAACATCGGTAACATTAATTTCACATTAGGTTAATAATTTTTTTTTGGAAAATTTACAATTAGGTCCCTAAAACTTGATCGGTTAAAATTAGGACTTGTTTCTCTTTAGCTTCCTCTGTAAATTGAATTCATTCATTGCATGAACACGTAGGATCTAATTAAAGCATCTAGATAAGATAAAAAGAAAAAAATTTAGGTTCGTTTGTCGGGACGAGTCTCCAAATTAGCCTCGATATTCCCCGTGTCGCTCGTTCGAGTCGGTTAACGTCTTGACCGGGACGAGGGGGTTACATTGCATGTATTTTCAGGTTATAAAGTTCTTTTATGAATATCATAGATAACATGTTGCAAGTCACCTTTGAATCGATTTTTGTAATATATATTTACCTTTGAACTTCTAAAATATAGATTTGAATAACATATTTAATATGTTTGAAAATGTAAATATAATGGTATGCACATAAGGTTTTAACAAAGCAAATATAAAACAAAGTAAATACATTGGATATGAAATCAAAACTAAATATGAGAAACGATAATCCAGACTAGAAGGATAGAACCCAGAAGGTTCAAAATCAAAATGAAATTTAGAAAACGAAAATATATTAATATCAGTAAACCAAAATATATCAAAGCAAATACGAAGCGAAGTAAATAAATCGTAGATGGAATCGAAAGTAAACAAACATTCAAAAGTAAATATGAAAAGTAGCAACCCATACCAGATACCCCAAACTCAACAATGGAAAGTGGAAATTAGAGTCGAGACAAGACAGATCAAAGAAATCTTATGTGACATTGCAAAATGAAAGAAGATGAATGAGAGGGCTGGGTGAGTGTTAATTATTATAATTATAAGGATACAGTGGACATGCACATTCATTCTGAATTATTATCGTTATGGTGAATATTGCACTACAGGTGTCACGTGGCGCAATATCATTGGTTAAAAAATAAATTTTAAATATTATTAATTTGTTAAATTAGTCAAATTCAATCTCTAATTATTAAATGTTATAAATTAATCAATGAAATCTCAAATTGATCCACTTTGAAAATTTTAAATTAGTCCTTAATTTTTAGTTTATGATATATTTTTATGGCCAAATTGTCTACCTAGTTCCTAATTTCAATTTTATTTTATATTTTTATATTAAAATTGTCATATGAATTTAGTTTATGGTTTAGGATTATACCTTGTGTTAATGGTTTAAGCTAGAAGTTATAGTTTAAGGTTATTAGTTTATGAGATAATTATTTTGGATTTGATGTTTAAGGTTTAAGGTTTAAATTTTAATGTTAATGATTTAGAGTATATGTTGTAGTTTAGGGTTATTGATTTATGAGATGAACTTCTATGGTGTAAGGTTTATGGATTATGATTTAAGGGTTAGTGTTACTTTCAATATTGGTATAGAATTTATGGTGTAGTTTAGAGTAATTGATTTATATGATGAGTTTCTATTGCTTTAAGGTTAAGTTTTATTGTTTATGATTTAGGAAAAATTATTTTATGGATCGATTTCATCATGTCATCCATGGTCCTTAATCATTAATAATTAATTAATTAATTTTATATTTTTCATATCATTTTTTCAAGACTGAATCTTTAACTTTTAATTACCATATAAATAGGTAGTGGGTGATTACATATAGATTAATTAGGAAAGAAAAAATGATATAAAAAATATAAAATTAGTTAACTAATTTTTAATGGTTAAGGACTATGGATGACGTGGTAGTACCCATCTATAAAATAATTTATAGGGGTTAGTATTAATGGTTTAGATTTCATGCTGTATTTTAGGGTAATTGATTTATGTGATAATGTTTGTGCTAATGTTTACTGCTTATAGTTTAAGGCTTGTGTTAATATTTAGATCTTTAGGTTTTATGGTGTAGTTTAGGGATTGAGATTTAAGCTATAATCTATAACATAATCTATACTATATGCACCATCTATTCTATATTGACACCTGAATACAAGTATAATATCATAGATGTTATGTGACTGATGATAATGTTTAGGGTTTATATAACTTATAGGTTTATGTAACTAGGGTCTTTGGATCAATTAATTTACTATAAATCTTTATTTAAATGAAAATAATCTTTATTTATTTTTAATTTATATAATTTAGTCTAATATTTTTAATACAATAATAATTTTATTTATTATTCCTAAAAATGAACTTTTTAATAAAATTTATCCATATTTATTTTATTTTTTAATTTAATTCAAAGCCTATAGTTTTTAGGGATGACAAATGGGCGGGAAGAGTGCGGATACCCCTTCTTCCATATCTATACCCACCTAAAATTCTTATATCCACCACCTACCCATCATTCACGGTGGGTATAATTTTCAAATCCACATCCGCTCACGCGGGTACATTCTTAAATCCATCCCACACCCACCACTTAAAATGTATCAGTTTGTACATGTCTACAAACAACTACTAATATCGAATTATGTAAAAATAAATCATAGACTTTTATAAAAGAAGAGTAAAATTTTGCATATTCTATTGACTAATTAAGTGTATATATAACATATTTACACCTATATAAATTTAACTATATCTAACTAACTAACGATAAATAATTTAACTAAAACATATTTTTATTGATATAAATTCTACTTAACTGCAACTAATTAATATATATAGCTAATTAACTTAGCTATAAAACATATTTACACTTTTATAAATTTTACTTATCCATACATTATAAATTTTCAACCTAATTAATTCAAGCACGATCATAAATCATCAGTTTTTTTCAAACTAAATTAATTGAGTTCAAAGTCTATAGGCTTAAGGATTGACATAAATTTTAAAACAAATTAATATCTTAGTACATAAAATACCATAATAAAAGGTAAAATCAAAGTCTATAAATAGAATTGGTTCAAAATTCTTATGGCGGACGAATACGGAGCGGGTGAATACAGTGCGAGTAAGGTCTTAAACCCATCACCTACCCATTACCCATGATGGGTATGACTTTTTACATCTACATCCGCCCATTACCCACCAAACTCATACTCATCCCCACTCTAATTGATGCGAGTGCGGTACGGAATCCGCAAAATTGTATCCCTTTACCATCCCTAATAGTTTTTTTAATTTAGTCCAAACCATATAAATTATAATTCCCTATAACAATTCTAAAACTATAGCTCTAATTTCGATTATAACCTAAATTATGCCTTGATTGAATTAAATTAAAAGCTGCAAGTAAAATTTTGTATTAAAATATTTTTAATGTCGGATGGGCTACTAGTCCAATTTCCGCTAACCTAAAATAATAGGTGTGGTTTTTCCTCCGAATTGTAAATTAGAACCCAAAGCTGCAATTGACCCATTTAATTTTAATTTTTAAGTTAATATTAATATATTTTTTGAAGCCCTAGCTTATAGAGTAATTACCCTTTAAGGCCCTGCCCGTTTAAATTTTTTTATTTTAGTCCTAATTTAATTCAATTTAGTTACAATTATATATATTTTTAAATTGTAACATATTTAACCATCCTAAGGGATACTTCGGTTCATATAGTCCCTGAAAATTTATTTTTATCCAAAATTTATCGATAATTACTAGACTCGAGGTTTATTTGTTCATGGTAAGACTCAACTTGAACTTCAATCGGGATCGATATTACCCGACTTGGATTTTATCCGTAAACAATGTGAGCCGACCTGATTGTGGCTCGACCTAAAATATATCTGAATCTGAATTAACCTATTAATTAACTGATTTGAACCCGAACCGTTTTGCCCAAAATTAAAACTTATTCGACCCGAACCCAAACTCGAACTCAACCTGATTTTAAATCAACCTGACAATGATCTCAATCTAAATTGACTCGGACCTGACCTAACTCAAGTCAAACCATTGAATTAACCTCACATGACTAGTATCCAATTTAACCCAAGTTGACATTACCTGAAACTAGTCCGATTACATGCATGCTTTCACATCCCTTCTGGATTAGTCTTTTTTTATTAATCTAGATTTCAGCACGCTTAAAGCTGTTGCCTTTGGTTCAAGTGGATCATTCCTATCCGAGTTTGTCATTTTCGGTGATTCAACATATAAAATCTAATGTGTTTCTCAACGACTGGTATCCGATTGCCTTCAGTAGATAAAAACTCTGAGTACGTGGCTTAATTCTATTTGCTAGCTTTCTATCACCTTTCTCATCTGGATAAAACGCAATTCGTTTGCCATTAGCGCCACAGAGATTGAGGACTATGAACAACTAAATGGACCTTAGGTAGCTCATAGCTGTACCTGGATCATACAAAAAAAAAAAAAAAAAAAGACTGGAACTGAAGGAGAGAATCTCCATCTGAGATTGTTTTTCGTTGGATGAACAAATCCATGGCTCCATCTCTAACATCCAATTCGTTCCTCTTAACCTCCACGCCCCAGTCAAGTCTAAACCTCAAGAACCCAAGGCTCACAGTGTTAGCCAAAGGGTCCGGACCCTTCTCTTCGTTTCAGCTCGGGAAAGCTAAAGACAACCCTGAAGATGGTCAAGCTGAAGGTTCAGGCAATTCTAGTCCTTTCCGGTTCAATTTTGGTAAGTTGCCTGATGTTAAAACTTTGGTCCCTGTTGTCAATAATCCTTCTACGGGACTGTCGTTTGGTAACGTTAGAAGAAAAGATCCAAACACTGTATTTGTCGCTGGGGCAACGGGGCAGGCCGGTATTCGCATTGCGCAGAGGTTATTACGCCAGGGATTCTCCGTCCGGGTTGGTGTGCCGGAGCTTGCTGCTGCTCAGGAGCTGGCTCGTCTTGCTGCACAATACAAGGTAAGCATTTTGCAATCTTAATGCCAATGCCACTGTAAGCCAAGATCATCAGCTCACTTTGCTAGTTTTGAAATACCTATGAATCTCGGAATTAATTTGATGCTCCATGAACAATAGAATTGTTGAAAGAGCAATGAATTTTGAGTACATCAGATTAAAACAAGATCTTTCTATAAACTAGAAACTGCAAAATCATCAGGTTGCTTTAATTATTATATATAGAAAAATGTCACTTCATGAAGATGATATAGATATTTAATTGATACATTTATTTTTTTTGTAGATCTGAGTTTTGTCTGTTAAAGCTAATATTTTGTCAATACAGATCATATCCAATGAAGAATCAAAACGCCTAAACGCAGTAGAATCCACATTCGAAGATGCGGAATCGATAGCCAAAGCAATTGGCAATGCCAGCAAAGTTGTGGTTACGATAGGCCCCGGTGAGAACGGTCCCTCTTCTGCAGTCTCGGCATCAGATGCTGTGCAAGTGATTCAAGCTGCTCAACTAGCAAGCGTAGGCCATGTTGCAATAGTCTATGATGGTAACGCGGCGAATGCTTCTACCTACAATGTGCTCGATGGCATCACGTCGTTCTTTAGTAACCTCTTCTCTCAATCCCAACCGTTAACTCTGCCCGAATTCTTGCAAAAAGTAATTGAAACTGATGTTAGCTACACGTTCTTAAAGACAACTCTGACAGAAGATTATTCGGCAGAGAGCTCTTACAATGTTGTGGTGTCTGCTGAAGGAAGCGTTGATGGAAACGACTACAAAGTAATGTAACATAATGTAATGTATACAGTTTTGTCTGTTCCATTGTAAAAAAAAAAAAAAAATCTTTCTTAATCAGAATCTTTGTCTTAATGCTCAGTAATTTGAAAACTTTGTATAGGTTGCAAAATCCCAGATAGCTTCTTTAGTAGCAGATGTTTTCTCCAACACAGCGGTGGCAGAAAACAAGGTACATACATTCAATCTGTTCTTCTTATTTTGTTTGGGGTTCCTGAGATCGATTATCAGTACTTATATGTTAATGGTTGCTAAATGAGACAGGTTGTGGAAGTTTCTACTAGTCCATCAGCTCCATTAAAGAGTGTGGACGAGTTATTCAGGTACAATGCTTTGGTGTTAGTTTATGCTACTCGAACTCAAGTTTTAGTGTCATATACTTATATTTTTTTATTAATTCTTTGATAAAGTATACATTTTGCACGCATAGTTGATCGATTCCGTGTCTCCTAACATGAACATTTTTTTCTTTATTATTGAGATTTATTCTTAAAATTCTTTTTCCAATATACGTTATTTTGCGTCTATTTTTTTAATATTTATTATTATGGCCCATTTTTTTAACAAAAATTCTATGCCTCTTTTTCGTCTCTTTTTGTGCCTCATTTGATTTTTTTTTTAGATTGAATTTTAAACTCTAAAACCTTATTTTCTATATCCTAAATCCTAAACCCTACACCCTAAAAATTCACCCTACCCCTAATTTCCTAAACCCTAACCAAAAACCATAACCTAGAATCCTAAACACTAAACCCTAAACCTTCTAATTTGAAATGGAGCATAAATGAAAGCATAGAAAGGGAGCAGACGATTTAAACCCTATTTTTTTAATATTATGTAGATATTTTTTAAATTTTAATATTTTCTAATAATTGTTATAGAGCCCGTTTTCTTATAATAATACTTATTATTAAGGTTTATTTTTAAAATTCATTTTATATTACTTATTATTAGCAGTTCAATTTTTAGGTTTATCCTTTGACCACTAAACTCTTAAAAAATGGATATGACCATGCCATTCAAATGTGTCGGATATTGTGAATATTTAAAGCAAAATGAAGAGTTAGCATTGTAACATTTGTTCTTGTCACTTGCTTTGAAGTGTTATTCCTGAGGATGGAAGAAGGCAGGCCTATTCAGAAGCCATGGCAAAGGCTAAAGCCGAAGAAGAGGCAATACTAGCTGCTGAAAAGGCTCGCGAGGCGGCGGAGGCAGCGAAGAAGCTGGAAGAGGGAGTGAAAAAGCTTTCACAACAAGAAGCGAGGGCAGCTACTCTAGCCGAAGAAGCCCAAGAGAAGGCACAGGCTGCAGGGGCTTCAGTGGAGGGATTGCTGAGTAAAGCAAAAGACTTGAGCTCAGGACTTTCTTGGGAAAAATTCAGTTCCCAAATAGCCACTGCAGTTCAAAAGTCTCCTAACGGGGAGCAACCTAAAATTCAGGTTGCTACCGTTAGGGGACAAGCTAAGGCTAGAAATCTACCCTCCCAGAAAGCCAATGTTAAACAAGCTCCAACGTCATTTTTTCCAAAGCCAAAGGAGCCTAAACCAAAGGCACCAAAGCCTACGGCAAAAGAGGCTGAGAAAACAGAAGTGAGGAAGGTGTTTGGAGGCCTGTTTCAGCAGGAAACCATTTATGTGGAGGATGACTGAGACAGACATTTGAAACCAATAACTTTGTCTCGTCTTTAAGATGACTTTTTGTGCTAGTGAAATTATTGTCTAATGTTTGTGTAATACTTGTTGGAAGGTGCTTTGAATCTAAAAAACATGCACTGGTTACAGACTTACAGCTAATGTTATTTTTTCCCCTCTTTTTTGAAGTCAGAAAAATAATTTTATCAGCCAATGTTATGAGCAATCATCTTTTTATATCCTAGCTAACTTTCCATCTTTTTTTGGTAGTTTAAAATCTTTCTTTATGAAACATGAGGATTGACTTATTGGAGGGCATCCCAAAGCACACGCTTTAGCACCATTTAAGTTTCATTCGTCTTGTAGAAACACCAAAAACTGATTCACCATTGAAGTTTCACCTTAATTTTTTTTTTTTTTGTCTCATAGTAAAAATTAGATTTAAATTTTAAGATTAAAGTTCTAAATAAATGTCTATAGCTATAAGAAATTAGAAGTATTATGATTTTTTAGAGTTTAAGGTTTAAATTTTAAATGTAAAATTTAATTTTTAATATTAAAAAAATAAAAATGTCGATGAATAAGATTTAAAAACATTTGGCGCTGTTCGTGGGAAACAAAATCATGATCAATGAAAATGTCATAGTTGTGATTTGAAATAAGAAGATTAAGAACAAAAATTAATAGATTATAGAAGAAGAAGAAACTAAAGATACAAAAGAAGAAGATTAATAGGGATTTCAGAAAGAAAACATGAGAGAAAGAAAGATACAATTTTTCATTCAATATTCACAATATCCACCACCTAACAAACTTGAGGGTTTTAATCCCTTTTACACAAAAACAACGTTTTAACTAAAATATAAAATATTAAAATTACATTGTTTTGTTATTGGATCAAAACACGGTTCATATCAATTCTCCCCGCTCGAATTAATTCTTGTCCTCAAAGATTAAAGAAGATAGTCTGCATCAAACTCAACAATAAGGCAAGAGCAATAACAATCGTTGTTTGAATTTTGAAATGATTTGACCAAACATTTCCAAAATTTCCCCTTCCATGTTTGACACCCTTTTTATCACTTCGTTTATATGCTCTATAGCCGAACATGCTTCAAGTAAGGGCTTTAAGGTAGATAAACCAGCACCAAATTATTGTCCATTAATGAAAATACAGGTGCCCACTATAAACACACTTTCTCCCTTAGTTCCATGATACATGACTATTGTGCTACCATAATATGTAATGAAAGACCAAATAAGATAAGTAATGCCATTGCTACCAATGGTCAAACCTTTAGCCAAGCCTTGCTTCAAACCCAATTTCACAGATCCTTCTAGAACTTTAGAGAATTTAATGCTTCAGAGAACTTAATGGAGGTCTTGTTTTCACCAACAAAAGTATAAATCGTTCTTACAGAAGATATTGATAGTTCTGCAATTATGCTTGACCAAATTATACTCCATTCTAGACTTCCTTACAAGACTTAGTAAATTCTTCCCATATATTAAACTAAGAATCACCAGCAGCAGTACAAATGGAGAGATCTGAATAAACATGATTTTCTTGTCGGACCTGCTGCGATCACATTTCCAAGCTGTTTTGGAGTTAAATTTTTCATGTATATATATATATATATATATATATATATATATGTCATCTTTCAAGCAAAAAGCAGTATGATAAACCAAAGCTCTCATCAACCATTTTTCTATCATCGCAAGTCCGTCCCAATAGCTATAGATCTTTAAAATTATCACAAAATCACAAGTACGCACACCTTTTGGATTTATCATTCTATTAGTGCTTGAAAATAAAGGCAGTACATCCATTAAAAAAAACATCATGTCAATTTTATATGTAGACCACTATTCAGTAGGGAGTAGAGTGTCTCTAGCTTTAGCTACTATCTTTCTTACCAAATTTTCGATAATTTTCTAGTATGAGTTTATCTCCTTGCTGATTTTATCTTAATTGTTACCTCATAAACCGATTTCTTCAGTAATCCAGCATCCCTGACAACATCTCAATAAGCATGTCTCCTTTATTAATTCTCCTTCCTACTACAATATTCTTCCCTCCTTCAAATGATCCTTGTTCCCAAGGATCAAACAATGAAGACACGGACTCTACAATTACTACGTCAATATTACATTATGCTTGCTCTTTAGGAATGAGGAATAAAAAATCATAAAAAAATTTTTCTCTTTATGCAACTGAAGCATTGGACTTTTAAATTTGATATTTCTACCAACCCATTGCTTGATCCCAAGTTTTGGTGTCACAGTTTTATGCTCTAAATAACATACAACTGCAGCTAAGATCAATCGTTGGTTTTCTGAAGCCTCCAAGTAAGACATATCAAACAGAGCTTTCATTATCAGTCCTTATTGAAAAATAAGGTATTGTCCAGAATCGAAGTATAAAAGTATTGTATCTAAAACTTGATGCACTATTATATTATCCTTTGCCAACTCGATCACTTTTTGATTACATATTTGAACCCATTCAATATCTTGAATAAGGCCTGTACCTCGATAAAGCATTGACCTTAATATTTCAGTCGGCATGATGAAACAAGAAACCTCTGGTCTCAAACTAACGTCGCCCTATTCCAAATAATAAATAGCCTCCTTCATGAATGTATCCAACTCAAAAGGAAATTTAATTGTAATGCAGTAACTACTCTATAATTCATTCACTACCTTCACTAATAGCCCAAGCCTCCATTAGTTGCTGACCATCACCATCATTGTTCTTATCTATTTTTTTGTTTCAATTGATAACATCTCATCCAAAGTAAATGATCTTGTATCTAGAGTGTTGAGAACATCAGCTTGGTTTGCTTCAGTTTCTAACTTAACAAAGTTTGATTCTGTCGAATACCCTTCATCTTTGTCATGTTTTGCAACATCCTCTTCCCAAGCTTTCTTGAAAAAATTGTCAAATTGTACAGACAACTCACTCAAATTTTCAACTATTGTGTTATTGATTACACTTCGGTCCTTGTAAACATTCCATGAGCAAGGATGTGCCGTAAAATTACCAAGGTTTAACTTTTTTATAAAGTTTGGAAAAGTTTTCTGAGCAGGACCACCATTTAGCACCTCATGAACCCGCTCACCCTTGGATGCACCGTTAGAAAAATTTATCTTCAAAGATTGATCCTCCTCTGAAATAATGATCAAAGGGCTTACAAGCTTACTGACTGCTTTTTGAGAAGATTCCTCGAACACCTTGGCTGCACTTGAATCAACTTTCTTAGCTTCTTCATTTGGCACAAGCATTTTGTTGAACACCTGGGCACTTCGATTATTCTGATGATATCCTTGATGATTCCAGTATAAGTTGTGTAGACGAAAACCTCAATAATTCCCGCAAGTAATTCAGATTTTTCTTCTGGATTTCAGGCGATCCATCATCTCTTGTAAGTGATCGTTTTGTACCTCCTGCTCAGATTGAGTTTCATCACCCATATTATTTTTGTTTGAACTCAATATGGTTTGACTGTGGATCAAAAAGTGGTTCTGATTACCAATTGTCATGATTGTGATTTGAAATAAGAAGATTAAGAACAGAAATTAATAGATTATAGAAGAAGAAGAAGAAGAAGAAGAAGAAGAAGAAGAAGAAGAAGAAGAAGAGACTAAAGATGCAGAAGAAGATTAGTAGGGATTTCAAAGAGAAAACATGAGAGAAAGAAAGATGCAGTTTTTCATTCAATATTCACGATATCCACCACCTAACAAACTTGGGGTTTTTAATCCCTTTTACACAAAACATACCGTTTTAACTAAAATATAAAATATAAGAACTATACCGTTTTGTTATTGGGTAAACACGGTTCATAACAGAAAATCCATGGCTCAACCTCTACTTTTAGGTTTATGTTTTTTTCGGTTCTTTTTATTTTAGTTTCTTAAGGTTCATTTATTTCAGTGAAAACTGTTTTTAAAAATAAATTTTAAAATTGTGTAAGAAAAAAAAGTTTGATAAGTTTTACTATTTGATAGATATAAAAATCTTTTTTTTTCTTTTATTTTTTTCTTCATTTTTTTTTTCTATTTTTTTGATTTTACTCTCATTTAAATATTGCGTTGTGTAATTTAGTAAGTTAATTTGTTTCTTTGATTGTTAATTTGGTGAACTATCAAATTTAAAAAATCAAAATTAAGATTCTAAACAAACTCTAGTGAAACTTAAATAAAATTCTCTTGCTTTAAGTAAAATATGGATGCTAGTAATTATCAGTGGTTAAACACCATTTGAGATCCCATTGTAAATTTCATTTGTTTATTTATATTTAAGCTTGAATATATAGTAACTCAATTAGGAGAATGTTTGTGCAGTTTTATCTATTACTTCGTTCTCAGTTTTATTTTGCTATCGTATTTTTGTGACAACTCTATTTTGCTATAGCATTTTGGTGACACTTGCAAAATTGTTTTAGCATATGTTTATATAAAGTATTTTCTTATCTTTTTGTGTATGTTAACTATCTTTGAAATAACCTACCCAATCCTCGTGGTAACGATTTCACTCACACACTTTATTACTTGTTCGATGTGTATACTTGCACGAGATCACATATTTTATAGCACTCGATCTCAACAAATTTTTGCTCAACAAGTTTTTGGCGTCGTTGCCGGAGATTGAGACAATAAGCAATTTCAATCATAGTTTTCATACTTTTTTATTTTTATTTTGTTTTATTTCTTTTGTTTTTCTTTAATCTTTGTTTTCTTTGTTTTTCTTTATTAAGTTTTTGGTTAGTGGATGCCTAAAGTTAATCCTCGAGAATCTCTCGAACCATTTATCCTAGAAATTAAAAGGTATTTTAGACAAAGGAGGCGAGAGCAAAGAAGAAGAAGAATCATGTATAACCCTCAGGATCCACAGAATCAAAATGTTGTTGCAAATCCTGGTGTTGTAGTAAGACCAAGGGCAATTCGAGATCAATAGACACCGATCTTAGATGACCTCAATTCTGGGATAGTGACACCTGAGATACAAACAACATATTTTGAGCTCAAGCTTGTGATGTTCAATATGCTCAATTCAATCGGGCAGTTTGGAGGATCTCCTCATGAGGATGCTCGACAATATATTTGTGCTTTCTTGGAGGTTTGCAATTCGTTCTGCCAACAAGGAGTGCAAGAAGATGTGTTGAAGCTCAAGCTATTTTCATACTCTTTGAGAGACCGAGCTAGATAATGGTTGAATGGTATTTCAGCCAGTTTGATGGAGTCATGGACAACTTTGTGCAAAAGCTTTTTGGTAAGATACAACCCACCCAACATGAACACACAATTGCGAAATGAGATAGCATCCTTCAGACAATGGGATGAAGATTCGATGCATGAGTGTTGTGATCAGTATAAAAGCTTGCTAAAAAGGGGTATAAACCACAGTTTTCAAGATTGGACTCAAATCGTGATGTTTTACAATGGAGTCAATGCACCTACAAGGATGATGTTAGATGCTTCAGCAAATGAGACACTGTTGGAAAAGTCGCCTATTGAAGCATTTGATATTTTGGAATAAATAGCCAACAATGATTATTAGTTTCCAACTACAAGACTAGGAACAAGAACAAGAACTCAAGGAAAGCTGGAGCTCGACGCTAATGATTCTATTTCAGCACAACTTTCTGCTATCATAAATATGTTGAAGAATCTTCAACAACCTGGTGAAGTGCGAGATGCTAAGGCATTAAGCTGTGTTCATTGTAGTGGAAACCACTTTGATAAAGACTGCCCAACTCTTCACGAGTCTACTCATTATGTTGGAAATTTCAACAAAAATTCCAACAACCCCTACTCTAAAACTTACAACCCATGATGGAGACAACATCCTAATTTTTCTTGGGGGAATCAAGGATCAAATCAAGCAAGCGGATCGAATAGGAAGCAACCCATGGCAATAGAAAAAGGATTCCAAGGTTTTCAAGGGAATATGCCATGGCAAAATGAGAACAAGGGAACAGTTCATCAGAATCCCAACATTTCTTTGGAAGCTTCGCTGCAAGAATTCATGGCTTCTACCAAGGAGTTCATGAAATCAACGAAAGCATTATTGCAGGAGCATTCCACAACCATCTCTAATATAAGAAATCTGTTGTAGACCCAAAGAGCATTACTGCAAAGTCACAGCTCTTCACTTAAATCACTGGAGACTCAAGTAGGTCAAATTGCTCAAGCATTACAAACGAGACCGAGAGGCAATCTGTCTAGTGATACTGAAGTCACTAAAAATCATGGCAAAGAGCAATACAGCGCACTAACCTTGAGGAGTGGAAGACAAATTAATATGGGGGAGCAGTTCAAAGAAAAGAAAAGAAACGTCATTCAGGAGCAAAAAAAAGATGAACAACAAGAACAAAAATCAGCTCAAGAAGAAACTAGAGAAAATTTAAATAGTGAGTCATTTGGTGAGAAGCGTACGAATGCTACAACAAAAGAAGCAGTATCAGTACCACCTTCGGAGGATGTAAGACCCCCACCACCATTCTCTTAGCGATTAAAGCAACACAAAGAAGACCTTCAATTTCAAAAGTTTGTAAGTATTCTGGACCAAATTCATATAAATATTTTATTTTTAGATGCTATTGATCAAATGCCCTCATATGCAAAGTTTGTGAAAGATATTGTTACAAAAAAAACTGAGAATTTTGAAACAGTTGCTATAGCTTCTGAGTTTTATTTTAGGAAGATTGACCTTTCTATAAAGAGACAAGATCCTGACAGCTTCATTATTCCATGCTCGATAGGAGACAATTTTGTGGGTAAGACGTTATGTGAACTTGGTTTAAGTGTCAATCTAATTCCCAAGGCTATATTCAAGATGCTTGGTATAGGGAGTACGCGACCTACCACTGTCATCTTACAATTGGCGGACCATTCTCATGTCCGGCTAGAAGGTAAAGTGGAAGATATGATAGTGAAGGTAGGAAAGTTTGTGTTCCCTGTGGAATTTTTGATTCTAGATTGTGAAGTGGACTACAAAGCACCCATCATCTTGGGACGACCATTCCTTGCTACCGGCCAAATTCTCATCGACTTTGAAAAGTGAGACTTTAGAATGCGATTAACAGACCAATCCATGACTATCAATGTCTTTAACAGTCTCAAGTACATGGATGATAATGAAGAATGTCATTGTATAGCTGGGATAAATGCTACAACAATTGAAGAGAATGTAAACTTTTTTATGACAATTCTCCACAAATGAAGGACTTTGCAAAACTGCTGGAGGAGCATGATCAAGAAGAAAAAGAAACTCATCTAGAGCTACAGCAAATTGGTTATTTAAAGCTAAAGCCAAGTATGAAAATTGAATCACTTGATTTCTTTGAATTTATTTCTCCTAAACCATCATTATTACATGTACCATCTCTAGACTTGAAACCACTACCACCACATTTAAAATATGTTTATTTAGGATCTCATAATACTTTCCCAGTGATTATTTCTTCTAGCTTAGATCCTAACCAAGAGCTTAGTCTTTTGAATTTATTATCTCAATATAAGAAAGCTCTAGGGTGGACTATGTCCAATTTAAAGGTCATCATTCCTACAATCTGCATGCACAAGATCCTGCTAGAAGAATGTCACATCAATTCTGTTGAGCCTCAAAGAAGACTGAACCCAACAATGAAGAAGGTAGTGATGACAAAGATCAAATGAGAACAAGGTTTTCAAGGGAATATGCCATGCAAAACACATAACACAATCTCAATACGCAAACGTAATGCATGGAATGATATAAAACATATAACATAGATCTCGGCCACTTGCTCTAATCATAGTGGTGGTAAAGTCAATCAATTATAGTGGAGGTAGTTCTCCAAAACTCTTCATCCTTATTTCTCCAATAATAGTATGGTCAATCAACTTCTTCCTCCGTACAATCACAACTCATGTACATGAAATACAATAATGATTGAAAAACATATAATCACATCATAGTTTATCATACAAAATAAGAGGATCATAGTTTTGAAGTTCAAATAGTCTTAGTATAACATAATTAACACAATTTATCACAGTGTTCATGCTAGGACAGTTCACATTGAAGTCAAAACATGGGATAATAGTCATACATGGAGTAAAACAATTTATACAATAAACATATAACACACCTCTAGCGACCAAGCTTTAATGTTGGTAGAATGTCGCTTACTTTTAGGTCTATCTGAATTATATAATCTATAAAAAATTCTACATTACCAAAAATTTTATCACAAACAATGTGTCACCTAACACAATTTTATTAAAAGAAGGTACTCACGATGAGGCATTGATGTACGAGCACGACTAGATCGAACAAGTAAAGATGATTGTGATTTGTCTTCTTTAGAGTTGATATTGTCTAGAACACATTAATTATCCATTAGATCGCATAAGTTAATAAACTCATAGTAAACTTGTAAATTGAAAAAAAAAACTAGGTTTTGGGTTCGAATTAGGCTTAATAAACTAGAAATTTGGACTCAGGACATTAAAATAGTCGAAGTCAACGAGTCGAGTCGATCAATAGGTCACGTTGGTCAATGGGTTATTCTAACATTCTGATTCACCCTACACACCCACACCCACCGGCTCGGCTCACGGACAAACTGTTTCCCATTGGCTTTAATTGAGAATACCATCTGGGTAATCTTCCTACAATCTATACGCAACCCAAAAATTCACTACCTTGATCTCATCACTTCCTTTCAACCCTAAAACTAGGTTTCATAAACTTGTCCCTCATAAAATGATGACATCAGAAGTAAAAGAACAACAATGATAGTTTATCAAACCCTCTTTCCCACTTGATCACCATCCTCATTTCCACAAAAAAACCCTTTCTACACGCAAAGCAACAAAATCAATAGGTTTAGGACCTTACCTACTACTATTTACTCCACTAAGATTTAGGCCAATTTAGCATTGCTTTTGAAAAGTGCGATGGAAAAGTGTAGTGAAAAAGTTCTTTTGGAATTTTTATTTTGAGATATATGTGTTTAGTATTGCTGTCAAAAAGTGCTTTTGATAAAATAAATGAATATTTAGACATGATGTTATAAGTTAAAAATATATATTTGAATAATAATCAAATTCTTTCATATTATAATATTAACTTAAATTATGATAAAATATAAAAATATTAATAAATAATACATAAATTATTTTTTAAGAGTGCTTTTCTAAAGTGCTTTTGAGAAAATATATAATTTTATATGAATATATATAATTTTTAAACTAAAAAAATAATTTATGTTAAATATAATTATGTATTTATAAAAATTAAATTATAATAAAACATAGTAAATGAAGATTAAAATTGTAATCTGACTCCTAAAAGCACTTTTCCAACCGCAAGAGCTAAAAACTTTAGCTTTTGCGTTTGGGTTGAAAAGCACTTTTCAAACGCAGTTTTTTCTCCAAAAGTTAATTATTTAGCATTGCTTCTACGTTCTAAACCAGCTTTTGGCCCCAAAGCTGGTTTAGAACGCAATGCTAAACGAAGCCTTAAGGAAGGTAGGTGACAGATCACCACAAGGGCAAACATGGAAGGAAATTGAAGGGTTTCTTACGTTCCAAATGAATCAGTAGATGAGGAATACAAGTTTGTTGGATCCATTTCTGAGAGGAATGGAACGACAACTACGATGCAACTCGTAAACAACGCCATACCCTCGTTGGCTCACTAGAAACTTAGGTGGAAAAGAGACTATTGAGGTAGGTCGAAAGAGAGAAAAGGGGGCAAACCATTAATATAGATGAATGCTAAAATTAGGATTAAGAAAAGAGATTAAATATCTTATAAAAAATGGGTTATTCTCAAAATAAGTCACCCAAATTAGCCCATAATTCAAAACTAATAACAAATTTCCAAATTTTCACAAATAGGATTTTAATCCTTATTTCCTTGGGTTTTTAATTGGGGATTCCAATTAAAATTAGAATTTTCGATCTAAATTTTGGATTGCTACAGTACGATTCCACCAATCCTTATCCGTTTTAACGGTCATGACATAGGCGTATCAGTACAACATAACTTAGTACAAGTATTGATGCAAGTAACATTTTTAAAAGACATCGGAATAAGGTTAAAAATTTACAAAATTGACAATGTTTAATAAATGGTTTAATTGAAGGGGTAAAAAATTTAATTGGAATTGAAATCGACATGTTCATAGTTTATACATTGAATTTCATATAGGTATGCCTAATTTTAGAAAAGGATCTTTAATTTATTAAAATTATAGATCAATCCCTAAAAATTATAAAAAGTTAAATATTGATCCTAAATTGATAATCATAGTTATGTATTGAGTTATCGTCCTCATTGTACTAATATAGTATCATATTGAGTTATTGATTATTTTATGTTGTTATTGAGTCTGAATCACTAGATATTGCTTAAAAAATATTTTAGTATTTACAACGTCAAAAACAAATAACATACTCTTATTTGTTTTTTTTATCAAGCTGGAAAGAGAGTGTTACAATTTATTTTAATATATGATTCATGTAATTAATTCTAAGCGTATGTATGTATATATATATGATTCATATTTTAATTTTTTAGTCAATTTAGTTTTAATTTTTTTTATTCTTATATTTCATGTGTATATATTATTTTTCTAAATATGTGTTATTAGTTA
This sequence comes from Abelmoschus esculentus, assembly GCA_035048815.1. Classification (NCBI taxonomy): domain Eukaryota; kingdom Viridiplantae; phylum Streptophyta; class Magnoliopsida; order Malvales; family Malvaceae; genus Abelmoschus; species Abelmoschus esculentus. The sequence goes on along the minus strand of JAUCBN010000063.1, from coordinate 5,849,999 downwards.
TTAATGTTATTACGAGAGAGGTTTTAATTAATTTAAATATTAAAAAATATGCAATTAGTATAAAACTAAAAAAAATGTAAAACCGCTTTTATGGTTATTGTTGTGAATAAAGTAAAGAACAAGAATAAAATAGGAGAATAAAGATGAAAGACAAAAGGAAGAGAGATTTTATTATATTCTCAAAGTAGGGTTGTATACAATACTTTGTCCATAAGTCTATATTTATAAGCATAAGATGGAAACCCTAATTCCAATGGGTATTAAACCCTAATAATAAAGCCCATTAAACTTTAACTTAATATATGGATATCCACCATGAATAAATATATTCATAACACTCCCCCTTGGATATCCATGAAGATATTGTGCCTCGTTAAAACCTTACTAAGATAAAGACCCTGTGGGGAAAAATTCTTAGTGAAGGAAAAAGAGTACACACATATTTGATACGCATAACATGTTGCCTCATTAAAAACCTTATCAGGAAAACCCATTGGGATAAAACCTCGGTTAAGGGAAAAAGAGTACAACGCGTATTTACTCCCCCTCATGAAAATATCACATAAGATCTTTGAATCTTCATAATTCAATATTAAATACAATCTTCAAATGTTGAAGTAGATCATGCACTAGTGGATAAATCTTCCAAGTCATTGCTTGAAATGATTCATTGAATATTATTCATTTGAAAATCATGAGGGACGAAATTTTGAAGAAATATGTTTCGTTTTATCATATTTGATATATCACCTTGAGATATAAATTTTGTATTATCTCTATACAAGATAGCTTGCATTTTATCTTGTGAAAAATATTCACATATCTTCAAGATATGTTTAGCCAAACACATATTTCGGCTTTACCTCTTGCATAACAATTATTTAAAGGTAATGATCTCGTAGCACTTAAATAATATTTCTGGACCAGCTAAGATACGATGCTTCCAGATCAAATAATGTGTATATTATGCTTTAGACCAAAAATATCATTACCCTTTTCGTGAGGCGAAAAAAAATCTTTGTTTAAAGTAAGAGACTTAGCAACAACCCTAACGGTGATCAATAGATATGCGTTATGCAAGTAAAGTCTCTTTTAATATTTTTTTTCTATATGTCGATAGATGCACAAGGATTTGAGGAGATCTCTTCACGAGTCTCAACGATATTCAAATCATCGACATACAAAACAATAAAAATTTAGAGCTAAACCTCTTAATAAAAATGCTCGGGGAAATAATTCATATAGCATTATAATAATAAGTATTCAATGAGGCGATCATATCAAATACGCCTAAATTGTTTCAAGCCATAAAATGATATATTCAATATGATTGAATAATGTTCTCGAGAACTTGAATTAACTGCTTATGGCAATCTAAATCTTTCCGGAAGTTTCATATAAATATTATTGTCGAGAGGCCCATTCAAATATGATGTAACAACATCCATTAGGCAGAAACTGAGTAATTTTATTTATTGCCAGATTGATCAAAATCTAAAAGTAGTTGTATCCACCACCGAGGAATATATTTTCCTCATAATCAATTTCATGTCTTTGTGAGAATCCTTGTGCAACCAAATGAGCTTATGTTTCATGATTTCCCCTTTTGATTTCTCTTTCTCACAAAGGCTCGTTTATATCCACGAGCTTTACACATTTCAATGTACGGGCTATAGACCCAAATACTTCTCTTTTCAAAAGAGATTTTAGTTTCGCCTCAATTGCCTCTTTCATGTTGGCCAATCATTTCTTTGTTTATATTGCTTAATTGACAATGATTCATGATCCACATCATCAAATAAAATCTCTAGTGCTATATTGCATGCAAATATATTAACGACGTCGATTTAATTTCAGTTCCACTTATTACTAGACATGACATAATCTATTGAGATCTCTTTATTATCAGGTACCTGAGTCATGTCAATGTCTCTGTTGGAGCCCATTTAATCTCTTCTAGAGATTTTCATAATCATTGATTCCTCGATCAGACCATCATAAAATATAGCTCCTTTTCTTTTTCGAGTATCTCTTATCTTTGAAACTTATTTGTCTACTACGCTTTAAGTGTAAGTTAGACCTATTAGCAACTAGAGTTTGTCCTTCCATGACATCAAATTTAATCGGAGCATTCATAGCTGGTATACGTGACTTAGTCACTCTTTTATGGTCAGCAAAATATCTGGCAATTGATTTGCTAAATGAATTATCCTTTGAACTTATAGTTCACATTGTGTAGTACGTGGATCAAAATGAGAAAAATGATAATTCATTCTAACTTATTTCTTTCCCCAGCTATTTATTTTCTCCCCCTAATGTTGGGTAAACTGACTCATTAAAATGATAGTCAGTAAATCGGGTTGTAAATAAATCCCCTATCAGAAGCTCTTATATATATTCCCAACAAAACTCATCTTTGTGCGTTATGGTGGAGCAATTAAAACATATATCGCACACAAAAAAAAATCTGTGATGAGAAATATTTGGTTCCTGACCAAAAACCATTTGTAATGGGGAGAACTTATGATCATTTGTTGGCTTGATGCGAATTTGTGATACTACGTGTAAAATTACATGTCACCAACATTATCAAGACTGATTGTCTTTAGAAAATAATCTGGAAAAATGTGCTCGTAATTTTATTAACTGAGCAAGTAGCCTCGCAAACACCAAGTTGCGGGTTAATAATAAGGATACACATAACTATCTAGTCGATGCATCGATAAAAATCGTAAAATATCTAGATGGTTTTTAAGAAAGGTGTATGGGCCCATATATATCACCTTGTATCCGTTCCAGAAAATTAATAACACTCTATCTTAGATGTTGATAATTGAATAATCAAATTACTTTCGTAGCAAGTATCACGTGAAATATTACCATGAAGAAAATCTTAATTCTTCAATAAATGACCACATGAAAGTGTCAGCAAATTTTCGCATCATAATTGAACCGGGATGGTCTAACCGGTCATGCCAAATAAAATTATCAGTAAACATCTAGTTTACAATAGCATGAGCTTCAATTTGTACTAATTCTCATGTAGTACAATATGAATGACAGTGCATGTAATTTTGCCAAGATTTCATTATTGCCTTGAGTTATACTCGTAATATTGAGATAGTCAGCACCCCTTGACTAATATTCTCAATATATTTCTATAAATATCTTTAAAATTCAATAAGTCTCTTTGCGACTTTGACGAGCATAATGCACTGTAAGTATGAGATAAAGTCTCATTTGGCAATAACATATTTGCTCAGTTGGAGCCTTCTGTGATAATAGTACTTCCGGATATAGTACTCACATTATTCCCTTGCATTTAAAATGGGAAAATATGTGCTTTATTTCATTCACTTGACTAATATTCTCAATATAAAGTACTCGTATTTGCTCAGTTGCATAATTATGCACATTTTATTATGCTCTTTATTTCATTCACATCGGGGAATGAAAAATATGTACTCTGTGCAATTCACTTCGGGGAATGGAAAATATCAAATATAGCACATTATATCAAATCTGTTATCTATCAAAGATAAACTATCAAAAGCTCTTCCGAAGCATTGATATTTCAGTACTTTGAGATATAGTACTCATATTTTCCCTTGTATTTAAATGAGAAAATATTTCTTATGCTTAAGTATAGTATGAGTACTTGCATTGTCTGCTTGGCATAAATAGCCACAATTCATTGTAGATTTCATTCCGGAAGTGATAATATTCTTCAAAGGATAAATTAACATAGAATGTAAATAAATAATATATAAAATAAATTAACGATAAATTAACATAGAGCGTAAATAAATAATATGTAAAATAAATTAACATAAATATATAATAAATAAAAATAAATTAACATAAACAAAATGAATAAAAGATCAATTATTTCCTTTAGATTTTATAAGGAAAATAAAATAAATGGTGAATTATTCTCTTGAATGACTATGAGAAAAATTATAAATATCCAATTGAGTTGGATCAATAACACCATTATTTTCGCCACAAAGAAAATCTAATTATATTTTCTTTAATTTATCATTCATGATTATGAATAAAGTCCATAATACTTCGACGCTTGACAAGTAAGAGATCAATGGTTTATACCATCACATTGATAACATAAAAATTTTGATATGATCTCTATCATTCTTGTCATCTTTATAATTCCACTTCTGGTGGATATAAGTATTCTCAAAAGAATCATCTTATCCATGTTTATTTTATGATTTCAATCGCAACCACAATTACTAATGTGACTTTTATTCATTCCGCTATATAATGTCACATTCGCTTCAGTGAATGGAGCGGAGTCTGGTGGACGATATTCATGATTTTTCATGAGCAACTCATTATTTTGCTTAGCCACAAGAAGGTAAGAAATTAACTCAGAATATTTCTTAAAGCTTTTTTTTCACGATATTGTGCATGAAGGACAACATTGTTGGCATGAAAAGTGGAGTATGTTTTTTTTTCTAACATATCCTCATCAATGATACTCTGCACATAATTGAGTTTTATTCACTAACCATATAGTGAATTATCACGTTTGCATTCACTTCAAGGAATGAAACAAATTCAATAATCGCATGGAATAAACATCATGCTTGCATTCACTTCAGGGAATGACATAAATCAAATAATCGCATGGAATAATCATCATGCTTGCATTCACTTCATGGAATGTCATAAATCCAATAATCGCATGGAATAATCATCATGCTTTCATTCACTTTAAGGAATGTCATAAATCCAATAATCGCATGGAATAATCATCATGCATGCATTCACTTCAGGGAATGTCTCCCATAAAAATTCTTTGATCAAGGCAATTTTCGTAACTTGAACTTGGGAAAAGTCTATAGTCGAGTTTTTCGACACAAAAAAATATTGCTTCCAAGCAAATATAGACTTTATAATATTCATACTATTAAATAGTAATTGATCAACCAATATATATACAATATATACAAAGAACAAAAAAATGTAATCCTCATACGCGACGTTGTTAAACCAGTCCACAAGGTCCTTTAAAAAAAGAACCTTCTTTGAGACCAGTAGCCTCGCAGAACGGGATGTCCAGCCAATATACTCGGATTAAACCAACATAACAAAGAACAAATTAATTGATTAAAGGTTTAAGTTCTAATATCATGTAATACTTAAAACATGATTAAAGCATAAACTTTCGTCATGATAATAAAATAAACAAATATTGGTTTTACATAAAGATAAAAAATCTCAAAATAAATAAATAAAACATACCGGACTTTCCACTAATTTGAATATATTGAAAGTTTAATCACCAATATTTTGTTAAAGTCTTTTTCGGGAATTGTCGACAAGCACCACGTGAACTGAGTCACTTTATCACTACACAAACACCAAACAACCAAAGATTTTTAATAAATTAAAAATCAAATCAAAGATCAAGAGAGAAAATAATCGATAATTAAAATATAATTGAGGGAGAAGAACTTATCTTTGATTTATGCCATGAACAAATTCTTTTCAATAACTCCTTCAAGATTTGAACGACAAACACCTTCGTTGGTTAGAGTCTCATGCTGATAACGTGTTGTGAATAAAGTAAAGAACAAGAATAAAATAGGAGAATAAAGATGAAAGACAAAAGGAAGGGAGATTTTATTATATTCTCAAAGTAGGGTTGTATACAATACTTTGTCCAAAAGTCTATATTTATAGGCATAAGATGGAAACCCTAATTCCAATGGGTATTAAACCCTAATAATAAAGCCCATTAAACTTTAACTTAATATATGGATATCCACCATGAATAAATATATTCATAACAGTTATAAACTTATTGCATATATTATATATTTTTTAAGATTCATATTTTAATTTGAAGGCATAACAATTACTATAAAGGGATGGATTTTGCTTTCCTTACTTTCCATACTCTTTGAATTTAATGTATATTTATTTTATTCCCTTTTATTATTCATGGTTTAGGTGTATTGTACTTGTAATAATCCTTTTCACATTTAATAATAAAATCCAGTTTGTCCTTGTTCAGAAATATTAAGCTAAGAAAAACACATCACAATGATACCCCAATATAAAGGTAACGATGAACATTGATCAAATACGAATAATTAAATTATTTTGAATTAAATCAATTAATAAAATATATAAATTTTAGATATTAGAATCCTTTCCCAAAATTAAGTAGATAGAAGGAAACTATAAAAATCCATGCAAGGAATATGTTTTCAGAATTTAATCTCTTACGCACCCTAAAAAATCTAGAGAATGAATCACAATGATGTTGGATTGAAATTCAATAATAGTGGACACATATGTATAAAGTATATTGCTATTATAAAGTTTAACACGTAATTAAGTGACCAATTATGTTACACGTGTTATAGGTATTAAATTGTCATGGAATTAAACCATAAGGTGTATTTATAATTTGATGAGGGGCAGAGTTATAAATACTTAATAGTTGGTTATTAAATCAACTATATAAAGGGGTTAAGGTCCCCAAGAATTAGGTTAAGTTGCATATCTCTTTTCCCCATCTGAGAGTTGTGTGGCAACAGATAATCTAACTTCTTAGAAGATCAAACCCTCTGAAAAAACTTATCGAGATTAATACAGGTACGCTTCCACATTCAGTTTATTTATTTTATCGTTTTTGATGATTTGACATGTATAAATCTTGAGTTTATATTCATATTGAATATACTTTAATTCTAACAAATGAAAGAACTAGAACGTATAGAACTCCATGAGAATTGAAAAAAAAGCCAATGTCATAATAAAGAAATAAAGAAAATCACAACAACATAGTCATTGCCATAAATGGGTCATTCTAGGAAACGCCCCTTAAAAAAAGCCTAAAAAAGGCCTAACCGATTTACCCAGTTAATTTTTGTACATGTTATAAATTATGTACACAATTTGTTACAAAAACAGTAAAAAAATTGTATATACATAAATTTTTACAAACACACAAATCTTTAAAAATATTTTAAGAAAAACGGTATATACATAAAATGATACAACGTAAGGATTTATGTACATACACAATTGGCTACGATTATACAAAATTGGCACAAATATTGTAAGAATTTGTGTATGTACACAAATCCCTAAAAAGTATACACAAATGCTTACGAAAACCTTAAGAAAAAAGGTATGTACACAAATCCTTACAACTTCTCCCCATGAGCTAAAGGAGGTCATCCAAGGGTAATGATTTGTGTACATACACAATTGGCTATGAGTATACATAATATGGCACAAAAATGGTAAGGATTTGTGTATGTACACAATTCCTTACAAAGTATACACAAATGCTTAATAAAACCGTAAGGAAAAAGGTATGTACACAAATCCTTACAATTTCTCACCATATCTAAGGGAGGCCTTCCAAGGGTAAGTACCCAGTCTATTCAATGCTAGACATAATGAGTATAAGGACCTCAAAAATGCTTTTTTCGTCCTATGAATCTTAAGGTGTTTGAAGTTTCATGTTTAATTTTTTAATCAGGATGATAGAGACTCCATTTAACTTAGGTTGATCTAGGGCAGAAGCAGACCTACGTCAAGATAACCATTCCTTTCTTTGAAACACTTTTGGAGTGCTCCTGTATCAGTAATGAATCAGAGCACACGGAACCATCTTCTTTTTTTCTCTTAGAAATATATATATATATTATATGGTAGACTAGCTGACCTTTCTATCAGTTAAGAAAAAAGGTATGTACACAAATCCTTACGACTTCGAAACCATGAGCTAAAGGAGGCCTTCCTAGGGTAAGGATTTATGTACATACACAATTGGCTATGAGTATACATAATATGGCACAAAAAATGGTAAGGATTTGTGTATGTACACAATTCCTTACAAAGTATACACAATGGCTTATGAAAACCGTAACGAAAAAGGTATGTACACATATCCTTACAATTTCTCACCATGGGCTAAAGGAGGCCTTCCAAAGGTAAGGATTTGTGTACATACACAATTGGCTACAAGTATACATAATATGACACAAAAATGGTAAGGATTTTTGTATGTACACAATTCCTTACAAAGTATACACAATGACTTACGAAAACCGTAAGGAAAAAGGTATGTACACAATTCCTTACAACTTCTCACCATGAGCTAAAGGAGGCCATCCAAGGGTAAGGATTTGTGAACATACACAATTGGCTACGAGTATACATAATATGACACAAAAAAGGTAAGGATTTGTGTTTGTACACAATTCCTTACAAAGTGTACACAATGGCTTACGAAAACCGTAAGGAAAAAGGTATGTACACAAATACTTAAAACTTCTCACCATGAGCTAAAGGAGGTCATCCAAGGGTAAGGATATGTGTACATACACAATTTGCTACAAGTATAAATAATATGGCACAAAAATGATAAGGATTTGTATATGTATACAATTCCTTACAAAGTATACACAATGGCTTACGAAAACCGTAAGGAAAAAGGTATGTACACAAATACTTACAACTTCTCACCATGAGTTAAAGGAGGCCATCCAAGGGTAAGGATTTGTGTACATACACAATTGGCTACGAGTATACATAATATGGCACAAAAATGGTAAGGATTTTTGTATGTACACAATTCCTTACAAAGTATACACAATGGCTTACAAAAACCGTAAGGAAAAAGGTATGTAAACAAATCCTTACACCTCACCATGAGCTAAAGGAGGTCGTCCAAGGGTAAAGATTTGTGTAAATACACAATTAGCTACGAGTATACATAATGTGGCTCAAAAATGGTAAGGATTTGTGTATGTACACAATTTCTTACAAAGTATACACAATGGATTACGAAAACCGTAAGGAAAAATGTATGTACACAAATCCTTACAACTTCTCACCATGAGCTAAAGGAGGCAATCCAAGGGTAATGATTTGTGTACATACACAATTGGCTACGAGTATACATAATATGGCACAAAATGGTAAGGATTTGTGTGTGTACACAATTCCTTACAAAGTATGCACAATGGCTTACGAAAACCGTAAGGAAAAAAGGTATGTACACAAATCCTTACACCTTCTCACCATGAACTAAAGGAGGCCATCTAAGGGTAAGGATTTGTGTACATACCTTTTTCCTTACAGTTTTCTTAAGCATTCGTGTATCTTTTGTAGGGATTTGTGTACATACATATATACGAATATTTTTATTCATATATATTTTATTTGAAATTTTTATTCGAATATTTATTATATGAATATTTTTATTCTAATATTTATTATACGAATATTTTTATTCGTATATATTTTATACTAATATATATTATATGATTATTTTTATTCTAATATTCATTATATGAATATTTTTATTTTTATATATTTATCGAACATTTTTATATGAATATTTTTATTCTAATAGTTATTATACGAATATTTTTATTCTTATATTTTTTTATTCGAATATTTATTATATTAATATTTTTATTAAAATATTTATTATATGAATATTTTTATTCGAATATATATTATACAAATATTTTATTTCATATATTTTTTATTCAAATATTTTTATTCAAATATATATTACATGAATATTTTTATTTTTATATTTTTATTCAAATATTTTTATTCGAATATTTATTATAGGAATATTTTTATTCGTATATTTTTTATGCGAATATTTTTATTTGAATATTTATTATATAAATATTTTTATTCGAATATTTATTATACGAATATTTTTGTTCTTATATTTTTTATTCGAATATTTATTATATGAATATTTTTATTTGAATTTTTATTATACAAATATTTTTATTCGTATATATTTTATTCAAATATTTTTATTCAAATATTTATTATATAAATATTTTTATTCAAATATTTATTATACAAATATTTTTATTCGTATATTTTTTATTCGTATATTTTTATACTAATATTTTTATTTGAATATTTATTTTACGAATATTTTTATTCGTATATTTTTTATTCTTATATTTAAGAATGAATTGGGTAACTGGTAAAAGTCATTGGAATCGGTTACCCACTTAAAGGGCATTTTAATCGGACGGTTAGGAATTACACAATTCAATCCTATGGCTGTTTACTAAGGGAATTTTTTTAGGCTTTTTTTAAATGGGCGGTTTTTAGACACACCCGCCATAAAGGCATAATCAAAAGGTTAGAAAAATGATAAATGTAGCTTTTGAAGCCTTCACAGGTTTTAATTTAATATTTCATGCTTGTTAAAACATGTTTATGTATACAACTCCATGAGAATTCCAGAAAAATATATACATAAAACAAAAGAAATTAGAGCTAATAACAACAAATCAAAATGTTCCAAAATTAAACAAAATTTGATGACTTGTGCTATAAACAATGACAAGCAGTAGACACCAACATAAGACTAACTTTCCAAAGTCCGAAAAATAGATGATCAACTTCAAGGTTCTGTATAACCACTACTATAATACAATAAACAATTGTTTTAATAAAAGTGATAGCTTTAACTTACATCAACGATTCTTGGTAGGAACAGAGACAACAATCATTATGTCCTTCAAATGAACCTAGACCTTTTATCTGCAGGCTTAAGAATTTGGAATGAACACATTAGACTTTCATCAACACTCACATTGCATCGGAATTATCAAATTCACCATAATAGTTGGGAGCAAAAAATATAGTAAGAAGTTGTCTGTCAGCAAAGAACTCGTATCCATCTTCAACGACCTGAACGAAGCATTACGGTCACCTTTAAGCTTACACTCAGAATCATAAACAATGACTTAAAGAGTAAACACCTCTAACCTGATGGACACGACAAACAAGGTCCATATCATTTTTCATTAAGAAGTCGGAGACTATCTTGGCCATAGGTGAATGAGACTCCTCTTTCAGTCATACCCCAACCTTTGATATCCCTACCAGGATTTGACCAAAGTAAATCACATAGTAAACTAGAATCGGGAACATTAGTCGATTGTGCATGTAACATAGCGAAGGCTTCCTACCAAACTCAGGTATCTAAGCGCATCAGCACATTCTCCTTCATAGAACTTCAAGAGTTTTGCACCTGGTTTCATTGATGTTGATACCATATTGCAATCTACCATCTTTTATTTCTTCAAAATCTTTTTTGCATATGTCTCTTGTGATACAAAAATACTCGTCTCTACTTATCTAACCTTCAAACTAAGAAAAAACTTCATCAAGATCAAATATGTTATCTCAAATTCCCGTATCATTATGCCCTTAAACTCTTCTATCATCTCATCATTGTTACCCATGAAAACTTTTTCATCAACATAAAGAACAATAAATAACACATTATCTCCATTCTTCTTTATGTAAAGGGAATACTTGTAGAGACATTGCATGAACCCATTATCATTAAAATATGTACCGATACGTGTATTTCCTGCTCGTTGTGCTCTCTTTAACCCATAAAACTTTTTCAATTTTAACACCTTCTTTTCTTCTCTAATTTTCACACACGGATGGTTGTTTTATGTAGACATCTTTTTCGAGCACACCATTAAAAAATGTTGTCTTAACATCCATTAGAAATATCGTCCATCTAAATTGAGTAGTTTGAGAAATGAGTAATCAGATTGTCTTTATTCTTGCAACGGGAGAAAACACATCATCATAGTTGATTCTTGCCTTTTTCTTGTATCCCTTTGCAACAAGTCACACATTGTACCATTCTATCTCGCCTTGAGCACTCATCTTTTTCTTGAACACCTACTTTACACCAATAGGCTGACTACTTTTCAAAAATTTTGCTAGATCTCGTGTGTTGTTGTGGTCAATTGCTTTAATCTCCTCATCCATGGCAATTTGTCACTTCTTGTCTCGTAATGCCTCTTTAAAACTAATATTTTCAGTATCTGCCAAAAGAAACGCAAGATGTGCCTTATTTGTTGAATAATAAAAATGTTGCAAACTTATTATTTTGGGTTGTCTTGGTTCATCTTCATCATCGGTAGGTTCAGAGTTTGTTGTATGCTTGATGGTGCAACGACTGATAATTGTCCAACTTCGACGATAATCTTTGTCGAATTATTCTAGTTTCACTCGCTTGTTTCATTTACTCACATGTCACGACTCATCATTACCTTCTGCTTATCGTATCGAGTAGTTTGTATCATTTTGTCTTCTCGTCATACCCAATAAAAATATATCTTTTACTTTTGTCTTCGAGCTTCGTTCTTCGTTGATTAGGTACATGTGTATAAGTCATATTATCGAACACTTTGAGATGAGAAATTGTTGTCGTTTTTTCGTTCCATGCCTCTTGTGGTGTTTGATCAACTAACTTTACATGTGGACATCGATTTTGTATGATGATGGCATATTAAACAGGTTTTGCCTATAATTTCCTCGACAATTTTTTATTCTTGAGCATTGATCGTGGTGCGAATAGGAAGTCCTACACCTTTATGTTTCAAGTGCACACCCGTCAAGTAATAGTATAAAAGGTTGTCAATCCCTAAAGGATTGACATTACTTAAGCGATTTATTATCCCTACACAAGAAAAAATAAAAGCACAAGTAATTTGGTTTGAATTATAACTAAACTAAGAAAAATAATTAAAGTAATAAAAATAAATGATCAAGAAATCTAGGATGGAGGAGTGGGCCATGTTAGATTGATTCGCAGTGTAGATTCAAAATGTAATTGTCTCGTTCTTATAATGTATAAGGTTTATGTGATGCTTTGGTGGGTCGTTGAAGGATCGCCTTAGCTGCCTCGACGGGTTATGCCTCGTCAACAAATTAACAACTCATAGTTCAACAGAGCATCCTTTATTGTCTCCTCCTTATCCCTAATTCGGAGTACTATTGAAGGTCACGTCTAGATAATACCTCCCGACGTGAATCAAGGGTGAACAACAATCGATAGTATGCTTTCTTTTAGTCACTGAAAAGCTAGTTGCTTATCTCTAAGCCGGATTAGTCGATGTCCAAGAGCAAAGACCGTATTCACTCATTTCGAGAGCCTAACTATCCTTAGTCTAGACAAATAGATTTTTCTTCGCAAACTTATCTTCCGAGCTTGTATGCAAGAAAGAGTATAAATCAAGAGCAAATAAACTATGAATTCGAACTTGTATTACTAAGAAAGAAAACAAGTTACAAACTTTCTTCCACAACTACTCCATAAACTAATCTAAACCTCAAGGGGGTGATGGAGGAAGTTTAGTATTTTCTCTAAATACTTGATTTCGAGATGCCTTGCTCTCTACATAGGCTATGGTATTTATAGGCCTGGCCTAGGACAAACCTTTCTAAAATAGGAATTTGACTTGGAATAAAATACAACTTAAGTACATAAATAAAAGATCTTTATTTTTTTCTAGTTTATTTCTATTAGCATTCTTTTGTCACATAGCTTTGACCTTGACTTTCTATGTGTTTCCCAGCTCCGATTTCTATTTTGCTTGTCTTAAAAAATCCACCTCGTTTTCCTCTTCAAATCACCTATCATATCAGTAATCTTTTCGGGTGTCGCCTTGGCGGGCTAAATGTAACACCTCGGTGGATTTCTACTTTGTCTTGACTTGAACTGAATTAGTACAATTCTCTTGGTAAGGTTCGATCTACTTATTTCTTAGATTAGCATCTTGGTAACATTTGGTGACTTTGGACTACAATTATCTTCTTATTCTACCATGATAGAGAGCTTCCTGGACGACATATTTACCTATCATAGAATAAAAACAACAATATCTTTTCTACCAAATATTGCATAAATTTTGTATTTAAGTGTATTAATGTTTAACTATAGAATTATGTAGACATAATAAATATTACCACGCAAATAAATCGTAAACTAACAATAGTTAAAGAAAAACAGGCTTATAAAATTAAAATTTTGAGCACTTATCATATTGAACCATGTTATAAATAATCAAGTTTTTCCTCTTGGACACACCGTTTTATTGCGGTTAGAAATCTCCATATGCTTTGTTCCTCACAATATTCCATGAAAGTCATCGAAGTATATTCGCCTCTTCTATTAGATCATACAGCTTTAATATGTCTACCAGTTTCCTTCTCCACCATCACTTTGAACTTTTTGAAAGTCTCAAATGCATTGGATTTTTGTTTCAAAAAATAAACTCGTTTTTTTGTGAGAAATCATCGATAAAGGAAATGAAATACCTTTTACCGCTGAAAGATTCGACGGTGATTGATCTACATACATCTATATGAATCAACTCGAGAGGATGTTTAGCTCGATATTCTACCTTCTTTTGAAACGAGGTTCTCGCTTGCTTTCCAAGTACATATTCTTCAAAAAATTTATCATCATAATCCATGTTCGGCAACTCGTGCACCATGCTCTTCTTTGATAACTCTTTTAGACCACCATGATATAGGTGACCAAAGCAGAGATGCAATAGCGATACCTTGTACATCCTATTTCTGCCCATCTTGACTTGAGCAATCAGACACCCGTGCTTGTCCTTCAAGAGTAGTACCCGATCTTTCAAAAATATCGAGTTACCTTTCTTCGTGAGTTGCCCCATACTAAAAATATTGGTCTTAAAGTCTGGTACATAATAAACAACTTGGATTGACCTTATTAAGCCATCCTTTTGTAAGTAGCAAATCGTACCTCAGCCTTTGACCTCTACTTTTGATGCATCTCCAAACGACACATGACTACCTTCAATCTTTTTCATCTTTTTGAATAGGTACTTGTGACCTCACATATGGTTGCTTACGTTTGAGTCGAGGTACCACAAAGTGTCATTGTCGATGTTGACTTCTGTTTTAGACATCAAGAGAAAACCTTCATTCACTTCGTCTTTCAAGCCTAGGTTGGTTTTTTCTTCTACCTTTTTATGGGCTCAACATTCTTTTGCAAAATACCCCACTTTTACACAATTATAACATTTTTCAGAGTTGCAATCCTTTGTGTAGTGACCATACCTGTCACTTGCAGCACTCGATGTTGGAATAGTTTGATCGACCATCTCTTTCTCGACTACATCCTCTTCTACGTTAATTTGGTTGGCTCGACTGTCCCTTATCCTTATAGTATCATTCATGACTATCGCTTTGATAATGACCGCTTTGATAATGACCTCTACGACCATGCACTCAACTCGAAAATTTTGGGAATAAAGTACCTTTTTTGTCTTCAATTGATGCCTTGGTTTGAAGTGCTTGCTCGAGTGTCTCTTGTTTCTTTTTCTTCTTACGTTGTTCGTTTGCCTCAAGAGAAGGGGCAATTCAAAGATTTTTGAGAACTTGTTCAATTTATTAAAATAAGGCCCTTAATTTATCAAAAAAAATTGTTAGCTTCAAAGATTTTGGGGCTCTATGCAATTTATTTAAATGAGACCCTAATTTATTGAAAATATTATTACCTTTAAAGATTTTGGGTTCACTAAGCAATTTATTAAAACAAGACCCTTAATTTATCGAAAATATTATTATCTTTAAAGTTTTTGGGGCCCTATGTAATTTATTCAAATATATTTATGTTTTTTCATAAAAAAATATCTTAATAAAAAATATTATTAGATTAAACTCCTGAGAAAAAAAAATTAGATATTAAACATCTAAAAACTAAAATTTTTTAGTTTTTCAATTAAAAAACATATTTTTATGTTTTAAGTTTTAAATAATTATTACATATATACACATAATTATCTATATTTATATTTTTTTATCAATATTAATTTAATTTTTTTTATATTCGGAGTCCCTCTCTTCTAGGGGCTTGTGCGGTCGCTCCTATTGCGCCTGTCTAGAACCCTCACTACTCAAGAGAACCGGTGAGCTCATCAACTATGAGCGTCCCAAGGTCCTTTGACTCTTCTATCGCGCACATAACATTTTTAAAATTATCGGTTAATGATTTCAAGATTTTCTTCACAACTCGCACATCGGTTAATGTTTCACCATTACGAATGAGTTGGTTCATCACGGCTTGTACACGTATAATGTAGTCGGATACACTTTCCGACTCTTGCATCTTCATGCTCTTCAACTCGTCACGAAGAGTTTGGAAACGCACTTGCTTGACTCGGTCGGCCCCTTTAAACACTTTTTTTAAAATGTCCCATGCTTCTTTTGAAGTAGTTACACCGACAATTTTAAGCTTGATTCGTCAATGACTCAGAACATCATGTATAATGTTGCATTATCTTTCGATCGCACCTCTTATGTTCAATCGTCGGAAGTATGTTGATCCCGGTCTCTGTTCTTGTTTCTGCGAGAATGTTCATCTTATTTATTTTTATTTTTTTAGAACTTTGCGGTGTTTTTCAGTTTTTTGTTTATGTTTTATAGCTGTAGTCAATTGTATCTATTGCACTCTCATATAAATAAACTAGATAGATTTTTTTTTTGTAAAAAAAGGTCACGAGCAATAAAAGTGATATTCATAGCCCAACTCAAGATATATCTATTTAACAAAGATAATGCACTCAAAAAATCCATACGGTCAAATATAATATTTTAAATAATTACGAATTGTTAATATTTTTATTTATAATTTATAATTTAATGTTGCTAAGAATTTTAAATTATTTATTTTATATGATTTAAGATCATATTTATCATTTAATTTATTTTATTAAGATATATAAATAAATTATAATTTAATTTATTTTGCTTATGCCTTCTTAATGAAGTTTCAGGGTGAGTTGGGTTTGCCTAATTGATCGTGGTTATGGCATATGAAATTACATCATCGCATCCAAGTGTTCCTTTGGTTAGCATTACAGGGTAAACTCTTGACCAACGTCGAAAGGGTTAGGAGGCATATATCATCGTCGGGTAACTGCCCTATGTGTCATGCGGGGCTGGAAACTTTAATGTATGTGTTCAAGGATTGTGGAGAGGCTTATCGGTTATGGAGGCAATGGGTTAATCTGATCTTATTGGTTTCGTTTTTGAACATGGATTTTGATGCATGGTTTACCGGTAATTTGCAGGGGCGATATAGCTTTGCGCGAAACACAGCAGATTAGGGATGAAGTTCGCGATCGGATGTTGGTTGCTATGGAAGCAACGGTGCCTGCGTGTGTTTGACCCGGACAACGTAATCAAAGGGGATATTGCGATAGTCGGCCAGAGGCTAGCAAACAAGGTGCAGAGTTGTTTGCCTTTTTCGAGCGTGTTGCGTGGTCCAGCTGCTCCAAAACAACAATGGGTTTGCCCAGATCAGGGATGGGTTAAGGTCAACGTGGATGGGGCGGTTAGTGGCGTGACGGGTATGGCTTCTACCGGGGGTGTCATTCGTGGTGCGGATGGCGAATGGTTATTTGGCTTCGGGCGTAGTATCGGGATTTGCTTGGTTCTTTTATCAGAGTTATGGGCAGTACATGATGGGTTGGTCCATGCATAGAAGTGTGGTTTTCGTAGAGTAATTGTTGAATCTGACAATAGTCAAGCGGTGGATATTTGTCATCGAAATACCAAGGCCTTACAAGGTGCAACGATTGTGATTTGGTGTATGATTTGCTTGATAGGTAATGGGAGGTGCACGTGAGGCGGGTGAGTCGACAACTAAACTAGTTGCGGATTGTCTTGCTGGGATGATGAGAGGTAAACCGATTGGATTGTGTGTTTATAATACACCACCTAGTGAGGTTATTCAGTTAATCCATGCTGATTTGGTCCCTAATTAATGTCCTGGTTTCTTGTAGCCGTTTGTGGCGTTGATCTTGTAAGTACTCGCTTGTGCACTCTTTTTCCTCCATTTAGGTTTAGGGAGGATTTTTAACGAGGCACAAACGTGTACGCTTCTTTACTCATCAAAAATAAATAAAACTCTTTACAAATTTTCTTAGTTTTAAGATTTTACTGCCTATAAATAAGCTTTTCTTTTTTCCTTTATAAAATACAATTCAATTTTTTTTTTTATTTTATTCAATAAGATTGTAACACCTCTAAAATCATCTTAGTAGTTAATCAAAATTTTAAGTGATTAAAATTTAATTTTTAATAATTAAATTTATACCTTAAACTAATTAATTCGATTAATTTATTTTTTTAAGATCAATTTAAAATTTTAAAAATTTAGGATTAAATTTTAAAAATGTGAAATAAAAATTTTATAGTGTCAAAATAAATGAAAGGTTCTAAGAGCAAGAGGTGGCTTCAAGGACCTAAGCTGGATTTGTCTCTTTATGATTATTCTACTAAACATATATCTAGTCTCTCTAATTGTTTTTATTAATAAAAAGAAAATAAAAATATTATATTTTGTATTAAAATCCCAATGATAATATTAAGGAAAGAAAAAAAGTGTCATGTTCATCTTCACCGATTCCTTTTTTTCACCATAGTTTTTTTTTGGACAATTCTTTTTTTTTTCATCATTGTTAAACATTGTTAAGAACTCTAAGCATTCAAATTTAATTCTTTTGTAATCTAGTCATCATTTTTTAATCTAATGTTATATTTGGTAAACAAATGCTTCTAGCTTTTACTTGGTATTAATTTTATTTAAGTTGCAACAAATATACTTATGAACCCTAATCTCTAAAGTTAAGTTTTTTTTGAAATTAAGGATCCATATATAAAATTAGTTTGATTAATCTTTATAATATTTTTTATGAATTTTAGGGCTTTGAGATTTCCATGTCAATCAAAGTTTATGTGTTTAAAATATTTATTGATTAACGAAACTCATGTCAAGCTATATGATTACATCAAGCTACGGTTATGAAATTCTCATTTCAACAATGAAAACAAAAAAAAAAGTTTGGTTTAGTGTTTTGAATTACCCCGTAAATTTTGATATATCTGTGAGCATAATTAAATCTCAAGTTTGGTTCGATATCATTAATATTACATATTTCTTTTAATACATAACGATGAATGTGTTTTTTTATATTCTAGCTCAATTAGTGTTTGAAGGTAATGATTGACAATCGTATATATGCTTAACCTTAATCTCTTTGTTTTGCTTTGTATGATTCATTTATAAAAAAAAAAAAAAAAAAAACAGGATTGATATGAGTTACATGAATATGAATATTTCTTTTGTATGCTAAGTTAAGGAGCTATAAGATCGAATATGAAATGAATTTTAATCTTTGAATTATAAAATAAAATTTGATAATATGATATGAATTTAAATTCAGAAAAACATGACATGTGATTATTAAATACGATCTTCGATAATTTTGGAGCTTTAAGCTCATCTTTATGTTTAGATATGAAATGCTAATAAACCTTGAATTCAAGTTAATTTTGGGTACAATTGGCATGTCTTGAGTACATTTGAACTCATGTTTGGAGTAGATTACGATCTATGTATTACGATTCTTATTTGAAGATAGTAAAAAGAAAACGATGTTGATCATTAGTGTTAATAGGAGGGATTAATCATTCTCGGTGATATTGACAACAATTGAATGGGGATTAAGTACTCTAGTTTTACTTACAATCCAAAAAACTAAATGATAATACTACAATTCAAAATTAATAAAATTCAATATTAATGTTATGCTTAAGTTAGTGAAATAACAAGCATAATTATTGTATAAGATAATGATTCATGTTAAATATACTACCTTAAGATTGTAAAATGATTTATCTTATACATGTTTTCATTGTCATCCAAATCTTATAATCATTTATGTTTAAATGATCAATTACATTATATTTTATCATGTTGATGTTACTATCACACTAAGCCATGAAAACTTGCTTTTTTTATGTAATTTAGGTGATAAATCTTTATAAGTATTCGAGATCGTATTTTATAATACAATTTAGGCATGCTTAGATTTAATATTGTTGTGATGTTTTGTTGTAAAAGTTGCTAGAAAAAGATTTTGTAATAGGCAAGGTGAGTTCTCATTGTGTTTGGTATGCATAAATTATGATCATTGTGAAAGTGATTTTGGTTGGTAAGTTTTAAAATATTAAAAGAATTATGCATGATTGATGTTTGTTGTGTTTAATCTTGTATATAGTTAGTGAATTTAAGACTTAGTAACACGATATGATAATATTGTATCTTGAATCATGAAGTTAAATTTACGCTATGCTTGATGTATGTGTTGTATATGTGAGATGAAGTTTAATCTTGTATATTGTATCTTGAATCATATCGGGATTCTAACACATAATGCCTTTGTCCTATTAAAAGATGTCTACTATTGACTTTTTAAAAGTCAAAATTTTAAAACATTAACTATAATTATTTTAAATACTTTAATTTATTAAATTTTATAAAATATATATTTTAAATTACTTGATTAAAGGTTTGTAAAACATTTTTTTATATTTTTATCAATTATATATTAGTCACTAAGCCAATTAATAAATCCCAAATTATCTTTATTTTTAATCATTCATTTTGAAAATAAAAAATATCTTTATTCTTAATCATCCATTTTACTTTTGAAAATAAAAAATATCTTTATTCTTAAAAAATATCCGTAGTAGAATGTAGACTGACTCAACGAAGATTGCTGACCAACTGTTGCAATTGCTTCGGCTTAAATGAAAAATTAATGGATGACTGACTTGGAAACAGTGGACTTGTCTGTGGTCTTGCAATGTGCATGGATTACCAACCAGATTGTTACCGCTATTGTCATGGTCGCTACCTCCACCACCATCTCATCAGGGTAAAAATTGTTGAATATCATGGTTACATATATACACAAATAGTTACATTAATACAACCTGGTTTATTTATATAAGTATCCATATATGATGATATACAACAAAGTCTAAATTCACTAACCTCTTGCATGTGAAACAACAAGTGACCTAGGACTGAGATAAGAAACAGAGCATGCGAAATGATAATGGCATCTTGCTACAACTGCTCCAGCAATTATTTCCTATTTTGTAATAGAGGTGTAAAGGTTCTTGCAAGAATTCAGGCAACCGGGCCTGGTTGTCACCTGAGAAAGAGTGGTAGAAGTAGGACATGGAAAATATGCAAGATGTTTGCCGCAATGATGTTGAGCAAGTGGTTAAAATCTCTCAATTGACACTTTCTTCTCCCCCTACGTTGTAGGTTTTAGACACATTATGAGCAAATTTCCTCTTCTCCTCCCGCTAAGTAGGAATTGTTCAAGAAAAAGAATACTAAGGAAAATGCAATGCTTCAATAAAGTTGAAACAAGGGATAGTAAAGACAAGATTAAAATGTGTTTTCAAGTACTAGAGATTATAAACACCAAATTATCAAATAAATATTTAGTTCATGATGAACAATAAATTTGCAAAAACTTGTAATCATGCATCTTTCTAGGCACAAGGTCCATAATCACAAGTCATGAAATCGTTTGATGTCTCAAGTAAAAGCTGATAATGATCGTAGTAACACACAATACATTATTACATATATACCTGCTATTTATATTTGGAACCTAAAATTCCCCACTCCCTTAGCCAAGGTAATTTGGTCTCCATTAGCACCCAATTTTGCCACACTCAGCAGTTCCCTATAAATCAGCTCACCGATATCTGATTTCTGTAAGTTCTGCAGCTGTAGCCTGAGAAGAGAATACTTATGATTGGTCTAAGATTACTGGTTCACTATAAATCCACAAGTGTATCTATGTTATGGATGTCATTCTGATGGCTCCCGTTTTCTTGACTCTGAAAACAGACATGTACGTGCAAAGTATATATAAAAATCCCAACTCCAGCTATTAAAGAGAAGAGGAAAAAATGAACAAGGATATTCTTCTTCAGGTTTTACAATTTGTGTCAGAATCACAATCAAACTGAGGAAAATAGTTCATTCAAGAAAATTAAAAAGATTAAAAGGAAGGTAACAAGAAAGCTCTAGTTGTTGTGCATTTAAAAATCGGATAGTAAGAAGCCCCTTGTTCAAGAAGAAATAAACCACACCAATCAAAATTCATATAGCTCAAGTTAGAGTCATACCATGACTTCAGCAGGCATGCTTATCAAGAAATACTTTGGCCAGATTACTAAAGGTTACATTCACAGTTTGAGCTGCAGCATAACGCTCAATGACATCAATTACTTCAGGCTTCAGAATCTCCTCCCTGTTAGACTTGTTACAAAGATAATAAAGGGACCCCAGCGCATAATTCACCTGATATTGATCGTTTCTCAGATGTACAATTGTGTATACACAAGCAGATTTAATTGAATTACTGTATTACATCACATCAAGTAAACAGATATTGTACTTGTTTACTAATATGAGCATTCCTCAGGGTGTTCCCTTATGCATTTTTGTCCTAAGCTCGACCAACAAATATAAGGACCAACTAGATGCTAACTAGGTGTTCTATCAGCCAAACTCTCAAGTTCACCTACATATAACCTTTGAGGAGGGGGCGGGGGGACAGTGGATTTAGTACAATCCATATCATGTTTACCTCTACCAACTCAAAGAATTAAGGTGAAAGAATAAAAAAAAAAAAGAAAAAAGAAAAACAATCAAGATTCAAGAGAAGTTTCCCCACTCACTGTGTTCCTGACTGGGCTTGATAAACACTGAATAACGAGAGGGATTCCACCACACTGAGTAATAACAGAAGCATTAGCTGGATCTGAAAGGAAAAAATCTAATCCTTATGTAAGAAGGTCATTATACTTCATAAGAAACAAAAACATAGAACTAAAAGCCAGACTTACCCACACAAGAATTACAGACCCCTCCGATTCCAAATTCCACAAGCTTCTCATTTGGTTCTGTTATGCAATCTAGGAAGAGTTCCAAAACATTGAGCTGCTCACGACGTAAGACGTTAATGTCGCAGATAAAGTACTTAATAGACAATAATCAAAATTGAAAACATATTTCCACATAACAGGAATTCAAACCTGACGCAAGAACAAATAATTATATGGATCATAAGCAAAGTTTGCTAAGTTTGCAGCAATCTTCTCCTTTGTTTCTGTGGAAACAAGTATCCATTCAGTTGAGAAATATTGACAAATTCTTCTAAACAAACTACTAGTATTAAACTAACATAAAGAAACCAGAATCATCTGATATTGTTTTCACCCATTATAGAAAAGCAATTAAACCCCAAAGTATGAAACTTTGACTGAAAAAAAAGTGTATTAGCCCTTACAATCAGTTCAACTAATCTAAAGAAATATTATAGGCATAAGGCAAAGGGCATCTAACATAAGCAATGAAGGAAGCTTTAAAACAGAACCACACCTTCATCATCTGCGTTCTGAAACTGATTCACCAATTCCTAAAGTGAAATGGGTAAACAAGAATTAGCGAATTGCTTTCCTCTATGCGGTTTAACATGGAATTTTATACCCAGAAACCTTGCGTAAAACCCGGATTTTCAAATTGAAAACAAAAAAGGAGTAAAGATTACCTGAAGATATTGGAGCCTTGAAGTTCCATATTTTCCAGTTCTTTCCTCCTGTCTTTTATCATTGGTAAACATGTTGTGTGTTTATATGAATCTACATCCAGCAAAAATCAAAATATAACTTTAGATAGAAAAGGTTCGGTGTTTGCAGGTTTTCTTTTCCTAACCAAAGTTTGACGAGAAAACTTAAAAATGGAACTGGGAAAGCATCGGTTTCATAAGCAAAAAAAGAAAAAAAAAATTGGATCATGTCCGGCCCAAATCCAGAAGCTTTGATCATTGGACTACTGTGTTGGGTCAAGTCTGCTCTATCGATTGTGGATCTTAGCCGAGGCCTAGAGTATATTTTTGTCATGTACATGGGTGAAGTGAAGACAATAAATAAAGGAAAAGAATTGGAAATCGATGAAAAAATTGAAGATGGAATTGATTCAATTCTACTTGTATGCAGGCCCTAATGAAGGAATTGACCCAAGTAATGACAGCTATACAACTTGAGTTGTTGTTAGAAAATTAGTCATCATACATGTCGTATTTATATTTATCAATACTATAATATATTCTAAGGGGAGACACTGAAATACCTATCAAAAAGTTAATGAAAGTCTGAGAATTCTTATCTTCTTCAATTTTGTTCTTCTATTTTTCTATTCTTCTTATTTTTACTTCTACAATTTGTTCCTATTTCATTTATTTCGACCTTGGATCATAACAATTGGTATCGAGAGCCATCTTTTTTGATCCACATATTGTAATTTTTTTTATTCACTTTCAAACTGGGTAAATAAAGAAAAACTTAAAAAATGACAAACGATGATAAACTTTTAGAGACAACTGAGCAATAAATTGAAAGAAAAGATGAAACAACGAATCCACAGTTTAGTTTGGAAGAAAGAGTATCTGCGTTAGAATCTGCAATGGTTGAGAACAGAGGTTATTTGCAACGGATCTTACAATTACTTTCGAGGACAACCGATAACCTTGAATCGCCCTTACCCACCATCAATCCTTAGGTAACCACCACTCCTTTTCCTGCTAATGGTAGTAAAAAAAACCTTTGTTGGTGGCTGTGATTAATGAGCATGAAAAATACTCATTTAATTCCACTGCTCCAGGAGTATTAGCTTCTAAGCCTGTTTCTAAACCAATACTTAAATTAGAAGAGAAATTAAAAAAAAAGAGGGTGATTATTCTAAGTCGAATGAAAATTGCTATAATAGAAAGAAATATTGGACAAAATAGTTTTATTCTTAGACCTAAAGTTGAGCTCCATAATTTTGATGGCACCAATCCAAGAGAATGGATTAAAAAGTATGAAAAATATTTTTCTATAGTTGTTGTTTCAGAGTTTCAGAAAGTAGATATGACTTCTATGTATCTTGTTGATAAAATTAAGGTATGGTTTGATGCATACATAATGTAAAAGCATAGAGTAACATGGCATGAATTTGTAACTGACATTTGTCATAGATTTTGTGATAAAACCATTTGAAAATTATTGAAGAATGTAACAAATTGTTTCAGACATATATTGTAGAAGCATATTAGAAAAAATTTGAAGAACTTCAACCATTCATGCTTCAATACAATTTTCATTTGAAAGAATCTTATTTT
This sequence comes from Abelmoschus esculentus, assembly GCA_035048815.1. Taxonomy (NCBI): domain Eukaryota; kingdom Viridiplantae; phylum Streptophyta; class Magnoliopsida; order Malvales; family Malvaceae; genus Abelmoschus; species Abelmoschus esculentus. Next base: position 5,825,082 of record JAUCBN010000063.1, on the reverse strand, counting down.
ATTTTCAGTTTTATCAGTGGATTGACAGAAGAACTCAAAATTAAAGTTAAGGTTTATGAATCTCTAACCTTAGCAGATGCTTTTAGAAAAGCCAAATTATATGAACTAGCATTGAAAGTGAAGAACAAACAGAATATGGATTTTTTTTATCGTACAACTCAAGGAAATTCAAGCATTCAGGGATACAATGCTACATCTACTGTTGCAAACCAGAAAATATTAAAGGTAAATAATCCAAAACATGATTTATTGGAATATAAAAGAAGTCACAATCTATGTTTTAAGTGTGGGAAAAAGTTTGCACTAGGACATCAATGCAAACTTCAACAACTCAACATGATGGAGGATGAAAATCAATTTAAAGTTGAAGGATATGAAGTGGGAAAGGAAGTCCAATTAGAAGGAGCCTTCGAGATTTCTATTAATGCTTTGATAAAAAGTGTGGGGTACAGAACCCTTCGAATTCAAGGCTCTATTAAGGGAAAACCAGTGAGTATTTTAGTCGACAGTGGCAGCACTCACAGTTTTATCACAACAGATTGGGCTAAGGACTCGAGTTACTACAAACCAATCCCCTAATTATTACAGTGGCTAATGGAGAACAACTTCACAGTACAGCTAAAAGTAATCAACTAGGATGGACAATGCAGGGACACTATTTTGAACATTTTTTCAGAGTCTTACAGTTAGGAGGGAGTGATATGGTAATTGGTGTTGATTGGCTGAAAAAGTACGTACAGTCCACTTACAATGGATTTTAAGGAGCTGACACTTGGATTTAAAAAAGAGACCAGGAGATAACTTTGCATGGAGGAAAAAAATCATTTTGCCAACAAAAATACTAATATAGTAGAACTGTATCTCTTGGCTACAAAAACAATGGGAAGTGACATACCAAAGAATCATGCTTTATCAGCAATTGCCCTCCACCAGAGAATTTTTTTTTTTACTTTTTATCTCTTATTTATTTTTTTGAAATTTAGTTTATTTATGAATTTACCTCTCACTTTTAATCATTTACATTTTGTCCCACTAACTTCAAATCTTAATTCTTTCCTGTATATCTATCTTTTGATTAAACTTTTAACATTTTCTTTATATAATCATTTTATGATTCGATACGGCTAGTTTCTTATTTTAAGGATTATAAAATATATCTAAACTTTACGTTTATTTTACTTTTATCATTTTATATATCATTTTAATCTTATATATTTTTTCTTTTAAATAAAATCAATTGCTTATAATAAAGAAAAACAATTATCGTTTATTTAATAGTTTAAAGACTATAAATTATTTAAACCTTGTAATTTTTACTAAAAAACGATAAATTATTTAGGTCACCATTCAATTATTAGGTTTGTTCTATCTGATCATATAACTAAAAAATTAAAAATTTGACCACCGAACTACTTAATTCATCATGTTTTGATGACCAAACGTTAAAATTTAATAAAGAAATGACTTGAGTGTTAATAAAAAATATAATTATATATTTGATCTCTATTAGTTATCTATTATATCAATTTGATCTTAATTTAAATTTATTAAATAAATTAATCATTCAATTAGGTGTTGACAAATTTCATTAGGGGTTAGTAAAACTCGATTCGATTAAAAAAATAATTTTTTTGACTCGACTCGAAGTTAAAATACTTGACTCGTTTTGAATTGACTCAAATTCATAAAGTCGATTCGAATTTTTTTTAAATAAAGTTCAAGTTGTAAAATAAAAATCAAATAACTTGAATAACTCGAAGTTTTTAGTAATTACAAGGGCTAATTGCATATTTAACTGCTGTAGTTTTATTTTTTGTCTTGTTTCTCATTTTAATTTTTTTTTCTTTACAATATGATCACTTTACATATTTATTTTTTATTTTATTTAATGAAATTTTTATTTACATATTTTATATTATGTTATTTAATTTATGCTATTTATTTTATATTTTTTTAATTTCCGTATTTATTTTATCACTATTTTTAGTTTAGTCTTAGCCTTACTACCTAGATAAGGATATTTTTGACAAAATATGTAATTGATTATACCTGAGGTATTTATTATACCCGAACTCTACTCTCTCTTGGTCTTACATGTCCATCTATTCTCCCCACCATAACTAGGCCTATTCTTAAGCCTTAACCTTTCGGCTACCCAAGGGTTCCTAGAAACAAACTATAAGAATTGTGAGTGTGTGCGTTTTTATGGACAAGTTTGATTAAAGGCTTTCTTAGATAAACTCTAAGTTCAAGACAAGTAGAATTTGGTTAAGTGTTCTCTTCTTTTCTAAGCAACCAATCCTTGAGCCAATTTCGGGCACCTCAAGGATTGTGTTTTTCCCTTTCACTAATTCTTTCTTTCTTTTTGATATCCCTTAACGCATACTAGAGCCAATTTCGGGCACCTCTAGTATGAAGAAGAGTACTTCCTAGAGCCGATGATAGGCACCTCTAGTTACTTTCCCAAAAATCTAAGTCTTTATCACCTAAGTTCATTAAAAGAATTCCTATAATCCAACAAGTCCCAAAAGTGTTTAGATTTCTTCCTATAGTAAGCTTCTAAGTTTTCATCCTTAAGTATCCTAAGGTTAAACCTTCTTAACAGGACCTAATCATGGTAAGGAGAAAGATTTCTATAGCCTTAAAGAATAAACTAAGGAAATACTGATGATAAGCAGTGCAAAAGTGTAGGCAGTTAATTCAAGTAAGGCGGGGAGCATGAAAATTTAAAAAAATTCACTGGAATACTCCCTTTTTGGCAAGGCCTCGGCAGTAGATTGTTGCCTTGGTAGTGAATCTGCACCCCCAAACTCAAACCAAGCATTGTCCTCAATTGTAACATCCCGGTTTTGGGGTTAGTAGTTTGAGTGTAAGTTGGGGAAATTCGATTCGGGTCGAATCGGATTCCTAGGGTTTGTTATTTCGGGAAAAATTAAAATATATTATTTTAATCGGATAAGTAATAATTTTGTGAATTGGTTCTAAAAATATTAAAAAGGTTTTTTTAAAGGTAAAGGAATATTATTTGATTTTTAATTGGGCTTAATTTTGTGCTAGTGACCAAATTGTAATTTTTGGGAAAGTTTCGGGGATTTAATTAGTAATTTTCGGCAATAAGGATTTTTAGTGACTAAATTGGAAAGTAAGCCATACTTAGAATCCTTACAGGGCCATGAACCCAATTTATTTTTAATTAATGATTTATCCACCAAAATTGTTTTAAATTGTTTTATTTTAGATGATAATTCCATTTTCTTTTGTAACTTCCCATTTTCCCATCTTTTCTCTCAAGATTTTCTCTCATTTTCTCTCCATCTTCTTCTCCAAATTTCTTCAATTTTCTTGCTGATTTCTTCATCATTTTCTACAAGATTTACTTCATTTTATTCATCCTTTCATTCTCTACAAAACCTACTCATCAATTTTTGCAAAATCAACATCATTTTCAAGGAAATCAAGGAAGACTTTCTCATCTCTTTGGTGGATTTAATCTCAAAGGTAATATTCTGATTTCTAATCTTTTTCTAAGGTTCTTTATTGAAATTCCCAAGTATTGGCTTGCTCATCAACAATTGAGATTTTATTTTGTGTTTTTAATTCAAGATCTATGAGTTTTATGATGGTTTTTGTGAAATCTTTTGAGATCTAAATTGATGCTGGGTTTAGGTTGATTTAATTATGATATTATGTCAATTAAATGATTGATTGAGTCTTGAAATGATTTAATATTAAATTAATCCCAGAATAATGCAATCGGTGTTGTTTTAAGGTGGTTTTCGGTTGTTTTAGGGGCTGTTTTAGGTGTTCTTATGTTGCTGGAGGTATAAGGATGGTTTGTAAGTGTTTTTGGTTCATAATTGAGGTGGATTAGATGCTAGATTCATTAGGTTTTGGGCTGATGGTATTTCGGATGCGTTTCGGCTAGGTTTTCGATAGTTTTGTGAAGGTTTAATGTGGCTGATGTTTTGAGCATGTTGTGATGTGAATATGCTCTGTTTTTAATGTTGTAGAGGTAGTGCAAGAAGGTGCATAAGTGGAAGGTGCGTTGGCGTTGCCGTCGGAGCATCGGCGAGGGCTCGTTTCGCTTGTCGGTGAGTGGTTTTGGGTTAAAGTGAATCGCATTGGTCCGGTTCTGTTTGGGGGGCTATGGAATAGTGTGAAAACTTTCCATAGTTCAAGATTAAGTGTTTTAAATGATGTTGATGCATTACCTCGATTTTCGGTAATGGCATATATGTGAACAATGATTCAATATGATTTTGGAATTGCATATATTTGATTTTGAAATGATGCATGCATGTGTTAATTGCTGAAAATGCATGGTTTATTAAGGTATTCATGATTTATGTAAGCATGAAAAAGAATTTGGATTATGATGAGGTTATTTGCCCTATGTTGATAAAGCCGTTGAGCATGATTTTAGTTCACATGATGAACATGTAATGAGTGCATTATGAGCAGCAAGTTAACATGCATGATTGGAATTGATATTGGCTTAGTGACACTAACTTTAGATTCGAATACAAATGACATGTCATTAGGATTGAGTGCACTATAAAAATAATGAGAATAATGATGATGCCTACACGTAAACAAGGGTGACTTTGTGTCCGACCGTGCGTGTAGAGTTTGCCTACACGTAAAAAAGGGTGACTTTGTGTCCGACTGTGCGTGTAGAGCTTGCCTATATGTAAACAAGGGTGACTTTGTGTCCGACCGTGCATATAGTTGACCCATGCGTAAACAAGGGTGACTTTGTGTCCGACCGTGCGTAGTGGGGGTAACATGTATACAAGGGTGAGTATGTGTCCGACCAATGCATGTTGAGACCAAGTGTCTCCAATTATGGAAAAAGGAATCCGTGTATTCGGTGAACTAAAAGTTCACACTAAGTGATCACTAGAAAGCCAATATGCATATATGAAATGGAATGATATATTGGTGCATGATACATGAAATGATTTGACATCATTGATAAGCATGATTTGGTTTTACATACTTCAAATAAGCATGAAGAATGCAAGTATGACTTTATAAATGATTTTGAACTTGTTTAGAGCTTCCTCACTAAGCATGTTGTGCTTAAGCTCTCTCTTTTCATACTTGCAGATAAATAGTGATATTCGAGGCTACGTTCGGAGAAAGGGAACAAAGGGGAAGGTTATCTCAAATTTTGGTATGATTTGGCAAATAAATAAGGGCACGACAATGTGTAAACCTACCCATATGAGAGTGTGTTTTACTTTGGTTTATGGCTTGTAATGAGACCTTATATTGTCTTGATTTTGGTTTGATGAATTTTGATATTGTTTGGAATTGGTTGAAGCATGTACATGCATGAACGTTCTTGTTTTTAATCATATTTTAGGAAGCATGCCTATAGATTGTATGGAGTCTTTGATGTTGATAATTGTGTGATTATTATCATTATTTATGTTTAGGAATTATGCATATAGTTGATGGTGATTAATGGCTGTGTCTTGAGTCGGTTGAATTCTCTTGGTGTGACGGAAATTTTATGTACCAGGCACAAAGTTTCGAAACCTTTGTCAAATAGTTTCGAAACCTTTAGGAAGGTTTCGAAACCTTGCGGGAAATTTTAATTCTGGAACCTTACTGGACGCGAAAAGTTTCGAAACCTTCGGGAAGTTTCGAAACCTTTTACATAAAGTTTCGAAACCTCTGAGGAAGGTTTCGAAACCTTTGGTTGCCAGGAAATGGAAATTTTTGGAAATTGCATTTTAGTCCCGAATATCCTTCTTTGTTCAATTAGGGTATCTACAGATGTTATTGTGAGCTGAAATTTCACATGGATGCATAAAGTTAATTAAATTTCAAGATGGATAACTTAATTTTGACGAAGTCCTTATAATTTGTAGGATTTACATTTTGGTCCCTAGACTAATGAAACATGCAATTGATGATGTTAGAATGCTCCGTTTGACTTGAGATTTACCGTGAGGGATACTTGTATGCTTAATTACACTTTGATGGGAAGAATTTCTACTTTGTCATTAGTACGTAAAAGTTTTATGTTTTAGTCCTTAATTTACTTAAGTGTTTAATCGAATGCTTGTATGTGATCGGATTGCTTTCGTTAATGCTTTATATGAGATTAAGACTTTTAGGAACATAATTAATTATGCATCTAGATAAGAAAAAAAATATATCGGTTTCAGGGTTGTTTATCGAATTAGACCTTTGCGGGTTTGGTTCGATATTCCCCGTGTAACCTATTAGTGTCGGTTCCGTCTAGGTCGGGCTAAGGGGGTTACATCAATGCTTTCTATTCGAAGAAATAATCGGGTAACACAAATATGAAATAAGTAGCATATAAAGACAGCAAAAGCAATTTATATTGAATTATGAGAAAAAGAAAAATTTAAAGCGACTCCGAAGAGCTGCTTGTAACAATCTTTCTCCTTGGCCTTGTTGTCGATTGCTTTGTTCTTGGTGAGGGCGATGGTTGAGCTTTTGCTTGCCGGGGCGGTTGGACTCTTGTTGGTGGTGTCCGTTGCATTGGGGCCTCGACATCTTATCCTTCTTCCACATCGGCCATGTCTTCGGTCAGCATTATGTCCATTCAACCCGCCATTGCCGTGGCTCCGCCGGTGTGGTGTGTACTCGGTCCGGCGGCGGTGGAGCTTTGGTGCACATAGGCATCTATCTCAGCTGATAGACTGCCCTTATGATTGGGGATCGGGGTGGAGTGCTGAAGACTTCCCTCCGCTTAGATGGTCTTCTGCTGGCAGATGATGCCGCGGCAGAATCTGCTGCCCTGGATAGGCCGACAGCATGGTACTGTGGTGGAGGGTCCGCATGGAAGAACGACCTTGGTCCTCCAGGAGCTGGTGTAGTCTCGGTTTAAGGGGCGGCTGTGACAAACATATTGCTGGAAAACTCTAGAAATTGCGCCCCTTGGTCTGGAAAAGCGTGGAGCATCATCTGGGCGAGTGTGACGTTGAAATCTCTTTGGTACTCCATGTACCTCTGTTGTCTGAGTTTCATCGCTGCCATCCTTTGCAAAATCTCCTGGTATGGGTCTGCTGCGGCAGAGGTGTGGGTAGTATCAGGTATGTCTACCGTGTATTGGACCCCGACAGTAGTATCAGCCGTGAACTGCTGGGGCGTTGCTTGGACTGGCTCCGCCTGCGTGATCTGCATGACTTTGTGACAAAATTCCTTGGTCCATCCTCGCCTTTGGGGAGTGTATTCGTCCGTGTCTTCGATTGGCACACCTGCGGCAACACATAAACCTGTGATCAAACATGGGAAATATAATGGTCCCCTATCTTTCTTACCGCATTCGTGAATTTCACGTAGGATGATCTCTCCAACATTGATGGTTCTTTTGTTGATAATCGATTGAATAAGCACCAATCGCCTCCGGTCCACCGTGCTGTTGTGGGAAGTAGGGATGAGGCGTCTCTTGACAAAGGTATTCCACATCTTGGCCTCGGGCTTTAAGCTTTGTCTTGTTACGGATCCTCTATGGGTATCGGTTTCCCAAGGGGTATTCGCGTAACAAAGATCGTCTTTGATTAACTCGTAATCCTCGGCAATGATGTCTTCCAAGAATTTAGCGTGAACATCACTGTTTGGAGTGAGGCCGTAAAATTCGTTGATGATCTCGGCATCTAACTGGACAGGCCTGCCGCGGCAGTGAACAAAGAGGGAATCTTTGCTGGGCCCGTGCGCATAAAATTCCCATACGAGTGTAGCATTCGCCTGGCCAGGTTGAAGACAGAAAATTTCCCAATCTTGGTACTTGATTCTGTCAAAAAGATAATGCTCGATGCCGTAGTTTTCATCATCCGAATGCTGGAAACCTTATTCTTCCCACAATTGTCGGGCGGTGAAAGATCGGTTGAAACGATCTTCAACGTTGGCTGGGGCACTCTTGTAGGTTGCCATCAAGATTGTGAGATGATTTCTTGGAGGTTTTTTTGAAAAGAATCTAGAATTTCACGAAGAATTGTGAGTAGGCAGAGAGTAATGTCAGAGGAAGATTGTTAAGAATGCCAAAGAAAACAAGAATGCAAAAGTGAATAGTTCAAGAGGAAGGAGTTTCTTATATAGGCCTCGGCCTTGTGACCGTTTGGATCCACTAGCCATTTTGTACCTGTTTCCTTTTTCTGTCGTTTCCTTTTCTGCCGCGGCAGGAATCTCGGCAGACTAACCATTACATTGTTCTGCCCGTTAAGACTGCTGCGGCCCTGACACTGTTTTTCTGCCTCGGCAGAGTTCCTGCTGTGAACTACTTCTCCTTTATTCTTGCTTATTGTCCTAAATAGAATTTAAACACACAAAAAGAAAAATACTTAAAGCAAAATAAAAATAAACTAAACTAATCCTAATATATTATGATAAGGAAAAAGGGAAGAGATCATGTTACTGGTGGAGTGCATGCAAATGCATCTCCCAAAATTATTCTCTCTCGTTGGCCCGGATTGTAAATCGGTTGTGGGTCACTCCCTTTTGCTGTGTGTCCATCCACTTTGGGCTTAATCTTTTTACCAACTAATCTGCCGAGCATTCTGCCAAGGCAGGAAATTTTAGTACTTCCTGTGTGAATGGCCTTGCACTCCTCTGGATCATCATATTTTTTTAAGTTGTGGAATGCATTGAGTTTGACTTGTTGGTCATTGACCCGAATTGTTAACTCTCCTTTTTCCACGTCAATTAGGGTGCATCCAGTTGCAAGGAAAGGTCTCCCCAGGATGATCGGTGCACTATCATCTGCTTCACAATCAAGGACAAGAAAGTCAGCAGGAAAAATAAATTTGTCAAATCTTACCAGTATGTCCTCGATTTTGCCTTTGGGTTGCACATAGGATCGATCCACTAGTTGGAGCATAACTGTTGTAGGTTTTGCCCTTCCTATTCCAAGCTTTTGGAAGACTGATTTGGGCATTAGATTGATGTTTGCTCCAAGGTCGCATAGGGCCTTACCTTCATAATTTTTACCTATTGCACAAGGTATGATAAAGCAACCAGGATCCTTCAATTTCGGTGGCATGCGATTATGTAGCATTGCCATGCATCCCTCGGTAGCAGCCACTATTTCGAACTCACCTATTCGTTTCCTCTTTGTCACCATGTCCTTTAAGAACTTGGCATAGTTAGGCATTTGTTCAATTGCCTCTACGAACGGTATGTTAATGTGGACTTGCTTTAGAATATCAAGGAATTTCTTGAATTGTTGGTCCTGTTTTTGCTTTTTCAACCTTTGTGGGAAAGGTGGTGGTGGTCTCATCTCATCCAGGGTTTCTTTAGTTTGGAATTTAATACCTGGCACCACTAGGGTTGTCTCTATCTCGGCAGGCTGTTCAAGAGCTGTTGTGCTCTCTACCGGGGCAGTGTCATCAGAATCAATTTGCTCGGCCTCTTCTTTTGCTGGACCTGCTGATTGAATTTGGCTCTCTGGGATCTTTTTCTTCAGCTGTAGACCACTCCTAGTAGTAATTGCTTTGCACTGTTCATGGCCCATTACCTTAGCAACTTTAGTATTGCTAGGTAGTCCTCCTTGTGGTCTAGTGTTTATGTTTTGAGCAAACTGCCCAACCTGAGTTTCCAGCGTTTTAATGTACGCTTCTTGATTTTGCAACCTCATCTCAGTCCTATTCATAAAAGCGTCTGTCCTTTTGATGAAATTACTGTTCTCTGCCATGTATGACTTAGTTTTCATCATAAAGGCTTTGAGAGTGTTCTCCAACGAACTTACCGATTGCTGCTGCAGCTGCGGCGGCGGCATTGACTGCTGGGCCGGTGGCGGCGGCAATTGTTGCATCGGTTGATGAAATCCTGAAGGTTGGGTGATTGGGTTTAAGTCATTGTTAGGGTTGCTCCATGATACGTTTGGATGCCTCTTCCATGAGAGGTTGTATGTGTTGGACATCATATTGTTGCGGTTGTAGTTCCCAACATACATACCGGTTTCTTGATTCATACAATCAGAGGAACTGTGGTTACCTCCACATAAGTCACAATACGAATCAATTACCTTGACCTCACGGGTATTTTGCTGTAATTGTAGGTTTTGCACCATCTTGGTAAGAGAGGCCAATTGTGCTGCCACTGAACTCGATGTGTCTAATTCATTTACCGTGGCTTAGCGTCTTACTCCTCCTCGCCTAGATGTAGGAAATTGAAAATCATTTTTCGCGAGTTTGTTTAGTATCTCGATAGCTTCCTCACGTGCTTTATCAAGGAGTGTTCCGTTTGCCGAGGCATCTAACATCATCCTTGTCGGGGCATTCGTGGCATTATAGAACATTGTCACTTGTGTCCATAGGGGAAATCCATGCAAAGGACACTTGTGTAGTAACTCCCTGTAGCGCTCCCATGCCTCGTACATTGGTTCGTCATCTGCCTGTCGAAAAGAAGTGATTTCATTACGAATTCTATCATATAGGTTTGTAGGATTAAAACGAGTAATAAAATCACGACAGAGTTCACTCCAAGATCCAATAGATCCTGCTGGAATGCTATTTAGCCAAGCTTTCGCCCTATCCCTCAGTGAATAGGGGAATAGCTTCAATCGCAAGACATCTTGATGGACTCCTTGGATTTTGAAAGAGTTGCAAATTTCCATAAAGGACTTAAGGTGTTGCATTGCGTCTTCAGCCGCAGACCCACCAAACTGTCCAATAGTGTTAAGCATATTGAACATAACAGGTTTTAGTTCAAAGTGGAATGTTTCTATCTCCGGTGTAACAACTCCTGGGTTTAATCCATTTAAGTCCTCCTCCAGGAAAGTCTCTGACAGTGAGTTGCCGCGGCCCAGGTGGCGACGGTAAACCTCCATTTCCAACAGGTAAGTTTTGTTCTACCGGGTGATCTGCCATAACCTCTTGGATTTGTCTCCTCAACTTTAGCCTTGTTCGTTCAATCTCTGGATCTAACTCGTACAAAGGGTTGGTTGGGTTGGCCCTGGTCATACACCAAGAAAAACAAGAGTAAAATAAAAATAAAAAGAAACAAGAAAATAAAGAAAACAAAATTTAGTTGTCAGTCCCCGGCAACGGCGCCAAAAACTTGTCGTGTGTCAAAAGTGTGCGTTTAGTGCAAGTGGACACATCGAAAGTAATAAGTGATAAGCATTTATCGGATTATCGTCTCCACAGGGACTGGTAGACTTAATATTTCTTCTTCGTCTTCTTGTTCTGTAGAAAGAAGTAGAATAAAACACAAGTGATTGAGTTTGGTTTAACTAAACTAAAATACTAAGCAAAGTAAAGAAATTGAATATTAGAGAGAGATGGGTTAGGATCCAGTTGCGTTGTATTATGGATTTGATTGACTTATCTCTGCTCAATGCAATCGTATATCACTGCCTCGGCAGCACTGCAGTTTACTGCCTTGGCAGCGAAGATACTTGTCCGCCGCGCCAATCCCTTGCTCGTGGGTAGACTTTGCCAAAGTTCGGCAAAGTGTCCTTGATTGACTCCGCTTATCCCTAAGTCAGAGTGTTGTTGATGACTAATCCTTGATGATACCTCCCGGCGTGAAACAATTATACTCACCAACCAATCTCACACTTCTTTTAGCCACTGAAACTCTTAACCTATCCCTAGGCCGAGTTAGTATTTCGCGATTGAAACACCATACTTACCCCTTTCGTGAATCTAACTCTCCCGAGTCTAGATAAATGGATTACTCACAAACTTCCCTCCCGGGCTTGAATGCAAGAACAAGGAATAACAAAGGATAAGCAAACCTTGATTATTTTATTGCATTGAAACAAAGACAAAATACAATCTCCTCTCACATATACTAAACAACCTTCACCTAAACCCTAAAGAAGCTTAGAACATAATGGAGAGGAAGAAAACAAGTTATGAGTTGGCTCTTTCTCTCTAGGTATTCCGTGTATAATACATTGGATGGCTAGGTCTTTATATAGGCTAGACCTAGGGCAAACCTTTCCTAAGTAGAATACAACTTGGAGTAGGGAACAAGTCATGTACATAATTAAAATATTTCCAAGTTTAATTCGGCTAAAGGGGCTTTCCCTCGTGGCCTTGTCTTGGGCTTTTCTTCATGCTAGCCAGCTCCGATCCATGGGCTTTAAGTCCAGAAACGTCCCTTGGATTTTTGTCTTCCAATCGCCTACAGTCTTGCTTCCTGGCTCTCAGTTGTTGCCTCGGCATCAGGTCCTGCCTTGGCCTTGTCGCTGTCGCGGCACTGGTTCTCCTGCACAGATATTAAAATTTAGTAAAACGTGCCTTTTCTGTAAATATTATCTCTATAAGCATGACTTCTAAATATATCACATTAAGTACATGCATTGGTTCAAGTGGGTGTAAATTCGGTGATTAATGCCAACAAAAGGTGTAAAAAGTGATAGTGCGTTGAGCACTTATAACCAATAACTAACAATTAATGGTCAAAAAATTTAATGCTTGATTTTTGAAAATTTAACCCACTGTATCAAAACGTTTTGGTAAAATATTTAGTTTAAATACAAGGTTGTATCGAAACAACTAAAGGTTGTATCGAAACACCTATTTAGATACGCTTTCTTTTTGTTCTGAAACCAAAATTCACAGTTTTAAAATTTATCAAAATGACCAAGGGTCGTATTGAAATGCCTTGACAATTTGCCCTTTGAAATTCCAACTGTATCGAAACACTCAAGTGGTATATAAGAATGCCTAGTTAAATTCAACGTTTTGGCTTTGAAAACACATATGGAAATAATTGATAGGTTAATTTTTGACTTAGTGAAATATATTAACTTGTCAATTAAGTCATAAACTTAAAAATTTATTTGCAAAATAGTCCTTTTATAATTTATTATATCAAAATCAAATATAGGTTTTACAATTTCTTATTTTTTAATATAATAAAACTCCAATATTTTTTTAAATAAAACTCTCCCTTAATTTATGCTTAGTTTTTTAAAAAATAGTTTTTTTAAAGACTTCTTTCCCTTTTTGTTAGATCAAACTCAATGAAACAATATAGGGATAAATAAAACCAAGCAACATATATTTAAATTAAAGTTCATAGCAATCCAAAACATAAAATATAATACTTAAAAGTAATCCAACATAAAAAAAAAAAATCAATGCATGGAATCCTAAAACATAGGTGCATAGTACTAATATCATAATATAATATGAATGAAGAACTACCCGTCGCTACCATTGTTCGCATCATCATCTTCATCTTCATCATTGTAAGCTTGAGATTGATGTCATTCATGTAATACCCTAAACATAGCCTAGAAGTTAAGGACTAAATAAATTAAATTAGAGCTTAATAAAATTCAAAATTTAAGGACTAAATTGAATGAAATTGAAAATTAGAGGCCAAATTGAAAAAGGACCAAAAAGTGAAAATTTAAGAAAAGGGTGATTGCATGTAATAAAATGGGAAATGGTGGCCTTGGACACATGTCAAGACCTCCTTTGACCAGCCACCCTTGTCCCATGTGATTAAAATTTATGTTTGATTTAAAATAATTAGGAAAAGTAAGAAAAAAGATGACAATTACCTTAAGTTAGTGGGAGAGAGAAGATCACCACTATTCACCCTTCTTCTTTCTTTGATTTGGCCAGCCATGAAGCTTCCTAGAGAGAAAAAAAAATTCTCTCATCTTGCATGTGAGATTTTAAGAGGGATTTTGAAGGATTGAAGCTAGATTCTTGAGTTAGGAAGGTTCCTAAGCAAGGTAAGGTATTTTTTCTTCTTGAAAACTTGGTTAAAATTGAAGTTAGATGTTGCTAGCTTGAATTCCATGGCTGAAAATTTAGTATGTTGCTTATAATTAGTTTATTTTTAAGTTAGAACTTGAATGGAGGTTGCTGGAAATTGGTATTGTTGTGATTGGTTGAGACTTTGAGCTTGAGGATTTAATTGCATGAAATTGAAAGTTGTAGGGACTGTTTTGTGGTTAAATTTATGAAGGATTTTGATGTTAGGATGCTTAAAATGGTCTTATGTGGACTGATTTGAAGTAGAATGAAGCATGAGAAAGTTTGGTAGTGAATTAAGTGCTAAATGTATTGTTTGGACTGTTTTGCTAGAATTGAGAAATTGATGGACTTAATTGTTATTGTTGAATCTGGAAATTTAATGTTGAATTCATAGGATAATGTTTTAAGAGTGTGGAAATTAAATTATAGGTGCTTTGGTTGAAAAGATGAAGGAAAGAAAGTGATAGGAATTGGTAATGTGCTTTGGACTAGTTTATAGGTGACATTTTGGTAGCTTCATAAAATGAGCTGATAACTTTGTTGAATTGCATAATTAAAAATGGTTGCATAGGTAAAATGTGCTTGAAATTGAGCCTACTAAAGTTTACAAGTATTGGATGAGTTGAATTGGTGATAAGGTTGATGAATTTTGAGCTAGAATTGATGTAGGTGAAATCTGTCCAGAATAGGCCTGTTCTGGACAGTCACTTTAAAAAATTCCCTAGAATAATGTACAAGGAATTTAAGGCTGGAAATGAGCAGTCTATAACTTGGATGAGTCTACTTTAATTAGAAAAAAAACCTCACCTCGTTTGCCCTTGTAAATTAGGAGATATAAGAGAAACAAAAAGATTGGTCCAGACTGTCCCGAAACAGCATTGCCTTGTCTTTAATCGAAAACTGGTACTAATGGGTTCGTAGGAAAAATTCAAGCTTTATATGGTTTAGAAGATGGTTTCATTAGATTTGAAACGAGGTAAAGTGGGAAAATTTTGGACATGTGGATCAAAAGATAAAAATAGTTTAGTGAGCATTGCACAATCTGTCCTAGGATGTAACCTTACTGTTTTGGTTATTTTGGAGTTGGTAATTATGAATTGTGTGAATTGAATGTATTTTGATGATGTGTATGTGCTTTTGTGTTTTTTAGAGGCTTCTAAAGAAGTGGATAGTGAGGAGGAGCTGAGGCAAGAGCTTGCCAAAAGAAGAAACAAGGGGCCAATCATCCATAATCCTTAGAAGTTTTGCTTGGATTGTTTGTGAGTGTAACTTTCTTTGGGGTTGGGACTAGGTCCTAACCCAATTCTGATTTTTAGTGTTTATGATTAAACTAGTATGAAATATGACTTAACATAAACTTGGCTAATCTTTAAGGGAAGAGTGAAATGTTATGAGAACTTGTTTGTTTGCTATGTTATTTGTTAGCATGTTGAATGTATATGAATTGCTTGTTAAGTATTTGTTTTGGTTTGATCATACCCATGCATTGCATATGCCGAGGTATGAATGGCATGCTTAAGCTTGGGATGCAAGGTATGTGTACATGCATATGTTCCATGCATTTAAAGTTCTGATTTTGCTTGTGCTTGGAATGTATATTGGATTGTATATGTAATGATATGGATTGTTGGATTGATATGCCATGAAATGAAATGAAAATGAATTCATGTGAGCCTAGGCACGTTGGCCTAAGAGGCTCGGTCTATTAGGACCATATTGATGAAATGACATTGAATATTGGATTGATATGCTTAAAATGATAATCGACAACCTTGGTAGCTAGTTAGTTAGATAGGAAGGCATGCCTTAGAATCTAAGAGCTCATTGTATCAGGTAGGACTTCGATCCGGGGCAATTGGCCCTTATTGGCGACAGACGGAGGGTACGTTTTGGGTCATTGGCGACAGTAGGAGGGTTTGACCAGCACTATAGGTGCATTATTGTGGCGACAGTTGGTCGGAGATTCGATTATCTTCTAGCTAAATACCAAGGTGGTTGTAATGATTTTAATTAACTTGAATTAAATTGCACTATAATTGTTAGTTAAATGCAAGCATGATTACTTGTTATGAAAATGTACTTGTTATTGGCATACTACTTATCGGATTGTCATATTTCGAACATTGGATTGTTACATGCATTTGGATTGTCATATAGTGAACATTGAATCGATACATGTAATCGGATTGTCACATGTTGAACCTCGAATTGGATTGTTATACATTGAATTGGTATGTGTACTTGACTTGGTATATGTAAACTTATTGGACTGATATATGCTCGATTGAATTTGGTATATGTGTACTTGAATTTGGTATGTTATGGTATATGTGAACTTAACATGGCATATGATACATGTTTGGATTGTCTTGGATTGTTTTGATTTTCCGTTACCTCACTAAGTACCTTATGTACTTACCCCCGCTCCCTTCGCTCTTCCCAACATTTCAGGTTGATCGATTATTAGCTCGGTCCCGGTTTTCCGTCGTTCGGATCAGCAGCAGCACAAGCCAAGTATGCTTTTTTTTTTTGAAATCTCCTAGTGGTGGCTAGTCTTGTTTAGTTAGACCATGCATTTTGATTACTTTAGACGGTTTGTATATAGTGAATCACATTTTGGTAGCTTCGGGCTTAGATTTGTATAACTTAAGAATGATGACATATTTCATACGTTTAATATGTATGTATATTTGTAATGGATTGCATGTTATGGAATGGAATGGAACGAACTATTGATATTGTTATATGGAATGGATAAATGAATTATTGAACTATTGAATGAACAATAGGTTTCGGGAGTGTTTAGTAATGAATATAAGTTGCTAAGTGGTTTAAAGGCCTAGTAATAGGAGAAAGTTTTAATTTACCCCTAAAATCGGTACTTTCGGGTTAAGTTAAGTTGGTAAACCATTGTTCGGGCCGGGTTATCGGAGTGCTCAAGGATCGGTGACGCCCCTTTCCTACCGGCCCGGGGTGGGGGTGTCACAATTCATCATGAGAAACACCAATAGATATGCTCATAGAGATATGTTGATCTTCAAGGGTCGTCATGCAAGTAGAAAAAGCACTAACTTGACCTTCAAGATTGTTAAAGCGGGTGTTGAGAGCAGTAAAACCGGAGTCCATGCGATTTCCCATGTTTGAGAATTGTTCGGTGAGAAAGGTCATAAGGGCATAGTTTGGAGCAAACAGTACTTGAGCGACCGATTGAGGATCTTGAGAAAGAGGATGAGGAACCTCTTCACGAAGTCATTCACTACCAATATATTGAAAGTAGGAACAATTAAGAAAGGTTTCATCAATGGTTTCTTTGACCGATTTGGGATTATCATAGGAACAATTGATCTCCAAATAATTAAAAAGAGCACTTAAGGCACAATTATAGGAGAAAGACTTACAAAATTTGGTATGGTGATTTTAGACTTACCACACCAACTCCCCAAAGATAATCTTTGCTAGATTGGGTCGTTTTTCTTGTCAAAAGCATTGGATCCAAAACCATCAACATGACTAATCCAAGAGAATTTGCCGTTGGAAGGAAAAAGTCACCATGTGATGATCAAGTGAAGGAAGCGATCATGCACATCAAGATTGATGACAGATCCATTAATAGTATGACCAAGAGAGTCTTCGTCTTCAATTCCCTCCCTCGAGTCCAAAAGCATCACAAAAAAGTTAGAAATCAATGTGAATTCTTCTTACCATGAGAAAAGATTCAATAGCCAAAACCTTGGACTTATCTTGGGAAAGATGTTAAAATACTCCTTTCTCCTAGCCTTGGGAAGGGGTACTACAACGACCGCAAAATAAGAATAATTCAAATTTCATGTGTTTAAATAGATAATTATGGGCTTTTGAACCAAATTATACAACTTAATCTCAATTATAGAGCATTATACTCGGTTAAAATTCCAACGGATTCACTAAAAAGCCTAATTAGACATGCACGATTTAAACCGAATAAACCTGCAACAAAATGAGATTCAATCAAAAATATTGAGTTAAAAAAAGTTAATTATGGGCTTTTGAATATGATTAAACCCTTTTAATCTCAATTTCATAGCATTTTAGTTGGTTTAAATTCGAGTATTTTTACTATAAAACTCATTTAAATCTACAAAATAAGAATAAATCAAATTTCATGAGTTCAAATATCTAATTATGGGATTTTGAACCAAATTATACAACTTAATATCAGGTATAGAGCATTACACTAGGTTAAAATTCCAACAGGTTCACTAAGAAGCTCAATTAGACATGCACTCTTTAAACCCAACAACCGACCACAAAATAAGATCCAATCAAATTTAATGAGTATCAATAGTTAATTATGGGATTTTGAATATGATTAAAACAATTAATCTCAATTTTAGCACATTTTATTAAATTTAAATTCAAATGTGTTCACTATAAATGATGTGAACACATCTATACAAACACAACAATCTGATGCAGAGGTCTTACCATTAGGACCTATTACTCGTTCTAAGGCAAAGAAATTCAAGGAAGTTCTTTTCCTTGTGCTACAATTATAGATTCATTCAATCATGTTTATGCCTTAGAACATAGGCTTGACAAAATGTAGCATGTTGATATGTGATGTATTATACTATACTACTTATTAGATATGTTTAAGTATGTATATATGATGTTAAGTATGTTTTAAGGATTGGTTTGATAGTGTTTGTATTGTTTCTAATTTATAAGTTCATGTGTGTTAATGAATAAGTTTGCAAGTGTTTACACCATTTATTTATGTTTTCATTAAGTTTACAATACTTTGATGGATTTTTGTTATGTTTACATATAGGTACATAGGAGAACACCAGCTCAAGAGAGTGTACGCGGCTCAACTCCAGCTCAAGAGAGTGTACGCAGCTCAACACCAGATCAAGTGAGTCATATTCAACTCAGAAGAAGCTCAACAGAATGCATGCAGCTCACCTTATCTCGAGGCAGCTTTGAGTCTTAGCTCCTAGCTCAAGTTAGCTCCTAACACTCTCAGCTAGCTCGTTTCCGCTCAACTTAATTTCCATCTATCTCAACTCAAGCTGAAGTGACCTACGGCAGCTAAAACCTATCCTACACGAAAAGCCAAACAAGGCCCTTGATCTTGAAGACCAAACGACCAAGGGATAAGAATGGGTGGTTTTTTATTCAAAATTCAAACATTTAACACATGTTAAATGTGTTTTATGTGCCAAATCACTTTGCTGAAATTAAATGGCTCCTAGATTGGTTTATTGTAGTTATTTTCATTCAAATAATGACCACACATTCAAATTCCGGCCAACTCTTTTCTTCTCCTATATATTTCTTTATTTTGTAAACACAATGTTAGACATTTTGAGAAATAAAATTTACCTAAGAGTTTTTCTCTTATTTGGTTCTTTTTTAGAACTTTTCTGACTTTTAAACTTGTTTTGATTGTCAAACTTGATACTTCGGTTTCCTAGATTGCTATCTAGAGGGTCCAAGTCCTTCTACGTTAAACAGATTCAATTCGGGTTTGCTCAGTAGATTGTGCATGTTCTTTTGAGTTTAGTGTTATCATTTTGATTCTAGCAACATAATTCACCATTATCGAACGTTCGAGTTGCTTCCATGGATGTTTCTTGAAGCATTCATCTTCCTCGTTTTGAAAAACATTCAAAACGCCACTTCTCTCTTCTTTACCTCTCATTTTCGTTTTTCTTTCAATTCCTAACTTTATTATGAATATGACATTGATTCCTTGTTATTTTCTTGTTGTTCTTGTTGCAGGAATGTGCTTACAATATTCCTAGATCCTTAACATACGAAGAAAGTTTGTTTCGACAGGCTACCTCGTATCATATGGTAACCAAAGCTATGGTTTGGATTTGTTGTAATTTTATAAAATTTAGTAGAAAATAAAGAACAAAAAAAATATTTTGAAAATTCAAAAAAATGCAATGTTAAAGTTTGACCAAAAAGTCAAATTCAAAGTAAAAAAATCGAAATAAAAAAAATCAGATTCGAATTTGGAAAGAAATTGAAAAAAGAAAGTGTGTTTTTATTGTGAAATCATGATGAATGTACAAGTTCTTGTGCTATGCGATTCGAAGTGCTAGGAAATTAACCGAAATAAATTGTTCTTGTTTTTTCGATGATAGGAGCGTTGTAAAGTACTTCTTTGCAGTAAGAATTACTATTTCCAGCTTTTCATTTTCCTTTTTCGTCAATTTCCATCCCCTTTTATTTTGTTTCTTCTTTTCTTCGTTTTATCATCGTTTTTTTCTTTATTTGTGTTTTGTTTTAGTAACACATTTGTAATAGGTTTGAAAACATTGGATTAGTTTTTTAAAGAACTAAAATCAAAGAAATTGTGAGGGAAAAAGGCATTAAGTGTTGTGAGAACAGAAGGGGAGACAAAAATAGCCATTTAAGTATTCTCTCAAGTGAAACACGAGCACTGAGTGTTACATTTTTAGTGCACATTTCTTTGGAGTGAAACCCAGAGGTTCTATGTGTGTGTGTGTGTTGTGATGACTTTTACTTTTGTTTTACTTAACTCGTTATTTGTGCTTTTTGTGTTTTTCTTTGATTAAATTATGACGAAATCGGAAGATCGTAGTCACGATGGAGATCCACCACAAGATATGCAAATGTAGGCTTTTACTCGTACTTTACAATGTCTATTAGACAATGCATTAGAGCCTTTACAGTCTCGTTTGGACAAGATAGATGAGGGTGGTTCCCAATTTTTCCATAATGAGAATAATGATGAAAACGATATCGAACAATCACCAAGGATGAATCAACGACTAGGACGTGCAGTTGATGATAATATTTCTAATATAAAAGTTGTTATAACTTCTTTTCAGGGACGTTCAGATCCTGATGCTTATCTAACATGAGAAAGCAAGTTTGAACATGTTTTTGAGTGTTATAACTACTCGGAACAGAAGAAAGTGAGACTAGCGACTTTGGAGTTTGTTGACTATACATTGTTATGGTGGGATTAATTACTGGTTAGTCGAAGATGTACGGGAGAAGGACCAATGAGAACATGGTATGAAATGAAGCGTATCATGCGGAAACAATTTGTTCATTCTCATTATCATTGTGATTTATTTTAGAAATTACAAACTTTGAAACAGGGCAATAGGAGCTTCGAGGACTATTTCAAGGAGATGGAGATGTCTATGATGCGTGCGAACATAGTTGAGGATTGTGAGGCAACTATGGCTCGGTTTATGGCAGGTTTAAATTTTGAGATTGCTAACATTGTTGAGTTGTAGCATGATGCTGAGTTGGATGACATGGTGAATATGGCGATCAAAATTGAGCGACAATAACGTAGAAAAGTTTCTACTCAAGGTAATACTAATACATTTAAATCTTTTAAAAATCCATTGTATACCCCTAATCATGCCAGGAAACAAGCACCAGAAATGCCACTTCGGATTCAAGAACAAGGTGAATCCAACAAGCCAAAGCCTCTCGTTGCTACTAATGGGCATGGTAAAAAGAAAGTGGTGGCACAAGAACGATTGAGAGATACTCAGTGTTTTAAATGCCTTGGTCGAGGATATGTTTCTAGCTAGTGTTCTAATCGGAGGGTTATGCTAATGCGAGAAGATGGAGAAATCGAGTCAAATTCTGAAGAAGAACCACATGAGATCCCTAATAAAGATGATAAGGAGGACGACCTAGAAGTTGTTGAGACTGGTAAGGTAATGGAAATTATGGTTGTGAAACGTTTTTTGAGTGTGCAATAGGTTCAAGATGAGTAACAACGCGAGAATATCTTTCACACACGATGCAAATTCAAGATAAGGTATGTGTTGCAATTATTGATAGTGGTAGTTGTACTAATGTTGCTAGTTTAGTGATGGTTGATAGGTTAGGTCTAAAGACGACAAAACATCTGAATCCGTACAAATTGCAATGTTTGAATGAAGGTGGAGAACTTAAAGTGACTAGACAAGTTGTTGTACCGTTTTCGATCGAAAATTATAAGGACGAAGTCCTTTGTGATGTTGTGTCGATGGATGTTAATCACCTTCTTTTGTAAATCCCTTGGTAGTATGAAAAAAGGTCAATGCATGATGGTTTTACAAACCGATACTCTTTTATGCATGCAAATAAGAAGATTACTTTGACTCCTTTCACACCGACGTTTTATGGATGGTTTTTCCCGGATAGCAACACCTTTAACCAAGTTGTTGCAGAAAGATATTAAGTTTAAGTGGATCGAGAAGAGACAAAAAGCTTTTTAGAGGCTTAAGGAAGCTTTGACTCAAGCTCTGATCCTAGTTCAACCAAAATCGGGAAATGAGTTTATAGTTTACAGTGATGCGTCGTATTTTGGTCTCGGTTGTGTTCTGATGCAAGATGGTAGAGTGTTAGCTTATGCATCTCGTTAGTTGAAGGTGTATGAGAAAAACTATCCGACCCACGACATTAAGTTGGTTGCAGTTGTGTTTGCCCTAAAGATTTGGAGACACTATCTTTACGATGAGCGTTGTGTGGTGTATATTGATCATAAGAGTTTAAATTACTTGATGTCATAAAAAGAGCTTAATCTTAGGCAACGTTTATGGATTGAGTTGCTTATGGATTATGATATGACGATCGAATATCACCTAGGGAAAACTAATGTGGTGGTTGATGCTTTGAGCAGAAAAGTAGTTGTTGAGCTGCGAGCTATGTTCGCTAAGTTGAGTTTATCAGAGGATGGACGGGTTAATAGCTGAGTTATATGTTAAACCTTCTTTGGTTGAGTTGATTAAGGGGAAACAATTGTATGATGATTCTCTGGTACCTATTGTTCATGATATAGTTGAGAGTGTGCCGAAGGAGTATAGTTTCCGAGGAGACTTCCTCAGGTTTGTTGCAACCTTTGAAAGTTCTAGAGTGGAAGTGGGAAAGAGTTACCATGGACTTTGCGACATATTTACCTTTGACACCGTCCAAGAAGGATTCGATATGGGTGATCGTGGATAAGTTTACAAAGTCTACGCATTTTATTCCATAGCATACTAAGTATTCATTGGACAAGATGGCCGAACTTTATGTTTTTGGTATTGTGAGGCTGCATGGAGTGCTGAAATCTATAGTATCTGACAGAGATCCTAGGTTTACATCGAGGTTTTTTAAATATTTGCAGAAAGCCCTTGGTACTAGGTTGAGTTTTAGTACTTCCTATCATACATAGACAGATGGACAATATGAGCTTTCCTAAAGGTTTCACGTGGAAGAAAGTGATGCGGTTTGGGAAGAAAGGGAAGTTAAGTCCGAGGTTTATTGGACCATTTAAGGTGTTAGAGAGGATTGGAAAAGTTGCTTATCGTCTAAGGTTACCGTCTGAGCTTGAGAGGATTCATGATGTGTTTCATGTATCGATGCTTCGGAGGTACATATCGGATCCATCGAATGTTTTGCTGGTGGGAGAGGTTGAGCTTAATCCAGATCTTTCCTATGACGAGGAGTCGATAGGAATCTTAGCATCATATACTAAGGTTCTGCGTGGTAAGACCATCGAGTTAGTCAAAGTGCTTTGGTGACATCAATGTATCGAGGAAGCCACGTGGGAATAGAAGTCGGACATGGAAGAGCAGTTCCCTTATCTGTTTTCACTAGGTAATTTCGATTACGAAATTTCTTAAGTGGGAGAGTTGTAACGCCCCAAAAATAGGCCTAAAAAATAGAGAACCAATTTTATCAATTTAGCCTAGTTCGGGATTAAATACTTAAATTTTTTTTTTGATGAAATTAAATCTTGGGAAAATATCCTAAAATTCTTATTTGACATAAATTTGACTTTGGTAAAATCAATTTCGAAAATTGACCCTTGAAATCCTAAGATTTTGAAATCCTAATTGATCCAATTGTAATCCTAGTTGATCTAAGCCTTCCAAGGGCCTATTTAAATAACTCTTAATATATGTTTTTAATTAAATAGCCAGATAACCAAATTTTATTCCTAAAAACCTATTTTTACTACAAAACATAAACAATTTTTATTAATTTCATTTTCTCTCTTCCCAAGGCAAAGAACTATCAACTTTTTAAGGTAAAACCCAAAACTTTACAATTAAATTTGTTTGGTTTAATCCCTATAACTTTTTTTTCTTCTAAAAGTCTTGTTTCTTTTAAATAGTTTTCATCTCAAAAACCTTGGAAGTTTATTGGATCAAATTTAGAGGTTAGGAAACATTCAAACCTCTGAATTAAATAGTTCTTTAATGAAATTCCTAAGTTATTGGTTGAATAAATATTGTTTTTAAGTTTTGGTTCAAGAAAAATTATTTTCGGAATAAAAACTAGGATTTTCGTACGAGGGTTTTGAGTCACTTTTTTTGGATCCTAAATTCACAATTTTGTATGTGTTAGGATGTTTATAACATGTCTTTAAAGTCCTTAATCCCAGACTAAAGGTTTAGGAGAAGTTTGGTTGGTTTTAAAGGGTTTTGGGTTAAGGGTTTTAAGGGTTATTGTGTATTGATTCAAGTTAAGGGTTGTTTATGTGTGTTAGGAAACACTAAACCCTCTGGTTTTGATGCTTGAATCAGTTCAAGAAGTATAGGATCAAGTTTGAAAGTGATCGAGTGAAGTTTGGGTGACTTGTCGAGCAAGTATCGGTTATTGGTGAGTGGATTTGAGAGTGGACTGCTTCGGCAGTGTTTTACTTTGTTTTTCAAAGGTTTGGGGTGTAGGGAAGGTGTGATAAACCTCCCTATACTCTAAATTAAGTTTTACGTTGCTCTCGTAAAAGGGGTTTTCCCATATTATGCTTGTTTTACTATGCTTGGACATGCTCGTATCATATTTGTACATATGTAATTTTGCAAGTAAATGAATGCTCATGAAACTGATTTATATTGATTTTATATGCTACCACGGTTTGTTTTCGAAACATGAGAAAAAGAGATTTTATCGGTTTATGCAAGTAAAGCATGAGTAGTGGGATGTGAGTAAATTACCAACTGTTTTAGTAGGAAACTTGAGCTTTGTTTCTGTTTTATGTTGGATATTGAGATGATATTATAAGGATAAATTGATCGAACAATAGGATGTTTAGTGCACTCTTATATTTACAAAATTCGTTCACGTATATTAAATTCCTTAGCGATGCATTAGATCTTATGCTCAGGTTATGGTATATGTGTTGTATTGCATTTGAGCATAGCTTATCCAGGATGATAAGGTGAGAAACATGATTGGCGATATAGCCCCATACGAGGCATGTCTTGGTATCTATGAATTCATGCGAGCTTTTGTTTATCCTAACGATTAGAGGTAAGACTAATCATATCACTAATACCAACACGAGAAAATGCAAGTGATATGTTTTTACTGATTTTCTTTGTAAATAGAATTCGTAAGTGTTTGATTTGATTTCAAGCGTTATATAAGCCTTTCTATGTGAAGCATATAAGCCTTGAGTTTTGTTAATTAGTTCCACGAGTTAGCCATGAGAGATTATTTAAGAGCATGAACTGATTTTCCTATTACAAATGTTTTCAGTATACTATGGGTTGTATTGCAAGTATTTTAAAGTGTTTTATATTTCACTTACTAAGCTTCGGCTTAACCATCTCTTTTCCTTGCAATGCAGCTAAATAGTTGAGAAGGTCATCCAAAGAAACAAGGAAAACCATATTTGTGCCTTATTTCAAATTTAACTTGAGTATATGTTATTAAGTTTGTGCCTTAGGTAGTTGAGAGCAATGGAGTTAAGGAACCTATAGTATCTATGACGTGTTATTGAACAATGGAATCTTGAGATAATTGGATATGTTGTTGAGCTCATGTGTTTCTGAGTTTAGTTTATGAACTTGCATATTTGATGCTTGTGAGGTTAATAAAGTATTTGGTTTTCGAATTCATGACTTATCAATGACTAAGTAGGGTGAATTTGATATTGTTCAATGCTCTTACAAGTTTTGTGAAACTTAAGCTATCTAGGATGGTTTGCATCTAGTGGATGTGTTGAAATATATGATTATTCCACATAGGTGAAAATATGTATCTAGAGCATGCTTGAATACGTTTAAGGTAAAAAATATGGTAATCTCACACTTTCTGGGTAGAGGGTTTTGATACCCCTTCATAGGGTATCGATGCGCATGCATAAATCGTGAAGGAAATATGGAAAATTTGGGTTAAGTATCGAAACCACATGAACTGGTATCGAAACAAAAGTATGAGAACAAGCAGACGTATCAATAAGCTTGACCATGGAATTGATACCGGTTTTTATAATAGAAAATGGTATCGATTAATGTTCTCGATCGTATCGAAACGTGGGCTTGTCATGCAGGGCATCGAGCGAGATATCGAAGAAGTATCCAAACACTTAAGCATTTCTCGAATAATTTTTTTAAAAATTAGTCTTGTTATCGAAACAGGGCCAAGGGGTATCGATACCCATGTCCGTTAAGTTAGTTAAGGGCTGAAATATAATTTGAAACTTCGCGTTTTAGTCACTAAACTTTGGGTATGCAATTAAATGACTTATAGACCTCGTTTTAAACTGAAATTTGAGAATTAAGCATGAAAAGAACTTAATTAAGGATTAGTAACTTAAATTTTATGATTAGTCCTTAAATTTCTGGAAAATTAAAATTAGGTCCCTATATCTCGTTTAGTTAAATTAGAACTCGTTTCTTATCGGTTTCTAATGCAATTAAACTCATTCCATGCTTGAACACGTAGAATCTAATTAAAGAATCTAGATAAGATAAAAAAAAATTAAGGTCGTTTATCGGGACGAGTCTCTAGATTTGCCTCGGTATTCCTCGTATAACTCATTCGAGTTGGGTGGTGTCTAGACCAGGTCGAGGGGGTTACATACAAATATTAGGAAGCAAGGATCCGTACGTGCCAATAATTTTATATTTTTCTTAGCTCAAGTATGTTTTTGAATTATGAACCATAGGTAGTTGAGAGCAATAGGATAGTAGTGGAACGTATAACATTGTGAAATAGCTTGGTGACGAGTGCCTAAAAGTCCTATTCTTTATACCAATTTCTCACTCGATTATTGCTAATAAAGGATAGATTTAATGGCAATATTGGATAATTCTGCTTATTTCCATATTTTAGCATCCCAATACTTAATTCATAAATTTATCTATTATTTGGCATAAAACAAGTGCAGTTAATGGTTTTCTCTCTTAGACAGGAAACTACCACACAGTTAATGCCAGATAGCATGATGGATGCTGAAAACCAAAACTGAAATGCAGATTAGTACCCGCCTCGGCAGCACTTGAAGGTAGCGGCAACACCGAAAAAGCAATTGTTGATATGATAGGCGATCTGAAGAGAAAAATAATATGAACGTTTTAAGACAAGTAGCATAGAAATCGGAGCTGGGAAACGCATGGAAAGTCAAGGTCAAAGCCACGCGGGAAAAGAATCCTTATAGGAATAAACTAGGAAATAAAATAAATATATTTTATTTATGTACTTAACTTATGTTTTACTCCAAGTTGAATTCCTACTTTGGAAAGGTTTGCCCTAGGCCAAGCCTATATAAACCATAGCCTATGTAGAGAGGAAGATATCTCGAAATCAAGTGTTCATAGAAAACCCTAAACTCCTCCATCGCCCCCTTGGGGTTTAGGTTAGTTTGTGGAGTAGTTGTGGGAGAAAGTTTGTAATTTGTTTAGTTCTTATTAATGCAATTTCAGAATTCATAGTTTATTCTCTCTTGGCATTCATTGTTCTTACATTCAAGCTCGGGAGAGAAGATTGTGAGAGATTTATTTGTCTAATATCGGGAGAGTTAGGCTCACGAAACGAGAGAATACGGTCTTTGCTCAATGGCATTGACTAATCCGGTTGAGAGATCAACCGCTCAGGATTTCAGCGACTAACAAGAAGCATGTGTTTGGTTGTTGTTCACCCTTGATTCATGCTGGGAGGTATCATCAAGACGTGGGTTTCAACAGTTCTTTTCGCTTAGGGATAAGTAAGAAGACATACAAGGATGCTCTGTCGAACTATGAGTTGTTGAATTGTCGACAAGGCATAACCCCGCCGAGGCAGTTGCTGCGACCCTTGGTGCGACCCGACAAGGCAGCAATTTAACCCTATTGCATTATAAGAACGAGATAATTACATTCTGATTCCACACTACGAAGCACTCTAACCTACCCCACTTTTCCATCCTTGATTTCTTGATCATTTATCTTTATCTCTTTAATTAGTTTCCTTAGTTATAATCCAACTCAATTATCTGTGTCTTTATTTTTCCTTTGTCCAGGAATAATAAATTGCGTAAGTAAAGCCAATCCTTGTGGGTTCAACATCTTAAATACTACAATCTGACAAAGGTGGAAGGACGAATGCTTCATCATAAAAGCAGGACTTCCTAGCCTCCACCAAATTTGGCGCCGTTGTCGGGGATTGGTGATTCCAACTTTCCTTTTTATTTTTCTTGCACTACTATCTTAGGAATTTAGTTTAATTATTTTTGAGTTATTTGTTTTAGGAAATAATTTTAATTATGTTTGAGTTATTTTTTTAGGATGGATTTTCAAGAAGGAGAAGCCATGAAGCATATAAAACGACCCTGAAATCGAGCTTGTCGTCCCGCCCAAGAAGGTTGCCTCGGCGGCAATTTTCCATGACAGAAGGTTGCCTCGGCGGAAAAATGTGAAGGAGGGCTGGCCACCCAAGAATATATGATGAAGGGTTTGCGTCTCTAAAACTTAATCTCCCCCGTTTTACTTCATACTTCTTCATTATTGTTTTCCAGTATAGTTTTTAGTTTCTTTGTCAACAATCTCCACACAAACTGATGACCCTCAGGATATAGAAGAGGCCAAGACGCGACATATAAATATTAGTTTATCTTTTCCTTGTCTCTTAATTTTTATCTTGTCTTTTATTGTTGCCTTATGCTCAGATACATGCATTGAGGACAATGCATCCCTCGAGTTTGGGGGAGTATTGATCCTATTTTCTGCCTTATAAAAATATATGTCATGTATGGAAATTATTCGGATTATCCTACCACTGCTTTAAATTTTGTCTTTACAACAATTATAGTTTTATGCAAAAAAAAATTTAAGTCTGTTGAATTTTATTGAGACTGCCTCGACAGCAATATATTCTTCAGCCGCCGCAGCAGTATGCACCATTCACCAGACTTGAAATCAGAAAGGTTTCTTAGGATTAGTACTTAGGATTGGACTATGAGCCTGAAAAATCCATAAACACTGCTAGTCTTAGTTGATTTTAAAAGTTCTTTTCTTTGAAAAACAATAAGGACTTAGGCTTAGATTTTAACTAGAGGTGCCTATCACCCGCTCTAGTTTAGTCCATAGAGGTGTCTATCACTGGCTCTAGGACTTAGTCTTTTTCCCACTTACTAGAGGTGCCCGAAATTGGCTCTAGTAAGAGTAGTTAACACTTGAGGTGCCCGAAAATTGGCTCAAGCAGTATAAGTTTATAGCAATATATATTTATATACCAAACAGGGAAAAGGAAAGAAAAATAATTGAAGAAAAATCTTAGTCGGAAGTCTTGAGCTAGAAAAAGGATTAGAACTTAGATAATAAACTTTGACATAGCTACGCACACACTCACCAAGACTCATAGTCCAGTTCCGAGGAATTCTTAGAACCTAGAAGAGGCCGAGTCAAGAAAGGAATTCTGCCGCGGCAGGCAGGACGGTATATTACCTTAAAATTCCTTACTTAAAAATCTATCTTTTGCATTGCTTGAGGACAAGCAATAGTTCGAGTTTGGGGCTGTGACGAGTGCCTAAAATTCCTATTCTTTATACCAATTTCCCACTCGATTATTGCTAATAAAGGATAGATTTAATGGCAATATTGGATAATTTTGCTTATTTCCATATTTCAACATCCCAATACTTAATTCATGAATTTATCTATTATTTCGCATAAAACAAGTGCAGTTAATGGTTTTCTCCCTTAGATAGGAAACTACCACACAGTTAATGCCAGATAGCATGATGGATGCTGGAAACCAAAACTAGAATGCAGATTAGTACCCGCCTCGACAGCACTTGAAGGTCGCGGCAACACCAGAAAAGCAATTGTTGATATGATAGGCGATCTGAAGAGAAAAATAATGCGAACGTTTTAAGACAAGTAGCATAGAAATCGGAGTTGGGAAACGCATGGAAAGTCAAGGTCAAAGTCATGCGGGAAAAGAATCCTTATAGGAATAAACTAGGAAATAATATAAATATCTTTTATTTATTGATAAGTGCTCAAAAGATCATTATTTTATACACCTTTCATGGGCAATAAGCACTTATCTCACACTTACATGGAATGATGCATGCGCTTAATATGCAATATTCAGATATTCTATCATTATAACTCATCAAGCTAATATTTACAGAAAAATGCAGAATTTACGATATCTTCTGTACATGCAGGAACAAGTACTGCCGAGGCAGGGTTGAGGCCGAGGCAGAAGCTGGGCCGCGGCAGCATTTGAAGCTCCAGCATCAATACTGTAAGCGATTGAAAGATAAAAATACACTGAACGATTCTGGACATGCAGCACATGGATCGAAGCTGGCTAGCACGAGGAAAGCCCAAGTCGAAGTCCATAAAGGAAAAGCCGCCTAGTTGAAATAAAATTGGAAATATATGATTTATGAGAATAATTGTAATCCTACTCCAAGTAGTATTCCTATTTAGGAAAGGTTTGCCCTAGACTATATATACCATAGTCTTCCAATGTATTAGTAGAGCCGATTTAGAGAGAGTTAAACCCTAAGAATTATTGTGTTCTTTCCTCCATTATGTTCTAAGCTTTCTTAGGGTTAAGTGAAGGTTGTCGAGTACTTTTGAGAGGAGATTGTACTTTGTTTTTCGTTTCAATGCAATAAAACACTAAGATTTGCTTACTCTGCCATTCTTTGTTCTTGCATCCAAGCCCGGGAGGGAAGTTTGTGAGTGATCCATTTATCTAGACTCGGGAGAGTTAGATTCACGAAAGGAGTAAGTACGGTATTTGAAAAATACTAACTCGGCCTAGGGATAGGTTGGAGTTTCAGTGGCTAAAAGAAGTGTGAGATTGGTTGATAGTTATAATTGATTCACGCCGGGAGGTATCGTCAAGGACTGATTATCAACAGTGTTTCGACTTAGGGATAAGCGGAGCCATCCAAGGACACTTTGCCGAATCTTAGTGAGGTCTACCCAAGAGCAAGGGATTGCCCGGCAGACACGCATTGTTGCTGCCGAGGTAATAATCTGCAATACTGCCAAGGCAGAGTCATGCGATAGCATTGGACAGAAACAAGTCAATCGATTCCACAGTACAACGCAATTGGATCCTGCCCACTCTTCTCATTCGTTCTCACTATCTTTATTTAGTTTTTATTTAATTAGTTTACTTAAACAACCTTCCTAATTGTGTTTTTACTTTACTTTTACAGGACAAGAATATTAAAGAGGACATATTAAGTATACCAATCCCTATGGAGACGATACAGGATAAATACTTATCACTTTATTACTTGCGCTATTTTTACACGCAACAAGTTTTTGGCGCCGTTGCCGGAGATTGGCAACTAAATTTTGTTTTCTTTATTTTCTTGCTTTAGTTATTTTATTTTTATTTTACTTTGGTTTGTTTTTGGTGTATGACCAGGGCCAACCCATCCAATCCATTGTACGAGATTGACCCTGAAATTGAACGTACACGGAATCGGTTGAGGAGACAAATTCAACAAGCAATGGCAGGAAATTAAGTAGATCAAAACATACCTGTTGGCCAAGGAGGACTTCAGCAGCCACCTATGCCGCAGCAACCACTGCCGCAGCCACTACTGCCTCGGCAGCTCACTGTTAGAGATTTCCTGGTGGAAGATCTGAATGGATTAAACCCTGGAGTCGTTGCACCGGAAATAGAAGCAACCCACTTTGAACTCAAACCTGTCATGTTCAATATGCTGAATACTATTGGACAATTCAGTGGATCTGCAACTGAAGATGTCAAGCAGCATCTCAAATCTTTCATGAAAGTTTGTAACTCATTCAAAATTCAAGGAGTCCTTGAAGATGTTTTGAGATTAAAATTGTTTCCATATTCACTGAGGGATAGGGCCAAGACCTGGTTAAATAGCATTCTAGCAGGATCAATAGGATCTTGGAGTGAACTCTGCCGAGATTTCATTACGCGCTTTAACCCTACTAATTTATATGATCGTATCCGTAATGAAATTACTTCTTTTCGACAGGCAGATGATGAACCAATGTACGAGGCACGGGAGCGCTATAGGGAGTTATTGCACAGATGCCCATTACATGGATTTCCCTTGTGGACGCAAGTGACAATGTTCTACAATGCCACTAATGCCCCCACAAGGATTATGCTAGATGCTTCTTCCAATGGGACACTCCTCGACAAAGCTCCTTAGGAAGCTATAGAGATTCTGAACAAGCTCGCAAAGAATGATTTTCAGTTCCCTACATCAAGGCGAGGAAGAGTGAGACGCCAAGCCACAGTGAATGAACTCGAAATATCCAATTAGTGGTAGCACAATTGGCATCTCTAACCAAGATGGTTCGGAACATGCAATTAAAACAAAATACTCATGAGTTTAAAACAATCAATTCTTCTGAGTATGTGTAATATGAAGAAACTGGTTTTTATGTGGGAAATTACAACCGGAATAATAATATGATGTCTAACACATATAATCCGGCATGGAAAAGGCACCCAAATTTTTCATGGAGAAATCCTAATAATGCCTTGAATCCCACTAATCAGACCTCAAGTTATCAGCAGCCGATGCCGCAGCAAAATATACAGCAGATGCCGCAGTAGCAGATGCCGCAGCAGCAGTCCGAAAGTTCGTTGGAGAACACTCTCAAGGCCTTTATGATGAAAACAGAATCATACATGGCAGAGAATAGTAATTTCATCAAAAGGACGGATGCTTTCATGAACAGGACTGAAATGAGGCTATTAAAACTCTAGAAACTCAAGTTGGTCAGTTCGCTCAAAGACAAAACACTAGACCACAAGGAGGATTACCTAGAAATACTGAAGTTGCTAAGGGAATGGGCCATGAGCAATGTAAAGTGATCACAACCAAAAGTGGCCTACATTTAAAAGAAAAACTAAGCAGTCCAGCAAACAAAGTCCCAAAGGCAATACAAGAGGAATCAAATAAGGAGGACCAGGATGTTGAACCAGAAAGTCAGGCCTCAGAAATCCTAGCAGAAAAGTCTGTCGAGGCAGACAAACCGGAAGCACCTCAACCAGCTACCGAGATAGTAAAAGACCCAGTGGTGCCAGGTATTAAATTCAAAACTCATGAAACCCTGGAGGAGATGAGACCACCACCACCTTTCCGACAAAGGTTGAAAAAGCAAAAACAGGATCTCCAGTTTAAAAAATTTTTAGACATCCTAAAACAAGTCCACATCAACTTGCCATTCGTTGAGGCAATTGAACAGATGCCTAATTACGCTAAGTTCTTGAAAGACATGATATCTAAAAGAAAAAGGCTTGGTGAGTTTGAAACAGTGGCAGCAACTGAGGGATGCATGGCAATGCTGCACAATCGCATGCCTCCAAAATTAAAGGATCTTGTGTGCTTTACCATACCTTGTGCGATAGGTAACCATTATGAAGGAAAGGCCCTATGCGATTTGGGAGCAAGCATCAACCTAATACCGAAATCAGTCTTCCAAAAGCTTGGAATAGGGAGAGCAAAACCCACAACTGTGGTACTTCAACTAGCGGATAGATCATTTGTGCACCCGGAAGGAAAAATAGATGACATATTGGTAAGGGTAGACAAAATTTTTTTTCCCGCTGACTTCCTTATCCTTGATTGTGAAGCAGATGATAATGCGCCAATCATATTGGGGAGGCTTTTCTTAGCAACTGGACGCACTTTAATTGATGTGGAAAATGGAGAGTTGACAATGAGGGTTAATAACCAACAAGTCAAACTCAATGAATTCCACAATTTAAAAAAAATATGATGATCCATAAGAGTGCAAAGCCATCCACACAACAGACACCAAAATATCCTGCCTTGGCAGCGTGCTCGACAGACTATTTGGCAAAAAGATCAATCTCAAAATGGAAGCAAAACATAAGGATGGACATGAAGCAAAAAGGAGCAGCCAACATCTGAATTACAATTCTGGCCAGCAAGAGATAAACACCTTAGGAGATGAATTTGCATGCACTCCCCCAGTGACTTAATCTCTTCCCTTTTCTTTTTATACTATTATATTAGGAATAGTTTTAATTTAGTTTTTATTTTAGGTTATTTTATATTTTCTTGTAAATTATATTTTGTTTAGGACAATAAGAAGAAGGAGACGAAGTACACCACCCACACGAGTTCAACCGCCCCGGCAAGCAAAACTACAACAATCACCAGCGCAAGGATCAAGGATGAAAGAGTCAGCAGGAAGGCCTAGAAAAAAAATTGTTACCAGCAGCTCTTCGGAGTCCATTTAAATACTAAGCTTTTCCTACCTTTAATTCTTTAATTCTTCACTTTTGCTGTTAATTTCTTTACCTGCTGTGTGATTAGAGCATTGAGGACAATGCTCGGTTTGAGTTTGCGGGTGTAAGTGCACTACCGAGGCAGCCCACTGTCGCGGTCATACCATCAAAGGGAGTAAAATTTTTGCCTTATTTAAATTTTTTTAGTGCATCTATCTGCTTCCTAATTGATTTACTGCCTTTACTTTTGCATTGTCTTCCATCATTATTGCCTTAGTTTATTCTTTTAAGGCTATAGAAATCTTTCTCCTTACCATGGCTAGGTTCTGTTTTAAAGGATTAACCTTAGAATACTTAAGGTAGAAAACCTAGAAGCTTGCTATAAGGTTAAGGTTATAAACACTTTTGGGACTTGTTTGATTTAGGAATTCTTTTAATGAACTTAGGTGATAAAGACTTAGACTTTTGGGAAAGTGACTAGAGGTGCCTATCACCGGCTCTAGGAAGCACTCTTCTTCATGCTAGAGGTGCCCGAAATTGGCTCTAGTATGCTAAAGAAAGAAAAGAAGGAAATAGAAAACACATACCTTGAGGTGCCCGAAATTGGCTCAAGCTATTGATGTTTTAAGAAGAGAACACTAGTTCCAAATCTATTTGTCTTGAACTTAGAGTTTATCTAAGAAAGCCTTTAATCAACCTTGTCCACAAAAACGCACACACTCACAAAATCTTATAGCTTGTTTCCGGGTAAAGTCCTTTAGTAAACAAAAGGCTAAGACTAAGGAATAGGCATAGTTATGGTGGGGAGAATAGATGGAAAAGTAAGACCAAGAGAGAATAAGGTTTGGCAAATTGATGGCTTGCATTGCTTGAGGACAAGCAATAGTTTGAGTTTGGGGGTATGATAAGTGCTCAAAAGATCATTATTTTATACACCTTTCATGGGCAATAAGCACTTATCTCACACTTACTTGGACTGATGCATGCGCTTAATATGCAATATTCGGATATTATGCCATTATAACTCATAAAGCTAATATTTACAGAAAAATGCAGAATTTACGATATCTTCTGTACATGCAAGAACAAGTACTACCGAGGCAGGGTTGAGGCCAAGGCAGAAGCTGGGCCGCGGCAGCAAATGAAGCTCCAGCATCAATACTGTAGGCGATTGGAAGATAAAAATACACTGGACGATTTTGGACATGCAGCACATGGATCGAAGCTGGCTAGCACGAGGAAAGCCCAAGTCGAAGTCCACAAAGGAAAAGCCGCCTAGTTGAAATAAACTTGGAAATATTTGATTTATGGGAATAATTGTAATCCTACTCCAAGTAGTATTCCTACTTAGGAAAGGTTTGCCCTAGACCTAGACTATATATACCATAGTCGTCCAATGTATTAGTAGAGCCGATTTAGAGAGAGTTAAACCCTAAGAATTATTGTGTTCTTTCCTCCACTATGTTCTAAGCTTTCTTAGGGTTAGGTGAAGGTTGTCGAGCACTTATGAGAGGAGATTGTACTTTGTTTTTCGTTTCAATACAATAAAACACTAAGATTTGCTTACTCTTTGCCATTCTTTGTTCTTGCATCCAAGCCCGGGAGGGAAGTTTGTGAGTGATCCATTTATCTAGACTCGGGAGAGTTAGATTCACGAAAGGAGTAAGTACGGTATTTGAAAAATACTAACTCGGCCTAGGGATAAGTTGGAGTTTCAGCGGCTAAAAGAAGTGTGAGATTGGTTGATAGTTATAATTGATTCACGTCGAGAGGTATCATCAAGGACTGATTATCAACAGTGTTTCGACTTAGGGATAAGCGGAGCCATCCAAGGACACTTTGTCGAATCTTAGTGAGGTCTACCCAAGAGCAAGGGATTGTCGCGGTAGACACGCATTGTCGTTGTCGAGGTAGTAATCTGCAGTACTGCCGAGGCAGAGTCATGCGATAGCATTGGACAGAAACAAGTCGATCGATTCCATAGTACAACGAAATTGGATCCTGCCCACTCTTCTCACTCGTTCTCACCATCTTTATTTAGTTTTTATTTAATTAGTTTACTTAAACAACCTTCCTACTTGTGTTTTTACTTTACTTTTACAAGACAAAAATATTAAAGAGGACATATTAAGTATACCAATCCCTGTGGAGACGATACACGATAAATACTTATCACTTTATTACTTGCGACGTGTACACTGCACAGTTTGCGCTATTTCTACACGCAACATTTATGTACTTAACTTGTGTTTTACTCCAAGTTGAATCCCTACTTTGGAAAGGTTTGCCCTAGGCCAAGCCTATATAAACCATAGCCTATGTAGAGAGGAAGATATCTCGAAATCAAGTGTTCATAGAAAACCCTAAACTCCTCCATCGCCCCCTTGGGGTTTAGGTTAGTTTGTGGAGTAGTTGTGGGAGAAAGTTTGTAATTTGTTTAGTTCTTATTAATGCAATTTCAGAATTAATAGTTTATTCTCTCTTGGCATTCACTTTTCTTGCATTCAAGCTCAGGAGAGAAGTTTGTGAGAGATTTATTTGTCTAATATCGGGAGAGTTAGGCTCACGAAACGAGAGAATACGGTCTTTGCTCAAGGGCATTGACTAATCCGGTTGAGAAATTAACCGCCCAGGATTTCAGCGACTAACAAGACGCATGTGTTTGGTTGTTGTTCACCCTTGATTCACGCCGGGAGGTATCATCGAGACGTGGGTTTCAACAGTTCTCTTCCCTTAGGGATAAGGAAGAAGACATACAAAGATGCTCTGTCGAACTATGAGTTGTTGAATTGTAGACAAGGCATAACCCCGCCGAGGCAGCTGCTGCGACCCTTGGTGTGACCCGTCGAGGCGGCAATTTAACCCTATTGCATTATAAGAACGAGATAATTACATTCTGATTCCACACTACGAAGCACTCTAACCTACCCCACTTTTCCATCCTTGATTTCTTGATCATTTATCTTTATCACTTTAATTAGTTTCCTTAGTTATAATCCAACTCAATTATCTGTGTCTTTACTTTTCCATTATGCAGGAATAATAAATTGCGTAAGTAAAGTCAATCACTGTGGGTTCGACATCTTAAATACTAAAATCTGACAAAGGTGGAAGGACGAATGCTTCATCATAAAAGCATGACTTCCTAGCCTCCATCACTTGGATTTGCTTTTGGTATGTTATGATATATTTAAAGTTAATTTGAGACTCAAATCTTATTTAAACCAAGCATTGTTATGTTATGTTCTTGATGTTGAGGTATGCATATGCAAGTTTGTTTTATGATTATGGAACTAGGATGATTTGCATCTAGAAATATGCTATGATATGCATTTTATGTCCCTTAGGTGAAAATATGAATATGAAATGTGTATAAATACATTTAATGCATGAAATCTGGAAACCTGCAGCTTTATGGGTAGGTGGTATCAAAACGGTACCTTAAGGTTTCGATACCCAAGCAAGAACACGAGGGGAAATTTGAAAAATAAGTTTGGGTATCATAACGGTAAGTGATCGTTTCGATACAGATATATGAACACAAGCTGGTGTATCGATACGATTGACCATGGTTCCCATACCGGATTTTACATTAGCGAATGGTATCGATACGTGGTCTCGCCTGTATCGAAACGCGGGCTTGCTACGCAGGGTATCGATCGAGTAATGGCCTTAGTATTGATACGCGAGGCTAGCGTTTCAATACCACTCTTTAAAATGGAAAATGTTATCAAAATATGACCTTAGGGTATCGATACCAGTGGTCGTTAAAGTTGTTATAGGATGGAAAATAGTTAAGATTCTTTACGTTTTAGTCCCTAAATTTTGAGCATGCAATTAAGTAAGTTGTAAACCTCGTTTTAAGCTGAAAATTGAGATGTAGGCTTGTAATGAATTTAATTAAGAGTTGGTAACATCAATTTTAAATTTTAACACTGGTTGTCTGAAAAATTACAATTAGGTCCCTAAAACTTGTTCGGTTAGATTATGACTCGTTTCTTATCGGATTCTGCTACAATTGAATTCAGTCCTTGAATGAATATGTAGGATCTAATTTAAACATCTAGGTAAGATAAAAAGAAAAATTTTAGGATCGTTTATCAGGCCTAATCGAAGGCATTAGAAAGAAAATGGTATCAATACCTTTTTCTACCAAATGTTTCATAAAATTAATAAATACGTGCATGGATACTAAATTATGGAATTTTTGCAGAAATGTCTAGTTTTGCCACTTAATTATATGAAATACAGGTAATAATTGAAGTAACAAGGGTATATATTGTAGGACTATTGTGCACTTATCATCCATAACAATCGAAAGGAGTCTTCTTCAATGAGGTTGCCTCTAATCAAAAAGCAAGATGGCCTGTGACAAGAGAGTTTCATAAAAGTTTTGAACCAACCAAACAACATGAAAGGAATACTCGCAAACAAGGAGTTTTGATCTAGGAGATTGGATTTGAAAGCAAATACAAGGAAAGAAGTTCCCTGCTGAAAGGGAGTTAAAATTGTCCCCTTTTTTACCAAGCATAGATTTGAGGACAAATTGCCTTGAAAAAGAGGGGATGATACATGCAAATCTAGTTGGAGTACCGCAATCAAATCCGATCACTAAAGGGTAGAGTTATGATGGAGTACCGCAAGCCATCATGTTATGTTCGTTATAAAACAAACCAACATGTGTCGAAAATCCTTATGATTAGGAGTATCGCAAGCCTAATCGGATTCACAATGCCAATATATTTAATATGTATTTTTAATTGCAAGTGTCATGATTTTACCTTGCATTTGCATATGGTTTTTATGCATAGAATAACTTGATATTGTGCGAGGTTGTGCACATGAGATTGGTCTGGTGTCTTGTTATGTTTTTAAGTATGTAAGACTTGAGACCAGTACATGAGATAAAATTTCTAGGTTTGAAGCTCGAAGAACACCTCTCTCTCTACCAAAATCTTACCAAAACATCTTTAAAATATAGTATAATTTGTCTAATGTATAACTAACGGATTACAACCAATTTCAATGAGTTATAATTACAATTTCAGAATTCAACATTATCATCTCCTAGCTACCATCAAAACTCAAACATACACAAACATGTTTCAAACATTATTATCATGAGCTCCATAAACACATAGGAGTTTGAAGTGTACTTACCTTAGCTAGAGCAATAAAATACAACCCTCAGACCCCAACTCAAGACTTTTTCTTGCCTTACTCTTTGAAGGGCTCTCTCACTTTTTTTACTACAAGAAGGATGTCAAATTGTGTTACAAGATTGTTGAGAAAAGTAGGGAGCTAACAAGATTAATCTAAACCAAGAAATCATCCCTCAAACCTCATTTCTGAACTCATCTCCAAAACTACAATAAATCCCTATCTTCTCCAATTTTGATGATTGTTACCTCCTTAAATAGATCCTTGAATGCTGTTGAAAACTCCCTCAACTAACCAAACATGAATCCTAATTCTAAGCTTCAAAATGCCAGCTTTGGTGATGAGTTTTTGAAAAATTGGAGGATTTGAGGTGAAGAGAAAAAGAATACGGGGATGATGATATCACCCTCTACCCAAAATAAAAAAAAATACTCCCTCTTTTTTCCTCATCATTCCTATTTAGGCTTTTACCAAAGGTTCCACCAAGACATAAACCTAAGGCCTAAACTACAACTCAAGACTCAAGCCCACAAGGGTTCGTAAGCCCTAACTTGAGGCTCATAACTTAGTTTAACCTGATTCTCGTACTCTCAAAGCTTGGGTCGTTACAATTTCAATACCCCTTCATCATCTTCCTATCCATCCACAACACCAAAACTCAAGTCCAAGATCAACGAAAGCTTACTAAGATCTCAAGCAACCCTAAATGGGCTTAACTTTTCGGTCCAACACTCAAGCTCATAACTTGGGCATTCCAAAATCTAAGTTGTTACATTTAAACATCATACATGTACGCATATTAAATATCCTTTAGTCATTATACATTCATATCACTAATAATTATAGGAAGTTTTTTCACTAGAATGATCGAGACTTATAAATTTTATTTTTAACCGTAGTTAGAAAATATTGTATGTTATCTTCATCAATATACACATTTTTAAAATTTTGAGTATTAAAATCAAAAAGTTATTGAACATGCAAATCTTTATTTATAAAATTACTTAATTATAATCTAATTATAAGAGCATAACTTCTTAACATAATTTATTCATTCCTTTTGGTATAAACTCAAAGGACAAATCTAGCTTTATTCCTCGGTATATTACAATTTGTTTCTTAAAACTCAAAAATATGATACATTTATATCATGTAAAAATCAATTAGTTTTACATTATTTTATAATTATTGGATGAGTGAAATACATGAATATGAGTAAATATTCATATTTTTTTGTTTGGCATAAAGCAAAAAAACTCTAATATTTGACTGAATAATCAGTTTAGCTCATATTTTATTTATTTGAAGCAATTTAACCTTTAATATTTTATTTTGGGTCAAAATAACTCATTTACGAATGAAAATTGTTAGTCGACTAACGATAAACGACTTGAAAAGACTTACCAAAATAATATGTTAATAAAAAATAATTTTATATAAAAATTTAGCAAATATGATATTCTTCTAAGTTCACACTTTTGTCCGCATGACATTGTCATATCAATATGCATTGTCATCTTAATTTATCACATCATTTCAAGTTATTTAAGATTTATTGATTAATAATTTTTATCTATGAATAGATTATTTTAATTCAAAATAAAATATTAATAACTAAAATACTTTTGGAAAAAAAAGTCAAAATGATTTTCTGTTTTCGACATCATGCTTAACATGTTTTCAAGCTACTACAATCTACATCCATGACGAGAATTAAATTTTCGATTACGGTAAGAGACCTTTACCGCTCAAATTTTAAAACCTATACATTCTAATAATATAATTTGTTTATGACTCGAAACCGAAATAAAATAGGTGTATGACTAAATAAGTAATTTAACAAATATTTTTTTACACAAAAGGGAGATTTGAAAACTACACGTTCAAAAGAAATATATATGACAAAAGAAATGAAAACTACTCCAATTAATGGGAAGAATAGGCAATGATTACAAGAAGCTTTTATCATCATTTGATAGTAAGTTGATAACCAGTACGTGCAATAAGGGTTTTCGACATGTATAATAGGAACGACCGTACAAGGTCTCCTAAAAAAGAGATCCAAAATTTTATTAAACTACATTCATTAGATGATATTAATCTCAAAATTCATTAAAAAATTTTAAAAATATTATTAAGAAAGATAAGTTATAATTGCTATAATGTTATAATTATTTTTTAAATATAACAATTGATTCTAAAATCTTATTAATTATTCTTATTACAATTGTTTCTATAGAACTAATAAAGTTTTAGACATGTACAATAGAAAAAATCGTACAAGACCCCATTAAAAACATTTGCTTCTAAGGGTTATAATTTTATAACTAACAGAGGTTATGAAAAATTATGATCATATTTTAATAAATTGTACAATCTTTGAACCGCCCTGAGTACGTGCATCAAAACAAGATCCGCAGATTTCTATGCCATTTGCTGTCATCAAATTGCAAATAACCTCAAGAAAAGTAAACAGAAAGATCACTGCCATAAATACTAAAAAAAAAAAGTCTTCCAGTTGGTACAAGCTGCAACTAGAAACTGATAAAATATTAAATTTTGATGTTAAAGTAATCTGGGTCAAAATGATGTAAGCGCACATATCCATCCTCGCCACCGCTTGAGAAACTACAAGTTAAAAAGACACGATAAAGTTATGTAGGCAAATACAGAAAAGAAACTCTCTAGGTAACCATGGTGGCAGAAACAGAGGTAAGTACGATACATTGGACAATGTATAAGCAAAGAAGCTATAAAAGTATTTTTTTGCTTTGTACCTCTTCCCATCCGGGTTAAATGCCAAAGCATTTATAGGCCCAAAATGCCCTTTCACACCTCCAATTTCTTCTTGAAGTATCTACATCGCAACCAAACATTATGAGAAAATGGGAAATTGCAAAATAACTCTTCACCTTCCACAGACACCTTTAAACAAAATTATTACCTTATCATAGAATTTAGCTTCAAACTTCCCGGCACGATGATCTGTAGTAGTGACAGCTGATGCATCCTGGCCACCACCAAGCACCACCTAGAAAAACACAAAGCAATCAGAAGACAGGTTAAAATAATTTGTACCCTATATAAAGGAACTAGAAATATGGCTGAATGTTGAATTTTGATTATGATATCAGTTCTAGCTCTCAAAATTGCCAAATAAACCTAGTACCATGCAAATATATTACATGCATTCATTGATGTATAATAAAAGACGGTCAACAATAGCATTTGACCATCTAAACAATCAATATTGCAAGGCTTGAGGCATATTACAATATTAGACTTCTTTAGGCCTTTTCTTATGAGTACTAGCATAAAAGTTATGCAGCTCTTGTTGGATACTTACATGGTCAAGAAGTGGAGACATTGTGACAGCATTGACTGGGCGTTCAGTACCATATGTCTTAATAAGAGTCAATGTTCTTGTGTCCCATAGCTAAACATTCACAGAAAAAAAATAAGAATAACAAAAAGAGAACCAACCATAAACAATCTAGGGTCCCAGAAAACAGTTACAAATACTGAAGAAGCTTAAGGGGTTAATAAGATGCACCACCTTGGCAGATTTATCCAGGGAACCAGTAATGAAGTGTGAACCGTCTGCAGCTTTCGTGAGTGATGTTATCGTTTTTTTGTGGCCAGATTCCTTGTCAGACTCCCTAAGTAGTTTTCCGGTCTGCAAGGGAGATGGGAAAAATCAATCCAAAAGATTGGACTCTTTCCAATGGATGAACAAAACTTACAAGGAAAGAAAAATGACAGAGGATAGTTAAGAAGGACAATTCAAATAATAATAAGAGATGTAACTTTATGTTTATTGAGGAAGAAGCCAAACCAGCTATTACATGACAACGAGTTCAATGTAAAAGCCAAAGAGATCAACAGAAAAATATCGAAAACAGCAGCAGCCCCAAAAAAAACACAGATCTATATCTTCACATAAACAGCAATTTACCTCAGAATCCCATATACGAATTACAGCATCTTCTCCAGCACTAATAATAGTCCTATTGAGGGGTCCCCAAACAGCTCTATTTATTCTTCCTTGAGGACCCTTGATGACAAGCACAGATTCTTCAGTCTCTGCACGTTGTAATGAAACAGAGTTTACACATCAACAGAATTGAAGTGAATGATTCTGTAAGAAAACTGCAGAATAAAACTACAATAACAAACAACCACAAATACATTTGAAATCAAGGTTCTACTTCAACAAAGTAACTTTTTTTCATTACTGCCTATTCACTCTCGCATTGCCTAATTTTATTCAAAAACAAAGTTTAAAACAAGCCTACTTTATTGAACCAATAGCACAATAAAGGAACAAGAAGTTCTAATTATGAAAACCAGGCATATTGAAAAGGGAAAGAATTTTAAACTTACGCTTGGTTGGATCTTTAGCAATGCGTTTAA
Source organism: Abelmoschus esculentus (assembly GCA_035048815.1). Lineage (NCBI taxonomy): Eukaryota > Viridiplantae > Streptophyta > Magnoliopsida > Malvales > Malvaceae > Abelmoschus > Abelmoschus esculentus. The sequence continues at coordinate 5,781,367 of JAUCBN010000063.1, read as the reverse complement.
CATGAATTGCAGAAGTCAATTCCATGAACGGATCCGTTGTAATGACAGCGAGTTTATCCCCTATGGCAAACTCCACCGACCTAGCCGGCGAACCAAAAGTAAACGTATATAATTGAGTTCCCGTCTGAACGTTCCACAGCTTCACCGTTTGATCAGCACTTCCGGTTATAAGCCTCATTGAATCCCCTAAAAATTTGAGAGGAAAAAAAAAACGAAATCACAATTTTATTTCAAATTCAAAAATTCCAACTTCGATAATGAAAAAGAGAATTACTTGAGACATCGCAAGTCCAAACAGCGCCGTTATGTCCACGGTAAGTGCCGAGACGCTCGCCGTTGTCTGCGAACCAAACGGTGGGAGTGTGATCCTTGGCACATGAAAACAAAAGATCGCCATCTCTGTTGTACTTGAGAAACGTCAATGGCCTTTCATCAAAATCGGCTGTTGATCCATTTAAGTAAACCAAGTTTATTAGATTGTGTTTTTTTTTATTCAACTACAGTGGTTACACAGTAGTATCTGTTTCAGAGTATACTCTCAACCTTTAGACATTGATCGTTCAATCACTGTGCTGACATTATTGGTACTCGAACTCACGACATCTAAGAATAACAATCGTTCCTTTAACCGATGAGGCTAAATGGTTCGTGCTTATTAGATTGTGTTGTCTAATAATCTAAGGGAAAAATATTAATTTTGTTAAAATAATCTATTTTCACGGAATAATATATTTAAAATGAAAATAAATTAAAGAAAAATTCTATAACAGGCGTCGAACGCTGCTAAATACAACTAATGTTGAACATTGTTGAATATCATTAAATTAATTAATAAAAATTTAAAATATCAAGGGCTTAGTATGTAATTAATAAACTTAACATATAATTAATAATTGTATGATTAGTCCTTTAGATTTTTATTCTTTATAAATTAATTTAATAATGTTCAGCGATGTTCAACATTAACGATGTTCAGCGGTGTTCGACGCTCGTTTTAGACTCATCCTAAATTAAAAACAAAGGAGTAGTTTTCGATTTCTCATCGAGTAACTCAATTGGTATATCTATGGCCATTATAATAATTTTCGAATTATGAATAAATATAGTAAAGAATCTAGATAATATAAATTCATATATATAAATAATTTTCAGGTGAACAAATATGTATTATTACTTTTTCAAAAATAATTTTTTCTATAATAAAATATTATTTAATATATTATTAGAAATAATATATTATCTTATTTGATTTGATTTGTTTGGTAAAGATGTAAGATTATAACAACATAATTTTTGAGTTAATAAATTGAGTTTTAGATTTGAATTCAAATCTTTTAAGTTAATAAAAATAAATTTGTAAGAATTTAAGTTAAAACTTGATTTAAGGAAATTAAGGAATTTAATGTATATGAGATAAAGTTTATATCTAATAATCAAACTAAGATTGATGAATGGATTTTTTTAGTGGTGTTTAAATTATAAAAAGGCATAAAGCTAAAAAAATACCATAATATTTAATTAAATAATTATTTTGGAATTTATTTGATTTTACAACTAATTTGACCTTTAATTTGAGTCAAAATAATTTTTTTACAGATAAAATTATTAAACAACTGATGATAAACAACTTGAAATTATTTATAAAATGACGTATTAGAAGAAAAATATTTTATATTGTATATAATTTTATAAAAATATTTTTTGATCAATGTTTCATTATATAAAATCAATATATTTGTCTTTATTACATTGCTATCGCAATATGTACTGCCTTGTAGGTTTTTCATATTATATTAAATTATTTATAGTTAGTTGACTAACAGTTTTCATCTTTAAAGGAACCATTTTAATATAAGGTTAAATATTAAGGGTTGAATTATTTCAAAAAAATAAAAATTAAAATGATTATTTAACACGTTTATATTACGAAAGATATAAATAATTAAGTGTTTATATTACGAAAGATATAAATAATTAAGTGTTTGATAGTGTGATATTTAATATATTGTATTGTTTGATACACATGTTGGGTGATATTTATCACTAAGGTAGAAGTAGTATTTATTTAGCATCCTAAATTATTGATTATTCTAAATTAATTTATCAATTATAATACTTATCTTTCTAACCTTATCACAAGTTTTAACATCCATACATCTTGATGTAGTAACAACCATCTTTTATCAATTTTTTTAATACACTAGTGCTATCTAATACAATAACATCTTTCTTTCAGGATCTTTAAATAACATGTATTGGAAAATTTAAATTTAAAAAAAAAAATTAATAACATGTATTAAAAATTAGACCCTGATAACAAATATCGAGTAAAATTAAACCATGGCATGTGAAGGGCCTACTTCCTATAGGTTTAGTCAGATGTTGCGTGTGTAATATCCTACGCAATATGAGTGTAAGTATACACTTTCGCCAAGTTATAGTATATAAAATATTGTTCTCTATAAGAATTGATATTATTTTCGTAATTTATTATTCCTGCACAAGAAATATAAGAACACACGTGATTTGAAAAGAGTTGAATTTAAACTAAGAAATTTAAGTAAAAAGTATAAACTAAATAATTAAGAAATCATATTGAGAAGATATGCTAAATTAGATTGTATTGTAGTGTGAAATCGGAATGCAATTGTCTCGATTTTATAATGCAAAGTCAACTTTACTACTTTGGCGGTTGTTGAAGGGTTTCGTAGTGGATGGCTTTGGCTGCCTCCGCGGGTATATGCATGGGCGTCAAAGTGACAACTTCTACCTCCCGACGTGAATTAATGATGAATAACTAATATTACATTCCTATTAGCCGTTAAAATTAAAACTTATCCCTAAACTTAATTAGTCTTCATCAAAGTAGATAAAAATCATGTTTATTCGTTTCGTGAGTCTAACTCTCTCGATATTTGACAAATAAAAATTTCCTTATAAACTACTTGTAGCGACCATTTAAAAAAAGTTTTTATGTGTGATTCCCTTTTGAAAGATTAAAAAAGCCTACTAAATTAAGAAAGTTTTTTTTTATATAAAAAAGATCATTTTGAATATTGTTTCAGAAATAAATTAAAAAATGTTGGAAAACGAGTTAGAGTCGTCATCGATCATTTTGATAGGTCGGATATCATAAAACCAAAGATTCGAAAAGATTTGAGTTCGGGGGTCGGTTACAGTCCAAAATGGTGTTAACGTTTTAAAACCGCCCAAAAATTGATATCTTTAAAAATTATCGTTTTTTAATATTGAATTTTATGAATTAAGGTGACATTAAATTGAAATTTGTTTATAAGTTCGAATAAACTTTAAAATTCTTATATTCGGGAATAAACGCTTAACTACCACTACTTCAATTAGTGCTAACTCTATTTATACCGAATAAAGAAACATCACATTTAATTATTCAATATCATCCCAAATATAATCTTAGGCAAAAGCGATATGCTTAACAACATAGAAACTATATAAAAAATCTATACTCAACATATAATGCAATATAATATATTATTTATTAAAAAGGGAGCACACATACTTCATGATGTAGTGAAGTTTTGTATACAAAAACATATCCGTAATCATATTTTGAAAGTAATAATAATTATTAATGCTTGTCAATTCATAAATAGAAACCACATAAGATAAACAATATGAAGAGAAAACAACATACAAGTTAAGATGAATAATCAAATAAGCAAAATAAACATGAAAGTAATCAAACACATGAATATCAAACATGCAAGGGACTAAGTATCAAACATAAATATAATAAGACAACCGATCTTAACCCCGATTTGTTTTCTGATTTTATGCTTGTAAAGAAAAAATTCGATATACCTTTGAAAAATTTCTCTCGAGAAAAAAGTCCCTTGCATGGTTTCAAGCTCTTATTTTTATAATCGATAATTATATATAAAAAAATTAAAAAAAATTATATGATATTCTATAGTATTTCTCTGAAATTCTTGTTTGTATTCATGCACAATGTTGATTTTGTCAACTATAAAATTTCTGCATATAATGTCATTGTTTGTGTTTCTGTTTTCATCTTCTGCAAAATCTGCCATTGGCCTTTGTATGCAAACCTTCCGAAAGCTTCATCGATTCAGATCTAGATCCAACGGTCAGGAGGCGACTGCGCAAGAAACATTAAGGGTATTCGGTTTTTCTTTGTTAGATCTACATTATTTTATCTGATTTGGGGCTTTAAAACGGACCATTTGTAACTAGACTTGTATTTTTTGAGATTTTATATTTGTACATGGACCGTTATAAATAAATATAAAAAATCTCAAGTTGCTTATTTAATTAATATATGGGTTATATTTATATAGTTCATATAATAATAATAATAAGTATAATAATAACAATTTAAAAATTCTAATAAAAATTAAAATAATAATAATAATAATAATAAATATAATCAATATATAGCAGTAATAAATAAAAACGAGAATCAAATAATTATATATAAGAGCTAAAAATACATATGTAATTCTACTTTTTCTTTTTAGGATTTTAACAATTATATGTTAACTAGGAACAAAATAGGTAATAATCTATGTTTATATACATAAATAAAGTGTATGGACAGAATACAAAAACAAAGTAATAATTTTTCATGAAATGATAATATTTAATACTGTAATAATTTTTGGATTTTTTAAAATATGTTATGTAATTTATAATAATATTTTTTTAATTTTTATTTTGATAATAAATACTAAGCCCCATATTTGTAAAAGGAAAAAAAACGAGTTTAAAACCCTAGATAAAATTAATGATTATATTACTCCACAAATTAATCTTAGCCCTAATGAAAATTAGAACACGATCGGGATAGTATAAGACAAGGGTTTTCGGTGCTAACCTATGAGATTCGGTTTCTAGATAATCACTAGATGATTTGCTCTCTTCGTAGGGTATGATATTTATAGGCTTGGTCCAGGTGAAGTCCTTTTAAAAGTAAGAGTACAAGTTAAAATTAAATTCAACTTCATTAAATAAATAAATCGCTTTATTTTAATTCATAATTAACTCTCGTTTGATTTTTCCCATGTTGCTTTGATCTTGATTTTCCATGCGTTTCCTAGCTCCAATCTCTATGTTGCTTGCCTTAAAAAGTCCACCTTATTTTTTTCTTATATCGTCTACCGTATCAATATTTTTCAAGTATTGTCTCGATAAGTGTAATGTGCTGCCTTGACAATATGCTATCACGGCGGGTGCACTACCGAGTCTCGACGACAGTGAATCTTTTGCTTTTGTTAAAGCGAGATTAATATAGTTCTCTTAGTCTGGCTTAGTATACACATTCTTCAACTTAGCGTGTCTCAACAATGTCTGGTGACAAATCTCGACTATGGATACCTTCCTTGTCTACCGCGATATTGCTATGCCCGGACGATAAATTACCTATTAAGGCATAAAAACAACAACAATACCTTTCCACCAAATAGTGCATAATTTCAATAAATAATCATACTTGAATTGAATTGAAAGTATTATATAGAAATGATTGTTATTACCTCTCAAATGTGTTTGAAACTAACAATAATTATTGTAAAAATGGTAAAGGAAATAGAATTTTTGAACATTTATCACATCCCAAACTCGAACTATTGTTTGTTCTCAAGCAATACCACAACTGAGTCATCAATTTCTGTGTTACTATGCCCTCCTTGCTATCGTGATAGTATTTATCTCTCTTATTCTTTTTATCTCGGATGTCTAAGATTTTTTTGAAATTAAACTATAAATCTCGTGAGTGTGTACATAATTATAAACATGACTAATTGTATAAATTTTAGCTAAGCTTTAAGTATAATGACTAAAATATAAGTGCTCTAAAAGTTTAGACATTGTTTATGTGGTTTACCCAAATTAAGAGTTTTCAAATATATGTGTTTAGGTTATGTCTAGTAGAGGTTTATGTATTAGGTCTCAAAGTTGATTTTAGTCTCTATATTATAAAAAAAAATATTATAATTTTTTATAATATTTAAAAATTCATTTTAATCATTCTACTATAAAAGTGAAGATTTTAGTTTATATATTTGAAAAGTGAATATTTTGCATAAAATTTTAATATTATACTTAATTGTCTTAAATATTATTTACTAGTGTTGAAATTGAAAATTTGATTCTTCTTAAAAAAACATAATTTGTTTGATATTTTAAGAGTAAATAAATAAAAAATTTATGTTAACATTAAACTATTTTTAAAGTATATAACACATATTCAATTATTAAATCTCGTTATATTTATTATGTGTTCTAATATGATATTTAAGATGTATTATTATCGAAAAAATAATTACATTCTAATGAGATTACTATTAAATTTGTATGGCATATTAACTAAATCTATGAATTGGTCCGCCATGCCATATTTTCTTACAAATTATAAACATAACAACTATCAGACCTTCTCCGATCTAAGCATGGAGTAGACCATCATCTTCCCCATGATCAATTTCAGCTAACCATGAATAAAAATACCGTTTTTTTTATAGTTATCTTTAATTACAACTCTTCGTCCAAATAAAAAATTGGTTCGAACAGGGACGGAGCCAGAATTTGAGGTTGAGGGGGCAAAACATAAATGTTTAGAAGTAGGGGGCAAATTCATAAAAAAATAATTTAAAAAAAAAATTAAATAAGAGGACAAAAATGAAAAAAAATTCTTCGAGGGTGGGAGGACGATTGCTCCTCCCTACCCCTATATACCTCCGTCCCTAGGTTCGAATACTAATAGCAATCGTGTTCCCATTTTTCATTAACAAATTTTCATTAGTCAATTCGTCCATGTCGGTACCTAAATACATAATGCAAGGACTAATTTTTTTGGCAAGTTTATACTTTATACTCATCATTAGGGTTATAAATGAGACAAGATAGATTGTAAGTTATTCGAGCTCAGTCAAAATTCGACTCGAATTCTTGATGAGCCGAGCCGAGCCGAGCTACATGATATCCGAATCGAAAAGCTCACGAATTACTCGAAAATATAAATATATTATTTTTTTATAATTTTAAATCTAAATTTTTGAACTTAAAACTCTAAACTCTAAACTTTAAACATAAGTATTAAACCCTAAATTAACACATTAAACCCTAAAATTAATAAGCTTCAATTTATACAAGTTGTGTATCAAAGTTTTTTCTTCATTAAGCTTTAAATGAGACGCGACAAATAAGAGTTACTTAAGTCTAATACGGTCAAAGATCGATCAATACTTGACTTGATTAGACTCGAATAAAGCTCGAACTCGACTCGAGCTCAAATTTTTCAGGCTCGTTTAAAATTACTCAAACTCGATATCTTAACGAGCCAAACCGAACTTAACACTACTCGAACTCGACTCGGCTCGTTCACTCCTGTTCTTATCATACAAGTAAACAATGATTGCCAACTATAAATAAATGGTTACCATTGAAGGTGGGTTAGCCATGACATAGCCGCTGTGTAAAAGCCTTGAAATTTTGAAAAACAGTCGTCAGGTTCCACTTTCCACCCTTTCGGGGTCCCTCCATTGCTTCGCATGGATGGTTTATAAGCTTTTGACTATAGTTGTCAGCCTTACACTTGTATTATTATATCAAAAATCAAAGGAATACAATAAGGATATTTAAACCAAACCAAAACTACCAAAATATATATACGAATTCGAACGAGTATTAGTTTAATTAATGTTGATTATATTATAAATTCTTAATATTACGAACTAGAGAACTTAATAAAGAAAATGATGAGATCTGAACTTAAAAATTTTTATCTACAAGATATGTACGATTTTATCACAAAATTTAAAAAAAATGTGAGCAAAAATCGTATAAAACTTATGAATTAAAATAAATTTAAAAAGTATAATGACTATCTTTAATAAATAAAATAATTAATTATAAATTTAAAATATTACTACCTTTGTCCCACGTATAATATCTCTTATTTACTTTTTAAAAGTAATTTTTTTAAATTTTAACTATAATTATATTAAATATTTGAAAGGGAAAGTTGAGGTGTGTTTGAATAAAATAAGCGCCATAGAAACCAAAGTAAAAGAAAAGAAAAGAAAAAAAAGCAACCTCTCTATTTTCTTATATATATATATTTTAAAATTAAAGTAGAGCAATTCAACAAATGAAAAGCAGACCACTTTGAGTAGGAAATCTATATATAAGCCTATTCGATTGAATACTTGTTCTTACTTCTTACCACAATTTTTTTTTTTTAATTAGGTTTCAAAAACAATAAAAATCTAAAGTACCCTTAACGTTAGAACATCAATATTTTTTTAGTAATTTTTTTATTACTCTTCTATTTAATTTTATATTAATTTAGAATTTAGAATTATAGTTTTTTTTGAATGAGTATGGTTTGTATTTTGAATTGGTCTATAGTTTTTTTCGAAAATTTTAATTTCATCATCAAATATCATTTATACCACATCATGTTATTATATAATACACATCAATGTGACATAATAATTAATAATTTTTATAATGGTTTTATTAACATAAGATAATAATTAACACATATTGATAATCTGAGAATGAATTAGAATGTTTAAAAAGTTTAAGGACTAATTTAAAACAAAAATCATTGTTTGAATATAAAACTAGAGTTCTAAAAAGTTTAAATATCAATTGTCATAATTTAAAAATGAAATTATAATACTAAAAAATTTTAGAGACCAATTTAAAATAAGTATCATAATTTAGAGACGTATAATACAATTAATATTAATAGGATTATTATCGTACCATTAATGGTGGAAGGATTTTTTTTCAACTAGCTGTGTTAAAAATAGTGACAAGTGTTTAATTTATGGAAAATAATATTTTCTATGGTAATAATATTCATCGTATGAAACTTCTGTGTAAATCGTTTTTATTTATAAAATTTTTAAATATTTTCAAAAGATTAAGAATATGTATGAACATATAATATTTTATAATTATTTTAAAATTATTAAAAATATAATTATATATCAATAATCATCTTAATATTAATATTTTTTTTATAAAACTTAGTTTTTATTTCTACCTAAAGGGAGGAGGGGAAAACTCTAAGAGAAAGAATTCTTTTAATGGGTATTGATTAATCCAAATCATAAGGGGAATGGATGAAATTATGTGACTGACTCTAACCAATCGGTCATTTAAGGGTGTTTAAATTTGGGTACCCGAACTTACAGATAGTTAAATTTTCAGCATATGTTCAACCCGAAATTTTTGGGTACCTGATATTTTTGGTCATGAATACCTGGATACTCGAAAATTTGGGTAGTCGGGTACCCGATTTTTTATTTTTATTTTATAAATCTTAAATTTAATTTTAAAAAAATATATACATAAATTTAAAGGTTTAAATTACATATTCTAAAATCAAAATATAAAATTTTAAAACCATAGTTAGATAATCTAAACATAAATTGTAAGACCCAAATTACATAATCTAATTAGAAATAAAACATAACATTAAAGGAAGTTTTTTTAATATTTTTAATTAGTTTAATTTATTTTAATATATAAAATTAATGATTTAAATAGTAAATAATCTTGAATTGATTTTCGTATTAGTTAATACATATACAAAAATAGTGCATATCTAAACGAGTAAAGTTCGAATTTTGACAACTCGAAAAACTAAATTTATAATTTACAATGAATCTTAATTTTTTTTACGATGAGTCCTAATTCTTTTTTAAAATTAAAGTTTGAGGGGATCAGGGTTTAGAAATTAGGTTGTTTGATTTGAAAATATAATGAATATATGTATATTTTATTTAGATAATAATTATGTTTAAAATAAAAAATAGAACTAGGTACCCAAAAGTAATTGGGTACCCAAAAATTTTATTATTTTATGATCTGGGCCCGACCCAACAAATGATGGTTCGGATACCCAATCCAAACTAAAAAGAATTGAATAAATATCCAATTATTTATGTTCGAATAATCAGATAGTCGAATCAAATTATTCGAGTTGAGTATTTTTGAATACCCCTACCATCATCAATGATTGCTTCATAATATTAATATTTAAAGTTAAAAACTAGAGGGTTCGTCATAAAATTAAAAATCCAACTAACCAGTTGAATAAAGCAGCATTTATGGATCTTCAATCAATTAGGGTGGCACTCATGCTTCCCCATAAATATTGTTTATATGATTATTTTAAAAAATATTTTCTAATATCAAATTAAACTTGTTAACAATCTTGTGGTTACCTTAGGATAAATATGTTGATTTATTCCTTTATTTAATAATAGGTATTTAATAAAAAATCATTTATTTTTCTTATAAGTTATAAGAGATAGTAGGATTCGAACTAAGGTTTCAATGCCAATGAAAAATCTCTTTTAATTTTCATTTCAAGACAATTCCTTGAACATATATATATATATTAAAAGAAAACAATTAATGCAATCTCTTGCACCAAATTCTAAGATTCAATAATTTCTGCTGTTCGACTAAAATTCATTTAATTTTTAAGAACATAATTTTAATTTAATATTATTTAAAATTTTATTTTAAACCCGTGAAGTTGTTTCAAAGATAAAATATGATATAATTTATCTAGGTAACTTAAGTATGAATATTATATTTGTCTGGTATATACTTTATTAAAGAGCTAAAGAAATAAACAAATACTATTTTATAATCACATTAATATATTTTAAAAAAATATTTTTATTTTATATTAGTTTTACTAATTCATTTATTAGGGTGAGCTTGAGAAAGCCATGAACAACACGTAACAGAGGTCAGCTTCTTTCAAAAGAAGTAATAGTGGGGGTGAGTATTTGATCGAGTCGAGTCAAAAGATTTCGAGTTATTCGAGTTGACGAGTCATATTTTACAACTCAAACTTTATTTGAAATTTTTTCGGTTTGAGTCGAGTTTAAGAAATTCAAGTCGAGTCGAATCGAGTCTGGTTTTCGAGTTCCTATAAATATTTAATTATAATTATTTATCATGTTATAGTATGATTTGATTCTAATTTAAACAACTTTCTCTAATCATATAATATATATTTTCATGTGTAGCAATATTTCTTTATATTTTTATATATCAATGTATATATATCATAAACAATTAAGAGATTCGTCTCAAACTTAAATATTAATCTTTTAATTACTAAAAATTTCGATTTATTCGAATTTTCATTTTATAATTCAAACTTTATTTGAAATTTTTCGAGTCGAGTCAAGTCTATGAAATTTTGAATCGAATCAAAACGAATCGAGTATTTTCGCTTCAAATCGGGTCGAATTATTCAATTTTTTCGAGTCGAGTCGAGTTTTACTCACTTTTAAGTAATAGCAAAAGAAAATGGTACAATAATATCCAGATTTTCTTTATTTTTTTTTCTTTGTTTCCATTGAAATTTGAAATCATGAAGAAGAACACAGGGTTTCTGGTGTCTTGTTTGTGACATGTGTTAACTAGAGATAAAGGGAAGTGTTAGTAGGCCATGTCTCCCACCATCACTTGCCTTAAATGTGAAACATTTTTCAAGGGAAACCAAGCAACCCACTTTATCTTTTTCAATCTTCATCTCTTTCCTTTATTTGCACCTTTGAAACTGTGCAAATGTTTTCTTAAACATTGTTAATTTGGTGGGATTTCTTCGTTGATGAAAGATATGGAGAACCAAGAAAAAACAGTGACAAAGGAACATGATGTTGGAGATGCTTCTGCAAGACAAGGAACAGTTGCTGTTCCTATTCAACAGGTATTTTCCAGCTCCATTTATGTTTTTTTTGCCTATCAAATGATAGTTCTGAGTTCTTGGGTGTTTTGGAAATTTTTTTAAATTTTGTTTCTTGGAAGTTTTGGCTCTATCTCTATGCCAAATCATAAGCTTCTGGTCAATGTTTAATTTGTTTTTGCTCTATCTTATTTGGGATGTTTTTGAATTTGCTGTAATATAAATCAACTGGTCTAATTCATGTAAGATGGTCATGCTTGCTCACTTGATGTAAAGGTTATGATTCAGGCTGGTTTTCAAGGAACGTTCTAATGAGCAAAATTAACCACAATTTCATTAGCTTCACTCTGGAGGATTTGAACTGTTTCTGATCTTTTTGATGTTATCAGCCAATCTTTGCAGTAATATGCTAAGAGTGGCTTTCAAGTGCTGTTCATCATTGTATATTTGCTTGCATAATGATTAATTGTTCTTGTTTAAGGTTGAAGATTTAGAAGGAATAACCGAGGAAACAATGGATGCCTGTAATCAGAAGCGAAGAAGCCTCTTTCTCGAGATACCCTCCAGAACTCTGGATGATTCCTCTCAAGAGTCTGTCACAGTTAAGATGCCTCAAACACCTAGTTTGACACCCAGGAAAGTGAATTTTCTCTTGACACCGAGTCCATCTGATGCAAGGATTAAGGGATCCTCAGGTTCCTCGTCGTCAAAAGGCAAATCGTTGAAGACTCTGTTACCAAAACTAAGCTTCAAGCATAGAAGTATAAGTTCGGATATTGAAAAGGCTGCGAACTTTGCTCCTGATTCTTCTCTGTGTACTTCTTTAAGAGAGAAGCCTTCTATATCAAGGACACTGTCACTTACAAAGATATTTACACCTAGGATAAATAGGACATCATCATTACCTGTAACTCAAACTGCAAATTCAAACCAGGATTCCGCAAGCGGTGGAAGCGTAAGTGGCTCGGTAAGTTTGTTTATGTTTTTTCTTGAAGTAGTGACTATAATTCTATTGGATTCAGTTTTGGAGCATCCTCTCTATTTATGAAATGAAGAACATTCGGAGTTTATAGCCTCAGATTGACCTAGTTGGTTTTCGGTTCCGACTTCAATGCACAGGGAACGTTAGTTTGTTGTTCAAATTATTGAATAATGTAACATGTCTGCAATCTAATGACCTGGCCAAGTGATGTCTTGGAGAACATCTGAAACTGTATAATACATCCTACATTTCTCCTTTCTGAAGTTAGTGATTTCTGTAAAAGGATTTTAAGTGTCGATATCAAGTTGTTAGTTTCTTTGCAGAGTAAGGGAAGCATGCTGCAGATAGCTCGGTCGTTTTCAGTTCCTGTAAATGAAAAAGAAGGAAAGTTAAGGAGAATAAATTCTTTCTTTCGAGTGGTTCCTTCAACTCCGCAAGTAAAGGAAGGAGAAATCAGTTCAAATGCTTCAAATGGACCTGATGCCGGTATGTATTCCATCTATGTTTATGCATATGTTGTAAAGTTTGCAAAGTTGAGATGGATCTCAGAAATGAAATCTTAAACCATTAATTCAACACTTCATATTAGTCTAAGATCTATGTCTGAACGGATTTGACATGAAATTAAAGATACAAAGATATTAAACCTTAATCATTTGTCTGCAATGTCTTATGGAAATCTAATTGTTCAGAAAACAGTGTCCCTGATGGCGAGGACATACAAGAAGAAGAAGCTGTTTGTAGAATTTGTATGGTTGAACTATGTGAAGGAGGAGAAACACTTAAGTTGGAATGTAGCTGCAAAGGCGAGCTCGCGTTGGCCCACAAAGATTGTTCTGTCAAATGGTTTACCATCAAAGGCAACAAGACATGTGATGTGTGCAAGCAAGAGGTTCAGAACCTACCTGTTACCCTTTTACGAATCCAGAGTGTTCAAGCTCGAAATGGTGTAAGAGCTCTTCAGTCCGATGTTCATGGATATAGGTAAATAACCATTTCTTACTGGCTGTGTTACTTGGATTGGTATCGGATCTAGATATGTATCAGTCACTAGTATGTTCAATTTTGCATGTTATAGATACATCTTTCAGTTCCAAGGGCAACGGCGTCTAGCTTTAGTGCATCCTAAAAGCACTAATTATCCCTGCTAAATATTAAATAAAATCCGAAAAAACTGGACTGCTCTATCCTCTCCTATGTTACTCGGTTTAGCATCAGGTCTAGATACGTATCACTATAAGTCACTGGTTTCATGATTGCAGGGTTTGGCAGGAGGTCCCGGTTCTTGTAATCATCAGCATGCTTGCATATTTTTGTTTTCTCGAGCAGCTTCTGGTATGAAGCAATTTTTCTTTCTGAAATGACTTTTCTTTTGCTATTTTATATGTATATCCATAACATATTGATATACCTGCAGGTTGGAAAAAAGGGTACCAGAGCCATTGCTATATCACTTCCATTTTCCTGCGTGCTAGGCCTCCTTGCATCGATGACTTCATCAACAATGGGTCGGCTTCGCAAACATCCTTGAGCTATATAATTAATATTTTCCAGATTTTCAATATCTGTTTAACATGAGGAAATTCAAATGTTTAATAGTTTTGACACATTTTGAATGCTTGGTATTCAGTGAAACGAAGATTCATTTGGGTTTACGCATCAATTCAGTTTGCTCTGGTGGTTTTCTTTGCTCACATATTTTATTCATTGGTAAGTGGTTCTCTCTTCATACACCTTTGTCTGGCACATTGTTGAATAAAAAAGAAAAATATCAGTGCAGGGCAATAGGACATTAAATTACACATTTTTAATGGTTTTTGGGCTGCAGGTGAAAGTGCAAGCAGTACTATCGATTCTCCTTGCAACATTTTCTGGTTTTGGTGTTGCAATGAGTGGGAGTTCTATCATTATCGAGGTCCATCGATGGAGAAGAAGATGGCAAGCTTGGTCTGATCAGCAGCAGCATGGTTCCCATGTTCTGGTACTACCACCACAGGTCCAACCCCCTCCAGCAGTTAATTCCCCTCTTCCTGATGTAAGCCGACAAGATGTCGAGACTCTTGGTGCGAGTTGAACCGATATGCTCCTCGGGTACTATATCAGCTTCATTAGCTCATGATCATCGTTCCTTCCTACAATGACATGCGTTGAAGAGCATGGTTTGCTTCTGTAATATAAAACCAAATTGGCTGTCGTACGTTTCTCGATCATTTAGGCCAAATGGAAGAGAAGGATAAAAAAACTGCCCAACTGTCGTAAAATACACTGGAATTTGATGAGTTGCAAGTAACAGCAGAAATTGTTTGTTTTTCGAGATCTCACTATAAATTCTATCGTCAACTTATAAGTACTAGATCCAGTTGCATTTTATTGGAATTGAAAGAATAATTAAAATTTACTCTTTTTTTTCGAAATAGCTCTCACCAAGTACTATTTTGATATTCTGATAAAAACTTTTAGAAGGAATTTATCAAATTGTTTAGATATAAAATCATCCACAGACAAAACATAACGCCGCACCCGTCAAGGCGAAAGATATAGCCGCCGAGGCATCACTCAAACGTACATATATGAAGTACAACGTAAAGAAAGAAGAGGCTGAACTTTCTAAGACAAGCTAGGAGAAGAACAAAACAGGGAAGAACAAGGAAAGCCATAGTCAAAGCCACGTGGTAAAAAGTCCAATAAGAATAAATTAAGAAATAAAATAATTTTTTTATTTATGTAATAATTTTTTATTTTATTCCAAGTTGAATTCTTACTTTTAGAAGGATTTGACCTAGTCTTAGCCAATAAATACCATGTCCTAGGTAGTGGGAAAGGATCTGAATTCGAGGGATCTTGGATCATTGTAAACCCTAGCCGACATCTACCATCATCATGTTCTAAGTCTTCTAGAAGGCTTAGGTTATTTTATAGAGTAGTTGTAGAAGATAGTTTGTAATTTGTTTAGTTCTTATCAATGCAAGTTCGAATTCATAGTTTGTTTACTCTTGGTTCGTACTTTTTCTTACTTTTAAGCTCGAGGGACTAGTCTGTGAGAAAAAATCCATTTATCTAATATCGGGAGAGTTAGACTCACAAAATGAGTAAACATAGTTTTTATCTACTTCGGTAAAGACTAATCCGGCTTAGGATAAGTTAGGATTTCAGCGACTAAAAGAAATATAATATCGGTTGGTTTCAATCCTTGATTCACGTCGAGAGGTATTATCAAGACGTGCTCAAACTATGAATCGTCAACTTGCCATCAAAGCATAACCCCACTGAGGCAGCCAAGACGACCCTTCAATGACCCGTCGAGGCGATAACTTGAATTTGAATTATAAGGACGAGACAATTACATTTTGATTCCACAATACGAAGTAATCTAACCTGTCTACCTCTCAATCTTGATTTCACGATCATTTATTTTGATTACTTTAGTTAAATTCATTAGTTTAATTCGAAAATAAAACAACCTTATTTGTTGATGAGTGCATAAAAGTCCTATTTTTAATATCATTTTCCCACTCGATTATTACTAATAAAGGACAAAATTAAGGGCATTAATGGATATTTCTGTATATTTTTCATACTTCAGCATCCAAACACGTAATTCATGAATTCATCTAATATTTGGCATAAAACAGATGCATTTGATAGTTTTCTTTCTTAGACAGGAAACTAAATACAAAAATGTCCAAATGAGTAGATAGATGCTGAAATGCAGGTGAAACACCCGCCACGACAACACTTTTGAGGCCGCGGTAGCAGAGTAAGGATGACAACTAGTGCTCGACAAAAAGAGAAAAAGATGCTGATCTTAACGGACAAAGATGCTGATCTTAACGGACAAATATGCTCTGTCGAACTATGGAATGTTGAACTGTCGACAAGGCATAACCCCGCGTAGGCAGCTGCGGTGACCCTTTGTGCAACCCACCGAGGCGGCAGTTCAACCCATTGTATTAATAAGTGGATACCTAATACAACTAGATTCTCCTCTACAAAGCACTCAACTTAGCCTCGCTTTTATCATCTTTATTTCTCTGATATTTAGTTTAGTTTCAGTAGTTAATTTTGTAATCTCAACTCAACAACTATTTGTGTTTTTACTTTCTATAGTCCAGCCATAAGAAGTAGTGAAGTCGACACAGTCCCTGTGGGTTCGACAACCTCAAATATTACAATCTGACAAAGGTGGAAAAATGATGAACTTTCGATAATTTTTTGGCGTTGTTGCTGTGGAATGGCGATTCTAACTTTTAAATTTATTTTCTTCCACTTTTGTTTTATTTTTCTTTTATCATTTTTAAAATCCGATTGTTTTGGTGTATGACTAGGGTAAACTCATCTATTGAATAACATTCTTTCAAGATTAAGTTGTTCCCCTATTCATGAGGGATAAGGCAAAATCATTGCTGAACAATCTATAACCAGGCTCGCTTCAATCCTGGACAAAATTGTACTGGGTTTTTTTTTCCCGTTTCAGTTATACTAATATGAATGACAAACTCAAAAAAGATATTACATTTTTCAGACAAGAAGACGAAAAATCTATGTATGAGGTATGAGAAAGATAAAGAGAGCTCTATCGCAAGTGCCCAATACATGGGTTGCTCGAATAGACTCAAGTATCAATCTTATACAACTCGATAAATACACCTACGAGGATGATGCTTGATGCCTCAGCAAACGGTACACTTCTAGACCAACCATCTCATCAGAGCTTAGAGATTTTGGACATACTCGCCAAGAATGAATATCAACACCCTACAACAAGGAGAGGAGTAGTCAGGCGAGGCGTGGAAAATTTAGATACTTCAGACTCAATCCTGGTCCAACTATCAACTCTATTCAACATGGTCAAGGATATACAAAAAACAAACAATGTTCAAGAGGTCAAGGCAATCACCCCATTCTATGAATTATGTAGTGAGAACCATGATTCTTCTAAATGCTCTCAGAATCCAGAATCGAGTTTCTATTTTGAAAACTACAACAAGAAAATATTTCCATCATGTACAACTCAACACGGAAGAAGCATTCAAACTTCTCATGGAGTAACCGCAGCAGCAGATGCCACCACAGCAAAACTTGTCGCAGCAACAACCTGTCGATCTTAGAACCCTAGAGAACACCTTGAACATGTTCATGGATAAGACTAGTGCTTACATATCCAATATGGATAAATTCATTCAAAGAGTTGATGCATTCATCGACAAAATTGAGATGGGGATGCAAAATCATGAAGCAATGCTGAAATCCCTAGAGACCCAAGTAGGTTACTTTGCACATTTCCTGAACACTAGACCTATTGGAGGTCTACCAAGTGATACTGAAGTCGTTAGAAAGGTTCCACATGAGCATCGTAAGGAAATTACCACTAGAAGCGGAAAACAACTAAAGGACCCTAAAAAACTCCGTCATGGTGAACGTATAGACTACAACCTTAGTGGAAAAGGAGGATTACACTATCATAGAATCCAAGGAAAAGAAATTAGCAGAACAAGCCGTAAAATCCAAAGTTGATACTGATTCCATATCAAATCAGATTTCCATGCTCAAAAAGATTGAAGACCTGAGTTTGTCATCACCATTCCCACAAAGGTTGAAGTAAAAAAAAGGAGTACAAGTTCAAAAATTTCTTAGACATTTTGAAACAGGTACACATGAAAATAACTTTGGTGGAGTCAATAAAACAAATGTCCAACTATGCTAAGTTTCTTAAGAATGCTACTTCACAGAGGACAAGGATAAGGGAGTTCAAGACTGTAGCTAAAACAGAGGGATACGTGACAATGTTACATAACTGTGCAACAACAAAATGAAAAGATCCTAGAAGTTTCAAGATACCATTTTCAATTGGGGATCAATATGTTGGCAAAGCATTGTGTGACTTGGGTGGAAGCATCAACTTTATGCCTAAGTCTATGTTTCAAAAGCTAGTCATCGGGTAGGCAAAGCCAACTGCTTTGATGCTACAACTGGCAAATCGCTCTTACATGCAACTAGAAGGAAAAATTAAAGGCATACTAGTAAGAGTGAATGTGTTTATTTTTCCTATTGACGTTCTTATTTTGGATTGTGAGGTTGATGAAATTGCTCTTATCATTATGGAGAGACCATTCTTGGCAACTGGCCAGAAATTGATTGATTACAAGAAAAGAGAACTAGTCATTAGAGTAAATGTTTAGCAAGTAAAGATCAATGTGTTTAGAGCTCTCAAACATCCAGAGGAACCAAACGAATGTTGAAGAATTCAGGCAAAAATTGAATTCAACTTTGATGCTTAGATAAACTACCTCGGCAGAGACAGAACCCGCCCAGGCGGTGAAAGTCCTAACAACCAAGAAACCGATCCTAAAGATGGTAATAAACAAAGACCGACCCGAAGAAAACCTCCGAATAGGGAACCAATAGCTGATACATTAATAGCACATCCAAAAAAAGGGAGAATGGTTACTTCAATAGATGCATTTGCTTGCAATCATCTAGTAACCTAATTATTTTAAATATTTTATTTTAGGATTTAATTTTTTTTTATTATTTATGTTTGGCATTTAATTATTTTAATTTTTAATTTTGTATTTTAGGAAAAGAAAATCTAAAAGAATTACAACTGGCCCAAAATTCCAATGTATTAATTTTGCCCATCATTACGCAAAGGCAAAATTTTAAGCAGGAATTTTCTCACCGAGTTTTGAACTTAGCTTAGAAGCCCGTAACAAGTGCGTGACAGCCGGGCAAACTTTTAGGGCATGTCTTCGCCTCTTTAATACACTAATAATTCATTATAAAATCTCCCACCATCACCGGCTTTAACCTTCATTCATCCTTTCTTCTTCAAGTTTTACCTTATTTTCTTCTTCTTCTATAACACTCTCCACAGAAAACATTTACATGGCAACTAACAGAGGTCAAAGCTCTACCGCCTTCATAGCAACTTCAATATTCAAACAATTCGCATGTGGCGAAGTCGAGCGTCGCTATTTTAGCAACTATAAAGTTTGACAGCTATGGGAAGAAAAAGTGTTCTTCTACACTAACGTAAACGAACTTAGAATCGAGCCTTTTATACTGTCCAAGATATGCTTCCAATGGTGGTAGAATTTTTTTGTTCAGGGAAGGGAAATCCTAGTGGTTGTTGTAACAATCAATGCGTACTTCGGGCTGCGCATAGAAGAAAAAGAACACGTTGCCTTCACAGCTGCCCTGACGATAGAAGATTATGATAGAATGAAGGCTGAGCTTTGCGGTCATGGAGAAAACTGGAACACATACAAGCATAATGGAACTGTAAACCACTTGAACCTCTACCTTGAGGCTAAACTATAGAACACCTTCGTGAAAAGGTGTATTCTACCCACATCCCATAATAAGAAGGTGGATAATTCGCGATTGGCACAGATTGACTCAATTATCCATAATCGATGGACCGATGTGAGGAGAATCATCTGAGAGAAGATCTTTGACTGTTCATCGAAAGAAAAGGGTAGACTCTACTTCCCCTACCTAATTATCCAGTTCTATCACTTGGAGAAGGTCCTTTCACTGCCACCAAACATCAAAACGCTTGCCAAGAAAGGATAGACGTGGGTAGATTATATGAAGTGGATGTAGATCACAGATGCCATATCCTAGGTCTTTACTAAGACATCTTTCTCTAACTATGAGCCCACCCAGACGGTACTTGCCACTATAACATACGCCCCGGTAAACATGGCTCAACAACTATAGAGGATCGAAACAAGGCAGCTAGCCTTTATGCACTACATCCGTGACTTCAATACCACAATCATCAAAACAATTCAGGAAAAGTTCCCAGATTATACCACCGTGTTCCCTCAGTTCATGGTCGACTTCACTACCCCACAAACACCAGCAGTCATGCCTCCAGCAACCTCCACCACTACTTTAGCCAGGTATCCTCAACTTATGTTGCCACCACCACCACCGCAATCGAGCCCCTCACTATTATAATAGACTCAGTGGTAGAATTCCTCAAAATAGACACGTCAAACAAAAGGAAGGCAACAACATAAGACTTAAAGGACCACTTCGATTGGAGTAACTCTTCCAACCATTTCGAGTCCACCATGAAAGAGGTGTATGCTCTAACCAAAAAGTCGTGGTTCGAAACCAAGCGGAAGGCAACACCCTTTTACGCCATCCACCTTGATTCCGAGGAAAAGGTGACTTAGTCAAGGCCATTGCCCACCAGAGTACAACCTCCTATATCAACCAAAAAGCCAAAGAACAAGGAAAAGAGGAAGCTCATCATAGAAATTGACTCCGAGGACTATTTTGAGTCCTCATCCATATATGACGGTAGTTTCTTTTTATTTTTTCTCCTTATTTAATTTTTTTAATTTTTAGTTTCTTTTTTATGTTTAATGCATTGAGGGTAATACATCCCTTGAGTTTGAGGAGCATTATTTAAGTTTTGAATTTTGTGAAGAAGTCCACCTCAACAAAAATATGCTAATCACCCGTCGCGGCAAACTGCACCTTTCACCAGCTTTAATTGGAATGTTTCTGAGGAATTGTACTTGGATTTAGACTATGAGTCTAAAAATTTAAACATTGATGTGACTTGGCTGATTTTAGGAGTTCTTTTTAATTTAAGCAATAAAGACAAAAAAATTTGGATATTAGTTAGAGGTGCTTATCACCGACTCTAGTTTTAGTCCTTAGAGAAGCTCAAAACAGGATCTAAGACTTGTCAACTTTTCCCCATACTAGAGGTGCCCAAAATTTGCTCTAGTAGTAGAATTGATACTTGAGGTGCTTAAAACCGGCTCAAGAATTTTGTATATATTATATTTATATGAAGTTTAGGGGAAGAGAGGAAAAATAAAAAAATTAAAAGTCAAGTCGAGATTTTTGAGCTTAAAAGTTATTTAGAACTAAAAAAATCAATCTCGACCATAGACTACGCACATACTCACGAGACTTATAGTCCAATTATAAGAAAATCCTAAAAATCAGAAGATGCAGAGAAAAAGAGAAGAACCCACCGCGATAGCTTGGAGGGTGTATTGCTATAAAATTCTCTAACTTATATTATTTTGCGTTGCTTGAGGATAAACAATAATTCTAGTTTGGGGTTTGATAACTGCATAATAGTCTTATATTATATGCCCATTTTACTTTAATTATTGTTTGTATTTGGGATAATAAAGTGACAATTCTATACATTTCTGCAAATTTTTCACAATTCAGCATACATGCAATTATTTATTGATTTTATACAATATTTGGTAGAAAAGGTACTACTATCATTTTCTCTTTGACAGGTAACATGTTACCTAGGCAGGTTCTGCCACAGTAGAGGAAGAATATAGTAGTAGTACCAAATTATCAAATATTGTTGAGAGATACTAAGTTGATGAATAAGCAGATAAAACCAGATCCAGAAAAAGAATAGCGTCGCAGTAGCCAAGGCGGAAGATATTGCTACCGAGGCAACACTCGAATGTTCATATATAGAGTACGCAAGAAGAAGAGGAGTTTTACTTTCTAAGAAAATCTAGGAGAAGAAAAGAAAAAGGAAAAGCAAGAAAAGTCATGGTCAAAGACACGTGGAAAGAATTCCAATAAGAATAAACTAGGAAATAAAATAAGTCTTTTTTTTATATAATAAAGTTGTATTTTATTCCAAGTTGATTTTTTGTACTTTTAGAAGGATTTGACCTAGGCTTAGCCTATAAATACCATGCCCTAGGTAGAGGGAAAACATCTTAAAATCGAGGTATCTTGGATCATTGTAAACCCTAGCCGACATCCACCATCATCATGTTCTAATTATTGTAGAAGGCTTAGGTTATTTTGTGTAGTAATTGTGGAAGATAGTTTGTAATTTGTTTAATTCTTATCAATGCATGTTTGTATCCATAGTTTGTTTACTCTTGGTTCGTACTTTTTCTTACTTTTAAGCTTGGGAGAGAAGTCTATTAGAACTAGTCCTCGTGGGATCAACAATCTTTTATACTAACTTGATTAGTCTATACTCACACTACAAGGGCGTAGGATTATATACGCGCGACAATATGGCTGGGTCCAAGCTGCTTTCCAATAATGCTCCATCGATAGTATGTATCAAGTTCATATTCTTCTTCTCTGATAAATGCGTGGTAACTAATCTATGATTCTTTACCTATATTTATGGTGTGTTTGTGTAACGCCCCAAAATTGGGCCTAGAAGTTTAGTGAACCGGTTTCGTCGATGTAGCCTAGTTTGGGATTAAATACTTAAAATTTGATTTTTTTAATCAAAATAAATTATGAAAAATATCCTAAAATAATTATTTATTATATATTTGAATTATTTCAAATCAATTTTGAAAATTGACCCTTGAATCCCTACAATTTTGAAATTAGTGACTATTTTATAAAAATTGAAAACTTGAGAACAATTTCATAAATTAAGCCAAAACTTTGAATCTTTAAGGGGCTTTAATCCAATCCTAATCCTATCTGATCTAAGAATTCCAAGGGTCTATTTTAATATCCCATAACCATAATTTTAATTAATATCCCAAATAACTTAATATTAATCCTAAAAACCTATTTTTTTGTCATAAACCTAAACCTATTTTTAAAATTACGAATTTTCATCTTCTTGGCAGCCATTCCATTATATTTTAAAAGTTAAACATCAATCTTTTCAATAAAAATTAGTTTGATTAATTCTTTATAATTTTCTTCTTCGGTTTTACTTGAAAAACTCTATTTTTGCATCAAGCTTTAAACCCTTCTCCAAGATTTTGGTTTCTTCCTTACCAAGACATATTCTTCATCATATTTTCAATTTAAATATCCATTCTTTTTAATAAAATTTCGTTGGTTTATTTTCCTATATTTTTCTTCTTCAAAATCTCTTCGTTTTTCTTCGTTTTTACTTTTTTTTAAACCTTGGAAGGAGGTTGGATCAATTTGGAGGTGACAATCATTAAAACCTATGAAACCTAAATTTATTTAATGAAATTCATAACTTCTTTGCTGATTGAAACAATCTTTTAAAGTCCTGAATCAATAAAATCGATTTTCTTGATAAAAACTCCATTATTTTCTTGATTTTCGTTCAAGGATTTTACATGGATGTTTTTTATGCTTAAATACATAAATATTGAATTGTTTATATTTAAGTAAGATGTATTTTAAGTATCTAATCTCGGACAGAAGGTTTAGGGATGTTTGGAGAAGTTTTCGGTGAGTTTCGGTTAGGTTTTATGGTGTTTTTAGGGGCTGCCATGTATTGGTCCGAATTGAGGGATGCTTTTGTGTGTTATAATGCACTAACACCTCCGGTTTTGATGCTTGAATTAGGTCAATTGGTAGAGGAAAAGTTTGAGGGAGATCAGAAAGCCGAATCGCGTTTTCAGGTGACTTATCGAGCAAATTTTGGTAAATCAGTGAGTGGGTTATGAGGGCTGCCGATTTGGCATGTTTTTAAATGTATTTTTAAAGGTTTGGGGGTGCAGGGAAGGTGTGAAAAACCTCCCTACTCAGAAGTAAGTTTAAGGTTTTGCTTTCTTAAAGGTTCCCATATTATGTCGTGTTTTTACAACGTTATTTGTCATGCTCTTATTGTGTTGTGCATATGTGATTATAAATGTGTTTTAATGCTCATGATACTATTTTTAAAAAAGTTTTTATATGTATATGATGCTTCCACGGTTTTGTTTTAAAAACATGAGAAAAGTAGTTTTCACCGGTTTATGCATTTGATGCATGTATTGGTGGGATGCATGAGTTTATTTCATTGTTTTTAAGTTGAAACTTGAGCATTTGTTTTTGATAATATATTGGCTAGTTAAGTGATGTATCTATTTGGATAAGTTGATCGATCAATAGTTTTTAGAGTGCACTATAAATATTCAAAAGTCGTATGTGTGTAAATTCCTTGTGTGTTGCATTTAGGCTTTTAGTCTAATACTGTGTGATGAGAGTGGTACTATCACATCCGGGATGATAGGAGAGGTACTGTCACCAGACACCAAGGTGAGATAATTCATGTTGAGAGTGATATCAACATGCGCATGCTTTGGGAGTGGTACTAACATGCGGTTGCCCGTTTATCCTAACGATTTGGAGTGGTAAAAATCAGATGACTAGCACTAATATATGTTTCTAATTTTCAAAGGTAAGTGTCATGGTTTTTACTTTATTTCATATGGTATTATACATGTGAGGTTTTATTCATAGATATGCATGTGATTTGAGCATTGCTATGTTGTTAGCATATAAGACTTGAGCTTTGTGCATTGATATGCATGTGTAAGCATTGCTATGTGAGTAACATGTAAGACTTGTGTTTTAGCTTTTAAAGCATGTGATTTCAAAGTGGTTTTTACTAAATTTTAATGATGACATTGTTAGCCATGGTTTGATGACACTTACTAAGTTTTAAAAGTGGCGTTGTTAGCCATTTTTTTTTTTATAAAGAGCATGACATGTTTTTAAATTGATGAAATTGGTTTAATATGGTCTGCATTACAAGGTGTTTTTATACTTTTTTTTATTCACTCATTAAGCTTATGCTTACCCTCTCATTTACCTTGCAATGTAGAGTAAATAAAGTTGAGGCAGCAAAGGGAAGCAAGGATTCATGTAACCGCCAAGTAAAAGCTCAAGTATGTCTTTATAACATTAGTAGTAGTGAGAGAGCAATTGGGATGTGTTATCATATTGTGAATATTGTTCATGCTAATTATAATTGAAATAATTATATGTTTATACATTATCTGATGAATATTAAAGTTGATGTTAGCTTGTAACTTGAATTTGAATTACCTATTGGTATTCTATTAGTTATAATAAAAGTTATATTGAAGTTTGATTCTTGATATCCGTATGTGTGAATTTGAGTCTTGATGATAATGAAGCATGACTAATTATAAGTTGAATCTATGATGTGGTTATTTAGGTTGGAATGCATCTAGAAATCATGTTGAGTATATTTATGTTGTTCTTATATGTGTTTATGTGAATGTTGATGTTGAAGAATGCTCTTAGGAGTTGGATCAACTTAAGAAAGCTATTATCATGCCCCGATTCTTATTCAACTAGAGTCGGGAAAATACTTCACTGTGTATAGTGATGCATCTCATCTGGGACTTGGTGTGTCCTAATGCAAAAAGGGAAGATGGTTGCTTATGCCTCACGTCATTTGAAACTTCATGAGCTCAACTACCATATTCATGACCTAGAACTTGCTGCAATTGTATTTGCACTCAAAATCTGGAGACATTACTTGCATGGCGAGAAATGCTACTTGTTTACTGATCAAAAAAGTCTCAAATATCTCTTTACTCAAAAGAATCTCAACTTGAGACAAAGGATATGGATGGAATTGCTGAAAGATTATGGCTTAGTTATCAACTACCACCCTGGAAAGGCCAATTTGGTTGCAAACGCTCTTAGTCGCAAACCAACCTTGGGTAAGAAATCTAGAACCATAAAATTTTAAAAGCCTTCCTTGAAAATACATGACTAAATTCATAAAATCTCTCTTACAACCCCTAATGCTATCAAAGCTTACCTTCGGGTATACCAAAAGCAAGGATTGTTGTTAGAACTTCATGTTCAATCCACCTTGATCACAAGAATTAAAGATCTCCAGCAAACTGATCCTGAATTGCAAGCTATCATTCAAAAGCTTGATTCAAAAGCTAACCTTAGATTTGTAATCCATTTGAATGGGATGTTCTACTTTAAAGATAGGGTTTGTGTCCCTAATAATGATGAATTAAAGAGGGAAATATTGCAAGAAGCTCATCATAGTTCTTTCTTGATCTACCCTGGATCAGTAAAGATGTATCAAGATCTAAAACCTTTGTATTGGTGGTCAGGTATAAAATCTTCCATCAAAGATTTTGTTTCTAGATGTATAACTTTTCAAAGAATCAAAGCTGAGATCAGGTCCCTGGGGGATTGCTCCAACCCATCAAATTTCCTAAGTGGAAATGAGAGCAAGTTACTATGGACTTTGTCACAGCTCTTCCTGCTACTCCAAGGAGAAATGATACAGTATGGGTAATAGTGGATAGACTTACTAAATCTGCTCACTTTATTCCAGTCCAAAAAAGCATTAATTCTAAAACCTTAGCAGAACTATAAATTTGGGAAGTGATTAGATTGCATGGTGTTTCGACAACTATAATCTCTGATAGAGACCCGAATTTCACTGCTCGATTCTAGAAATCTCTTGGCACAAAATTACATCTTAGAACAACTTTTCATCCTCATTCAGATGGCCATTCTGAAAGGGTGATTCAAGTACTCGAAGATATGCTATGTGCATGTGTTGTAGACTTCGAAAAGAATTGGGAAAAATCTCTACTTGTTGTAGAGTTTGCATACAAAAATAGCTACCAAGCCTCGATACAAATGGCTCCATTTGAGGCTTTATAAGGTAGAAAATGCAAGACTCCCTTATGCTGGTCAGAATTGGGAGAGAATAAAGTATTGGGACCACAATTACTTCGAGAAACTAAAGAACAAGTTCAGATCATACATAATAGATTGAAGTAAGCTTTTGACAGACAAAAGACCTACATAGACTTGAAAAGAATGGATATTCAATACGAAGTGGGTGATAAAATATTCTTGAAGGTGTCACCTTGGAAGAAGGTGTTTCGATTTGGAAAGAAAGGCAAGCTTAGTCCCCGTTTCATCAGACTTTTTAATGTTGTGGAAAGAATTGGTCCAGTAGCTTATCGTATGGCACTACCAGCGATTCGATAAAATCCACAATGTGTTTCATGTTTCCATGCTTCAAAAATATCGTTTCGATCCCTCTTACGTCCTCGAACCCGAAGAAGTGGAATTGAATGTTGAATTGTCATATGAAGATGAACCAATGCAAATACTTGATAAGGAATTCAAAAGACTTCGTAACAAGAGTGTTCCCTTGGTGAAAGTCCTTTGGAGGAATCATAGAATGGAAGAGGCCACCTGGGAACCAGAGGCAACAATGAAAGAACAATATTCACGCTTGTTTCCTCTAGATAAATGCAAGGATGAATTTTTTTAAGAGTGGAGAGTTTTAACACCCTAAATAGGTCCTAGAAGTAATGCTAATTAAGGCATTAATTAAGCAAGAATTGAATTAATCAATTGAGATGGTTAAGAGCTTGTAACATGAAATTAGAGTTTAATTTCATGAAATTAATTATTGTAAGCTAGTTAAGATTAAGCTTAAGTTGAAATGAGAGAAATAAATTAGGTAATTAAGAATTAAAATGTCACATGATATACTAATTAACCAATTTAGGACTCAATTGAACTAAAGAAGAGATATAAGGCTAAAATAGGGGTGCAATTGAAACAAAAACAAAGTGTAAAAGTTTGCATGTAATAGAAAAGTATGATTTGCAAAAATGGATAATTAGACCAAATACTTGGACACTTGTCATGAGCTGGTCACTTTAATGATTATGGAGCTTAATTTTAAAAAAAAAATAAAAGAAGAGGAAAAAGGGGACTAAGTGGGCGGCCAACACAAGGGAAAAAGGAGAGAGAGAGAAAAACGCATATTCTTCCTTGTTTTTTCTCCATAGTCAAAGATTTCAAGAAAATAAAGCTTCAAATCCTTGTTTTATCATAAAATCTATTGAGTAAAGAGTGAGTTCTTGGTAGCTAAACAAACAAAGGTAGTTAGTTAAGCTTGGAAAGAAGTCATCTAGTGTCGTTGAGCAATTTGAGAAAGCTAGGTAATGTTCTAGATTTTTCTTTAAGTTTGGTGTTTGTTTAGGTTGTTAGAAGCTTGATTTAAATTATTTATTACTTTATGTTAATGTTAGAAGCATGAACCAAAAAATTATAATGCTTGAGTTAGTGATTGAGACCATGGAAATTAAGTTAACCAAATCTACCCGGAATACACAATTCCAGGCAACAACTTTGAAAAAGTCACTAGGACGAAATTGATGGAATTAGAGGCTTAAAATTTTCATTATAATACCCCTATGAATTTATTTTAATTTAAAATTTACTTCATCTCATTTGGGGTCGTGTAGTGAAAGATATAAGCAAATTAGTAAAGGTGGTTCAAGCTGTCCAAAACATTCTATTCTGGAACAGTAACTTTGAACGGCCACCGGGAATACCACGATTTAAATTTTAAGATGAAAATTGGTATTAATAATATTTCATGTTTCTAGAAGGCTTGGGAAAAAACGAAACTCAATTTGTAGTTACATGTAAAAATCTGGAAATGAATCAATTGAACGTGTCTAAGCAGTCTGAAAATGCAAGTAAGGTTGTCTTTAGGTAGAAAACTGTATTAAATGGCTTAATGATAAAATTAAATCTTATTATGGTTAAATATATAATTTCATTAGCTTTCCAACGGTATAAATTGATCAAAAATCTGATGTACGGATTAAAATATATGCAATTTTTTTAGTAAAGGGTCGATAAATTTTCCAGTGTAGGACATATTTGAATCTTGAATTTGTAGTGCATAGAAACACTTGAATTGAGTAGTATTAATGAATGATTATGTATGTATGATAAGTTAGAGTATCCAAAGGAAGCCGATAACAAAGAGGATGAAAGGCTAGACCTTACAAGGTCATACTTGAAACTAAGATAACATGATGAATAACATATATATATTAGTCTTGATCTTGCTTTGTTCAAGGATAAAGTTTTTATATGTTGATATTTGATTTGGTATGTAAATATTTTTGTTATAGCTTGGTTTCTATGTATGTTTGAATGAATTGGTGGCCTAGAAATTTCCTTGTTGCTTGATGAGAATTATAATGTCTTTGTTAGTTCAAAGGATATATCATATTAGGTTCGAATTGCTTGAAATGATGAATGATAGGTCTTGCATTTAGATAATAGTTTGTATAGAAAAATTGAGGTTGTCTTGAATGATTGGATTCAGTTAATTGTAACAAAATTTTTGTATGCTTGTGTCTCGATGATTATGTTTATAAGTGTTTAGAGCGAGTTAAACAATGAATTTAGGTTTTGTCTCAATTGATAAACGAATGGCACATTAGTTTAATAGGTTGCTTAGACTTTAAGTTTGATCAAATCGTTTGCTTGTACTTAAAGAAAGACCAAATTGGCCACTTTGTTAAGATTCTATTATATATTTTGATAGGTACTCCAAAGGGAATCTTGCTCATATGTCTTGAATGTTAACTTAAATGTTAAAATTGTTAGTAAAGTTAAACACTTAAAAGGAATTACATTGGTAATTAAGATCAAAGAGGTTAAAAGATTAAAATGGGTCTAAAATTTAGGCTAAGTCTCAAATGCAATTACAATGAATTTGGTTTGAAATATCATGTATGCTTGTTTGATTCTTGCCTTGTTTGGAAAGCATGAGTAACACTCCATATCTCCTAAACCGGGATAGGGGTGTTATATGCTGCCTCCACATTAAATACTCTGCATTGCAAGGTAGATGAGAGGGTAAACATAAGCTTATTGAGTGGATAAAAATATATTTAAAAAAACCTTGTAATGAAGCCCATAATATCCCAAAATCAAGTTTAAAAACCAAGTAAAAACCAATTTGAAAACCAAGTCATGCTCTTTGTAAGAAAAACATTCATGGCTCTCAGTGCCACCATATATAAAATCAGCAAGTATTCATGGCTCACATGCCACAAAAAAAATTTCAAAAGCCTTTTTGAAAACATATGCTTATCAAGCATAATCCAAGTCTTACATGCTACCTATAGCAAAGATAAAACAAAACCCTTATGCACAACACTTAAGCTCAAGCAATTCCCTTTGCAAAGCAATAATTAAAAACATTTGTCTTTAAAGTCATATTGGTATTTGTGATCCGATTAGTATTACCTCTAATCGTTGGAATAAACGGACTCTCATTCGTTCCCTTGAACGAGGTTACATGGAGGTCTATTCCACCATGAAAAACTCACCTTAGTATCCGGGTTACTTAGCAAACCCGAATGCGATGAAGTCCCTTATACCGCGCAACATTAGCTCCCCTTAATGCATCACTAAGAAATTTTACACGTACGGATTTTATATATGTAGTGTGCTACCATACTATTGATCGATCAAATTATCCCTTTTTAATATCAAATAAATATCCAATACAAAACAAAATCAATTCTTAAGTTTCAAGTTAAAAACAATATGTAACTACATGCATCCCACTATCTCATGCATCAAATGCATAAAATCGGTAAAATCACTTTTCTCATGTTTTCAAAACAAAAACCATGGGAGCATAATATACATACAATAAATTTTTAAAAAAAATCTCATGAGCATTAAAAACATGCATAATTACGTATGCAATTTATAATACGAGCATGACTAAAAACCCATTGTAAAATAAGGAATAATATGAGAACCTTTAAGAAAGCAATACTTTGAACTTACTTCCGAGTATAGGAAGGTTTTTCAAAGCTTCCCTATAATCTCAAACCTTTGAAAACACAATTAAAACCCTTCCGAATTGGCAGCCCTCATAATTCACTCACTAGTTTACCGAAACTTGCTCGACAAGTCACCCAAAAACACGATTCGACTTTCCAATCTCCTTCAAACTTGTTACTCTACCTATTAACCTGATCCAAGCATCAAAACTAGAGGTTTTAGTGCATTAAAACACACCTAAACATCCCTCAAGTCGGACCTATACCAAACATCCCCTAAAAACACCATAAAACTTATTCGAAACTCACCGAAAACCTCTCCAAACACCATCTAAACTTTATGTTCGGGATAAGATACTTAAAATAAATCTTTAATTAAATCTAAAAAATTCAATATTCATGTATTTATGTATCAAAAACAACCATGTAAAATCCTTGAACGAAAATCACAAGTTTGACCACAAAACCCGATTTTTCTTGAAATAAAGATTAAAAACAATTGTACCAAGCCAATAACTTGGTAATTTAAATAAATAACTATATAATTCAGAGTTTTGAATGTTTTATAACCTCTAAATTTGATCCAATCCACTTCCATTGTTTTTGAGAAGAAAAACAATTGAAAAACATGATTTCTTGAAGAAGAAAAATATAAATAAAATTAACCAAACGAATTTATTGAAAAGATTTATGTTTACCATTGAAAATATTATGGAGTGACTGAAAAAAATGTGAGAAGTAGAAATTATAAAATTAGGTTTAGGTTTATGATATAAAAATAGGTTTTTAAGACTTAAATTAGGTAATATGGGTTATATGTTTTAAAATTTTGGTTTTGAGTTAATTAAATAATCCCATAGAAGGTTAGATCAATTAGAATTAAAATTTTATCAAATTTCCTTAAAGATTCAAATTTTTTGCTTACTTTATAAAATTGTCCTTCAGTTTTCAATATTTACAAAATAGTCACTAATTTCAAAATCTTATGGATTCAAGGGTCAATTTTTGAAATTGAGTTGACCAAATTCAAATATATATTAAATAAATATTTTTATTATATTTTCCATAATTTATTTCAATTAAAAATCAAATTTTAAGTATTTAATCCCGAACTAGGCTAAACCGACGAAAACGGTTCACTAACTTCTAGGCCCATTTTTTGGGTAGTTAAAACTCACCCCCACTTAAGGAAATTTCGTCAAAATTTTTATAGTGGAAAGATTTAAAGTGACTACTCCTTCTTAACTTTATTTAACTCTCATATGGCTTCCCAACACCATAACGCCACTAATACACGCTAACCTACATGACGATCTTAACACAAGGACCTTTAATTTAGGTTAACAACCAACTCTAAGCAAAATGGTTTCCAACCACCCCTAACCTATCTAACTTTCACAAGCCTATCCCAGCACACTGAGCAACAACCAAAACTTTTCACCAAGCCTTACTCAAAGCAACAACACATAACAACTTTCACCAACAGAAACCACTTTCAAATTCCTGACTCAACTTCTTACTTTCTAACGCATAACAAAAGATTTCCAAAAACTTGATCAAGATACCGTTCTAACTCGTCACCATACAACAGAACAACGTGTCTTATTGACGAAAAAGACAACCAACACCACAACTGAAGCCCATCAACATTCCCTCCGATAACTTCCAAAAACTTGATCAAGATACCATTCTCTAGAATGGACATATTAATAGAGAAGATGAGAGATCAAATAAAGTCCACGGAAGCAAGGAAAATCGAGTTGGATGCACCTTTGGGGGATTCGGAAGATCAATTGAGGAGATCCATATATGTCATGGATAATATGCCCCAACAATCAGTTTTGAGGGATACTAAAATCCCAACACTAGAGGAAGAAGAGGAAATTTCGGAACCTCTGAGTCTAGAACATGTTGATGAGAAAGAATGTCACATGTTGGAGAAGTCTAAAGAGATAATTTCCACGGCAACTGAGGAGCATGAACACAACGAGATTGCGACAATAATTAGTGCCGCTGAGGAGAGTACTTCAACAGAAAATTCTGCGAAGTCTGATTCCCAGGATATTACATCAGCACTGATGCTGAAGAAGCAATCTGAGGATTACTCTCACTCACAGTTGCCTGGGCAATTACATGACGACATGCTCGATCAACGAGATGGCGATACTTTATTAATGGAATATGAGAAGGTAATGGATGAACCTTTTGAATTATTTCAAAACTCACCTCTTCAATTGCAGGTATCTTCTGAGGAATCAACGCTACAAGATTTGCAGCCATCAAAAGTAAGGAATGATTGTTTAGGAGATGATATTTTATCTATGATGATTTTCTCCAATACTAGTGTCACTTCAAAATCTCTACTGATGGAGATGCTTGAGAAAGCTAATGAACATGATGGGTTTATTCTTGAAGACTTCAAGAAAGCTGATCCTTTACTTGATTTACACAGAATTTTGGCAAATGATTGCCATTGCAATTGGCTAGCACAACAATTGTAAAGACAACGAAGGCTACATCCAACTATGATGGAAGTCGACGAAAATGAGGTACTTAAATGGTTGGATGTTGAGATAATTTTTCTAATAATTTATTTTTGCCTTCAAGAACAATATCAAGGTGGAGGATATGCATGGATTACAACAGAACACGAAAGAAAGACACCTCCACCATGATAATGCAAAGGGGAACATCCGTACTCATTTTGGTCCGACCCTTTTTGGGCAGAATTTTCATTCGCGGATGGATTATAAGAATATCGGAAACGACCCTCCATAAGTTTTCTTTATATTTTTATATTTTATTTTATTTAAAATTTATCTTTATTTTATTTAAAATTTATCTTTATTTTTGTATTTTCATGAATTTTCTTAATTATGGTCTTTAGGAATAATTATCTTCTCATTGATTGAATAATTCTTGCTTTATTGATATTTATCTTTTAGGAAAGGAAATCAAGATCAAGGAAGATTTTCTTGCAGATATGGATAGAATTTAATATGGGTCAAACTTTGAAGAGATTAATTCCATAATTAACTCCAGAAGTTACCCTAATTTTTTTGTCTATTTATTTCCCTCTATTTCTAGCCGAAATTCTTTCCTTCCACTAATGATATTTGTCATCTACCTTCACTATTATTATTTTCGTTTTTCTTTATAGGAAAGTGGAGTTGTGATTATATTCGACATTTTGGATCAATTCACTGTGATGTTATGCTCGCAACTTCACATGCCCAGACAATTGTTGTTGCTCAGGAAAATGCTACTCAAGACAAAGGAAAAGCACCGATGGAGGACCTAATCCACCAACACAACCACCACGACGAGGACTGAAAGTTAAATACATGGCAAGCAGGAAATTAATAACTCAAGGTGACGACCTTTCTAACTTATTTTTATTTTTATTTTTGCATGCATTGGAGACAATGCTCATCTCAAGTTTTGGGGGTGTTTACCTTTAATTTATGGTAGTTGCATTCATAATTAGTTGTTGCATATATATTGCATATATTATTCGCCAAGAATTTCAATTTGATCTAATTGCTTTAAATTTTTATGGATAACTAATGATGAAATTTTTGCCATTGCACCTAATTGAAATAGCCTTTTATTTTAGGATTGCATTGGAAGAATCTAGATTTTTTTTCTATGATGCTAAATTTCTTTTAGACGGTTGTGACTTGTTGATTGATAGAGACTTTGTGATTTTAGGTTGAATTTTGGGCATTTAATTTTTCATTTAAGAATAAATTTTTTTAAAAAAAATGGATAAGCAATATCATTCTAGAGGTGTCCGAAACTGGCTCTAGTTTGTGTGCATTAACGAATCACTATAGGTGCCCGAAACTGGCTCTAGTAAGATTAAAGATTAATGCCCAGGAAATTTTTGTTAAAATTTTTTTTCACATAGAATATTGAATGTTAACTTTTACACAACTACACACACTTTGTCACAAGCATTGTAGTTTGATTTTGGAAAATTTCTTTTCTTTTCGAAAAATTTAAAGGTGATCATACTTTATGCCCCGGTTCTGAGGTTGGAAGTTAAATTTCGAAGCATGTCTTTGAAGATTGGATGCCTAGGCAATTAATTGTTAGATTTGCATTACTTGAGGACAAGCAATAGTTCGAGTTTACGGGTGTGATGAGTGTCCAAAAGTACTATTTTTATTACCCTTTTTACTCTTATTATTGCTCGAATTAATCATAATATTAGTTGCATTATTAATCATACATACATATTTACAAAATTTTTTTAGTTTGTGTATTTAATTTGTATTTTGGTTAATTTTGTGGAAAAAAATACTATGGTTTTATGTTTCCTTATTTGTAGGGATTTGATTCATTGGGTGCCAATTTAAAAGGAATTACAAGGAGATAAATTTGATTTCAAAAGATATGAAAATATTCTAGGAGATTAGATTTGATATGAGAAATAAATATTTAAATTTGAAATCTCTAAAGGGATAATTATCTCTTTAATATTTATTTCCTAATCAAATTCTTATCACATAATTTGACCAAGCAAGATCCTATAAAAAGGGAAGATGTCGTCCAAAGCAAGGGGAGTCGATCGTGAAAGAGATTGACACAAAGAGGCTACCGATTTTCTTTTTCTTTTCCTTGTTTATTTCGAGTGATGAGAGGATATTGGATATTTTTCCCAGCCATGAACTAAATTAACGTTGGCTTGGGATATTTTTTTTTAAGGTTTGATTACTATTGAATTCTATCTATGCTTTTGAGTGTTCTTAATTAAGGTTTGTCTATTCTTGGTACTTATTTGGTTTACGAGAGAATTTGGAAAGGATCTCGATAAACAAGTCATTTATCTAGATTCGGGAGAAATAGATTCACAAAACGAATAGGCATGGTTCGATCCAAGTACGAGAGAACTAATCCGGCTTAAGGATAAGTGCAGGATTTCAACGGCTAATAGAAGCGCAAGAACGTTGTTGTACTCCATTGATTAAAGCATGGATGTATCATCAAAGATTGTGCAATTAACAGAGTCTCGGGTTAGGGATAACAGAGACCACTGAATAACGCTTTGCCGGACCTTGAGTATAGTCACCCAAATTGCCCGAGCAATTCCCTCATCGCAATTGCCCAAGCATTTGGATGAACTAACTAGGCAATCCGACTGAGCCCAATTGCCGGAACGAGTTAAGCGGTGCGAGCACCCACTTTTTAGGAAGAATTCATTCGTCCATCATTCCATAATTCAGGATAACCCAACCTAATCTCTCTTATCAATTACTCCACTTTATTTTATTTGCTTGTTTTATTATTTTATCCAACTCTATAAACTACTTGTGTCTTTATTTTATAGTGCGATAACTTAAGCAAAGTGGCCCAAACCAATCCCTTTGGAGATGATATCTAAATCTATACTATTACTTGTGACGTGTACACTTACACCGTTTGCGTAGCACTAAAACTAAGTAATAAGTATTTAGCGTTGTTGTCGGGGATTGGCAATAGCGACTTTGTTTTTAGTTTCTTGCATATTTTTTTATTATTATTTTTACTAACTTGTTTTCTTTTTCTTTTAAAAAATCAAAAAAAATTATAGGTGTGTTTAAAGTTGAAGGAATTTTAAAATGCAAGGAGAAAGAAAGAAATTTGTTCGGGAGTTGATTTTGGAAGATATGAATCGATCCAATCAAGAATTTCTTGATGATTAACTATGTCAACCAAGAAACTTCGAGATGCAGAACAATAGAAAGAAATCTGTTCGGGAGTTGATGTTGGAAGATATGAATCGAACTAATCAAGAATTTCTTAGATTAAATGATGATTCTCTATGCCAACCAAGAAAAAGCCCAACAAGATAGAAAGAAGTCTGTTCCAGAGTTGATGTTGGAAGATAGGAATCGAGCAAACCAAGAATTTTTTACATGATTATTACCTATACTAACAAAGAGCAACCCAACAAGCTCATGCTAGGGCAATTTTTTGTTCTTATTGTGGAGAAAATCATTTGGTTAGCAATTGCCCTTACAGTACTGGAACATATGGCTATATGGAGGACCATAAATGGAACCAACAACAAAATCCTTCATGGTATGATCAAAACGCTCAAAATTTTTTTTACCATGACAATTTTGTTGATGTTACAAATATGCCATGACATTATAGTCCTTTTCAAGAGAATCCAAATTCTTCAGAGGAAATATTTCAAGCATCCAAGGCTAGAATGGACAGATTAATAGAGAAGATGAGAGATCAAATAAAGTTCATGGAAGCGAGGAAAATCGAGTTGGATGCACCCTTGGGGATTCGGAAGATCAATTGAGGAGACCCATATATATCATGGATAACATGCCCCAACAATCTGTTCTGAGAGATACTGAAATCCCAACACTAGAGGAAGAAGAGGAAATTCCGGAACCTCTGAGTCCAGAACATGTTGATGAGAAAGACTGTCACATGTTGGATGAGTCTAAAGAGATAATTTCCACGGCAACTGAGGAGCTTGAACACAACGAGATTGCGACAACAATTAGTGCCACTGAGGATAATACTCCTAGAGAAAATTCTACGAAGTCTGATTCCCAAGATATTACATCAGCACTGATGCTGAAGAAGGAATCTGAGGATTACTCTCACTCATAGTTTCCTGAACAATTACATGATGACATGCTCGATCAACGAGATGGCGATACTTTTTTAATGGAACATGAGAAGGTAATGGATGAACCTTTTGAATTCTTTCAAAACTCACATCTTCCATTGCAGGTATCTTTTGAGGAATCAACGCTACAAGATTTGCAGCCATCAAACGTAAGGAATGATTGTTTAGGAGATGATATTTTATCTATGGTGATTCTCTCCAATACTAGTGTCACGTCAAAATCTCTACTGATGGAGATGTTTGAGAAAGCTAATGAAAATGATGGGTTGATTCTTGAAGACTTCAATAAAGTTGATCCTTTACTTGATTTACACAGAATTTTGGCAAATGATTGCCACGACAATTGTCTAACACAACAATTGTCAAGAAAACGAAGGCTACATCTAACTATGATGAAAGTCGACGAAAATGAGGTACTTAAATGGTTGGATGTTGAGATAATTTTTATAATAATTTATTTGTGTCTTCAGGAACAATATCAAGGTGGAGGATATGCATGGATTACAAGAGAACACGAAAAAAAGACACCTCCACCATGATAATGCAAAGGGGAACATCCGTACTCATTTTGGTCCGACCCTTTTTGGGCAGAATTGTCATTCAATGGAGGGTGTGGATGGAGTATAAGAATATCGGAAATGACCCTCCATAAGTTTTCTTTATATTTTTATATTATATTTTATTTTAATTTTTATCTTTATTTTGGTATTTTCATGAATTTTCTTAATTTTGGTCTTTAGGAAAAATTATCTTCTCATTACTTGAATATTTCTTGTTTATTGGTGTTTATCTTTTTAGGAAAGGAAATCAAGATCAAGGAAGATTTTCTTGTAGATCTGGATAAACTTTAATTAGGTTCATTAAATTCTTGTATGCCAAATTTCTGCTTAAATTAGTATCTACAACTCATTTTATTCCATGCACAGGTTTCAAAATATTTTCTAGATGCATATACACCTAAGTAAACATCATCGACATATCATGTATAACTTACTAGATGCATCGCAACCTAAATAACTACATCATAAATTCAACATAAATTAGTCATGCTTTAATATCAACAATACTCAAATTCAAAAAAGGATAACAAGAATCAAATTCCAATATAACTTTATTATAACCACTTATATACTTGTAATCACAAATTTTATCCAGGGTATTAAACCCAGTTTTATTTTTCACTCGAATATTTAGCTTGTAATTATTAATCAAAAAAATGCAAAAAAAAATATTATATGTAAATATATACATAATTCTATATTTGTTATTATAAAAAAAGAAAAAAATAAAAAATATTACTATATATATTATTTCGAAAAAAACAAAAATAAAAATATTAATTAGTGGAGTTTTGGTAAAAATGGAAAATCAAAAAATAGTCTTTTATACCATTTATATAAATATATATTTAATTATTTTCGTTTTATATTATTATTATTTATTATTTTATTTCAAATTTTATATTATTATTATTATATATTTATTAAATAAATAAAACATGTAAATAATAACCCATATATAACAAATAATAAATAACCCATTTTATTAAAGAATTATTGGTCCATTATATTACAAACCCAAAAAATTAAATAATATACAAACTCATTCCTTTTTAATTATAATCGACCCATCTTTTTTTAAGCTCGTCTACACCTAATCTGATAACCCATTAACGGAAACACTAGAGCTAACCATTGTGTTCCTCATGCGCAGCCAACCAGGGACCATTAGATCAAAGGTTGATCTAACGGTCAAGATGGGTGATGAAGGAACCTTCTAGATCCTCCACGCGACGCACGTGCCAGCTATTCAGCTCCCCACGCGCGTGTGACGATGACGCGCACCTCTTCGAATTTGGATCGAACCTTTCGACTGCCTTCGTCGTCGATCGACCTCCGGTGGTCCCCTCATCGCCAGCTCATGCAAGGAAACAAAAAAATCAGATTCGTACCAATATGCATCAACAATTTTCAAAGAAATCAGATCAAAAACAACTAATTTCAGCAGAGGATTTCGACCAAATTTTAGAGTATAATTTCAGAGGCCACACCACACAAAATTTCAGAGCAAAATGTAGCAATATCAGAAGCAAACAAGCCAAATCATCAGAGCCAAATCAGCAACTGATAGGATATTTTTAGATCTTTTTTCTTTTTTTTTCATATTGATTTAATTATTTCGGTTATAAAAGAAAACCGAAGCAACATTTGTAAAGGTCGATTCCCCACCACTTTGAATTAATAGAAAGCAACCTTTGAGGTATAAACCTCTGTTCTTTTCGATTACTTAAAAAAATACGAAATAAAGTTTAGGGTTTCAGTTCTTTTACCTATAAGGGTGAACACTGATTCATATTCTCCGGTTTCTCTCTTTCGCCGACGATAAACCCACGAGCCTTTGGGTCATCAGGGTGAGCCATACGAAATGAAAAGGAGAGAAGTAGGTCTTTTTTTCCTTTCGTTTTCGTTTCCTTTTTCTTCTCTTTCATTTTCCAGATCCAAAAAAGATGAGCTTTTTTATTTGTTTTTTGGAAGATTTCTAAAGGGTTTTCGTTTTCTAAGTTTTTGGTTTCGAAAAGCTTTCAAAAAGAGGGGTTTTATTTTCTCCGACTACCACTAGCGGTGGCCGGAATCTGGGTTCAACATCAGAGCCCGGTGGCCGTGTTCTTCATCTCCTGGGAATTCCAGAAAAACATCATATGTTTTCTTAATTTTTCTGGATTCTCCTGAAGGAAGAATAGAGAGTTTAAGGGATACTATTTTCGGTTTTGGGAAAGAAATGAAACAAAGAAGGAAACTCGGTTTAAAAATATGTTATATAGTCAGGGGCCTTCTTAAAAATGGTCAAAACACTTCATTAAAACCCTCCGTGTATCAATATTCATCAATGCAGTCCTTCTAGGTTGTTAAAGGTCTTAAGTTTGGTCCTATTTAGGGCCATAATCATATTTTTAATAATGGTTTAATTATTTTAAGGTCATTCCATGTTTTTAAACTTATTCTGGAGCCATTCCATGTCACTCCCTACAACCCACCTTACCTCGTATGGCATGTCACCGAGGAACATTGTGAGTACCACGCTAGAGTACCGGGGCAAACAATTGAGAATTGTGTCGCTTTTAAGAAGAAGGTGCAAAATTTTTTGAACAAATGATTTATACATCTCAATCAATCGGGGGAAGTGACCGTCTCTTTACCCGATCATATGGGGCATGCTTTTTAAAGAAGTTGAATTTCAAGAAACCGAAAGTGATCTTGGGTTGCCAAGAAGTTCATCCATCTCATTTAGCTTTTTCATAGATGTTTGTTTGAATTAATTTCCTTGCATTTTAAGTTTTATATTTTAATCAATCTAGCTAACTTTTGCCCGAAATTAGCGATGACTTTTTGTTAAGGGCTTTTATCATTTTTCAATTCAATGAAGAGGTGCACTTTTTATATACATTTTCTTGTCTATTTTAAGATACTTGGATATTCAATGCTTGTTGTGTCTCTGATTCAGACACATATAAAGAAAATATAATTAAATGTTGTGATCACGATAAAGTACAATTCTATCTCCAATCCGCTTCGGTTAGAAAGCTTGAGAAGCAAGACTACTACTTCTTCGATAATGTTCGATGATAAGAAGGTCCCGTAAAAAGAAGATCCCGTAGAAAGAAGAATCTACTCGAGTTTGAGAATTCCAAGAGGTCAAAAGCATTAAAAAAAAGAGAAAAAGAATAAATAAGAAAAAGAGAAAAAAAAAGAAAAAGGAAAAAAGAATAAATTTAAAAACTTTTAAATGAACGAGCAATCCAATAAGTCTCGGAGCATCCTGATGGAGCTGTGGGGAAGAACAAATCTAATAAGGAGCTAGACCTCCACCAGTTCGATAGCCTAGCGTCAGTGATGACTCTTTGAAGACAATGACACCTTAATACATTAAATGCAAACAAAAGAACGTGCTTACACTTGGAATTCTCAGATCGAGTTACAAGAAAAGATAAATATGAGAACAAGGAGTAGTTTTCATGCGAATCAAGCGAGTACGGTAATCATGAGGATGCACCGAACGAATGAAATAGAATTGTGACACTTCAAATATTGCCAAAACATTTCAAGGCAAAACATTAATTATCGAGTTTCGAGTCTGAGACACTTTTGCAATCGATTTCCATGTTTTCAATTTTTGAACATTTATTCAAAAAGGCGTTGTGCTTGAAAACGCCAATTTTTGAAAACCTCTTCAAATTCATTTTTACAAAATGTAAGGTTATTGATACATTTAATCATCTTTTTTCTTTTTTTCATATTGATGTAATTCTTTCGGTTATAAAAGAAAACCGAAGCAACATTTATAAAGGTCGATTCCCCACCACTTTGAATTAATAGAAAGCAACCCTTGAGGTATAAACCTTTGTTCTTTTCGATTACATAAAAAAATACGAAATAAAGTTTAGGGTTTCAGTTCTTTTATCTTTAAGGGTGAACACCGATTCGTATTTTCCGGTTTCTCTCTTTCGCCGGCGATAAACCCACGAGCCTTCGGGTCATCAGGGTGAGCCATATGAAAGGAGAGGGAGAGAAGTCGGTCTTTTTTTCCCCTTTCGTTTTCGTTTCCTTTTTTTTCTCTTTCGTTTTCCAGATCCAAAAAAGAGGAGCTTTTTTATTTGTTTTTCGGAAGATTTCTAAAGGGTTTTCTTTTTTTAAGTTTTTGGTTTCAAAAAGCTTTCAAAAAGAGGTGTTTTATTTTCTCCGACCACCACTAGCGGTGGCCGGAATCTGGGTTCAACATCGGAGCCCGGTGGCCGTGTTCTTCATCTCCTGGGAATTCTAGAAGAACACCATATGTGTTCTTAATTTTTCTGGATTCTCCAGGAGGAAGAACAAAGAGTTTAGGGGATATTATTTTCGGTTTTGGGAAAGAAATGAAACAAAGAAGGAAACTCGGTTTAAAAATATGTTATATAGTCGGGGACCTTCTTAAAAATGGTCAAACCACTTCATTAAACCCCTCCGTGTATCAATATTCATCCCGCAATCCTTCCAGGTTTGTTAAATGTCTTCAATTTGGTCCTGGGCATAATCATATTTTTAATAATGGTTTAATTATTTTAAGGCCATTCCATGTTTTTAAGCTTATTCTGTAGCCATTCCTCCTTTTTATACTCTTCTCACGGTCCCTGCAACTTCTTTTGGATTTTTAATTTAGTCACCGATTTCGGTTATAACCCTTTTAAAAAATGGTTTTATTCGGTTTAGGTCCTTCCGTGTCCTAAAATTTATTTTTAAGCCATTCCTCGTTTTTAAATACCCTCTGAAGTCCCTTTATGTTTTCAAGCCATTTCGATTTGGTCATATTTATGGATTTAAAGCTTCTTTCTTATTTATTTTATATTTACTCATTTATTGGTTATTTTGTTTATATTATTAATGTATTTATTCTTTATTTCATGTATATATTATTTCATGCATTTTTATTATTTATGCTTTTTATTATGTTGGTCATATATCATATTTTATTTTCATTTATGTATTGTATTTACATTTTGCTACATATTTGCCTTATTATGCCATGTTATCATTTTTTTATTTGTACATTTTTGTTTATGTGTTCATGTACATACATCTATTTTACTTGTGACATGCATTTTTATTTTATGCACTTTAATTATTTATATATATTGTACATATTTATTCTATCATGCTTTTTATTTATTTATTTATTTATGCCATGCATTTATTTATGTTTTTTATTTTATGCACATCTTTTTTGTATGATTTGTTTATATTTATTTTTGCTTATCTCATCATACACCTTTAATTAATTAATTTGATAATTACGCCTTTATTCGGTCGTAACGGGCCCGACACCAAATGTAGTGGTGTCGTTGTATGCGTTTACCTTCGGATAAAGATACGATAAAAATAAAATTTGAATCTGAATTTTTTAAAACAAATAATTAATTTAATGCCACTTTAAATCCGAATATCGTTTTAAATCGTAACCGACTCTCGAACCCAAATCTTTTCGAATCTCTGGTTTTTACGGTGTCCGGTCCACCAAAAGTGATCGGTGACAACTCCAACCATTTTTTTAAAACCCTAATTTCAAAATTCCTTTTTTTAAATTTCATCTTTCCAACCCTAATTTTTCCAATTCCCCTTTTAAAGAAAAAATTCCAAATTTAAAATTTTGAAACCCTAGATTTCTAATTTGGTTGACATTTCAAAATACCTAATTTTTATCCCCAATTTCAATTCTCAATTTTTCAATTAAACACTAATTTCACTTCCAATTTTTTCGATGTTTCCACTAGTGACCTTTTTTTTACCTTACACTTAATTTTAATATTAATTTTTATTTTTAAAAAAGGTTCGCTACAATACTAATAGGTAATTCAAATCCAAGTCACAGAGCTAACATCAACATAGATAATCAGCAAAGCCATTGAATGACTAATTAGCATAAACACCATTCTCAATATAATATC
Organism: Abelmoschus esculentus; assembly: GCA_035048815.1. Classification (NCBI taxonomy): domain Eukaryota; kingdom Viridiplantae; phylum Streptophyta; class Magnoliopsida; order Malvales; family Malvaceae; genus Abelmoschus; species Abelmoschus esculentus. Next base: position 5,737,192 of record JAUCBN010000063.1, on the reverse strand, counting down.
TCATCCCATTGTTCTTTCACTACTACTAATGTTATAAAGACATACTTGAGCTTTCACTTGGCGGTTACATGGATCTTTGTTTCCCTTTGCTGCCTCCACATTAAATACTCTACATTGCAAGGTAAATGAGAGGGTAAGCATAAGCTTATTGAGTGGATAAAAATATATTTTAAAACACCTTGCAATGCAGCCCATAATATACCAAAATCAAGTTTAAAAACTAAGTAAAAACCAATTTGAAAACCAAGTCATGCTCTTTGTAAGAAAAACATTCATGACTCTCAATGCCACCATATATAAAATCAGCAAGTGTCCATGGCTCACAAGGTTAGATCAATTAGAATTATAATTGGATCAAATCCCCTTAAAGATTCAAAGTTTTGGCTTAGTTTATAAAATTGTCCTTCAGTTTTTAATTCTTACAAAATAGTCATTAATTTCAAAATCTTAAGGATTCAATGGTCAATTTTTGAAATTATGTTGACCAAAGTCAAATATATATTAAATAAGGATTTTAGGATATTTTTCATAATATATTTCGATTAAAAATCAGTTTTTAAATATTTAATGTTGAACTAGGCTAAACCGACGAAACCGATTCAATAACTTTTAGGAACATTTTTTAGGCGTTACACTTTGTGAATAAACTTATTAAGTTTTGATTTAAAATTGCATCTATTGAATCATATCTATTATTTTTTAACAATTCTCTTAATCAAATGGTTTAATCTTTTCATTCATTTTATTTACCTATATAAAGAAGAGGTTTCCAAAACATTTCTCAAAAAACAACGAAACATTATTTAAATTATTCAAAAATAGATGCATGAAAACTTTTATTGGTTTATGGTGATAGAGAAAGATAATAGTGTATTTGATTGTTCACTATAGTTGTGTCATCGTTATGAATATTTTTTATTGTATCTTGTGAGATAGACGTCTAACATTACTCAAAAATCGATGAAAGAATAAATCTAACTTAAGGAAATTGTTTATACAAAGCTGAATAAATTTCTTTTTATTTTTAACTATGGATGGGTAAGGGTTGAGTTTTTTCCTAATCTGTACACGAACCGAAAATTTAACACCTCCATCTAAACTCAACTCAACCAAGTATTTTATGATATTTTACTCGACCTGAACTCTACAATAAAAACTTGAATCAACCTAACCCAACATAAATAAAAAAAATTATAAATTTTCATTATTATTTGATAAAATAGAAAGCTAATTGAAAAATAAAAATAAAGAGAGAACATTATAATAATTATTTTATTTTTATTAAACAAAGTAAGGAAACAATTGAAATAGAGAAAGTTATTGTAGCAATTATACATAAATATTTAGAATAAAACTAAATTACTACTTCAGATTAGGTAGGATATATTTAGCTTATACCCAATCCGACTCAACCTTGTCATCAAAAAATTAGTCCCGAATATAAAATTTTCTATAAAAAATCCGAGCTTATATATCGGATCAGCTTAGAACCCATGAGTATAGGTCAGATGGCAATCCATATTTAACTATATACAATTTTTATATTATATTTTTAATTTAACATTATTATTATTTTATAATATTTCATTATATTTAGATTATTTATGCATCATTTTCCTAACAATATATTTGGTCTTCATCTTGTTTTGCGTCACGTGTATTGGGTTTAGAGATTGTAAAGGACACAAATATAGGAACATTATATATATATATATATATATATATGAAGTAGTAATTTGTTTATATATATATAATACTAGGCAGAATAGAAATTAACTAACTACATTAAATCATTCCTTTGCTGCACAACCAGAAACGATCATCCCTTTGCTGCAGGAGGATGGCTTGCTATGCCTACGCTATTAGTATGTATCCGGACCCTGGTTGTTTAGGGTCTATTGATTCATAATATCTAAGTTTATATAAATTTAAATTTTGATATAATATAATCTCTTTATTTAATCAAAAAACTAACCCATGTTATATTTTGACAACATACTCTCATAAGTTATTTTTATACTACTGTTGAATAACATTTTCCGTTACGATTTGAGCAGTAAAAAGTGTCCCCTTAATTATTACCATATAAACACTTCTTTTCGGATTAGAATTAAAATTTTACTCACGATAATAATCCATATTCATAACCAAAAAAATCATTCCAATATTTTATATCGTTTCTATTTTATGTCTAGATTACATTGAAACTAATTTTTCAGGTCTAAAGTGGAACCCTATACTTGAATTAAATATTTACCATCCTGACATTGGATCCCACCACCTTTCCAACTTTAATGGCATCAGCCCAACACCCCCAAAAACAAGGTTAGTGGCTCGGTGCATGGAGGTTACGATCCAGTGTCTTCCAATATAAAACAAAGAATAATGAAGACCAAACCTCGTGACCTCAACTACGTAAGCAAGGCAAGGCAAAGGAAATCTGAGCCAATAATAAAGTATGATATTTTTTTAGGTTTAAAAAGCAATACTCTTCAGGTTCTGATTTTCCTGATTAAAAAAATGGTGAGGAAATTGTATAGTTGTGTACAAAGAGAAGCTTTGCACTGCTTTAACCAACTTACAGCACTAATGTCAATTTGAGAAGAGGATTGAGGTTGCATGGACCCACCTGACCCTTCCAGCCCTTCAAAGAACACACAATTTGGGTAAACTTCGGCGACTCGAGTAAGCTCAGTGGACATCTAGAGAAAATCCACTTTCACTATTTTATGTAGAGAGTTAATTAATCAATTAATATGTAATTTAATTATTTTCTCCTTTTTTTACTTGGTCGGATTTTGATTTTTTTTTAAGAAAAATTATTATTTAGGATGACTTAGTGGCTTGTCAGCTTTGGCTAAAGCTGTTAGCTATAACAGGAATTGTATAAGGTTTACCAACTAGCTTATTAACAATAGAATTTAATGAAGATGATGGGTTGATCCCAAATATTGGATCCGATAATTTTAAATTGAAACATGAAAATTATAGTAATAGAACAAACACAAATGTGATTAATATGATGCTCTAAAAAAAGTAAGATTAATACAATTAACATGACGCATTATATTCAAAACTTATTATATATTTTATTTTTTTACGATAGATGGAATATAAAATATCACAATCAGACGTGAACAAGAAAGATTTCTGAACAAAACACATATTTGATTGATTGAACGAGTTACTCATTTTTGTTTCTTCGTATTTTTTGGGTCATGGATTCTAGATCCTTTAAGAATACTATCCTTCATTCTCCTAGTAAATAAATTTGAGTACGTTGTTAGTGAGTTATTTTTATTTTGTTTAAATTATAAACGTTATAGAATAAAAATATAATTCAACTTTCTTCATCAATTAAGTTTTTTATTCTATTAAAATACGAATAATTTTTAAAATAATTCTCGAAGATAATGGAAACTCACCCTGACAAAACAAAATTGAAGTGCAAATTATCTGTTTTTATTTTATTTTATTCGTGCTCTGCTTTAAATTAAAAAATTTTAGGTTCAATGTTAAAGGTTGCGATTAAGGTTTAAGAAAGGCAAATCTATATTTTAAAGTGTAGAATTTAGAGGTTATCATATAAAAAATAAAAATTAATATATAAAATTTAATTTTTTTAACAAGAGACAAATAAATACATAAAAAAATTTACTTACAAATTTATGTCCCCTTGCTCGTCCGTTTTTTTAGGATAAAGACATCAACTATTTCCCATAATTCTTGTCAATGTAACTTATCATGGAAACCTACGACAAATAACGAGAGGTCTTGTCGGTGGTTGTCACTTGACAAGCATGGCAGGGAATTCTCTCATCTGATTATTGTTCTCGTCAGCGATAAATTCAGATTAAGAAAGTTATAATCTTTCTTAAATGTTTTAGTATAATTATATTTTAATTTTTTTATTTAAATAAAATATTTATTCTTCTCAAAACATTAAACATATTGTAAATTTTTCCTGTAATTTAAATTTTCTTTTCTGCTGTTGCACACAAATGGATGTTTAATTTTCGTTATCCTATGTCGTATGTGCGTATATAATATAGCCAATTAAGATTTGCTAAAATCATAGAATCTAACAAAATTGGTTGTATGGAGTTATCGTATTGAGATGATATAATCACAATCTACATGTGCTGTAAAGAAAATGTAAAGAGAGAAAAAAAAATGGAGGCTATAAATCGTGAGTTGATATTTGATTTACTATCACTATATAAAAATAGAAAAATTCTATGATACTCAATCAATATCGTTGAACAGTATTAGCGATTAATATCTTTGAGTTGAGTATCACTAAATTAATTTATAAAATTAAAAATCTAAAATAGTCGATATATAATTATAAATTATTGAAATAAAATTTTAATTAAATTATTATATTATTTTTAATTTAAAAAATTATAAACCATAAAACCAAAACCGTAAACCTTAAACCCTAAAACTTAAACTTAAAATCTTAAATCATAAACTCTTATCCTTAAATTTAAAATCCAAAACCTTAAACCATAAATCTAAAACTCTAAACTCTAAATCCATAATTTTGAGTTTTTAGTTTATAGTTTAGGGTTTATGATTTTAGGTCTACTTAGGGTTTATGTATTTAGGTTTAGAGCTTATTTAGGGTTTATAATTTGGGGCTTATGATTTAGAGTTTTAAATTTAAGATTTTGGATATAGAGTTTAGGGTTTCAAATTTAGAGTTCGAGTTTAAGTTTTTACTATTTTTTAAGGTGATCAAGATTATTATTTAATCGATTATTTAAAAAATAAAAAAAATATAATATATATATATATAAACTAATTAAATTGATTTTTTAAAAATAATTTATAATTATATATTATAATTTAATTTTTTTTTATTTTTTATAAATTAATTTAATGATACTTAACATTCTTGTCGATACTCCTTCATCGTAGCATACTCATCCATTAGAATATTGAAAGTGAAATACACTTTAACACAAAGTTAATAACTCTTACAAAACAAGTAATTATTTTAATAAATAATATCATATAGTTCACTTTTATACGTATATTAACTTGTTATATATATATATATATATACGAAATATTTTTCTAGACTAATATAAAATTTCTAACGAAAAAAATATATTAAACGTGTTGAAAAAAACAATAAGAAAAATAAGATGAAAAAGTTGGTAAGAAGAATAATGTCAGAAAAGATAAGTGATTAGAAATATATAATAGATTAGACTGCTCAAATATATTTCTCACGATAACATAAATAAAGTAAAAAAATGGTAAAGAATTTGTCTTAAAAGCTGCACTAAGTGTTAACATTCCATTAATTCTTCCATTAAACACGCATGATTCCCTCGACAAACCAATTTGGCAAAAGATTACTATAGATCACAGTGCAGACTGCAGAGACCTAGTTTTCTTAGCAAATTGATTAAAATTCAAACCTAAAAAAAACAAAAACAAATGTTTTGACCTAAAATGTTAGTTTTTGCAACTCTTGTCGGCGGCAGCCTTGAAATAAACTATTAAAGAATATGATAAAGTTTATTAAAGTTCATCTTAGGCTTCAATTTGCTTTAAGGTTGAAGAAGGGTCTAAGAATCTGTTATAGGTCTAGGTCATATGGGTAGGAGAGACTCTAGTCTCATCCCACGCCAAATTTAATATATGATTTAACTATAAATTTTCACGTCACATTTGTAAAAGAAAATTATAGATATAATATTAAAATATATCTTCAATGTTTGATTGGATAATAATCTTATTTTTTTAAAATATTTAAATTTTTAATGTTTTATTTTAAGACAAAATAACTTCTCAATGAATGAAAAATATTAGTCAACGATAAATGACTTAAAAAATAACGTGATGAATCTATATGAACAGATCGATCTAAAGGTATTAAAAAGGACATTTTAATTTTGTTTAAGTCTCCAATTTTTTTTTTTTGTATTTTCTATTAAAAATATAATTTTGTATCTCCTAAAATTTTATAATTTTACACTTTTTTATATTTCTAATATAGCTTTATACTAATTCATACCCCTCAAATAAAATTTTGCATCCATCCTTGATTATATAATAGTATATGCCAACATAAAAATATCATATAGACAAAGATATTAATTTAATAGAATGATATCGATAAAAAATAATTTTATAAAATTATATAAAATACAGAATTATATATTTTTATTTATATGCTATTTTATCAAATTATTTTAAACTATTTCTTATTAATTAATTAATAATTTTTATCTAAATATATGCTAACTTAATGCATTCGAATAGCGCTTTAAAATTTTCTACTGCTACAAAGGATTTCTATGTATTAATGCACACAATGGCACGTATGAAATATAGGATGAGTTTATCACATACGTCAAATATTGCTGAACACCGCTAACGATGAATACCGCTGAACACTATTAAATTAATTATTAAAAATTAAAAAATTTAAGGGCTAAATATGTAATTTTGAATTATTTAAAATAAAATTTTAAATAAATTATATATATTATATTTTAATTTTTTAAAATAATTTATTTAAATTATTTTTAATTTAAAATAAAAAATATTAAATCCAAAACTCTAAACCCTAAAATAATAAAACCATAAACCATAAAAATCTAAAAATATGACCATAACCTAAACCCTAAAATAGAAAATTTGAAACTCTAAAAATTATAAACCTTAAACTTGAAACCCAAAATTAGTTTAAGATTTAGATATAGGGGTTTTGATTATTTTAGGGTTTAGGATTTTAGGGTTTAGATTTAGTGTTTATGGTTTAGTTTTTAGGGTTTTTGATTTTAGGTTTAAGGTTTATGGTTTTGAAATTTTATATTTTAGGGTTTAAAGTTTAGTGTTTAGTGATTTAGGTTTTAAATTTTGTTTTTAGAGTTTAGAGTTTAAGATTTTTTATTTTTTAAAATTAATTTAAATTAATATTTTATTCAATTATTTGAAAAATAAAATAATATATATAGAAAATAATTTAATAAAAAAATTATTTTAATTAATTTATAATTATACGTTGAGCCCTTAATTTTTTTAATCTTTGTTAATTAGTTTAATAATGTTCATCGATGTTCAACGTCGGTCATAGAATTTTCCTAAAATATATGTTTGATTTATTTTCGGCTAAAAGCTGAGCAGCATTATTTATTACATAATCTAGTCATTCAACTGTTTGAATGACACAATCAAGCATTATACAAGAGTGGGCCCCAAGTCCACCCACGTGGAATCTCCTCCCTATATTAGAAAACCCAAGCACCTGCTCTCCGACCGTACCAAATCAACATACGGTGGAACAACAACACACGCTCATTGCTAAAACATTCTCTTGTTCTCTATTTTCTTCTTCTTTGTCTCTCTACAATGACACCCGCACTACAGAAACCGAGTCGAGCCAGGGCGATATGGCGAACCGTCCTATCCTCTGCCTTCCGCACGGCCTTAGCCTGCGCCATAATAGGCGTCGCCACCTTGTATGGCCCGGCTTCCTTCCAAAATCAAGTTGCATTCCCTGCATTTTCGTACGTGACAGCCATCTTAGTTGTCACGGACGCTACCTTAGGTGACACTCTGCATGGCATCTGGCTGGCTATTTATGCCTCCGTCCAGAGCCTCGGACCCGCCATGTTGAGCCTATGGTTGATCGGACCAGCCAAGCTCAGTAATGGAACCACGGCCCTTGCGGTGGCTTTGGCAGGGATGATTGTGGTGTTGCCCGAATCAACGCACTTGATAGCCAAGCGAATAGCGTTGGGCCAAATCGTTATCGTCTATGTTATCGGTTTCATCAATGGTGACGAAACACAACCGATCATGCATCCGGTGCATGTGGCGGCTAGCACTGCGGTCGGATTGTTGGCTTGCGTTTTAGCCTTATTGCTTCCTTACCCAAGATTGGCTTGTTGCGAGGTTAGTCAGACCAAACTATGTCTCATTATCATTTGTCTCCCCATCCATTACAAAGACAACAAACTTTTACAGAAAAAGACAACTTTAATTTCCTGTAACCTTGTAAATATATTTTTATAAATATATAAATTTAACGATTGTCTTCAAATTCTTTTTAGGTATTTCGTATAATGTTTCAACTAAACTAGCATGTCGATGCTATGATAAAAGTTCGAGACTTTTATGTTGTAATTTTGGAAGGAAGCAGAAAATTGAAAACAAAATCTAGCTGGGATTCAGTATATTAATACTATTTTTTATGTAAAAAACAGAAAAAAAATCTTGCTGGGATTTAGTACATTAATGCCGTACCCAAAGTAAGTCAGATAATCCTTTACAAGTGTTGAAATTATGACGTCTGACCTACGTTTTTATTAAAAAAAAAGAGAGAAAAATCCATCCATTTGTCAATTAACAAACATATTAAAGTTTTGTTTTTGTTTTTGTTTTTATTATCAATTAAATGAAAAAGAGTTTGGTTGTTATGTTTTTAATAGGCGAAGGAAAGCTACAAGCTACTGGCGGAGAATGGGACGGAGAGGCTAAACCTTTTCGTGAAGGCACTTTGCGCCGAGGAAAAAGCCGCGGCGTCCGGTTTCATTTCACAAGCAAAGCTATTGAACGCTGCCGCAAACAAACTTCATCAAAGCATTAAACGCTTACAAGTAAGAGGAAACCTTTTTGAGTTGTCTTTGTCAACTTTCAACTGTTTATTTTCTTAACATGTTTCTTTTTGGCGTTGTGAACAGGAAAGCATGAAATGGGAGAGACTTCCGTTCAAGTTTTTGAGACCCTATTACATGAACTCGGGCGAGAAATTGGGTGAAATAGAGATGGGTTTAAGAGGAATGGAAATTGCTTTGGAGAGTGTCCCTTCTTTTCCACGGGGATTAATGGCGGATGGTGGCGAATTCAAAGATGGCTTACTTAGGCTACAAGACCACATTAGCTTAACCATAAAACAGGCCAAGAGTTTCATCCCTGGAGATTCCATAACTGTCCCCGAATCAAATGCTGAAGATGTTATCAAGTTCCTCCAAACACTTCACTCAGTCCCACAAACCCATCAGGATTTACCCACTTTCTTCTTCTTATTCTGCATGAAACTGCTTCACAAAACTCCACCGATGGTTAAGTCAGAACCACCCATTTCGTCGGAACAAAATGGTTTCTCCTTCAAGGAGGTTTGGAGCAGTTGTGGACTTAAGAGCGCTAGGATCAAGCCAGCTTTCAAGTTTTCGCTTTCCTTAGGATTTTCTGTCCTATTTGGGTTGATATACAGTAAGCCCAATGGATTCTGGTCGGCACTCCCGGTTGCTATCAGCTTTGCCTCCGCAAGAGAGGCGACATTTAGGGTGGCAAATATCAAGGCTCAAGGGACAGTATTGGGGACAGTCTACGGAGTTATAGGCTGCTTTCTTTTCGAAAGGTGGTTGCCAATAAGGTTTTTGTCTCTTCTTCCTTGGTTCATCTTCACAAGTTTCCTAAGGCAAAGCAAGATGTACAGCCAAGCTGGTGGAATATCCGCTGTAATTGGGGCCGTACTGATACTGGGAAGGAAAAACTTTGGTCCACCATCTGATTTCGCCATTGCAAGAATTGTTGAAACATTCATTGGATTATCTTGTTCGATAGCGGTCGAGTTTCTTTTCCAGCCCAAAAGAGCTTCAACTTTGGCCAAAATCGAGCTCTCTAAATGCTTGGAGGCATTGCTTGAATGCATTACCAACATGTCTCTGGAAGAACCAAACCATGTAGAGAATCAGAAAAGCTTGAAATTTCATGTGAGTCAGCTAGGGAAATTCATTGCAGAAGCTGAGGTGGAGCCCAACTTCTGGTTTTTACCTTTCCATAGTGCTTGCTACCGTAAGCTTCTGTCGTCTTTGTCAAACATGGTGGATCTTCTGCTTTTTAGTGCTCATGCAATAGGATTCCTCGAACGACACTCACAAAAACTCGAAACTTCTTGGAAAGGAAGTGTAACTAAACTAGACGGCGACCTTAAACTCTTCAAAGAGTCAATAGGGACTTTAACAAAATATCTCGGACAGATAACATCAATCAAATCCATCACTATGCTTGACAAGGAGCTCGAAAAGAACAACATTTCTTATGATGTCGAGAAGGGAACATCACCATGCCCGAAAATTTTCAGGGTTTCTGAAGCAGATGACGATGAAGATGATATAGAAAGGATTTTGATTTCTTTTCTTCAACATTCGAATGAAGCTGTGGACGTGATCCAAGGAATTGAAGGTGAGGAGGAGATTAAGAGCCAGATGGTATTAAGTTTGAGTGCCCTGGGGTTCTGCATGAAAACTTTAACTTCAGAAACCAGGAAAATTGAACAAGGAATCAGGGAACTTGTTCAGTGGGAGAACCCTGCATGCCATGTACAATTGCATGAAATCTCATGTAAAATACGTGCCCTATACGGTTAACTGTAAATTGTAATTGTACCATGACAAACTAAATCATTTAATCTGAGAATGAAATACCAGCTCCTAAAACATCTTCCTAAATGCCCAGTTGATGAAATAATAAAGAAAATAGTACATTTTAATCATCATTATCCATACATATATAGGGAAAATGGAGGGCACATGCATGCTATAAAAGTAGCGTTTTCTCTCTCTCTCTCTCTCTCTCTTTACCATTTTTATAAATTTGTTCTTTTAGATTTTAAAGAGTCATCCTGATTAATACGGACTGATCCGCGTAATATATTTAATTTTGATAGGTGAGTCTTTCGATAAGAATTTTTTACATTCATAACTTCTCGAATCAGAGACCTACATAAGTGTTATGAATTCTATTTAGATGCAATATCTATTTCCCAAACTGATTTAAAAAATTTGACGAAACTTATCTTTAATGAATCAAGAAATTGAAATGATTTGTCGAGGTTTAAAGTTTAGTTTTATAATATTCGTTTAGCTTTCTTTGGTTTATCTTTCTAGTACAAAAGTTTAGAGGCTATTGTAAAGCACTAAACTCCAGATTAACATGCAAATATAAAATAATGAAAACATATCATTTTAGACGTACTGAAAAAATAAACAATTAATTTTATATTAAAAAATAAACAATTAATTTTAACTGCTTTTTGGAAGATGTAAGGCTCTCATTGTTGGTCAGGGTAGTGGAAATTATGTGGTGAAATAATGATACATTGAACCAGGATCATAATCCAAAACAGTAGCCCCAGACTAAAGTATAATTATTGATAAGTGCTCAACACACTATCACTACTCCTTTTATCGGCATTTATCACCAAATATTCACCCACTTGAACCAATGCATGTGCTTAATGTGATATATTTAGAAGTTATACTTAAATAGATAATATTTATAGAAAAAGGCACGTTTTACTACGTTTTCATATCTGTGCAGGAGAACCAGTGCCGCGGCAGGGACATGGCCGAGGCAGGACCTGATGCCGAGGCAGCAGCAGGAAGACAGGAAGCAAAGTGATAGGTGATGGAAAGACAAAAATCTAAGGAACGTGTTTGGACTTGAAGCCCAAGAATCGGAGCTGGCTAGCACAAGGAAAAGCCCAAAGGAAGACCACGCGGGAAAGCCCCCTTAGCCGAATTCAAACTTGGAAATATATTATTATTATGTACTTGACTTGTTCCCTACTCCAAGTTGTATTCTACTTAGGAAAGGTTTGCCCTAGGTCTAGCCTATATAAAGACATAGCCACCCAATGAATGATACATCGGAAATACCTAAGGAGAGCCGACTTCTACTCTTGTTTCTTTCCTCTCCATCATGTTCTAAAACCTTCATAGGGTTTAGGTGAAGGTTGTGGAGTATTTGTGAGAGGAGATTGTAATTTGTCTTTTATTCAATGCAATAAAGATTATCAAGGTTTGCTTATCCTTTGTTATTCCTTGTTCTTGCATTCAAGCCCGGGAGGGAAGTTTGTGAGTAATCCATTTATCTAAGCTCGGGAGAGTTAGATTCACGAAAGGGGTAAGTACGGTGTTTCAATCGCGAAATACTAACTCGGCGTAGGGATATGTTAAGAGTTTCAGCGGCTAAAAGAAGTGTGAGATTGGTTGGTGAGTATAATTGGTTCACGCCGGGAGGTATCATCAAGGACTAGTCATCAACAGCACTCTGACTTAGGGATAAGCGGAGTCATTCAAGGACACTTTGCCGAACTTTGGTAAAGTTTGCCCACGAGCAAGGGATTGCCGCGACAGACAGCGTTATCGCTGCCCAGGCAGTAAACTGCAGTGCTACTGAGGCAGAGATATGCGATTGCATTGGATAAAGACGAGTCAATCAAGTCCACAATACAATACAACTGGATCCTGGCCCATCTTTCACTCTAATATTTCGACTCTTTGTTTTTATTCAATTACCTTAGTTTAATAAATCACACCCATTCACTTGTGTTTTTATTTTTCTACAGAGCAAGAAGATAAAGAAAGCATATTAAGTATACCGGTCCCTGAGGAGACGATAACTCGATAAATACTTATCACTTATTATTTGCGATGTGTCCACTTGCACTAAACGCGCACTTTTGACACGCGACAATTATACATAGCAACGCCGGCTAGGGTTTTTTAAACCAGAGAAAAAAGGGATTAAAGTATAATTAGGGATGTAAAAACAATTAATCGGATGAGTTTTAGGTTGGATACTGTCAGGTCAGGTAAAATCGGATACAGATCATTTCAGGTTGATTTGATGTTTTGACTCAATTTAGGTTGGGTGTGGGTCTATTTCAGGTCGGGTTCACTTCAGGTCGGGTTCAAATAGTTCGGGTCTAAATCAGATAATTTACATGTTCATTTTAGACCGGGTATATTTTAGGTCGGGTTCATTTCAGGTCGGTTGCATTTCAGGTCGGATTCATTTCAGTTCAAGTTCATTTCAAGTCGGTTTTATTTTAGGTCGAATTAATTCGGGTTTTGAATTCATATTTATTAAAATTATTAAGTTTGAGTTTGGTACAAATAAGTAAATAACCGATAGTCTTTTGGGTTGAATCGTTGATCATTCATTTCAAATTAATTATTTAATATCTAACGTCTTTCACTAGCATGAATCTCATTAAAAATAAATATTACTCACTATACTATACAAAAATATCATTAAATTATTCATATCTTAAAAATTGAGCTAAATTACAAAAATTAAAAATTAATAAAAAATAAACATTGTACTAGAAAAAATAAAATTTTAAATTAAAAAGGATAAACATTAATAAAATAAAATATCATCTTATTAAAAATATTAGACTAAATTAGAAAAATAAATAATAATCATTTTTGAATAAAAATAAAGTTGTAAGGACTAAATTGTAAAAATTATAAATTAATAATAATTAAATTCGGCGAAAATATAAATTTTAATGTATTTTAATACATTATAATTTATATTTATACAATATAGTTTAATACATTTCAAAAATAAAAATATGAAATATATACTATATATATGAAATATATTTTACATATAAAATTTATAATATATATAGAATAATATTATATCTGGAAATATGAAATGTATAGGTATATATAAAAATATGAAATGTATAATACTATATGTATATAATATGTATGTATGTTTATATAATATATAAGTATGTATATATATATTTATATACTAAATAATATATATTAATATATGTATATAATATATATAATATGTATACTTATATATAACTATATAAGTATTTATGTATGTATATGTATAGTTATAATGATGTATAGTTTAATGTATGCTTATAGTATATGTATATAGTATATGTATATCATATATTGTATATGTATATGTATTATAATTTATATGTATGCTTATGTTATAATTATTATAATATAAAGTACTCCATATAATATAAGTATATGTTATAATATATATTGTAGTATATATTATATGTATTATATGTATGTATGTATATGTATATATGTATATATTATATGTATTATATGTATGTATGTATATGTATATACTTTAATATATGTATTATATATATATATATATATATACTCGACATATTTATCACTAAATTCTGAACAGAAACCTAAAATATAAGAAAATTAAATTAAAATTGAGACTATAATCAATCAAATTAAAACTAAAAAAATAAAGATCTAAATGTAAAATTCTTAAATTAGTAGTGACTTAAAGTGATAATAACCCTAAAAAAATGAGCGGGCAAATTTCCTCTTTATATCATTCAATACGAAAAGAAAAGATTTTAAGATTTGAATTTTCTTAATTTTTATTTGTTTACTAATATTTTTAATACGCGCTCTTTTTATATTTTCTATTTTACTTTTAAATTGTTAGATTCACTAACAAATTTATGATATCTTTTTTCTGGAAACACCCAATCCATTTCTTTTTTGCACCAATTTTGATCTTATTTCCCCGCTAAAATAAAAAAAAATTCATCAAATTTCTAATTTAAATTTGCTTCAAAAGTAAAATCAAAAAAATATTTTTTGACTTATAGAAGTTAATTAAAGACTTTCATTTTTAATTTTGTTACACCAAATTGGAAGAGCTAAGAATTAATATGCTTCTGACTCTACCCAAATTGCTGTAAAGGTTATAGGAGAAGTTCAAGCACTGATATTTTTTTCAATCATATTGTATTCGATTCTTGTATTTTTTTATATGTTACGGATATTAATTACACTTTGTTGAGAAGCTATTATGGAAGTTGGTTAAATGATTCTTGTTGAGTTAGTTAACTAAGTTGTTAGTAGCTTTCTTGAGGGTTAACTATTGTATAAATAAAGCTTAAGTAAAACGTTTGTTGATATTAGAATAAGAACCAGTGTACATTTCTTTACATGGTATCAGGTTTCAGGTTTCACATTTCAATTCTTTTTCTTTTTGGTTGTTAACACTTCTGCCAGCCTCAACCGATCGCCCATCTCCTTCGATTGTTCCAGATGTTTCTGACTTCAACTCTCCTAGTCCTCCTCATAATTCTTCCAGTTCTAATGAACATGTCTTTCCTACTGATACAAGTCCTCCTCAACATGGTTCTTCATCTCCTGATATTTCTCATGATGTTCCTAATGAGTCGGTTATACTTCCACCTCAGGTGAGAAGAACCACTAGAGTTTCGAAGCCTCCCAGCTAGTTGAATGATTATGTTGTTCAACACCCTTTCTGTCACTCTTTGAGTTTATATCCTATTTCTGATTTTATTAACTATTCCCATCTTCCTCCTAAAACTCAACTATTCCGATCATCTATCATTTCGAGCCTAAAACCTTTGAAGAAACCAAACATGATCCTCACTGGGTGCAAGCCATAAATGAGGAAATTCAAGCTTTAGAAACCAATCACACATGGTCAGTTGTCCCTCTGCCCTCTGGCAAGACTCCCATTGGTTGTAAATGGGTTTATAAAGTTAAATATCATGCTTCTGGTGTTGTTGAACGATACAAGACACGCTTGGTTGCAAAGGGGTATAGCTAGAAAGAGGGTATCGATTATACAAAAACGTTTGCTTCTGTGGTTAAACTTGTAACTGTCAGGTCTGTCTTAGCTCTTGCTGCGATGTTTGAATGGCCTTTGCATCAGATGGATGTTTACAATGCTTTCTTGCAAGGAGATCTTTTCGAAGAAGTTTACATGACCATGCCTCCAGGATTTGACAGGAGGGGAGAATCATGCATGTCGACTGCACAAATCCTTGTATGGCCTTAAGCAGGCTTCCAGACAGTGAAACTTGAAGTTAACTGAGGCATTATTGGCTACTGGTTTTTCAAAAAGCAAATTCGATTACTCATTGTTTACTAAGAGGGAATGTGATTCGACGGTACTAATGTTGATTTATGTGGACGATCTGCTCATCACTGGTTGTAGTGTTAAATTGATTGAAGAATTGAAAAACATCTTAAATCGAAATTTTAAAATGAAAAACCTTAGTGAGCTCAAATATTTTCTGGGATTTGAGGTCTTAAGATCCAAGGAAGGAATCATTTTAAATCAAAGGAAGTATGCCATGGAGCTTATTGAAGAGACTGGTCTAAAAGGAGCCAAGTCAGCCTCAACTCCTCTAGAACTGAATAAGAAACTCACTTCGGTTGAATTTGAAAAAGAACATAAACAAGAAACCAAGGATGCACTCTTGGAAGATAAGACATTATTTCAAAGGTTGATTGGGAGGCTGATCTATCTCACACACACTTGGTCTGACATTACATTCACCGTGCATTATCTGAGCCAATTTATGCAGCATCCAAAGTATTCACACCTTGAAGCAGCAGTTCGTGTAGTTAGATATATAAAGAAGAGTCTTTTTCAAGGTATATTGCTGAAGTCCTCAGGAGACTATAGACTTACAGGGTACTACGAGTCTGACTGGGCAGCATGTCCATTATCAAGGAGATCAGTTACGGGATTTTGCGTCAAACTAGGAGACTTTTTAGTCTCCTGGAAATCCAAGAAGCAACACACTATTGCTAGGTAATCTGCAGAAGCGGAATACAGAAGCATGGTCGTGATTACTGGAGAGATTGTTTGGCTAACTGGATTGTTAAAAGAAATTAATCCTAAGAGAGATCTAGGAGTAGTCAAGGTATTTAGCGACAACAAGGCAGCCCTACAAATAGCTGCCAACCTAGTTTTTCATGAAAGAACAAAACATATAGAGGTTGATTGCCACTTTATGAGAGATAAGATACAAGAAGGATTGATACAAACTGAGTTTGTCTCCAGTTTTGAACAGTTGGCAGACATACTTACAAAAGCTTTAGGCATACAACAACATGAGTATTTGCTGGGCAAGTTGGAAGTAAAAAAAATGTGTTTCAACTTCCAACTTGAGGGGGAGTGTTGAGAAGCTATTATAGAAGTTGGTTAAACGATTCTTGTTGAGTCAGTTAGCTAAGTTGTTAGTAGCTTTCTTGAGGACTAACTACTGTATAAATAAAGCTCATGTAAAACGTTTGTTGATATTGGAATAAGAACCAATGTACATTTCTTTACACACTTTATTTATTTAGCTCTGGTTAGGTTGTTCAAATTTAAGTTATACTCTATTAAATATCATATTGTTTCTGAATTTAAGTTGTACATTTGTAAGTTTATTAAGTTATAATACATTTACTATCTTTCATTTAAGTTTTTATTAAATTAAGTATTGGAAAAAGAATTTTCAAATTTAACCAATAAATTTGGAGTTCAAAAGGAAGAATATTGATAAATTTTGATCAAGTTAATAAAAAAATACATTCATTTAAATTATAGTGTACTTTATAAAAAAAATGAAAATTAAAAAAGGTTGTCTTTAAAGATATAAACGTAATATGTATATAACTATAAATTTAAATATATGAATTTTTATTAAATAGACAATTAATATATATTAAATGAGTTAATATTAAGTGTTAAATTAATTTTATTATAAATTTAAGTATGTGAATTCTTACTAACCAGATCAAATATTTATATTGATTGAGTTAATATTAACTTTAAATTATTTAATAGAATTTTAAATAGCGTAGTGTAAAATGAGTCAATATTAAATATATTGAATTATTCTTAATACTTTACATTTATTAAAATTTTAAATTAATTAAATCATCAAATTATAGAATCTTCAATTACATGTTAGGTAAATATCAAGTCATGTTAATATTAATTTAGGTCAATAACAGGTCGGGTTCAAAATAGGTCGGTTAAAATCAGGTCTCAGGTTGATTCAGTCGGGTAATATCGGTTATCTTCCAGGTCAAACTCGGGTTTGGGTTCATTTCAGTCGGATACAGTAGGGATGTAAAAACAGTTACTCGGATGGGTTTTAGGTCGGGTACTGTCAGGTCGGATAAAATCGGATACAGGTCATTTCAGGTTGATTTGATGTTTTGACTCGATTCAGGTCGGGTGCGGGTCCATTTCAGGTTGAGTCCATTTCAGGTCGGGTCTATTTCATGTCGGGTCCGTTTTAGGTCGGATCCATTTCAGGTCAGGTTCAAACAGTTAGGGTCCAAATCGGATAATTGGAAGTTTCATTTCAGGTCGGGTCCATTTCAGTTCGGTTGCATTTCAGGTCGAGTTCATTTCAAGTCGGTTTTGTTTCAGGTCGAATTAATTTTGATTTTATATTCATAATAATTTGAATTATTAATTTTGATTTTGTATAAATACGTAAAAAAATGAATAAATATTAAACTATAAAATTAAAGATTAAATTTTGAAATTATAAAAAATCAACATTAACTTGTAAGTTGTGTAACTTGTAAGGACTCAATTACTAAAATTAAAAATTAGAAACATTAAAGTATATTACAAAAATTAGTAATAATCAATTCAAATAAATTAACTTTTAAGTTATAAGGATTAAATTATAAAAATATAAATAAATAATAATTAAAAGTATTAAAAATCTAACTTTAATACATTATAAAATAGTTATACTATAGTTTAATATATTTTAAAAATGAAAAAAAAATTTAAACAATGTATATAATTTATACTATAAATGGAATACTAGTTATATAAAATTAATACTATATAAGGAATTTATATTATCTGTAGAAAATATACTATATATTGAATAATACTATAAATGAACTAATACTATTTTTGGAAATAGAATAATACTATATATGGATTAATAATATATGAAATAATACTATTTTTGGAAGTAAAATAATACTAGAATAAAAAATAATACTATATATGGAGTAATACTATAAATGAACTAATACTATTTTTAGAAATAGAATAATACTATATATGTATAATGTATGTATAATATATTTATAAATTATAATGTATACAATTATTAATTATACTATATATATAATGTATGTATAATATATTTATAAATCAATGTATGTTATATGTATACATAGTGAATTAGTGATAGTAGTATTAGTATTGTAGTAGTATACTAATATTATACATAGTACATTACATTAATATATTAAAATTATATATATATCATATTATCATATATGTATGTTAATGTTATATGTATATGTATATATAATAATTAGTAAATGTATTATGTATATTATATACTATGTATATTATATATTAATATGTTAATATATTAATATATATATATATATATGTGTATTTTATATGTATTATGTATATGTATTATATATATATATATGTATTTTATATGTATTATTTATATTTATAATATATTATACATATATCATAATTCATACATGTTAATATGTATATTAATTTTTGTACATGTATTATATATTGTTGAGTTGATCAATCAATAAAATGGCCAAGAGGGGGGTGAATTGGTTATTTCATTGATTGATCAACTCAACATTGGTATCAGAGTTAGATCTTTGAAGGGATTAACATCCACCAAAGAAGATCCAAGGTTTGTTGATCATATCTACTAGTCAAAGCAAATGGCATATACTTCCGGACAAAGATAGAATGAGTCACACTCTATCACAAAGCCACCATTCTTCAACGGAGATAATTATCCCTATTGGAAGAATAGGATGATGCTCTTCATCAACTCCCATGATTATGTCCTTTGTGATATAATTAAAGATGGACCTTCAATTCCTATGAAGCAAGAAGGTGATCGACAAGTTCCAAAGACAAGAACCGAGATTACGGTAGAAGAAAGAAGAAGAATGTCAACAAACGACAAGGCACTTCACATTTTGTTTTGTGCTCTTGGTCCCGACATTTATTCAAAAATGTCATCTTGCAAAAGTGCTAAGGAAGTTTGGGATTCTCTAGAGACAACGTATGAAGGCACCAATGATGTCAAAGAAACTAAGATCGGCCTTCTCAATCTTAACTATGAGAATTTCAAGATGGAACTGGATGAGGATATCACCAAGATTTTTGATAGATTCTCCGTAATCGTCAACGGGCTTAAAGGATTTGGTGAAATCATTCCGAAAGAAAATTTAGTTCGGAAGCTCATCTATTCTCTTCCCGAATCTTGGGATAGCAAAAGAACGGCTATTATAGAGGCTAAAGATCTCAAGACACTAAAGCTATATGCTCTTGTGGGTTCTCTTCTCACCCATGAGATTATGAAGAAAAGAAGAGAAGAAGAAAAGAAGAAGGATGAGATGAAAGTGGAGAAGAAAGAGGTGGAAGCAAAGAAACAAGGGATTGCCCTCAAAGCCTCTCTACCTCTAGAGGTGGGCAACACAAGTGAAGAAGAGGAACTAGAAGAGTTGGTTATGGTAGCCAAACGGTTCACTCGGTTCATGAGTTCAAGACGAAATCAAAGATTTCAAAGAAAAAATGACTTCAAAAGGAGCCAAGAAGATGAAAGTGACCAAATCATATGTTATGAGTGCAAGAAGCTGGGTCACATTAGAACCGAATGCCCATATTACAAAAACAAAGGGTTCGAGAAGAAAAAGAAGCACAAGGCTCATGTTGCTACTTGGAGCAATGAAGAATCATCATCCGATGAAGATGAGGTAGCAAACTTGTGTCTCATGGCTATCGATGAGAAAAAGGTAACCCTAAAATCCTCTTGCAATGATCTTACTTACAATGAGTTATATGATGCCTATGATGAATTGCAAGATGGATATGATGAGTTAGTTTTAGAGTATAAGGAATCTATTAAAAAGAATAAGAAAATTCTTTTAGATCTGAGAAATGAAAATGATTCCTTAGCTAAAACTAATGTAGATCTAGAGTGTAAATTGAATGAAATGCATGAAAAATTCAAGGAACTTGAATCTAAAAATCTTAGCATGCATAATTTACTCTCTAGGGTAAAGGAAGATCACTTAAAGGAAATTAGTGATCTAAAAAGTTCTCTAGGCAAAATTAGTTCTAATAATATGCTTAAGGGTGAATCATCTAGAACTAGTCATGGTAGAAAGAACTTTTATAATTATGAACATGGAAAGTTCCCAAGGCAACATAGAGGCAAAAAGATTAGGAGCATATGGATACCTAAAGATGTTATTGCTTCTAATAATATTGTTGCTATTGCTACTTGGCTACCTAAGGGAACCAAGCTTTTTGGTACTAACACCTATGGACCCAAACAAGTTTGGGTACCAAAAGCAAAAACTTAGTTCCATGTTTGTATATGAGCATTACTACAAGGTCAAAGCCTCAAGTTAATCTATGTAGAACCTTGACGGTAGATGCTCAAGAAGTTTGACCAAAGGCAAAAGAAGAATTAAAGGTACAAGAGCTTGATCTTAGTGGAGTGATGACCACTTCAAGAAGAAGAAATTGAAATACTAGCTCAGCCGGTATTTATGCCTTTAATTTCATCTTATATCTCTTTTAATGTCAATGGTCTTATATTTTTTTTTGGAGCATGAATTCTTATTTAGTTCAAATTGATTCTTTGTCTTGCATGATTTGTGCACCTACATGACATATATGACTTTGAATCTTTTAATGATGCTCATTATTCATTGCATAGTTGAAATTTGCATTAAGTGCTTTTAATCATGTCATAACATCATATGCATGCTTCTAGGGACTTTAGAATCTCATTTATAGTACTTTAGAAGCCTAAAATGCAAAGCTCAGCTAAGTGGTATCGATACAGCTAGCACCTGTTTCGATACCTGTTCATTGTGTTCATCTGGGTAGTTTCTGGGAAGAATTGGTATCGATACCAGGGTTTCGATACTGGCATCGAAATAGGCTGTTTCGATACCTATTTCGAAACACGCGGCAGCAGTTTGCTTTAACACCCCAAACCTAATTTTAATCAAATTAAAACATATCCTAAATTCTCTCTCAAACCCTAGCCTCATATACCCTATAAATTCCTCTCAAATCCATCAGTTTTCACCACAAATTCAACATTTTTCTTTGGGGATTCTATTCCACACATCAAAGCCAAGATCATATCAAAGTTTGGTGCTTCAAAAACCACAAATTCTTCCTAATCCATAATAAAGGTAATTTTCGAAAAACCTTATTTTCGTTGATTTTTAGAATGTTAAAAATTAGATTTTGAATGATTTATTGATGCTTATTGTATGGGTTTTCATAATCCTACAAAAAATTTTCAAAATCAAATTTTTTCTTCATTCGAATATAAATTAATTTTCTCGTATTAGTTTTCACTGTTTTTTCAAGCAATTTTCAAAATTCTCAAATACCTTGAATTATAGATTAATAGGATTGAATTAGGTTGATAGAGCATACATGTTTTTAGATACCTAATCTTAAATTGTTTTTAATCCTAGATCATGGTATTAAAGAAACGTTCTCGCACCGAGACCAGAAGTTTGTCATCTTCTCGTCCTTCCTGAGTGAATTTATCAGTGGTTTTCAACAAAAGTTTGGATGGTACCGGTAGGATTGAAAACTTCAACACATTCCACAATTACACGCTTAAGAAGGAGCGGTGTGTGGATGTGGATTTCATGACCTCCTACAAGTTTCCATTCCTCTACTACGCCCAAATTGTTGATTGGAAGTTCTTTCCCTTTCTCACCCACTCTGGCAAGTTTTATCCAACCCTTGTTCTTATTTTTTATGCTAATGCTAAGTGCATTCTCTCGAAAGATAGGAGCAAAGTGGTTGCGATTGAATCCTATCTCATGGGTCGAACTTTTCGAATCGATGTCGGCACCTTTGTCGATGCCTTCGGTCTTGAAGATGTGGTTATTGATGATGAAGACTCTCTTGGAGCTTTCACCGGTTCGGTTATATCTCTTGACGTCCATGATCGGTTCTTGCACCTCATTATCTCTCGGTGGATTCGTCCATCAAACGGTAAGAAATCTTGGATTCGTCGAGTAGATAGTTTTTGGCTAAAGTGCTTTCGTGAATCTCGACGCCCAAATCTAGCCCAATTTTTTTTCTCCGATATTGTGTGGCATATCAACAACCGTGCCACTCCCCTTTTCAAATCCTTTCCATATGCTTGTGTGCTCATTTTTATCTTTATGCATTTGGGAATTGATTATTCCTACGATAAGGTGGAATTGGTCAAAGAACCCATAGGCGAGACTTCTCTCAACCGTTCCCATTTTCAGTATGCCTCTAATGCTGAATGGGTTCGAGGTTCTCCTACTACTACTACTCCTCCCGTTGATCCGGAGCCTCTCCAACAAGTTGCTCCGAACTTCGAGCTTATGGCTTTTCTCACTTCGAGATTTGACACTTTGGATGCTCGTTTTGACACCTTGGATGGAGGTTTGATTCCTTGACCACTCAATTCAATTCTCGTTTCGATGCCATGGATACGAGATTGACGGGTTT
Source organism: Abelmoschus esculentus (assembly GCA_035048815.1). Lineage (NCBI taxonomy): Eukaryota > Viridiplantae > Streptophyta > Magnoliopsida > Malvales > Malvaceae > Abelmoschus > Abelmoschus esculentus. The sequence goes on along the minus strand of JAUCBN010000063.1, from coordinate 5,714,053 downwards.
GGAAAATCAAAGAACTTCCATGAGGATCTCCATTGAAGCTCTTCGATATATGCAAACCTCTTCCGATAAAGATGGACATGAAAATGAGGAAGACGATGATGAGGATGGTGAGGATGATGATGATATGGGCGATGAGTGATCTTATCCTTTCTGTCTTTGCTTTCTTTAGCATCATGTTGCATTTCATTTCATATTAGAACAATATGCACCTATGTTATTTCTTTTATGATTTCAACTATTATGTTGCATTTTGGATATGTTTGCTTAATGCTATTTGATTATTTGATATAATACTTGCTTGCATATTCTTTATGCCTTATATTGATTTTGATCTAACAAAAAGGGGAGAGATATCTTGTTTTTAAGTTAAGAAACCATCTTTAAAATTTAAAGTTATGCACCTATTAAGGGGGAGTCCTTTTTAAAAAGTTTTTCAAAGTTTTGGAACCTAAAATTGTGATTTTAAACATAAAAACTTATAATTGATTTTGATATAACAATTATGTTAAAGGACTTATTTTGTAATAAATTTTTAAGTTACAAAGTCAAAATTAAGTTTCAAGTCAAACCAAGAACTTTGAAATAAATTTTCTAAGTGTTTTTAGACGAGAGTATCGATACCATTAGAACAGGTATCGATACCGATCTACATTTTTAAAGCATTTTTCTTGAAATTAAGAACAAGTATCGAAACAAGGTTCGATACCAATACCTAACTGCCAATGCCTATTTCGAACCAAGTATCGAACCACTTCGAATGTTTTAATTATTTTAAAATCATTTAAAATTATGACTCATGGTATCGATACTAGTATCGATACCCCCTTTAATTCCCAACGGCTATTTTAGCATTTAATGAGTTGATCGTTGGTGGCAGTTAAAACTTTAAAAGATGGTTAAGCTGTTTTGAAACATGGTTCGATATCGACCATTATAGTGTAGTAATGGTATCGAAACATGGTTCGATACACCTCCTATTAAATGCACATCTCTTTCTTTTTATAGGTTGTTTCGAAACAGGTTCTTCGTGTTTCGATACCATTGGAACATGTACCGATACTGATCTGCATTTTTAAAGCATTTTTTCTTGAAACTAAGAAAAGGTATCGAAACATGGTTCGATACCAATACCTTACTGCCAATGCTTGTTTCGAACCAAGTATCGAACCACATCGAATGTTTTAATTATTTTAAAATCATTTAAAATTATGACTCATGGTATCGATACCAGTATCGATACCCCCTTTAATTCCCAATGGCTATTTTAGCATTTAATGAGTTGACCATTAGTGGCAGTTAAAACTTTAAAAGATGGTTAAGCTATTTCTAAACATGGTTCGATATCGACCATTACAGTGTATTAATGGTATCAAAACATGGTTCGATACACCCCCTATTAAATGCACAACATCTCTTTCTTTTTATAGGCTGTTTCGAAATAGGTTCTTCGTGTTTCGATACCGGTGTCTGCAGAAGTGCATTTATGGTGGAAAAATGAGGTCCTAACGTCTTTATTTCAATTCCCAACAACCACAACGGTTAGAAATCAATGAGGAGGTATAAATGAAGCAATTCAATCAGCATTAACAACTATTGAACTTCAAGCATTATCCAAGCACAAAAATCCAACTCCAAAGCTTTCATTAAAGATCTTGTACACTCAACTCTTGAGAATTTTCTTTGTAACATTTATTTCAGAGTTTGGGGAGTGTTCTTGATTGTATTGGGGCAAAATCTTCTATTAGAGAGAGTTTAATTTTTGCCATTCCTTTTCTTGTATCTTTGTGAGGTTGAATCAATCTTTGGGTAGAAAGATTGGTTCGTTGTGTAACGGTTATCCCTTGAACCGAGAAAAAGGTCGAATTCAATAGTGAATTGGGTTGAAAATCCTTAGTGGGAGCTAAGGTAGTGGATGTAGGTGCTTGTTTGAAGGCCGAACCACTATAAATCTTTGTGTTCTTCATTTTAGCATATTTTACCGAAAAATCTTCCAACAAAATTTTAATAGCCAATAGACCCCCTCTTGGCCATTTCATTGATTGATCAACTCAACATATATATATCATATATATGTAGTTTAGTACATGTATTCTATACTATTAGACTATATATGTATGTTAATATGTCACATGTGTTAGTACTTATTATGTATAATGTATTAGACTATTATTACATAATTACATTGTACATATATTATACATATGTATTAATAATGTAATGTTATATACTTATATACTTATATGTATATGTATTATATATATTAATATGTTATATGCATATGTATTATGTATATTAATATTATAATATATATGTATGTTATATATATATATGTATATACATATATACATTATATATATATATATATATATCATACATGTATATTAATTTTTAATCTATATATATAATATATATATATATCATATTATATTATACATATATATAATATGTATTATATTTATACATATATTATATATATTATATATATAAATACGTATATGTTATATAACATATTAATTATTATACACATACTATATAATAATAATAATAATAATAATAATAATAATAATAATAATATATACATACTAATATACTATATAATATATAAATACTATATTATATTATATATAGATACTATAAAAACTTTAAATACTATATAACATACTCATAGAATATGAATACTATATACTATATAAATACTATATTATATATACATACTATAAAATATAGAAATACTTTATAATATATATAAATGGGTAAACTACACGGATAGTCATCATATTATGGGGTTGGTATCGATCTGACCACAATGCTTTAAAAAGAATCAAATACACCGGTAAACTATTAATTTGGTATTAAAATAGTCATTTGCCGTTAAGGGAGTAACGGACTGATGACGTGGCAATTAAATATAAAATGGAATAATTACACATTTAGTCCCTGTTATTCATACATTTTTATAATTTAGTCATAATTTTATTATAATAAAATAATATAATTATTTAATTAGGTGGTGACATGTGTCACCACTTGATCAAAGGAGAAAAGAAAAAAAATACCAAACATGCTTTTAAAGGCGTTTGAACCCGAGTAAGAGAGCATGAAATTCAAATGGTTTAACCATTGAGCTAGACATATTATAATGATATGAAACACTATTATTTATATATATTTATTATTTTTAATATTTGTTCTTTTATATTTAATTGTTTTTAATTTAATTAAAAATAATAATTAAATTATTAAAAGATTCAAATTAATAAAAAATTATTTATAAACTCTAAACCCTATATTCATTAAAATGAATTTTTAAACCTTAAACCCTAAACTCTAAACTCTAAATTCATAAAAATATATTTTTAAATCTTAAATTCGAATAAAAATCATAAATATTTGAATATTTGAATATAAAAATATTTGAATAAAATATTTAGCTTTTAAATATCTAAATAAAATTATTTGGATATTCAAATAAAAATATTCGAATAAAAAATTCGTATATTCAAATAAAAATATTTGTATAATAAATATTCGAATAAAATCATTTATAAATCCAAATATTCAAATATTTATGATTTTTATTCGAATATTTATGATTTTTATTCGAATATTTTTATTTGTATATTTATTATTCGAATATTTTTATTTGAATATACGAATTTTTTATTCGAATATTTAAAATTCAAATATTTTATTCGAATATTTTTAAATCAAAATATTAAAATATTTATTATTTTATTCGAATATTTATTCTAAGAATATTTTTATTTGAATATCCAAATAATTTTATTCGGGTATTTAAAAGTTAAATATTTTATTCGAATATTTTTAGGGTTTAAGTTTTAAGGATTTAAGATTTTGGGTTTAGAGTTTATAAATAAATTTTTATTAATTTGAATCTTTTAATTTATTATATAGTAATTTAATTATTATTTTTAATTAAATTAAAAACAATTAAATATAAAGAAACAAATATTAGAAATAAATAATATATATAAATAATAGTGTTTCATATCAGTATATTATGCCTAGCTCAATGGTTAATCCATTTGAATTCTATGCTCTCTTACACGGGTTTAAATCCCTTTAAAAGCATTTTTGGTGTTTTTTCTTTTCTCCTTTGGTCAAGTGGTGACACGTGTCACCACCTGATTGGAGGTATTTTATTATAATAAAATTATGACTAAATTATAAAAATGTATGAATAACAGGGACTAAATGTGTAATTATTCCATTTTATATTTAACTGCCACGTCATCAGTCCGTTACTCCCTTAACGGCAGATGACTATTTTAATATCAATTTAATAGTTTACCGATGTATTTGATTCTTTTTAAAGCATTGTGACCAGATCGGTACTAATCCCATAGTATGGTGACTATCCGTGTAGTTTACCCTTCTAATTCCGAAACCCTTCAGCTTCTTATCCCTTCTTATTCCTTCCAGAAGCTTCAACCTTTCAAATACCTATCCCTTCGTATTCTGTGTAAGTTCATTGTATTTCTTTTCTTTCATTTTTCATATTCATTTTAGATAGTAATTATGCTTTTGTTTTTTTAGGTTCTTCATTGTTCATTTAGTAACTGTGAATCTGGTTTGTAAGTTTTGATATTCTTATCTCTGTAAGTTTTCTATACTTTTATTATTATATTTTTTGCCTTAGTTTTATCTCTGTTTATTCTTATCTCTTCATATTTTTATTTGATTGGTATTCTTATCTCTGTAAGTATTCTTATCTCTTTTTATTTGGTTGATATTTTTATCTCTGTTTATTCTTTGTATGTTTATGTTTATGTTTATGTACTTTCTTTGAATATGCTTTATATATTCTGTTTATTTGGTTCTGTCATGGTTCATATTCTAAAAATGGTTATGTTTATTACTTTTATTTTTGTCGGTTGTTCTCTGTTATTTGTAAATGGTTTAATCCGAGTATATGGGCTGAACTACCCGATCTTTTATGCTACTGGTGTCAAAGGAGGTTTCTAAAGGACCTCATGGATTGGTTTAACAACGCCAAGTACAAGGATTAAACCATTGTTTAGGTCTTAGGGTTTGTTTGCTTTGGGTCTGATATATTTTATATTATGTTCTTCTTTGAAATTATCATTATTTTGAGTTTTATATTTATGTTTATGTACTTTCTTTGAGTATGCTTTATATATTAGGTTTTTAGGTTCTGTCATGGTTCATGTTCTGAAAATGGTTATGTTTATCACTTTTATTTTTGTCGGTTGTTCTCTGTTATTTGTAAATGGTTTAATCCGAGTATATGGGCTGGACTACCCGACCTGCGATGCTACTAGTGTCAAAGGAGGTTTCTAAAGGACCTCATGGACTGGTTTAATAACGCCAAGTACAAGGATTAAACCATTGTTTAGGTCTTAAGGTTTGTTTGCTTTGGGTCTGATATATTTTATGTTCTGTTCTTCTTTGAAATTATCATTATTTTGAGTTTTATGTTTATGTAATTTCTTTGAATATGCTTTATATATTAGTTTTTTAGGTTTTATCATGGTTCATATTCTGAAAATGGTTATGTTTATCACTGTTATTTTTGTTGGTTTTTCTCTGTTATTTGTAAATGGTTTAATCCGAGTATATGGGCTAGACTACCCGACATGCGATGCTACTGGTGTCAAAGGAGGTTTCTAAAAGACCTCATGGACTGGTTTAACAACGCCAAGTACAAGGATTAAACCATTGTTTAGGTCTTAGGGTTTGTTTGCTTTGGGTCTGATATATTTTATGTTCTGTTCTCCTTTAAAATTATCAATATTTTGGTTGTGTCTGATATATTTGTTTATTTGAAATTATCATTATTTTGTTTGTTTATACTCTGAAATGATTATGTTTATCATTGTTTTCTGTTCTTTGGATATGCTTTATATATAATGTTTATCACTGTTATTTGTTTGTTTGTTCTCTATTTTTTGTTCTTTATTTATTTATTTATCTGTCCTTATTTTTTATTTATTTATTATCTAACAAAATCTATAATGTTTTTAAGTAATATGTATGAGTTTTCATATGAATTGGAATATCATGGACCCGGTGACAGAGGTCCAAATGAGCTAAGTGAACCACACTCTAAAAGAGGTATGTTCCTCTCTTTTATATCTTAATTTATATTCATTTTTTATATTTTCTTGGTTCTTATACACTTTGTTTTCTAGTTTTAAGGGGATGCACATGAGGGAGATTCTGAAATTGTTCGCAGCTCAAAGAGGAAGGCTATTAGTGGAAATACCAGTGAGTTTGGTAGAAGAACTTCTCTTATTTGGGATCATTACTCATTCATTAAGCTTCCAGAAGGTATTTATGCCCAATGTAAGTATTGTAAAATCAAAAAATAAAAAGTTGATTCTTATGTTGGTACCTCTAACCCGAAAAGGCACACTGAAAAATGCCAAGCTTATAAAGACTATCTTGCTTTTAATATTAGTAGTAGTACTGAATCTTCTTTTGATCAGAAAAGGTATTGTGAGTTATTTGCCGAGGCTATTCTCTGTCATGGTTATGCTTTAAGTGTAGTTGAGCATGATAAACTTAGGGCTTTGCATCATTATTTAAATCCATCTGTTAGAGATATATCTAGGTATACCATTACCAAACATTGCATGTTAAAGCATGAAACACATAAAAAATTGTTTCTTGATTCTTTGCATTCTGTTTCAAGTCGTATCTGTTTTACATGTGATGGATGGTCTGCTTGCACTTCTCATTCTTACTATGCTCTTACTGTTCATTATGTTGATAATAACTAGAAACTTCAATTGAAAATTTTGAATTTTCGACGTTTTCCCCCTCCCCATGATGGTGAGTCTATTTATAAGTTTGTGAAAAAATTGCTATGTGAGTGGGGTCTTGAGAAGAAAGTTTTTACAATTACACTTGATAATGCTTCTGCCAATGATAAAATGGTTAGGCATCTGAAAGATGATTTGCATGCCAATTCTCCCCTCCCATGCAATGGTAAGTATTTTCATATTCGATGTGCTGCTCATATTTTGAATTTGATAGTTCAAAAAGGTTTGAAGGTAATTGACTCTTCTGTTATTAAATTGCGAGAAATTGTTAAGTTTGTTGACTCTTCTAATTCTTTTCTTTGCAGCTTTGAGTTGGCTGTGAAAGATTGTGGTTTTTATTTTTCTAGTAAGTTGATTTTGGATGTACCTACTCGATGGAACTCTACCTACTTAATGCTTTGTAGGGCACTTGAAGCTAGGTTAGCTATTAACTTATTTGTTAATAGGGAAAATGACCTTGATATAATTACTGATTTTGAATGGGAAATTGCTCAATTAATCTGTGATTTCCTTGAGCCTTTCTTTGAAATTACTAATATGTTTTCTGGTTCCAAGTATCCTACTGCTAATTTATACTTGGCTAATATTGTGGCTATAGAGAAGTTGCTGTGTGATGCTCACAATGATCCTTGTGAGGGTGTTTCTAAAATGACAGGACCGATGCTTGAGTTGTATGAGAAGTATTGGTCTGATCACTCAACTATTCTATCCTTTGCTGTTTTACTTGATCCCATATATAAGTTACAACTTCTGAAGGAGTTGTATGTTGTCCTCTATGTTGAGGATGAGGTTGACAGAAGGGTGAGTATTGTTTATAATGAGTTTGTTCATTTATATATATTATTCAAAGTCTGTCATGTGTTCCTCCTCTAATTCTTCTGTTCAAAGCAACTCTTCTCAAAGTACAAGTCTGTATAGTTCTAGTCGACCTCCAACTTTTAAAAAGTCTAATCTTTTTCAGGTGAGCTGATTTTTTTTAAGTTCATATATTATTCTTTTTTAAATTTTTACAAACTGTTAATACCCTTTATTTTCAGAACTTTGATGCAAATTTAGCTGCCTCGAGGAGTGAAAAATCTGATGTGGACTCATACATTAATCTTCCCCTGATCTCTCGTTCTGAGGATAGTCAATTTGATATTTTGGAGTATTGGAAGGCACAAACTATTTTCTTTCCCTATTCTTGCGTAGATGACAAGAGATGTTTTAGCCATTCCAATCACTTCTGTTTCTTCTGAATCATCCTTCAGTATGGGAGAAAGAATTTTGAACAAATTGAGGGCTAAACTTCTACCTAAAAATGTTGAAATTTTTGTAACAACCTGTAATTGGTTGTATGGTTTTGAACCGGAGGAAAAGGATGAAGATTATCTTGCTGTTGTGCAAGACTCTTCAATTCTAAGTCCTACTAAAGATTGAAATCAAGTTAAAGGTAAACCCTCTGATTTTTTAATGTTTTTTTCTTTTCAATATTTATTAATTTATAATTTTATTTCTTTTTTAATCTGTTTCAGGCTTTCTTCGGAGCTGAATGGTACCGTGTGAATGCCTTTTTGGAGCTGAAAACAAGTATTTTATCTTAATGCTTATAATTTTATTTTATTGTTAATTTTTAATGCATATGTTTAGATGCTTACTGTTAATTGTATGATGCTTATGCTTATGATGATATGGTTTAGGGTATATTATGCTTACTGTGTTATGACTTATGTTTAGATGATATGGTTTAGGGTATATTATGATTATGATGCTTATGATATGTCTTATGTTATGATGCTTATGTTTAGATGTTTACTGTTAATTGTATGATGCTTATGATGCTTCTGAATGGTACTGTGTTATGACTTATGTTTAGATGCTTATGGTTTAGGGTATATTATGCTTATGATGCTTATGATATGACTTATGACTTATGATGGTTATGCTTAGGATATGCTTACTGTTAATTGTATGATGCTTATGTTTAGATGCTTACTGTTAATTGTATGCTTATGGTATGACTTATGATATTATGCTTATGATGTTTATGATATTATGCTTACTATTAATTTTTTTTGTTATGTTATGAGTTATGACTTATAACATAGGATTATTGTTGCTGTGGTTGATTGCTCTCTGCTGCTGGTTGGTGATTGGATTAATGTTGCTGGTTTCTCAAAGCTGCTGATTTTTTTTATCTAATTAGTTTCCCTTGGTTATTTTATGCTGGTTTCTTAGGTAAGAGTTACCCATAATTAACCTTTCTGGTTACTTTTCAATTTTTTAGTGTTCGATGATGATAATTCTAGTAGCAAAGTATTTGCATATAGCATTATAAAACTTTTGCTATAAGATCTGAGAACTCACATTTATAATTTAAACTTTTGCTATAAAATTTTGTATATAATATTCATTTGTAATTTTTATTAAGTTTCTTTTGTAAGTTATATATTATTGAATAATACAACAATTACATTTCTTAATTTACAGTGTAATTTAAATTTATATTCTGAAGTGATTTCAGTTTTTTGCTTTTCAATTGCTTAAGGAAGTTGTGTAATCTTAGTTTTAGCAAATTAAAATCATATCTGATGAATATTGGGTATTTAAATTTGAACTTAAATTATTTTGACTTGAATAATTTTTAGCAAATTATTAATTTTTATGAAGTTTATTAATTTGAACTTAAATTATTTAAAATGATATCAGTTGGACTTGAATAATTTTTAGCAAATTATTAATTTGGTTATACATATGACTTAAATTATGTTAAATTTTATGAAGTTTATTAATTTGCTAAACTTATAAATTATAACTTGTAAGTTATAAGTATAATATCAGATTTTTTAGTATACAATTTAAAATTAATAAATATTTGTAATATAATTTATATAAATATTGGTAATAAATATGTTATAAATATTAAAAATATAAACGTATATATGTTTATAATAAGATCATTATAAATATTATATAAGTATGTTATATTTACAATATAAATATTTGTAATAAAATTGAACTATGAATTATTAATTAAAAATTAAAAAACACAAATTATATAAATATTATGTCCATATTAAAATTATAATATATGTATGTTACGTAAAATATTTATATAAATATTAATATGTATAATAATAATAATATTATTTTATATTTGTATTAAAAGTATGATATAAGTAATTAACTAATTAAGTATTTTATATAACTTATTTATATAAATGTTATGTTGATATTAGTTTAGGTTAATAACAGGTCGGGTCATTTATCAGGTCGGGTTTAAAATAGGTCAGTTTTAAAACAGGTCGGGTAAAATCAGGTCTCGGGTCAATTCAGTCGGGTAATATCGGTTATTTGCCAGGTAAAACTCGGGTTCGGGTTCGTTTCAGTCGGATACAGGTCGGGTTTCAGGTCTACAGTAACAGGTTGAAATCGGGTTCAGGTCAATCTCGGTCGGATACAGTTCGGGTTCGGTTACTACAGTAACAGGTCCAACTCGGGTTCGGGTCAACAACATTCGGATACAGATCAGGTTCGGGTCATTACATCCCCGGGTCAAACCAAGTTCTGACTCGAACAGGTTTCAGGCGGGTTTTCAGGTCGGGTCAGCTTTTTACATCCCTAGGATACAGATCGGGTTTCAGATCTACAGTAATAGGTTTAAATCGTGTTCGGGTCGTTCTCAATCGGGTACAGGTCGAGTTCGATTACTACAGTAATAGGTCCAACTCGGGTTTGGGTCAAAAACAATCTGATACAGATCGAGTTCGGGTCATTACATCCTCAAGTCAAATCAGGCTTTGACTCGAACAGGTTTCAGTCAGGTTTTCAAGTCAGACCAACTTTTTACATCCTAAGTATAATTAATCAGTGGAAAACAAAGTAAAGCTCGGAGTGCCTCTTCAAATCTGTACTTCACGCCTGTAAAAATATCGGATAAATGTTTTGGGTAAATTAATAAATTTTATTTTATTTTTGGTTTTATTTTATTATTAGTTATTTATAATAGTATCAATTTCTCATGTTTTAATTTTAATTTTCGTTTAATTTGAAAATAAATATAAATATAACTTTATTTTTAAAAGTTGTCAATAATTTTTTAAGTAGTTAATTTTTTTTACTTGACTCTTTTTCTTTCTTAAGTCTTTTGGGAGTTAGATTTTTTAGATTTTATGATTTTGGTTTTATAGATATGTAAATGTGAGTTTGTTAATTTGTTTTTTCTTTGAAACTAAGTTTGGGCGAACTTTGTTATTTGTACTTTTGTTAGTATCGATGAATCACAATTAAGCAATTCAGTTAAAACTCTCTGCAAACGAGAAATTATATCATGGGTAAGTCTCATCACGTCATTCGTGAGACCAACCACTAAAATTCACCTATATCATCATTTTTTTTATGTCATATATTTTCTCCATTCAAGATTAGAGATAATTTGAATTAAGATGATAATCCATGGTATTTTTTTTAAATTTTCACCATTAATATCATTACCATTATTTATTTTAAAAAACATACCAATAAAATATAATCTATCATTTTAGTATTTATTTTCATTTGCTTCGGTAAATGAATCATATGAAATTATTTCTTTTTTCATGTGAGACATTAATAAGTGTGAAAAGTACTGTATTTTGTATCCTTTTTACTTAGATTATTATTTAAACTTAAACTCATTTAGTTGCATATTGATGTATGCACGTTTCTGCTCACATTTACGATGCCTTTTTCATATTTTACAAGCATGATAAAAAAGGGAGTTTTTCTTTACTTCATTATATATTTACTTATTTATGTTCTCTCTATATATGCATATGTTTATAACATATGATCCACATTTTTATACTTAGTTAAATCATACATATGATACATTATTAGACTTAGTTTTAATTATTTTAGCTCACATATATATACTAGTCCCTATACTTTGTATTTGGTTAGTTTGATTAATATGCTTATCTATTTAGATTTTTTTAGAGCACATTATACACATTGTAAGGATAGCTCAGCATCAACTCATTTAACTCCAATCAGCTCAAAATAGCTTGGAAAGAATTCAAAGAAAAAATAGTTTCAATTCAGCTCCTAACTACTTCAATAGCTTGAGATAAACTCTAGGACACTAAAAGATGAGTTCACGTATCTAAAGGCAACTCAAATCAGTTCCAAAGTTTAGCTAGCTTAGTGAGCTAGCTACCTCAGCTCAAGTCAACTTATGCCAAACTCGATCAAATCAACTCAGCTCCAACTATCACTCCTAGCTCAACATACGAAGGTCACTTACCTTTCACCAAGAATCACGTACGATCATCATCCACCTTGAGCGTCAAGATCATGGAGGGAAACAAAAAGGGCGCCAAAACAAAGAGTTACCACTCTTCGGGTAGATTTATGATAGTTTACTTGTTTGTTATTTTCGAGCAGGATCAGAGCATAAATGGGTTTTAGAGTCTTCATGAAAGTTGTTATCCTATATCTTAGATTTTCAATGCATATTGAATCACATCAATCCTACATCGGGGGCTTGATATATGACCAAATTACTAAAGACTGAGCAGGCTGGAATTTTAAATTGAGAAGTTATAATTTTTCCAATAGATTTGGAGGGAAACACCATTCAAATGATTGGTTAGACGAATAGTTAAAGGCCATTTCGGCCACAACCTTAGAAAACTACAAATAAGAGTTCAATTTTATTTTGTAATCACACAATTCGGAATATAAAAATATCTTTGTGAGTTTGTCTCTTAAACTTGTGTTTTAGAACTTTATGACCTATCATCAAACCTCTCTAGATTTGTGGCGTCTTATACTTTTATCTTTATACTTTAGTTTTTTGGTTTTATAATGAATCTGTCTAAGTTCTATCACCCTCAAAGTCTTCTATAAAATCGGTTTATGTTCTTTAACCTAAATTTTTCTTTTGAACCTTTGAATACTATCTTTTTCACCATCACCCAAAACACATTCTAAACATTATTTATCCCTTTGTTTTCATCCCCTACACCATCTAATATACTTCCAAGCTTCCTCACTATTCATTAACCATCTTCTTCATCCCTTATTATCAAGAAAGCATTTGAAGCATAAGGCCTACTTGCATTAGTAGTCAGGACAATCAAAATTTCTCTCAACAACTATAATTTGAGATTTAGAGCACATCACATATATTTTTTATTCTATATCATTTCGTAGTTTTTTCATTTGGAGGGCTTATCCTTTCATTTTTCTATTTTATAGAGAAATAGATGTTATTTTTGTTTTTCTTGTGTATGAACGAATTGTTAAACTAGTTGATGAATGATAGCCAAGTCAAGTCAAAGATAAGGTCAATCTTTGGATAAAAACCTATATTTAAAATCAAGAGTTGTTGTGAATAGAGATAAAGAGATTAATCTTACAAATTTAAATTTTAAATATAATCATCACTTTTCTATAAAAATAGATCGCATCAACCCATCAAGGATATCAAAAGGAGAAAGATTAGATCAATACCAAGAAGAAGAGATTGCCCAATAAAATGCTCGACTACACATCTTTGTTTATTTTCTCTTTTAATTAATTAATGTATGGGTCTTTACCTTATTGATTTCTTTAAACCCAACCATGAACTAATTAAATTGATTTGGATTATTGGGTATCTTGATGTTTTGAACACATAATTTTTTTTCAATTTTAGTATTTATCCAATTCATTTCTTAACATTGTGATTCTAGTATGGAAAGGTGTTTGAAATGAATTAATTTATCTAGAATCGATAGAGTTGGATTCATAAAGGGTGTTTATCGACGTAAGAAGTTCACCCAAGGATAAGGTAAGGATGTATTACTAAGACTTGTTCAATCATCAATTCTTCTATTAGGGATAATTTGAATATACTAAAGGAAACTTTATCGAACATCAAAAGGACAATTAATTCATATAACAATTTTGCAAGTAGCCGCATCATGTCAGTCAATAACCAAACCTACTCTCTTAACTTGGTTCATTATTTCATTTTTTAATTTCTCTTCGATTTAGTTTAGTTTACTTGTTTAGTATCAATCTCTTTCAAAATCAAATTTATTAATTTTTAATGAGAGAAGTTAAAATATCATCTTTCACCAATCCTTATAAAAACATCTTAATTTATACTATTACTTGCGACGTGTATACTTATATCGTTTCCGTAGAATTGAAATCATGTAACAAGTTTTTAGCTCGGGATTAAAAATTGTGAATTTATTTTTGTTTTATTGCACCTTTTCATATTTTTTTATTTTTTAAGGGGTTAACATCATTTGGTTTTGTATCTATGTATAACCAGAGTGATACCTACAATACAAGTTTATCTACTTGAACTGAAAATTGAACAATTCCTTCATTGAAGAAAGAAAGTGCTAAGAGCAATGGATAAATCAAACTTTCAACTTAAATGGTTGTGCAATGTCTAATATTAGATATACTATAATCTACGTAGTAAGATACGATTGATCAATATAAGATTTATTTCTCTTACATAATGTGAGTAGTATCTTAAAACGCTTGATTGAGTGAGATTAAAAATACATGACCATAGAAAAGTTAATTTGAAATATTATACTTAATTATTTATTATAATCAACTTAGGGTATGACGAAATTTGATATGAATTATGCGATCGAATACTATTTTATGATTTATGTCCACAACAATGATTCATTAATTATTAGATTTTGTTCATTATTTTTAATATTAAAAAATTATTATAATATTACTACTAGTGTTCCAAAAACTTATAAGATCAAGACTATAACAAACAAAATCCAAACTCGAATTATGTTTAGCTTCCTTGAATTAATTATTGAATTAATTTGATAGTTAAAATAGTGAACCAATTATGTGTACAAACTTGTTGTACCCTTATAGAGGAATAAGTAAAATTAATATATGAATTTCACTGATATAATATTTTAATAATATATGTTTTACCTAAATTATTATTAATATAATTATAATTTCCAGGGACGGAGTTAGGATTTAAAGTTGGGTGTGGCAAGAGTCTATTAAACCTTTAAATTTAAAAGTTGGGATAGGTAAAAATCTTTATTTAAATAATATTTAAACTAAAAGGGGTTAAAAATGCAATTATACCAAAAAATTTGGGAGGGACTACAACCCCTTCCACACTATACACAGTTTCGCCCTTGATAATTTCGATCAAACATAAAATTATATAATTATTTTAATTAATGTTATTATCAAAATTATCATTAAAGTAAATTAAGTAATTTGTTATGAATATATTTATTTATGGTGGATATCCACATATTAAGTTAAAGTTTAATGGGCTTTATTATTAGGGTTTAATACCCATTGGAATTAGGGTTTCCATCTTATGCCTATAAATATAGACTTTTGGACAAAGCATTGTATATACAACTCTAGTTTGAGAATACAATAAAATCTCTCCCTTTTGTTTCTCTCTTTCTCTCTCTTTTCTTCTTGTTCTTTATTTTATTTGCAACACGTTATCAGCATGAGTTTGCTCAGAAGATTTTAATTCCAAGTTTCTTCAAAGATTTACCCAGTATGTTCTTTTTCAATCATATATATTTTAATTTATAAAATAATATATATACGATGATGATTATAATTTTTCTCTTTCTCATGTAAATATTCTTGTTTTTGTCTAATGATATTATGTGCTTATTTCATGCCATTAATATTTCGTTTTGATAATTTAATCCGAGTATATTGGCTGGACATCCCGTTCTGTGAGGCTACTGGTCTCAAAGGAGGTTCTTTTTAAAGGACCTTGTGGACTGGTTTAACAACGCCACGTATGAGGATTAAATTTTTATTCTTTGCATATATTGAATATATATCGGCTGATCAATTACTATTTAATAGTATGAATATTATAAAGTTTATATTTACTTGGAAGCAATATTTTTTTGTGTGTAAAAAAACTCGACTATAGACTTCTCCCAAGTTCAAGTTACGAAAATTGTCTTGATCAAAGAATTTTTATGGGAGGCATTCCCTGAAGTGAATGCATGCATGATGATTATTCCATGCGATTATTGGATTTATGACATTCCTTAAAGTGAATGCAAGCATGATGATTATTCCATGCGATTATTGGATTTATGACAATTCATGAAGTGAATGCAAGCATGATGATTATTCCATGCGATTATTTAATTTATGTCATTCCCTGAAGTGAATGCAAACATGATGTTTATTCCATGCGATTATTGAATTTGTTTCATTCCTTGAAGTGAATGCAAACGTGATAATTCACTATATGGTTAGTGAATAAAACTCAATTATGTGCCAGAGTATCATTAATGAGGATGTGTTAGAAAAAAAAACATACTCTACTTTTCATGCCAACAATGTTGTACTTTAGACACAATAACGTGAAAAAGGCTTTAAGAAATATTCTGAGTTAATTTCTTGCCTTCTTTTGGCTGAGCAAAATAATGAGTTGCTCATGAAAAATCATGAATATCGCCCAACAGGCTCCGCTCCATTTCCTGAAGCGAATGTGACATTATATAGCGGAATGAATAAAAGCCACATTAGTAATTGTGGTTGCGATTGAAGTCATAAAATAAACATGGATAAGATGATTCTTTTGAGAATATTTATATGCACTAGAAGTGGAATTATAAAGATGACAAGAATGATAGAGATCATATCAAAATTTTTATGTTATCAATGTGATGGTATAAACCATTGATCTCGTACTTGTCAAACGCCGAAGTATTATGAACTTTATTCATAATCATGAATGATAAATTAAAGAAAATATAATCAGATTTTCTTTGTGGCGAAAATAATGGCGTTATTGATCCAACTCAATTGGATATTGATAATTTTTCTTATAGTCCTTCAAGACAATAATTCACCATTTATTTTATTTTCCTTATAACATCTAAAGGAAATAATTGATCTTTTATTTATTTTGTTTTATGTTAATTTATTTTTATTTATTATATATTTATGTTAATTTATTTTATATATTATTTATTTACGCTTTATGTTAATTTATCGTTAATTTATTTTATATATTATTTATTTACATTCTATGTTAATTTATCATTTGAAGAATATTATCACTTCCGGAATGAAATCTACAATGAATTGTGGTTATTTATGCCAAGCAGACAGTGCAAGTACTCATACTATACTTAAGCATAAGAAATATTTTTCCATTTAAATACAAGGGAAAATGTGAGTACTATATCTCAAAGTACTGAAATATAATGCTTCGGAAGAGCTTTTAAGAGTTTATCTTTGATATATAACCGATTTGATATAATATGCTATATTTAATATTTTCCATTCCCCGAAGTGAATGACACAAAGCATATATTTTTATTCCCCGAAGTGAATGAAATAAAGCACATATTAAAATGTGCATAATTATGCATATTTTCCCATTTTAAATGCAAGGGAATAATGTGAGTACTATATCCGGAAGTACTATTATCACATATGTTATTGCCAAATATGTTATTGCCAAATGAGACTTTATCTCATATTTACAGTGCATTATGTTCGTCAAAGTCGCAAAAGAGACTTATTGAATTTTAAAGATATTGAGAATATTAGTCAAGGGGGTGCTGACTATCTCAATATTACGAGTATAACTCAAGGCAATAATGAAATCTTGGCAAAATTACATGCACTGTCATCCATATTGTACTACATAAGAATTAGTACAAATTGAAGCTCATGCTATTGTAAACCAGATGTTTACTGATAATTTTATTTGGCATGATCGGTTAGACCATCCCGGTTCAATTATGATGCGAAAATTTGATGACACTTTCATGTGGTCATTCATTGAAGAACTAAGTTTTTTTATGGTAATATTTCACGTGATACTTGTTATGAAAGCAATTTCATTATTCAATCATCAACATCTAAGATAGAGTGCTATTAATTTTCTGGAACGGATACAAGGTGATATATATGGGCCCATACACCTTTCTAAAAGACCATCTAGATATTTTACGATTTTTATCGATGCATCGACTAGATGGCTATGTGTATCCTTGTTATTAACCCGCAACTTGGTGTTTGCGAGGCTACTTGCTCAATTGATAAAATTACGAGCACATTTTCCAGATTATTTTCTAAAGACAATCAGTCTTGATAATGTTGATGACATGTAATTTTACATGTAGTATCACAAATTCGCATCAAGCCAACAAATGATCATAAGTTCTCCCCATTACAAATGGTTTTTGGTCAGGAACCAAATATTTCTCATCATAGATTTTTTGTGTGCGATATATGTTTTAATTGCTCCACCATAACGCACAAAGATGAGTTTTGTTGGGAATATATATAAGAGCTTTTGATAGGGGATTTATTTACAACTCGATTTACTGACTATCATTTTAATGAGTCAATTTACCCAACATTAGGGGGAGAAAATAAATAGCTGGGGAAAGAAATAAGTTAGAATGAATTATCATTTTTCTCATTTTGATCCACGTACTACACAATGTGAACTATAAGTTCAAAGGATAATTCATTTAGCAAATCAATTGCCAGATATTTTGCTGACCATAAAAGAGTGACTAAGTCACGTATACCAGCTATGAATGCTCCGATTAAATTTGATGTCATGGAAGGACAAACTCTAGTTGCTAATGGGTCTAACTTACGCTTAAAGCGTAGTAGACAAGTAAGTTCCAAAGATAAGAGATCCTCGAAAAAGAAAAGGAGCTATATTTTATGATGGTCTGATCGAGGAATCAATGATTATGAAAATCTCTAGAAGAGATTAAATGGTCTCCAACAGAGACATTGACATGACTCAGGTACCGATAATAAAGAGATCTCAATAGATTATGTCATGTCTGGTAATAAGTGGAACCGAAATTAAATCGACGTCGTTAATATATTTGCATGCAATATAGCACTAGAGATTTTATTTGATGATGTGGATCATGAATAATTTGTCAATTGGGCAATGTAAACAAAGAAATGATTGTCCAACATGAAAGAGGCAACTAAGGCGAAACTAAAATCTCTTTTGAAAAGAGAAGTATTTGGGTCTATAGCCCGTACATTGAAATGTGTAAAGCTCGTGGATATAAATGAGCCTTTGTGAGAAAGAGAAATCAAAATGGGAAATCATGAGACATAAACTCATTTGGTTGCACAAGGATTCTCACAAAGACATGAAATTGATTATGATGAAAATATATTTCTCGGTGGTGGATGTAACTACTTTTAGATTTTGATCAATCTGACAATAAATAAAATTACTCGGTTTCTGCCTAATGGATGTTGTTACATCATATTTGAATGGGCCTCTTGACAGTAATATTTACATGAAACTTCCGGAAAGATTTGGATTGCCATAAGCAGTTCATTCAAGTTCTCGAGAACATTATTCAATCATATTGAATATATCTTTTTATGGCTTGAAATAATTTAGGCGTATTTGGTATGATCGCCTCATTGAATAATTATTAGCATAATGCTATATGAATTATTTCCCCGAGCATTTTTATTAAGAGGTTTAGCTCTGAATTTTTATTGTTGTGTATGTCGATGATTTGAATATCGTTGAGAATCGTGAAGAGACCTCCTCAAATCCTTGTGCATCTATCGACATATAAAAAAATATTGAAAGAGACTTTACATGCATAACGCATATCTATTGATCACCCTTATGGTTGTTGCTAAGTCTCTTACTGTAAACAAAGATTTTTTTCGCCTCACGAAAAGGGTAATGATATTCTTGGTCTAAAGCACAATATACACATTATTTGATCTGGAAGCATCGTATCTTAGTTGGTCTAGAAATATTATTTAAGTTCTACGAGATCATTACCTTTAAATAATTGTTATGCATGAGGCAAAACCAAAATATGTGTTTGGCTAAACATATCCTGAAGATATGTGAATATTTTTCACAAGATAAGATGCAAGCTATCTTGTACGGAGATAATACAAAATTTATATCTCAAGGTGGATATATCAAATATGATAAAACGAAACATATTTCTTCAAGTTTCGTCCCTCATGATTTTTAGATGAATAGTATTCAATGAATTATTCCAAGCAATGACTTGGAAGATTTATCCATTAGTGCATGATCTACTTCAACATTTGAAGATTGTATTCAATATTGAATTATGAAGATTCAAAGATCTTATGTGATATTTTTATGAGGGGGAGTAAATACGCGTTGCACTCTTTTTCCCTTAACCGAGGTTTTGTCCTAATGGGTTTTCCTGGGTTTTTATCTTAGTAAGGTTTTAACGAGGCACGTTATCTTCATGGATATCCAAGGGGGAGTGTTATGAATATATTTATTTATGGTGGATATCCATATATTAAGTTAAAGTTTAATGGGCTTTATTATTAGGGTTTAATACCCATTGGAATTAGGGTTTCCATCTTATGCCTATAAATATAGACTTTTGGACAAAGCATTGTATATACAACTCTAGTTTGAGAATACAATAAAATCTCTCCCTTTTGTTTTTCTCTTTTCTCTCTTTTCTTCTTGTTCTTTATTTTATTTACAACGTAATTCAATTTCTATCATATATAAAAATGGTATAGTTGTTGAAATTATAACAATTACTGAACTTAGCATTAATATAATGTAATTTCGGTTAAATGTTTAAAAGAAATAATTATTGTAAGAGAAATTATATTATGGGACATTCTCACCACGTCATCCATGAAACTGGACAATAAAAAGCATCTATTTAATTATTTTTTTCACCTCATCATTTTTACTAAGTGAATCTTCACTAACATTTATTATAATTTAAGTTTAAAACAATTTTTACCAAGTGAAGATGCACTTGGTAAAAATGATGAGGTGAAAAAAATAATTAAATGGATACTTTTTATTCACCGGTCCATGAATGACGTGGTGAGAATGTCCCATAATATAATTTCTCATCATTGTAATTATAACATTTTGATTTTTGAATGTATTTAATTCTGTTATTTATGGAATTAAATTAAGCTTCCATAAGATACGAGAAATTATATCATGGATAAGTCCCACCACGTCATCCATGGGACCAATCAATAAAAATCATACATGCCATCTTTTTTTTCTATGTCATATATTTTTCAAAGTGAATCTTCACTTTAAAAATTTGTTTTTAAAATGAATTAACACTAAATATGAATGAAGATTCACTTTAAAAAATATATGACATAGAAAAAAAGATAACATTGATGATTTTTATTGGTTGATGTCATGGACACGTGGTGGGACTTACCCATGATATAATTTCTCATAAGATAGTTACTTGGACCCCTAAAATTAGGTTAAGGATTAATTATAAATAGAGGATTAAGGTATAGAAGCTAACTACCACTCACTGAAGAGAGTTCTCTGAAAATTACACCGTGTAGTAGCATATGGATGATAATTTGATCTTTTGACTCAATTCGATTTGATAGGAGTAGTTTTTTTTATTAAAAACTCGAGTTCGGGATTGCTAGAGTTGGTTTATTGAAAAAATTAAGTTAGGTAGGTTTAGTGTGAAAATTTTTTGACCCGACCCAGTATATCTATCTATCTATCTATTTATATATAATATTTAATAGCATTATTAATTTTTTCAGATCGAGTTTAATCTATTTTTTATTAAAATATTAAGGTCGGATCAGGGTCAGGATTAAGGTCAAGTTATAAATTTAATTATATCGGATCGAGTTAGATCGAGAGAAAAATATATTAAGATTGGATTGGGACAAATGCTTTAATTTTTAAGTTGGGTTGGAACGTCCAAAAACGCATCTCTATCCACCCGTTTCCATCCTATAGTAGATCATATCTGCAAAACTCTTCCATTCTTTCTCTAGACGAAGAGGTAAGTTTCATTCCTCAATTTGGTTTCGTCACTCGTACTTGGATATCTGATTTCGACGGAAGACTTGCCGTAGAGTCGAGCTTGTTTTGTCTTTCTCAACGTCCCCCAACACCATTTTCATTAAACAGGCATCACCACTAGCAAGTGGTGGGATAATTGCTTCGAAACAATGACGTTTGTTTGTTTTTCTTGTCCCTCTCATCATCCACTATGACTACACACCATTTCAAGGTAATAAATTATTGCCAACCAGAAGACCAGTACTCGAACATAAATTCTTTTTTCACACAGAAATTTCAAGCTCTGTCGTCACCCACGATGACCTAATATTATATGTGGTTTACATTCATAGTCATCAAAACCCTGATACCTTACAAGTACTGTATCAGATAGATTTGTTAATATATTTTTAAAGATTGGTGTCGAAATTGAAAAATAATAAAACGTTGAAGATTGTTATTATATGTCTTATTTGTATTGGTATAAGTAGTTTATATATTTTTTATCAAAAAAATAAATAAATTTATTAACGTCACGTCTAAAAAGAGGTAAAAAGCATTAATCCCACGTCGAAAGAGAAAAGGAAGGTTTTGAGATTTATAAACGGTGGCGCTGCATATTCTATTTGAAATATCTTTTAGAAAGAGAATAATAATTTTGTGACAAGTACTATCATAGTGACCTTTTGACTGTCTAATTTCACGTCGAGCACGCATTATTCTCACATCGAAACAGAAAAGAAAGGTCTTGAGATATATAAACAATAGATCTATAGATTTTATCAAACATGTCTTTTAAGAGGAGAGTAATTGCCCTGTAACATTAGTAACGAAATATATTATATATAAAATCAAAAATTTTAAATATTATATCTGTAACTGAAAAGTAGTTACATATAACAATGAGTGACCAACCCATTAAAAAATCAGGTTCAAATGATAACCTACCAAAACCCTTATTTCTGCGCATGTTAGTATTTGTTTTGTTCTATCTATTAGGGATCCCAAAAGTCAAAATTACGAGTCGTCGCGTGCCCAAAAGTATAACTCTTAGATGTCAACATAGGAAGTGATAAAATAATTTCACAGGAAATGAAATTTTGATTCAGATCAATTTGTGGCTCTAGTTCGTTTTTGATAAAATAATATTTAATATTATATTCTTGTTTTATTTTAATATTTTGACGATTAAAAGTTAATAGAAATAATGTTGTGACATAGATTAATAATAAGTTAGTTTCAAAAACTTATAAATCTTATCAATTTAGTCTACAATTCCATCAATTTATATATTATTTTATTTTTCTTCTTCCATTCGAACATAATTTATAATTTTATATCCAAATTAAGATGATATTCTAAATTGATAAATTTCGGATTAAACTGATTATATATAGATATAAGTATATTTTACTAAAACTGTGATTATAACAAGCTATGTCATCCACTTCATTAATTTTTAACAATCGGGATATTAAAATAAAATAAAATTATAAAGTTAAATATTATTTTTTTTAAAAAATAATAGTTATAGTACTAAAATAATAACACAAACATAATTAGAGTACCAAAACTAGGATTATTGCCAAATGAAAACGTTTGTAAAATAAAAGTTACGGTGTATTGTATCGTTTACTTTATTGTCCCATAAATAAGTTTGATAGAATTGGTTGAGTATAAGTCTTTTACTTTTTAATCGTGTTTCTTTTTATACTTCTGGTTAAATAATTTTAAAAATTAAATTCTAAACCATAACTCTAATTTTATACATTTTAAACCCTAAACCCTACACCTTAAAAGCACATCGTACCTTTAATTCCCTAAACCCTAACCACAACCCTTAACTTTGAATACTAAACCTTAAACCTATTACTTTAAAGTGGAGGCACCAATAGAGACACGATTAGGAGGTAGTTGATTTGCACCCAAACTGATGTAATTTTACGTTGATGTGATCTTCTTTCAAGAAAAAAAAAATACGTTGATGTGATCCAATTCAGCTACATATTTTTATTTATTATACATTCATCTTTAGTTCTAAAGATGAACGTGGAGGGAGTTTTACTTAATTTTCTTTTTATTTATACATTTTTACAATTAATCATAAGTATGCATGTTGGGGGCATATTCGTTTATTATATCATTCATACCATTTATGCTTATATCAGGATTAGATATCATAACTTGTTTTCTTTCTTTATTCATTATGTTTTGCATATTATAATAATCATGTATATCGATCTATGAATATATATCCACATCTTTTCTTAGCATATTGTTTTAATCCCTATTGTCTGTATTTACTTATATTTGTTTATTTTGTTTCAAGGTCATCACAGCTCACATAAACAAGAATGGATCGAAGGGTAACTCACCTAAGCTTGTTCTAGCTCGTTTTAAGTTGCCTTCATTCGAATCAATCTCATTCAGCTGAAGATAGCTCAACAAGACTAAATGAGAAGATCACATACACTAGTTTTTTAGTGACTTTTTTGTAGTTTTATAGCGATGTTTTTAAACGTCACTAAAAATTTTCTCTCGCAACAGTTTGCGGCGTTTATTGGGTAAAAACACCGTAAAAAATCAAGATAAAAACAAACGTCACTAGAAATTCTACTCATTTATTTTATAAACGCCGCTAAAGATCTTGACTTTTTGTGTCATTTCTCTTTTCAAATGCCACCAATAACTTACCCATTAGTGTCGTTTATGTTTACAAATGCCACTAAAAATTGTTCTTTAGTGACGTTTATTTTTAAAAATGTCACAAAAAAATATTTTTAATGGCGTTTGTATTTACAAACGTCACATAACGCAATACTTTCAAAAAGTAGATAATATAAATAATAATATATTATTTTAATATCAAATAATGCATAAATAGAAAATGCAACCATAATCTTTTGTTCTTACAAACAATACATATTATTTCATCAATTGTCCATACAAATTATTAATGTTACAAGAAAAATCTTACTGTAATTCACTTTATCGCCTTGTATGGAAACCCAAAATAGATGAATAAACCTTTACTGCATGGAGACTTTCTTGTAGGTAATTGAAGAACCTAGGTGGAAAGTCTTACTCGTTCTTTAACTCTCAATCTTTTATCCTTGGCACCACAAACCAAGTCATCACAAACTATCAATCAAACAGGAATATATTACAAGCCTAACCAATAGATAAAACATAAAAACATGCTGGCATTGAGACCAAAATTTTAAAGTATAACAAATTACTGGAAAATCTTGGTAACAAGCAATACGTAAATATATATAGTCTCATCACTTTCATTTTGACCAAAGTTTACAGAGACAAAGTGAAAAAAAAAAAAATCAAAAAGATAAGAATGGCAACTCACAAACCCACAGAACGACTAAGAAAAATCACAAATTAGAAATAAACATTACATCATATATTGCTGGGGTACATGAAGACCCGTACTCTATCTCCTTCCAAAAGAATCAAAAAATATTTTAAGATCAAAAGTACAACATCCAAAAAGAGAGCCAATTAAAACTAACAAATATATACAACATTTACAATACAAAACAAAGAAAACAAGCTTCAAATTCATTTTCAAGTTTCTCCACTCAATTCAAAAAGAAAAGAAAACCCTAAACTCTCATTTTAGTTAACAATGTTAATTACTCCCAACTTCTGCAAATAAATGCAACTAAATTCTTGTTTACTTTACTCATTTTTCTAACAATTAAACATGAAATAAAACCCCCAAACCCTCTAGTGAAACCCTTGTCGATGTCGGAGTAATGATTGAATGATTGGTTTTTTCTTGTCCTGATGCAACGAACTCCTTGCTTGCGACAACGCAACTAAAGGTTTAAGAAACGATAAGGAAGATGATGGCATTTGGGGTTTCTTACCGAAACTTCTGATGAGTTTCCTCAACAAAAGACGACTCTGTTATGCATGTGAAGGCTAGAGATATGGTCAAAACTCAATGGTAATGACGGTGGCGGTCACGATTAGGCGGTGACCGAGATCAAACAAAGGAAAGCTATGGTCGAGGGTAGATAAAAGAGTTTAAGGAAAAAATGGGTTGTTTGATTCAAATTAAAAAGGTTCAAGGGGATTGAATCGTTTCATTATTTTATTTAGTATCATGTACACACGAAAGGATTAGCTTAAAATTATTCCAAGTCAAATTTAAACCAAAAAAGGCCTTGGCTTCGATGGTTATGACGCCACACTAAACAACAAGAAAACATAGGTTTGATTCACCTTAAGAGAAATTTAAAAAAATGTAAAAGATGACATTATCTTAAGCGGTATTCTTGGATAAATGTCACTACAAACAACGAAAAAACATATCATTGGCATTTTGTTCGTAAAACGCCGCTATAGACATTATTTTAGTAGCGTTTTTTAGAAACGTCGCTAGATACATAATTTTTGTGGCGTTTTCCCAAAAAACGCCGCTACAACATAGTTTTTAGTGGCGATTGACTAAAAACGCTACTAAAGGTACAAATTTAACAACTTTTATTTGAAAAACGCCGCTAGAAGTACTGCAAGAAAACAATTTTGCTGTAGTGACCCCCGAGCCTGTAGTACCGTGGCTTAGTAATATACACATGTCTATTAGATGATGGTGTATTTATGATTATTTTATGTGCTTAAGGGAGCCAAGTAGCAGCATTGTTACCATAGCATTATATATGTTTCTTGCATTTATTTATAACTTGCTTAAATCATGGTCGAGTGGTTGTGTACCTATTGAGCGTTGTTAGCTTAATGTTCGAAATCGTTATTTTCGTTTGTAGGTCTTTTAGTTGTAGATTCCTTGAGGAGCGCCATTATTCGTAATCTTCGGCATTGACATTGTTTGGAGTACAATACTTATACAATAGGCATATATATCCCTAGGACTCTATTATAATTATTGTAACTCTTATTTTGATGATATCATGTATGAGTGAAAAGCTTTTGATATGTATTTAAAGATTTAGAGCTCTTGAATATTACTAAATTTGAACTTTTGAATCTATCCATTTCCTGTTGACTTTTAAACTAGTTTTATATGAACAATTAAAATTGGGTTTAAAATTTTTAAAGTAGACAGTAAAATTATTGTGCCAAAACCTAAACATATTATTTGAGTCAAGGGTGTTACACTAATATTTATGAAATCTTTTCACGACCAATAACAGGCCTTCAACATTAATAATTGTCACCTCATAAAGCCCAACTCCACTAGAGCACAAATTTGCACGCTGGATAACACTTTCCTTAACTACAACGTGTTTTACATGTTGAATGGGATCATTTACTCGACTGTCGAACACATATATTCATCAGCATGCTTCTTGAAAATGGAGGATTTTAGATGCATGTTTAATGCATGGGGAGAAAAATCCTAATGCGATAGCCATCCATAAATCTTCCATTACCTAGTCACACTGCAACAGTTGCTTCCTATACCGCCTGTGTTAGGACTGTTATGTGCGTTGAAAACGTCGACAATATTTTTGTATGTTAAAAAAGTCTTCCTCAATGACAAATGGTGGATTCTTTTGCAAATATTATCCACAAAGATAGTTCAAAAATTTTGGGGGTTTTGTGTAATTTATTAAAATATGGTCCTTAAAAGTAATTGTTCGTGACCTCCCTAGTTATAAAATTATGGCCCTTAGAAGCAGATGTCCTTTCTAGAGGCCCATGTGCGATTGCTTCTATTGTGTCTGTCCAAAACCTCACTAGTTCTACCGAAGCAATAGTAATAGTAATAATCAATAAGATGCTATAATCAATTGTCATATTTAAGAATAATTATAACGTTTTAACAATTATAACTCATCTTTTTTAATAGCGTTTTCAAAAATTTTTAATGAATTTCGAGATTAACATCATCTAATGAATGTAGTTTATCAAAATTTAGGGGTTCTTTTTTTCGGAAACCCTGTGCGATCGCTCTTATTGCGCCTGTCCAGAACCCTCTGACCCTAGCCGCCGGAGATTTTTGACCGAAAATCCGATAGCCACTCATTCTTAAAATTTAAAAAATGGAGTTTTATACATTTGGTTTGGACATTGGACTTTTATAATTGATTTGGACGTATACATTATATTGATTTGGACATTGGACTTTTAACAAACTGCTAACCTATATATAGGACCATGAAATGACTGAAATTAAATCACGAGGTTACTTTTCCATATCTCATAACAGGTATGTGGCAATTTTTTAAATTGACTTTATTATTAAATAAGTGTTAAAAATATATTTTTATTTTAAATTAATATTTAAAATATTTTTTGAGTCAAGTAGGTGTTAAAAATTATATTTTTTAAATTTCATAAAATAACCTTAAAATTCCTAGATCTTTAAATTTGATCGCTATTGTCGTCGTTCATCACGTTGTCGATGACAAATGAAGCTTTTTTTCTTACCACAAGATTTGAACGTCATTTATGGATTGATTGGTCGTTGTTTACCATTGATCATTTTTTCTTCTTTACACAAGTTTGATTTTATTTCGACGATAGACACGTCATTCTTAGATTATCGGTGACAGGAGGATGGAAAAGTGATTGTGGGGATCCAACGAAAAAAGTGGTGGGTACATCGTTAATGATTGACAACGATAACAATTAGATTTGAGACTTGAGACTTGAGACTCAAGAAATTAGAGATTTGGATACTATTTTTTTAATTTTAGGATATTTTGAAAAATAGAACACGTCACATGTAATATTTTTATTAACTAAAGATTTTTTTAACGATTATTAACAATAAAATACTTAAATTAAAACTTGAAAAATATTAAATATATATTTGGCCTAAAAAATACACATTTATTTACCTATTAAGCCTTTAAAATTCATTGTTACTCAACAAATTACTTCAGGCATAATTTTATTGACCCTGATAACAACCGTCGGTAATGCTCAATTGTGTAATGAATATAATTTCACATTCTAGATTTGGTACCAGAGTCTCAATTTTAAAATACAAGTAAAATCTCATAGTAAAACATTTTGTTTTCAAAAAAAAAATCTCATATCCCTAAAAATATTTAATGCATGCAATCTTTTCAAAAATTTATAAAAACACTGGTTATAGGCCTCACGGTCCGAGTGTTAAACTCGACTATGAAACCCAAAATGTAACCCTTTAATTTTTACTTGGGGTTTAAGGTAGGTTAAAATTGATACTTTAAAAACTTTATCGTCAAGAAAGTGCGAAAAGAGATTTCGAAATCAAATTTATAAACAATATGATAAGAAAATAGTTTAAAAGTAAATATTCTGAATAATATTAATAAAAATTTAATAAACAACTCGATAAATGAAATTTAAATATATCCCAATCCCTAATAATCTGAAAAATAATTGAAGTAAAATACTTGGAAATAACCATACTGAAAAAATATTAAGAACATCGTTTTCCGGCAGTACCAACTCCTAGGGTCGGGTATCTTAAAAGTTAAACTAAAAGAATGAGCTATAAAGTAACCCCCTCGACCCGGTCTAGACGCCAACCAACTCAAACGAGCTACACGGGGAATACCGAGGCTAATCCAAAGACTCGCCCCGATAAACAACCCTAAATTATTCTCCTTTATCTTTTCTAAATACGTTAATTAGATCCTACATGTTCATGCAAGGACTGAGTTTATTTGCAGCGGAAATTAAAGAGAAATGAGTTCTAATTTAGTCGAACAAATTTTAGGGACCTAATTGTAATTTTCTCAAATATTTGTGATCTAAAAGTGAAATTAAGATTACCAATCCTTAATTAAGTATATTTCATGCTTTAAACGTGACAACAAGTGTACTAGATGCATTTATCAACCTATAGGGCATAAATCACTCAATTCAACAAGATTTCTAGATGATTGAGATCTTAGTTCCATGCTCTTAATACAATTGAAACCAATGTTCAACAAAGTCATAATTCAACATGCTTCAGCAAAATCAATGTATGAATCAAATCCAAAAAGACTTCATATAAAAGAAAAAATACCAATGTGCAAGATTTAATATTCAACTATTCAATAACTGACTTTTATGTCCTAAGGTTCCTCATCACCATTGCTCCCTAAACTACCTAAGGTTTAAAATGTAAAAGCAACATACTTGAGCTAAAATATGAATTAAAAAGCAATAAGAGTTTTTCTTGCTTGCCCGGATGACTAACTCACTTCTTGTCTGCATTACATGGAAAAGAGAGAGGTTAAGCTTACGTTTACTGAGTGAATTATAAAACAATTTAACTACTCGTAATGCAGTTCATATTATACGGAAAAACAGTTTAAAAACAAGTCACGCTTAAGAAAACCGTTTGTGAATATTATGTCACTAAGATATTCAAAAATCCGCAAGTGTTTATCACATGACATATGCCACAAAACAAGTGCTACATGCTTAACAAGCAATCCTTCAAAAACCTTTGAGTTCTTTTATAAAACGTTTACACTTGCGTTTTTCACATGTTGGTTAAGTGACACGAATGGAGTTACCTCCAAACGTTGGGATAAACGGACACATGCGAACGACATCATTCACCAATTCACACAGATTGACTATCACAATCTAAAGATCCGCATGCGAATGACATCGTTCACCAATTCACACAAATTGACTATCACAATCTAAAGATCCCACCTTGGTGTCCGGGATAGTTCGTCATACCCGAATGTGATGAGGTAACAGTTATATCACACAACAGTAGGCTAACCTCTAATGCATCACTCAAGGAATTTACACACGTACGAATTTTTATAATTATTTGCATTGTACATCCTATTGATCGATCAACTTATCCCAGGACCATCAACTTAATATCCAACACAAAACAAAACCAAATACTCAAGTTTTAGATTAAAAACATTAGAAAAATCACATAAATTCCTCTATTTCATGCATAATGTGCATAAAAGATAAAAACCATCTTTTACTTATTTTGAAAAAAAACCCCGAGAAATCATTAAAACCAATTTAAAAATAGACACATGAGAATTTATTCACATGGATAAATACATATGTACATTTATTTAACGAGCATGACAAACACAAAGAAAAATAGCATAATATGGGAAAATCGATTTACGAGAGCAAACGTAAAACTTACTCTGGAGTATAGGGTGGTTTCTCAGACCTTCCCTACACCCCAATACTTTGAAAAAAAAATTTAAAACACTGCCGAAGCAGCCCACTCTCAAATCCACTCACCGATAACCGAAACTTGTCCGAAAAGTAACCGAAAACGTGATTCGGCTTTCCGATCTCCCTCAAACTTGTTCCTCTACCTCTTGAACTAATTCAAGCATCAAAACCAGAGGTTTTAGTGCATTATAACACACCAAAATAAACCTCAAGTCGGACCAATACATGGCAGCCCCTAAAAACACCATAAAACCTAACTGAAACTCACCGAAAACCTCTCCAAACACCCCTAAACCTTATGTCTGGGATTACATACTTAAAATCCATCTTAATTAAATCTAAATAATTCAAAATTCATATATTTAGGCATCAAAAACAGCCATGTAAAACCCTTAAACGAAAATCATGAAAATAATGGATTTTTTATCAAGAAAACCGATTTTATTGATTCAAGACTTTAAAGATTGTTTCAATTAGCCAAGAACTTAGAAATTTCATTAAATAAATTTAGGTTTCAGAGGTTTGAATGATTCTCACCTCCAAAATTGATCCCACCCCTTCAAAGGTTTAAAAACTAGAAAACCCGTAGAAAAACGAAGAGATTTTGATGAAGAAAAATATAGGAAAATAAACCAACAAAATTTTATTAAAAAAATGCATATTTACCTTGAAAAGATGATGAAGAGGCTTCCTTAGTGAAGAAGAAACAGAAATTTAAAGAAGAGATATTTTTAAAAAGTAAAATTTTGGGTTTTGGATCAAATTTAGAGAATTTTGATTACTTAGATTAAAACAAGTGGTTAAAGGTTGTTTATACAGACTCTTGGAAAGCCTAGATCAACTAGGATTAGGATTATATCAAATTACTTTAAAGATCAAAATTTTGTCTTATTTTATAAAATTATCCTCAAGTTTTTAATTTTTACAAAATAGTCAGTAATTTCAAAATCTTATGGATTCAAGGGTCAATTTTCAAAATTGGTTTTACCTAAGTCAAATATATATTAAATAATGATTTTATAATATTTTACCATAATTTATTTTCATTAAAAACCAATTTTTAAGAATTTAATCCTGAAGTAGGTTAAATTGGCCTACTAACTTTTAGGCCCAATTTTGGGGTGTTTCAACTCTCTCCCACTTAAGAAATTTTGTCCTCGAAATTTTCACCATGAAAAAAGGGTAAGGAAATTGCTCTTCACATTTTTCCTTTCACTCCCACGAGACCTCCTAACACCATGATGCCTTTTAATATACTCTAACCTACACAACTACCTCAAGCTTATTCCCACACATCATGCAACAACTCAAACTTTTCACCAAATCATCCTCAAGACAACAACACATGACATCTTCCTCCAAAACACAAGAAAACTTCCTACTACTACGATATTACCGAAAGAACTAACAACACTCACTCCAAGGTTCATGTTTTCTACAAATATATCTAAAGTTTTACATTGCTCTCGTTAAAGGGTTTTCTTCCATACTAGTATTTTTATGTAATAAAAATAAAAATTAAAACTAAGTCATCTAGAAGCAAGGTGTCTACTAGCTCAAGTCAATCCAAACCAAAAGTAGTAGGAGCAATGAGAACCTTATGACCATCATGTTTAACTATAAACATAACATGCTTTAATCTCAGTTATATTTAAACAAACATCGTGCATATCATATCAGCATATAAAGCAAACACCGTGCAAAACATCAAAGCATATTAAGCAATTCCCGTAAAAATCAGCATAACATAAATATTTATCAATCAAATCCTAAAGTATCATAAATTCTCCAAAGATTCATAAACCTATGCTCTGATACCACCTAATGTAACCCCTCGACCTGGTCTAGACGCTAACCGACTCGAACGAGCTACACGTGGAATACCAAGGCTAATCCAAACACTCGCCCGGATAAACAATCCTAAATTATTCTCCTTTATCTTTTCTAAATGCGTTAATTAGATCCTACATGTTCATGCAAGGACAGAGTTTATTTGCAGCGAAAATTAAAGAGAAACGAGTCCTAATTTAGTCGAACAAGTTTTAGGGACCAAATTGTAATTATCTCAGATATTTTTGATCTAAAAGAGAAATTAAGATTATCAATCCTTAATTAAGTATATTTCATGCTATAAACGTGACAACAAGTGTACTAGAGACATTTAACAACCTATAGGGCATAAATCACTCAATTCAACAAGATTTCTAGATGATTGGCATCCTAGTTCCATGCTCTCAATACAATTGAAACCAATGTTCAACAAAGTCATAATTCAACATGCTTCAGCAAAATCAACATATGAATCAAATCCAAAAAGACTTCATATAAAAGAAAATATACCAATGTGCAAGATTCAACATTCAACTATTCAATAACTGACTTTTATGTCCTAAGGTTCCTCATCACCATTGCTCCTTAAACTACCTAAGGTTCAAAATATAAAAGCAACATACTTGAGCTAAAATATGAATTAAAAAGCAATAAGAGTTTTCCTTGCTTGCCGGATGACTAACTCACTTCTTGTCTTCATTACAAGGAAAAGAGAGAGGTTAAGCTTACACTTAGTGAGTGACTTATAGAACAATTTATCTACTTGTAATGCAGCCTATATTATACGGAAAAACAGTTTAAAAACAAGTCATGCTCAAGAAAACCATTTGTGACTATTATGTCACTAAGATATTCAAAAATCCCCAAGTGTTTATCACATGGCATACGCCACAAAACAAGTCTTACATGCTTAACAAGCAATGCTTCAAAAAACTTTGAGCTCTTGCTTAAAACACATGCAATTTAAAAATTGAACAAAAATCAATAAAATGTTTACACTTGCGTTTTTCATATGTTGGTTAAGTGACACAAATGGAGTTACCTCCAAACATTGGGATAAACGGACACATGCAAATGACATCGTTCACCAATTCACACAGATTGACTATCACAATATAAAGATCCACATGAGAATGGCATCGTTCACCAATTTACATAGAATGACTATCACAATCTAAAGATCCCACCTTGGTGTCCGGGATAGTTCGCCATACCCGAATTTGATAAGGTAACAGTTATATCACACAACACTAGACTAACCTCTAATGCATCACTCAATGAATTACACACGTACGAATTTTTATAATTATTTGCATTGTACATCCTATTGATCGATCAACTTATCCCAGGACCATCAACTTAATATCCAACACACACACAAAAAACCAAATGCTCAAGTTTTAGATTAAAAACATTAGAAAAATCACATGAATTCCTCTATTTCATGCACAATGTGCTTAAACCGATTAAAACCATCTTTTACTTATTTTGAAAACAAACCGAGGAATCCTTAAAATAAATTTAAAAACAGACACATGAGCATTTGTTCACATGCATAAATATATATGCACATTTATGCATGACTAACACATAGAAAAATAGCATAATATGAGAAAACCGATTTACGAGAGCAAACGTAAAACTTATCCGGAGTATAGGGTGGTTTCTCACAACTTCCCTACATCCCAATACTTTGATAAAAATTTAAAACATTGCCGAAGCAGCCCACTCTCAAATCCACTCATCGATAACTGAAACTTATTCGACAAGTAACCGAAAACGTGGTCGGCTTTCCGATCTCCCTCAAACTTGTTCCTCTACCTCTTGAACTAATTCAAGCATCAAAAACAAAGGTTTTAATGCATTATAACACACCCAAAAATCCCTCACGTCGGACCAATACATGGCAGCCCCTAAAAACACCGTAAAACCTAACCGAAACTCACCGAAAACCTCTCCAAACACCCCCTAAACCTTATGTCCGGGATTAGATACTTAAAATTCATCTTAATTACATCTAAAAAATTAAAAATTCATATATTTAGGCATAAAAAACAGCCATGTAAAACCCTTTAACGAAAATCAAGAAAACAATGGAATTTTTATCAAGAAAACCGATTTTATTGATTCAAGACTTTAAAGATTGTTTCGATCAGCCAAAAACTTAGAAAATTCAATAAAAAACTTTAGGTTTCAGAGGTTTGAATGATTATCACCTCCAAAATTGATCCCACACCTTCAAAGGTTTAAAAACTAGAAAACCCGTAGAAAAACGAAGATATTTTGATGAAGAAAAATATAGGAAAATAAAATAAAGAAATTTTATTAAAAAGAATGTATATTTACCTTGAAAATATGATGAAGAGGCTGCCTTGGATAAGAAGAAACCAAAATTTAAAGAAGGGATATTTTTAAAAAGTGAATTTTTGGGTTTTAGATCAAAATTAGAGAATTTTGATTACTTAGGTTAAAACAAGTGGTTAAAGGTTGTTTATATAAGCTCTTGGAAAGCCTAGATCAAATAGTATTAGGGTTATATCAAATTACCTTAAAGATCCAAAATTTTGGCTTAGTTTATAAAATTATCCTCAAGTTTTTAATTTTTACAAAATAGTCACTAATTTAAAAATCTTAGGGATTGAATGGCCAATTTTCAAAATTGATTTTACCTAAGTCAAATATATATTAAATAATGATTTTATAATATTTTTCCACAATTTATTTTCATTAAAAACCAATTTTTAAGAATTTAATCCCGAACTAGGTTAAACTGGCCCACTAACTTCTTGGGCCAATTTTGGGGTGTTACATTTTCCACGGTCTAAGTTAGGTCCACGTCTAGCTAATTAAGAACCTAGAATTAAAGTTCTAATAAGAAATCTTATTCTAAAATAGTATTATTGCCACCTAAAAGAACTAAAAGGAAAACATACATGTATCTCTAACGGTGTTCGTAAGAGTCGATTGAACTTGAGGCGGAGGCGGAGGCGGAGGCGGTGAAGGAAATACATCCTCTTTAGAATCAACTTCTTTTAAAAAAAGAAAACAAAAATCCAATTAAACTCTTATTCAAGTCCACTTACCCAAGTTATACTAT
The DNA here is from genome assembly GCA_035048815.1 of Abelmoschus esculentus. Lineage (NCBI taxonomy): Eukaryota > Viridiplantae > Streptophyta > Magnoliopsida > Malvales > Malvaceae > Abelmoschus > Abelmoschus esculentus. The sequence goes on along the minus strand of JAUCBN010000063.1, from coordinate 5,678,379 downwards.
AGAACAATCAAAATAAGACTTTCGAGTTTGAATTTGATAAAACGGACTCAAGACGTCAAAAAATGTCAATATAGGGCCTTTCAAAAAAGTCAATTATGGTCAAAAGTCAATGTTCAACGAGGCAAAGTTAACGACTGACATCAAAGATAACATCACTGACCGATCATGGGTTTAGGTAAGGTCACGGGTCATGGGTTGGGTCAAAGTTTGGGTCAGGTTTTTGGGTCACTAGTCTAGTCTAGTTCACACTAATAGTTCAGTTTGGTTCATGTAATATCTAGTTCAAGCCAAAACTGGTCCAGTTTGGTTCAACTTCTTCTCCCCCACACCCACAAACAAACTAACTAAACCTTAAAACAAACCAACCATTCCCCAACTATAACCACCCACGACTACAACCACTACTGACAGCCAATAACAACGACAACAATAAGCTCCAATGACAACCAGAATTCTGATAACACTCCAGAAACCCACAACCGCCCGAAACTCGGTAAACCCCTAATCCTTCAAGCAAGGTTTCATAGTGACTCACCAACAATCTAACTAACTCTGGACGAACGAACGCGATAGATCCCGATGACGAGAACCCATCAATATGTTAAAGTATGCCTAAAGACCAATCATATGATGATTGTAAGGATACTTTTATTTATCAATTTTATTGAATAAAGGCATTGTCATTATTGTTTTCAGATATATGTATCAATGTTTAACATAAACTGAGAAACAATAAGGTCCATATAATAATATAAGTATTATTATTAAAAGATCCTTAGTCATGTATTATTATGTGCATGGACAATAATGATACGCTTAAGACTAACATGTTATTGATTGATGACAATGAGTTGTCATTGACATAGAGATGTTAGAATCAATACATGAATATATTATTCGAGAATAATATATAGATTGACCCGCTATGAGCATATATCTTGGATTATTATGTGAAGGAAACGATATTGCTCATAGTGACAACTATATGTATGATCCTTAGACTTGAGATTATTATTATCTCAACATATGTTGTTTTATGTTTTGATACAGTTAAACGCGTATAGTAATTGGTTACACTATAAAAACTAACATTGAACATATTACAATATATGTAGTGAGATATGAATGATTAAGATTTTTCCTTCTTACATAATAGGATATATATATCACAGGCCACTTGATTGAGTGAGACTAGAAATGCATGGTCATGCTTGAATAAGTTGATATAAGATATCACAAATTATTCATTAACAGTATTCTGCTCTAGATATCAAGAAACATTAAATAGGCTATACAAATGTAACTATTCTAAGACTTTTGCCTATTATAGATATAAAAGGAAAAAAAGGATATAATACATTAAGAGACTTGGTCATGGATATGGTACATCGAATCATGATCTCTTATAACTTAGATGACAATGATATATTGCTAGATGTCACTCATTGTTTGTAATATTAGAATTGTTCTAATATTATTATTAACATTACAATGAGCCTACAGGGTCACACTCAATGGTTGAAAAGGCACAATAAATATATAAGTATAAGTAGATTATATTTAATCCCGAATTTAATCAAAGGATATAATTAAAGTAATTATATCCCTCTTCAAATTCGGAATAAATATAGATCCCAAAGTTTAAGTAAATAATTAAAGTAATTATTTCTTAAAATAAATTTGGAATAAAACCCTAATATCTAGGGTAACACATATATAAAGGATTTTTTGGTCTAGCAATCGTTTAAGATTATCCTGAATTCTCAAAACCTAAAATCAGGAAAAATAATTTCCGAGGTTTGCTCTCAACTGGGTGAACTGAATAGAGGCCGAGACGATATTCATAGAGGCTAAAGATTCGGATTTTTGTACAATCGTGACTGTAGCAGATCCAGTTCTTGTTTTTGTTGTTTATCAAGGAACCCAATGTATTTCATCGCATCTCTTCCTCCCGATTTCGCATTAAACGTACATGGATCACTGGAAAGACGGTCGTAATTTTGTTCCACTGTGCCATAGGGTGTACTGATGATCCTAACACAATATACCACCCGAAACAGTGCAGGATCCGACAAACACTTGACGATAGTGAAGGGTTGCAAGGTCCAGCGAAACAAAAAATATCCCATAACCGAGAGAAAAACAAGTTTAGCAAGGTAAAAAAGAGGGAAGAGAGAGGGAAAAAGATTGTTTGATTGTTTATAACCTATAGGGATGATTATACTTCTCTTTGGACAAGGTTTAAGGGGTTTGGAAAATACTAAAGTACCCATTGCTTAGAAATTAAAATTCTCCTAAATTCTAGGATTTGGAATCGGGAATATAATTTAATTAGGGTTTCTCCTTAATTAAATTTTAGGGGTGTTACATTATAACTAAGCTTCACAATGGTTTCCTCAAACGACCTAGAATCACAGGCCAAATTTAGTTCCATCATGACAATTGGGGAGGCTCAACACTTGTACAACTTTTTGGTGAGTATGAAATAAATGAAGAAAATCTCATTCGATACCGTAATTTTATGACCTCTAGCCTTCTATGTTGGGATGAAGCAAAGGTTAGGATTTACTTCACCCATGAGGATGCAAATATTATTCTAAATGTACCAATCATTAATGACCATAGAGATTCAAGCATCTACTCGATCCACTCTAGATATTTAATTTTACAATGGCCACATGGACCTACAAATAGATTGTCGCATCTATGAAAGTTCTTTCTAAATTACCAGCACAAAATACGCTCCTTCAGTTGGAGATTGGGCCATGATGCGCTACCAACTAGATCCAAATCGTTGGTTCCTAAAATCAAATGTGGGTTATGCCCAATCTGTAACAATGCTACTGAAACCCCAATACATGCTTTACGAGATTAATCTAGTGCTACCGAAACAGTACGTTTAGCTGGCCTTCCCACTTGGATTTATTCCAGTACAATTGGTTCCATCTTAAAATGGCTTGAAGCAAGTGCTATTCTTCTACTTCTCTAGTCTTTTGCACTATTTATGACTATGCTTTAAAATCTGTGGAATTGTCGTAATGATTAAGTTCAAAACAGTCACCTTTAACCACTATGGTTAACGATCCTTAATGCTACAAAAATCTTGGAAGACTACACTACTGCCAACAATGCATTGAAATTAACAACCCGAATGGATGACCCCACCTTTGCTCAGCTTAGATGGACGAAGCTCTGAGAAGTATTTATCAAAATTAATACGGATGCTGCTTTAGGCCCTATCTTTGGGAGTTTTTTTGTAGGTGTTATTGCTCATGACTCAACTGGTGTGGTGTTCGGTGGCCTCTCACTTCCCTTTATTCGTTGTTAAGACTCTGCATCGGTTGAAGCACATGTTATTTTGGAATTCCTTCACCTGATCATAAGGAATGGTTAGTCTAGTGTGCTCTTTAAAATGGATTTTGTTTCTATCGTCAAAAAAGTTAACAAGATCAGACCAAACCTATCTCCTTTGTAAACTTTGGTAGCTCAAGTTTATTCTACTCTTGGTAGTTTGATAAATTTTTAGATTAATTATGTACCTAGAGGGGCTAATGTTGTCACCCACACTCTAGCTTCTAGGTCTCTACGCTCCTTGGGCTCCTTATATTTTGATTCGGTCTTTTTCGACTTTATTCGAGCTTTTATAAACTTTAAGAGGTTTTACTTTCCTCCTTAATATATACTAGGGTTACTATTTTCCTTACAGGGGCTCTCTCACTTTATTAATGTGGTGAGTCACTATATTTTTTTTAATGAAACCCTTTTTCGTCAAAAATAGTTAAGGGTTTTATTATTTGGGCCAAATGAGTTATTTCAACTTAATGGGTCTTATTTAAATTTAGATAGATCATTATTTTATTATATTTATAAAATAAAACTATATAATATATATGATTAATTTAATAAAAAGTAAAAATAATTATATTTATAAAATAAAACTATATAATATATATGATTAATTTAATAAAAAGTAAAAATAAGTTGAATGTTGTTAATAAAGAAAATAACAAGAATAAAATAGGAGAACAAAGATGAGAGACAAAAGAGAGAGATTTTTATTATATTCTCAAAGTAGGGTTGTATGCAATGATTTGTCTAAAAGTCTATATTTATAGACATAAATGAAAACCCTAATTCCAATGGGTACTAAACCCTAATACTAAAACCCATTAAAATTTAACTTAATATATGGATATCTACCATAAATAAATATATTCATAACACTCCCCTTTAGATATCCATGGAGATAATGTGCCTCATTAAAACCTTACTAAGATAATAACCCTGTGGGAAAAAAATCTTAGTGAAGGAAAAAGAGTACACACATCTTTGATACATATAACATGTTGCCTCATTAAAAACCGTACCAGGAAAACCCATTGGGACAACCTCGGTTAAGGGAAAAAGAGTGCAACGCGTATTTACTCCCCCTCATGAAAATATCACATAAGATCTTTGAATCTTCATAATTCAATATTGAATACAATCTTCAAATGTTGAAGTAGATCATGCACTAGTGGATAAATCTTCCAAATCATTGCTTGAAATGATTCATTGAATACTATTCATCTGAAAATCATGAGGGACGAAACTTTAAGAAATATGTTTCGTTTTATCATATTTGATATATCCACCTTGAAATATAAATTTTGTATTATCTCTGTACAAGATAACTTGCATCTTATCTTGTGAAAAACAGTCACATATCTTCAGGATATGTTTATCCAAATACATATTTCGGCTTTGCCTCATGCATAACAATTATTTAAAGGTAATGATCTCGTAGCACTTAAATAATATTTCTGGACCAGCTAAGATACGATGCTTCCAGATCAAATAATGTGTATATTGTGCTTTAACCAAGAATATCATTACTCTTTTCGTGAGGAAAAAAAATCTTTGTTTACAGTAAGAGACCTAGCAACAACCATAAGGGTGATCAATAGATATGCGTTATGCATGTAAAGTCTCTTTCAATATTTTTTGTATGTCGATAGATGCACTAGGATTTGAGGAGATCTCTTCACGAGTTTCAACGATATTCAAATCATCGACATATACAAAAATAAAAATTCAGAGCTAAACCTCTTAATAAAAATGTTTGGGGAAATAATTCATATAACATTATGCTAATAAGTATTCAATAAGGCGATTATACCAAATACGCCTAAATTGTTTTAAGTCATAAAAAAATATATTCAATATGATTGAATAATGTTCTCGAGAACTTGAATGAACTGCTTATGGCAATCTAAATCTTTCCGGAAGTTTCATGTAAATATTACTGTCAAGAGGCTCATTCAAATATGATGTAACAACATCCATTAGGCAGAAATCGAGTAATTTTATTTATTGCCAGATTGATCAAAATCTAAAAGTAGTTGCATCCACCACCAAAGAATATAATTTCCTCATAATCAATTTCATGTCTTTGTGAGAATCCTTTTGCAACCAAATGAACTTATATCTCATGATTTCGCCTTTTGATTTCTCTTTCTGAAAAAGGATCTTTTATATCCACGAGCTTTACACATTTCAATGTACGAGCTAGAGGCCCAAATACTTCTTTTTTCAAAAGAGATTTTAGTTTCGCCTCAATTGTCTCTTTCATGTTGGCCAATCATTTCTTGGTTTACATTTCCCAATTAACAATAATTCATGATCCACATCATCAAATAAAATCTCTAGTGCTATATTGCATGCAAATATATTAACGATGTCGATTTAATTTTAGTTGCACTTATTACTAGACATGACATAATCTATTGAGATCTCTTTATTATCAGGTACCTGAGTCACGTCAATGTCTCTGTTGGAGACCATTTAATCTCTTCTAGAGATTTTCATAATCATTGATTCCTCGATCGGACCATTATAAAATATAGCTCCTATTCTTTTTCGAGGATCTCTTATCTTTGGAACTTACTTGTCTACTACGCTTTAAGCGTAAGTTAGACTCATTAGCAACTAGAGTTTGCCTTTCCATAACATCAAATTTAATCGGAGCATTCATAGCTGGTATACGTGACTTAGTCACTCTTTTAGGGTCAACAAAATCATTTGGCAATTGGTTTGCTAAATGAATTATCCATTGAACTTATAGTTCACAGTGTGTAGTGCGTGGATCAAAAAGAGAAAATTATAATTCATTCCAACTTATTTATTTCCCCAGCTATTTATTTTCTCCCCTAATGTTGGGTAAACTGACTCATTAAAATGACAGTCAATAAATTGGGTTGTCAATAAGTTCCCTATCAGAAGCTCAAGATATTTAAATCTGATAGATATTCCCAACAAAACTCATTTTTGTGCGTTGTGGTGGAGCAATTAGAACATGTATCGCACGCAAAAAAATCTATGATGAGAAATATTTGGTTCCTGACCAAAAACCATTTGTAATGGGGAGAACTTATGATCATTTGTTGGCTTGATGCGAATTTGTGATACTACAAGTAAAATTACATGTCATCAACATTATCAATAATGATTGTCTTTAGAAAATAATTTGGAAAATGTGCTCGTAATTTTATCAACTGAGCAAGTAGCCTCGCAAACACCAAGTTTTGGGTTAATAACAAGGATACACATAACCATCTAGTCGATGCATCGATAAAAATTGTAAAATATCTAGATGGTCTTTTAGAAAGGTGATGGTCCCATATATATCACCTTGTATCCGTTCCAGAAAATTAATAGTGTAATAACACATTTGTAATTAAAACCCTTATTCAATATTTAAACATTACAAACCCATAAACCAAGCCCAAATTACATATCCAAGCTCCAATCCAATAACCTAAACCCAACCCAAAGTAAACCCTAATATTCTAACCTAATTCTAAACCAGCCGCCGGCTGCCCTCTAGCCTCCACCGTTCCGGCGCGTGGCCGCCACGCGCGTCGAATCAAATCTCGCGTGGCGACCACGCGCTCATCCTATTCGCTCAAGAGGACGGCCACCGCCCCACCACCTTCACCATGTCAGATCCTGCAAAATAATTAAAACAAAAGTATGATAGGAGATTAGCAGTGACTTTTTTATGTATTTTATTAGGTTTAATCGGGTTATAAAAACCCAGAAATTACCGTGTATGAGGAGGATTTTTTTTTGAATGAAAAAACAAGAGATTCGCAGCAAAAAATATACCACCAACATTCGAAATAAAGAAAAAAAATAGAGCAAATCGGAGAGCGAAACCGAAGCAAAAGAGAGAAAAAAACGAAGGAAAAAAGGTGAAAACATACCTATATTCGAACCTTCTTTTGTAGATCTAGGCCTTTGCGTTTATTTTCTTGAAAATCTGAGGCCGGATTCGAGACGAGGGCATCGAGACGCTTCAGAAGAATGTAACCTTTTTTATCTCCGTCACCGGCAATGGCGGCCGGCCCGGCGGTCGACGACGGTGCATGGCGACCGGCAGCCCAACGGAGAACGAAGAATGAGACAGAGAGAGAGGAGAGTATGCTGTTTTTTTTAAAATGAAGTTGCAAATGATTTTTTTGGTTAAAATTTGGGTATTTAAAGGATTACCAAAACGACGTCGTTTTGGTGTTGGCCTTTAAGATCCAAAACAACGTCGTTTTGGCTCAGTGACCCATGGAGCAGAACCGCACCATACCCGGATCCGCGTTTAACCCGCAATAAAGAGGAAATTGCTGCCTTAGTCCTTGCATCCTCAGCTTCATTGCATTTCAGCCGCACAGTTTGCATTTTCTTCCATTTTAGTCATTATTTTTCTAATTTAGTCCTATATTTTCATATTTTATTCAATTTCAGCCCTTAATTTTTGCTATTTTGACCTAATATTTTCTATTTTGCAGATTTGCTCATGGTTTATTATTATTATTATTATCATGTTTTTATTATTTTTATTAAATATTTTACTAACCATTTTCTATTTGATCACACAAAAAAAATACTTAAATTATATTTTCGATCATATGAAATATTTTGTAACCGATAGGTGCCAATCTTGGGCGTTGTGGGGGTGCTTATCCTTCCTCATGCGTAACAGACTCCCGGATCCAACTCTAGTTCGCAGACTCAAATTTGGTGTTCCAATCGCACCGAAAAATGATTGGTGGCGACTCCCCGGACCAATACCGGTGATTACAGCTGGAGACTCCGCTGGGGAGATTTTTCGAGAGTCGAGCCTAAAATCGGTTACATTTTATTTAATAATCGAAAATATAAATTTGGTTTATTTTTTTTATGATCGTTTATTTTATTTATTTTAAAATATTTACCGATATTTTTTAAATGTTTTTTCAAGGCTATCCATTTCATGAGCTCTCAACCCGGGCTTCGACCATTTAAGTGGGAGAATGAAACCACTCCTTCGTGAGGTTCCGCCTCTATGTAGGATGGTGAATTGCTTTCGGGATATTTTTCCCTCTGTCTTCGTGAGACCTACGTCTCCGCATAGACTTAGAGAAACGTATCCCCCTGAATCGTGCTTATTATCCTTAGTAGGGTAATAAGTATTGTTCGGGTACCTTCTAGAACCAAACCACATATAGTGAGACCTAGAAGCCTACCCCTTAGAGCCATCGAGCCGAAACTCTGCCCGTTTGTCATTAACCTTTTAGGCTTTGTTGCCTTTATTTACAGCTTATTTATCTATTGTTATTATATTCGTAATTTAATTTATTTATTTACTTTAATGTGAATTAACTTTGTCTTTTTTTTTGAATACATCATAACATTTCATAATCATCCACTTTGCATGAAATATTGATTCACGATTGGTTCTTAATTTAAAATATATCGGGAGAAAATCTAGCACTCTAGATATTAATCCAACATTCAAAGTTGTGAACAAATCCCGTACACGTAAAATGGTGGACCCGGGAACCATTTTTGAATCGATACTTTCACATATAAGTCATGCACCATGCATTCACATGCATTCATTGTTATAATATTAGTACTAATGTTGGGAGTCCCCTGTGTCAGCAATACTGGACAAGACGATAATTCAGCATCCCTACGGAACCCGATACAAGACGAAGAAGATGAACGAGGACAGGTTAGATAAGATCGAGCAGACCCAGAAGGATCTACAAGATGATTTAACACGAAAAATGGAAGAGCAATTAGCCAAAGCTCGACAAGAAATGAAAGACCAGATTACAAGATCTCAACAGGAAATGCTCAGGAAATTAGCACAAATGCTCGGGTTCAAGCAAGAAGATGCGTCTGTTGTCAACCTAGGGGCAAATCCCGCCGACATGACCGAAGACCCCATATACCCTCTAGGTTTTACTCCTGTTCAAACTAAAATACCATCAGAAGCTCACCCCCAGGTGTTTCTTTCTAAAGGGAAGCTACCACTGCAGCCGACTAACACATATGGCCCCATGAACATGCTCTCCACATCAGAAGCCAAATTAGGGGGCAACCAAGCTGAAAATTTTGTCTCGGAACTTGATCAGTTGATCGAAGCAGAGAAACCAAAGATAGAGACTTCGAAAGAAATCGGGGAGCGATGCAAACGACTCAAAGAAAAGATGGAAGCTATGGAGGTTGAAGTCGCCTTCCTTGGATTCGATGCAAATGAACTCAGCCTCGTCCCATATCTGGTGTTACCCCCAAAATTCAAAATTCCAGAATTTGAAAGATATGACGGGACCAGTTGCCCTTGAGCCCATCTTACTATGTTTTGTCGAAGAATGACAGGATACGGCAGGGATGACAAGTTACTGATACACTATTTTCAAGATAGTTTAACGGGATCCGCCACTAAATGGTACAATCAATTGAATCGTTATCAGATAAAGTCATGGAAAGACTTGGCTAAGGCCTTTCTGGAGCAATATAAGCATGTTAGCGATATGGTACCAGACCGCTTGACTTTGCAACACATGAAGCAAAGGTCTAACGAAAGCTTTAGACAATACGCACAACGTTGGAGAGATGTAGCAGCACAAGTCCAACCTCCTCTTAGTGAAACAGAGACGGTGGTTATATTCATCCAAACTTTGGAAGGCCCAATCCTGGATCGCCTCATAGGCAACGCAACCACCAATTTTGCTGATCTGGTGTTATCTGGTGAGCTCATCGAGAATGCCATCAAGAGTGGCAGAATTGACCCTGGTGGAAGTTCATCCCATAAAAGGCAAACATATGGAAAGAAGGACAGTGAAGTGAATTCTTCAGGAGTCTATAATGTGAATTATTCCAAGCTTGTAACGATGACACAACCTGCAGCTACCGGTACTTATAACTCCTCAAACCAAAATTTCAATCAGAGAAAGAATTTTGAAAAGAAGGAATTTACTCCATTACTAATATCCTATGGAGAGCTACACAAAAAGTTGTATGATAAACACGTGGTATCACCCTTCTATCAAGCCCCGGTACAACCCCCTTTCCCGAAATGGTACGATGCCAATGCAAGATGTGATTACCATACAGGACAAGTGGGGTATTCAATCGAAAATTGCTTCGGTTTCAAGAGACTAGTGGAAAAGCTTATCAAGATCGGAGTAATAAGATTCGACGACTCAGCTGAAACGACAATGAACAATGATCCCATGCCGAAGCATGAAGACACCAAATAAGAGCGACAATGTTGTTATTTTTTTGGGGTTGTACAAAAATTAACTATGCCTAATATCGCTCTACCTTGACCATAGTAGGTCGCTTGTAGTTTTCATCTCTTTCAATGAGATGTTTTTGTGAACTATCTTGCTAGCCTAAGCCCACTAGCAGCGAGAGTCTTTTGTAAGGGCATAAAACTACAAGTTGCAATGGAAATATATTTTGTGTAATACTTTGAGGTTGAATGTTGAGTAGACCAAATTCAGAAGATAGAGACTACCTAAATGGACAACATGACCATATGAATTCCTGCACTTTAAAGGTTCAGATTGTTAAAATTTGTTTGGGGCATCCATTTTGAGAAAAGATTTCAAGAAAGGAGGCCAAATCAGAGAACTTCAAGCATCTTCCATTATGATCAGTGGAATCAGGGGCACCTCTTGGAAAATCATGTCATTCATGCATTCAAGCATTATGTATTTACAAACCATGCATTTAGATTTAAACATGCATCGAGCATAAATTAGGAACATCCTTTGAAAACAGAAAAATCATTGATGCATTCAAATATTTTCCATTTAGACATCATGCATTCAAACTTGACATACATTGAGCATTCATGATGCACATATTTTTACTTGTACATACAAAAAGGTCCGCAAAAGAGACCGGATGACCTTAATCAGGGGGGCAACAACACGATGACCACCCTTTGGTCCCGAGAAAGCTAAAATAACACAGATTTTTCAGGTAATGAATCCAGAATTTTGAATGATAACTAACAAAGGTTTTATTTTGTTTTCAGGTCCTAACTACCCATTATGGAGTAGCAGAAACGAATTTTTTCCCAATGTCGCCTCCATCCATGGTGGTAGGTCAATTTTGTCAGAAATTTGCCCTTTCGGCAGCTATGTCCAGGATTAGATCTTCATGCGGATCTCGTTTTCCATGTTTGTACTGATGGTACATATGAATCAAAATTATTTTGAGAAGAAAAAAATAGTTGAAAAAAATGAAATAAAAAAATGCAAATGAAAAAATGAAAAAATGATGATGAAATGAAATGAAAAATCCGACAAAGACATGCGGAAACAAGACATTGGACAATTCAAATGTCCTTCTAAAAATCCATTTTTGCGAATGGTCGAAGGGAATCGAATCCTTTGAAAAAATCCAATCTTGTGATTGGTGCAAACTGATTGTACCTAGGGTAATGGTACAGCTAGCCCGGAGCAAACGGCTACCGGTAAAGGCAAAACAAATCCGTTAATCCTTGTGCATTTGGGAAAAATGCATTGATAAGGACCATTCAAACGTCCATTGAAATCCATTGTTATAAATGGTCAAGGAATTAAATCCTTGGTACCAACTGATTGTACCCAGAGTAATGGTACGGCTAGCCCGGAGCAAACGACTACCGGTAAAGGCATATCAAATCCGTTGATCCCTGTGCATTTGGGAAAAATGCAAAGAAGATATATGATATCAATTGAAGACCTTTCGAATCAGATATTCAAGACTTTCAAGACTTGATCTTCCCCCCGTTGATGGAGTGGATAGATCCAACTCAGTCCTACTTCACCGTTGATGGCGTAGTAGGATCCAAATCACAGACTTGATCTCGTCCCCGTTGATGGTGCGGCTAGATCCCATTCAATCATGCTTCTCCGTTAATGGCGTAGTATGATCCAGACTTGATCTTCCCCCCTCCGTTGATGTAGTGGATAGATCTGACTCAGTCCTGCTTCTCCGTTGATGGTGCAGTAGGATCCAAATTACAGACTTGATCTCGTCCCCGTTGATGGTGTGGCCAGATCCCATTCAATCATGCTTCTCCGTTAATGGCAGAATAAGATCCAGACTTGATCTTACCCTTCCGTTGATGGAGTGGATAGATCCAACTCGATCCTGTTTCTCCGTTGATGGCGCAATAGGGTCCAAATTGCTGAAATTTGATCTTGTCCCCGTTGATGGTGTGGCCAGATCTAAATCACCGAAGTTCAATCCTGCTTCAATCCTATTTCTCCGTTGATGGCGAAGTAGAATACAAGTTGCTAAAATTTTATCTTACCCCCCCCCCCCCCCGTTGATGGTGCAGACAAGATTCAACCTTACATTTTAGCTAGATCAAGTTTTCTCCAAAGATGGCAACATCATTAGTGTCGTGGCAGACTAAGCATATTTTTTCCTCTACAACAAGTCAATCTTAGATAGTCTCCTCAACGGATCTACTCATTTTGAAGATTTTGCAAACAAGAGCGGTGGAGTAGATCAAGTCAAGGCTCCAGCAGAAGAAGCGATGGCCAAAGGAACTACAACCTTACAAAAAGAACCTTAACCTTACCAAAAGAGCCTCAACCTTACCAACAGTACCCCAACCTTACTCAAAAGAACCCTCACCTTGCCAAAGAATAAACCCTGAAATCATACCAGGTAAAATGGGTTATTCTTTATCTTTGCTCTATTGCTGTTACACAACAATGAGCAAAGAGGGGTAGCTGTAATAACCCATTTGTAATTAAAACCCTTATTCAATATTTAAACATTACAAACCCATAAACCAAGCCCAAATTACATATCCAAGCTCTAATCCAATAACCTAAACCCAACCCAAAGTAAACCCTAATATTCTAACCTAATTCTAAACCAGCCGTCGGCTGCCCTCTAGCCTCCACCGTTCCGGCACGTGGCCGCCACGCGCGTCGAATCAAATCTTGCGTGGCGACCACGCGCTCATCCTATTCGCTCAAAAGGACGGCCACCGCCCCACCGCCTTCACCATGTCAGATCCTGCAAAATAATTAAAACAAAAGTATGACATGAGATTAGCAGTGACTTTTTTATGTATTTTATTAGGTTTAATCGGGTTATAAAAACCCAGAAATTACCGTGTATGAGGAGGATTTTTTTTGAATGAAAAAACAAGAGATTCGCAGAAAAAAATATACCACCAACATTCGAAACAAAGAAAAAAAATAGAGCAAATCGGAGAGCGAAACCGAAGCAAAAGAGAGAATAAAAATGAAGGAAAAAAAGGTGAAAACATACCTATATTCGAACCTTCTTTTGTAGATCTAGGCCTTTGCGTTTATTTTCTTGAAAATCTGAGGCCGGATTCGAGATGAGGGCATCGAGACGCTTCAGAAAAATGTAACCTTTTTTATCTCCGTCACCGGTGACGGCGGCCGGCGCGGCGGCCGACGACGGTGCACGGCGGCCGGCAGCCCAATGGCGAACGAAGAATAAGACAGAGAGAGAGGAGAGTATGCTGTTTTTTTTAAAATGAAGATGCAAATGATTTTTTGGTTAAAATTTGGGTATTTAAAGGATTACCAAAACGACGTCGTTTTGGTGTTGGTCTTTAAGATCCAAAACAACGTCGTTTTGGCTCAGTGACCCATGGAGCAGACCCGCACCATACCCGGATCCGCGCTTAACCCGCAATAAAGGGGAAATTGCTGCCTTAGTCCTTGCATCCTCAGCTTCATTGCATTTCAGCCGCACAGTTTACATTTTCTTCCATTTTAGTCATTATTTTTCTAATTTAGTCCTATATTTTCATATTTTATTCAATTTCAGCCCTTAATTTTTGCTATTTTGACCTAATATTTTCTATTTTGCAGATTTGCTCATGGTTTATTATTATTATTATTATTATTATTATTATTATTATCATGTTTTTATTATTTTTATTAAATATTTTACTAACCATTTTCTATTGGATCACAAAAAAAATACTAAAATTATATTTTCGATCATATGAAATATTTTGTAACCGATAGGTGCCAATCTTGGGCGTTGTGGGGGTGCTTATCCTTCCTCACGCGTAACAGACTCCCGGATCCAACTCTGGTTCGCAGACTCAAATTTGGTGTTCCAATCGCACCGAAAAATGATTGGTGGCGACTCCCCGGACCAATACCGGTGATTACAAATAGCACTCTATCTTAGATGTTGATTATTGAATAATCAAATTGCTTTCATAGCAAGTATCACGTGAAATATTACCATGAAGAAAATCTTAGTTCTTCAGTAAATGACCACATGAAAGTGTCAGCAAATTTTCGTATCATAATTGAACTGGGATGGTCTAAATGGTCATGCCAAATAAAATTATCAGTAAACATGAGCTTCAATTTGTACTAATTCTTATGTAGTACAATATGGATGACAGTGCATGTAATTTTGTCAAGATTTCATTATTGCCTTGAGTTATACTCGTAATATTGAGATAGTCAGCACCCCCTTGACTAATATCTCAATATATTTATGCAAATATCTTTAAAATTCAATAAGTCTCTTTGCAACTTTGACGAGCATAATGCACTGTAAATATGAGCTAAAGTCTCATTTGGCAATAACATATTTGCTCAGTCAGATCTTTCTGTGATATTAATACTTCCGGATACAGTACTCATATTATTCTCTTGCATTTAAAATAGGAAAATATGCATAATTATGCACCTTTTAATATGTGCTTTATTTTATTTACTTCGGGAAATGAAAAATATGTGCTCTATACCATTCACTTCGGGGAATGGAAAAAAATGGTACATCATATCAAATCGGATCAAAGATAAGCTCTCAAGAGCTCTTCCGAAGCACTAATATTTTAGTACTTTGAGATATAGTACTCATATTTCCCTTGTATTTAAATGGAAAAATATTTCTTATGCTTAAGTATTGTATGAGTACTTGCACTGTCTACTAAACATAAATCGTCATAAATTATTGCATATTTTATTCCGGAAGTAATCATATTCTTTTAAAGAAAAAAATAACATAAAAGATAAATAAATAATATATAAAGTAAGTTAAGTTAAATAAATAATAAATTAAATTAAATTAACATAAATAAATAAATTAACATTAAACAAAATAAATTAAACATCAATTATTCCTTTTAGAATTTATAAAGGAAATAAATGGCGAATTATTCCCTTCAAGGGTTATGAGAAAATTATCAATATCCAATTGAGTTGGATCAATAACGCCATTATTTTCGTCACGAAGAAAATCTGTTTATATTTTCTTTAATTTACCATTCATGATTATGGATAACATAAAGATTTTGATATGATCTATATCATTCTTGTCATCTTTATAATTCCACTTCTTGTGGATATAAGCATTCTCAAAATAATCATCTTATCCATGTCTATTTTATGATCTCAATCATGACCACAATTACTAATGTGGCATTTATTCTTTCCGCTATAAAATATCACATTCACTTCAGGGAATGGAACGAAGACTGATAGGTATTTAAAACCCTTGTATGATATTGTGTCTGTAAGACAACATTAATGTGTGAAAAGTGGAGTATGTTTTTTCTAACATATCCTCATCAATGATACTCTGGCACATAATTGAGTTTTATTCACTAACTATATAGTGAATTATCACGTTTGCATTCACTTCAAGGAATGAAACAAATTCAATAATCATATGGAATAAACATCATGATTGCATTCACTTCAGTGAATGACATAAATCAAATAATCGCATGGAATAATCATCATGCATGCATTCACTTCAGGGAATGTCTCCCATAAAAATTCTTTGATCAAGACGGTTTTCGTAACTTGAACTTGGGAAAAGTCTATAGTCGAGTTTTTCGACACAAAAATTGCTTCCAAGCAAATATAGACTTTATAATATTCATACTATTAAATAGTAATTGATCAACCGATATATATATATATATATTCAATATATACAAGGAACAAAAATTTAATCCTTATACGCGGCGTTGTTAAACCAGTTCACAAGGTCCTTTAAAAAGAACCTCCTTTGAGACCAGTAGCCTCGCAGAACGAGATGTCCAGCCAATATACTCAGATTAAACCAATATAACAAAGAACATATTAATTAATTAAAGTTTTAATATTTGTTCTAATATTATGTAATACTTAGAACATGATTAAAACATAAACTTTCATCATCATAAAATAAATAAATATTGGTTATAAATAAACAAAAAAAATCTAAAATTAAATAAATAAAACATACCGAACTTTCTACTAATTTGAATATATATGGAAAGTTTAATCACCAATATTTTGTTAAAATCTTTTTCGGGAATTGTCGACAAGCTCCACGGGAATTGAGTCACTTTATCGCTACGCAAACACCAAACAACCAAAGATTTTTAATAAATTAAAAATCAAATCAAATATCAAGAGAGAAAAATAATCGGTAATTAAAATATAATTGAGGGAGAAAAACTTATCTTTGATTTATGCTAGTAACAAATTCTTGTCAATAACTCCTTTAAAATTCGAACGACAAATACCTTCGTTGGTTAGAGTCTCGTGCTGATAACGTGTTGTGAATAAAGTAAATAACAAGAATAAAATAGGAGAACAAAGATGAGAGACAAAAGAGAGAGATTTTTATTATATTCTCAAAGTAGGGTTGTATATAATGCTTTGTCTAAAAGTCTATATTTATAGACATAAGATAAAAACCCTAATTCCAATGGGTATTAAACCCTAATACTAAAGCCCATTAAGGTTTAACTTAATATATAGATATCCACCATAAATAAATATATTCATAACATTGAAAATTTAGTGTGAACAAAATGTCTATTTTTTTTATAAGTTAGATGTCTAGAGTTTTATTTTTTTTGTCTAGATGTATACCTAATTCTTCTATGAATTTGAGTTTTTTTGGTCACATGTCAATTGATGATTGAATGTTGTATTTTTTAAAAGTTAGATAATTATTTAGGAGTCAAACGGATGAGTAATTTAAATATTATATTAAATAAAGGTAGTAAATTAACTCGAGACTCAAAACATAAACTAACTTTATTTGATTTGAGATTTGATATCAACCTGAATATCCGAATTTTATCCAAAACTCAAAATAAACTGAATCAAACTAAAATCAATAAAACTTTTAGTTGAACTGATATGGATCTGATCCGATTTTCAATCAAACTGAATGACCCGAATCGGTTTTTAAATGAACTGAATGAATCCAAATTGATTTTTAAATGAACTGAATGGACCCGAATCAGAATCATCTGAATCGAAAGTAATCTAAATTGAAGATAACCAAAAATATTAAAAAAATAATGAAAGGTTTGATGTTAATCATCGCACAACTCACTAGAAAGTCAAATATATAAGAATTATAAAACCATATTTGAGTTTAAAAAATTGATACAACTTGAAAATCCAAGTGAAACATATTGATTTTCTATAGAACCGATCTTGACCCAAAACAAAGTTAACTGACCCGAAAATACACATCCCACAAATCATTTGACCCGAAAATCAACCGAATTGATGAGACCCAAACTGACTTGATACCCGACTCAAATCATGAATTAAAATTGAGTCAGACTATAGCTGATCCGAATTAAACTGAAACCAAATATAATCAAAATTGAACCTAATCAGAACCGAAATGATTCAAACCGAATCTAATCTTAATGATTCGTTTACCACCTCTAGTATTAAAAATAAAGAAATATATATTTAAACTTTAAAATCTAAAATTTAAATCCTTAAATTTAATATTTTAACCTTAAATTCAAAATCCATTACATAAACTTTAAACCCTAATTTAATTTGTTTGTGTAAACTAAAATTTACCCTAATAATATATGATATATTTTAAATTTAAAAAACTGATCATATCCTACTTTAATATATTAAAGAAAGTCAAAACTTTCAAAATATTTAAAAAACATTAAACATTCTATTCCTATTTAATATTTGATGACCAGCATATATAGAACAATCAAATGAGACGAGGTTTTTAAGAAATAAGAAACAAAAGCATTTTAGACAAACAAATTCGCCGACCACCGGATCCATCTCTCTCTGCAAAATTGTTTCGCTCCTAGTTAATTTTATCCTTTTGATCGATGATCGATAATTAATTTTAGTATAATTATCGATCATTAAATCTATGAATCTATTTTTTTTATTTTTAATTTTAATAAGAAACTTTGGTTTTATAGCACAATCTTTTTGTCCTTATGACATGTGTTTCTTCTATATTTATAACATGTTTTTGTTTTTGTTTTGTGATTTGATTCATCTGTTAATATTGTGACGTTTTTCAGCATAACTTAGCGATTAATTGTTGTTCACACAAAGATTTAATCATCGTTAGTTTCTGATTTATGTTTTTTTTGTTTCTGTAGTCACTTGTAAAGTTATATCCCCACTTGGTTGATTGTTGTTTGCTTATGAAATCAGTCCTAGATAACGATACTTTTTACATGACAGTTTGGATCGTCTACAACTCCTTATTCCTTCTTTATGTGTCTCGTTTGGATATAGACAAGAAAATTCAGGAAGCTTCTGAATTTTATTGGTATGCTTGTCTTCATAGGAATTTTATTTTCTTTGTTGTGTTGTTAAAAAGATTATATTGTTTAATCTAATTTTTTATTTCTTAAGGCGATATAATTATAATTTTACTTTGAATTTAATAAAAATTCAATAACGTTCGTAAAGAAAACAAATTTGCCCTGTTGGTTCATCTTTATTCCTTAAATTTTTAATTTGTGAGTTTTAAATTTATTAAAAACACACGAAAATAAATTACCAGAATAACGAATAATATTTTATATGTAATTGTCGTATTTTCAGAATAACGAAAAAAAATATTTTATGAGTTTTTTCAATAGTTGATGAATGATAATAGATAATATTTTATATTAAAAAACGGTAATAAGAATAACGAACAATATTTTATATGCAATTATCGTATTTTCAGATGCAATTAAAATATTTTTAAATTCTTAATACATTCATTGGCTCTAAGTATTTCCTTTTCATCCACGTTAAATAATTCACATTTCATGAGTGTTTTCAAAATTAAATAAGATTTGAGACGAACGTTATCCAATAATTTATTTTAATAAAATAAGAAATCAAAAGTATTTTTAATAATTTATGACCTAGGTTAATATTGAAGTTCAAATGTAATAAATTAAACTTAATGATTGTTTCATTTGATACAAGAAGTATTCTCAAATTAACATCAATTATTTTGAAAATGTAATTTAATTACCAGAATGAATCAATAAAAAACATTATTTCTTTTATGACTTAGTCAATTGTTTTATTTTTTTTTAATCTATGTTGAAATCTGTCTCTATCTTTCTTATTCGATTTTTTTTTTTTTTTTCATTTTGACATCAACAAAGTTCATTCCAAGTAATTTACTAGACATGTTCAGAAACACTTTTAAAACCTAAGTGACATTGTTTCTTCTTGAATGAAAAAAATAAAATGGTAACTGTAATCAGCGGAATTCCCCAGCGGAGTCGCCAGTTGTAATCACCGGAATTCGTCCGGGGAGTCGTCACCAAACGTTTTTTAACGGTGCGATTGGAACACCAAATAGGGTCTACGAACTTGAGTCGGATCCGGGAGTCTGTTACGCGTAGGGAAGGGAGAGCACCCCTACAACGCCCAAAATTTGGCATCTATCGGTTACACGATATTTTATACGATCGAAAATATGTTCGGTATCGAATCTGTAAAAAAAAACAGTTAGCAAATAATTATTAATATTAATAAAATATGAAACTAATAATTTTTGAAAACAAACAGGGGCTAATCTGCAAAATAAAAATATTTTGGGGTTAAATAATATAAAATAAGGATGAAATTGAAATAAATATAAAAATATATGGCAAGATTGCAAAAACAGTGACTAAATGTGAAGAGAAAGCAAACTGAGATGCTGAAGCGCGAACACACTGGAACAGGAGGGACCATGCGCATAATTTCACCATTTTAGCGGGTTAACCACTGGTTCGGGTCGGGTCATTGGGTCGGAGCCGGGTCTGGAGGTTTGAAACGACACCGTTTTGAGCCATAACACCCGGCACCAAAACGGTGCCGTTTTGGTCGGCATATATGTGTCTTTTGCCCCTTTTTTTTGCTCATTATTTCATTTGTTTTCTTCCTCTTCAGACCAAAACAAAATAGAGCTTTAAGAGCTCTCTAGTGATCTGGCCGGCTGTCCTCTCCGACCACCGCGCACGGCCGCCGACCGCCGTGCCGGTAGCCGAAATTGATAAAGGATGGAACTTTCCGGCTCTCTTCGACGTGGGAAACGCGGATCTACCCTCGGTTTTTCGAAAAGATGAGCAAATCGGCCTAGATCTAAGATGATAAGTCTCGGTTTCTCTTTTTTTTTTACCTTTTCTCACTTCTTGCTTCCGATTTGTACTCCGATCGGTCTATATGTTTTGCTCGAATAGTTTGGTGATATTGGTGGTTTGTGGATCTTTTTTTTTTGCTCGAATCTCCCTTTTTTGCTATTCGATTCCTTTGTTTTTTTTTTCGGTCTGTAACCGGTTACAAAGCATGCAATATGGGTTTTTATACCCACTTTTTACAACATAAAAAATAAAAAGAAAATGGAATCATATCCGGTTTAGATCTATATTTTAGATCTAATGATGTTTATTCTCCTATTTTGCAGGTTGACGCGACCAAGGCGATGGGCGGTGCTTTGGTCTTTCACGTGGCTGGTGTCGCGTGTCAAAAGTGTGCGTTCAGTGCAAGTGGACACATCGCAAGTAATAAGTGATAAGTATTTATCGAGTTATCGTCTCCTCAGGGACCGATCTACTTAATATGCTTTCTTTATCTTCTTGCTCTGTAGAAAAATAAAAACACAAGTGAATGAGTGTGATTTATTAAACTAGAATAATTGAATAAAAATAACAAGGTCGAAATATCAGAGAGAAAGATGGGCCAGGATCCAGTTGTATTGTATTGTGGACTTGATTGACTTGTCTTTATCCAATGAAATCGCATATCTCTGCCTCGGCAGCACTGCAGTTTACTGCCTGGGCAGCGATAACGCTGTCCGCCGCGGCAATCCCTTGCTCGTGGGCAGACTTTACCAAAGTTCGGCAAAGTGTCCTTGAATGACTCCGCTTATCCCTAAGTCAAAGTGTTGTTGATGACTAGTCCTTGATGATACCTCCCGGCGTGAACCAATTATACTCACCAACCAATCTCACACTTCTTTTAGCCGCTGAAACTCTTAACCTATCCCTAGGCCGAGTTAGTATTTCGCGATTGAAACACCGTACTTACCCCTTTCATGAATCTAGCTCTCCCGAGCCTAGATAAATGGATTACTTACAAACTTCCCTCCCGGGCTTGAATGCAAGAACAAGGAATAACAAAGGATAAGCAAACCTTGATAATCTTTATTGCATTGAATGAAAGATAAAGTACAATCTCCTCTCACAAATACTCCACAACCTTCACCTAAACCCTATGAAGGTTTTAGAACATGATGGAGAGGAAAGAAACAAGAGTAGAAGTCGGCTCTCCCTAGGTATTTCGATGTCTATTACATTGGGTGGCTAGGTCTTTACATAGGCTAGACTTAGGGCAAACCTTTCCTAAGTAGAATACAACTTGGAGTAGGGAACAAGTCAAGTACATAATAATAATATATTTCCAAGTTTGAATTCGGCTAAGGGGGCTTTCCCGCGTGGTCTTCCTTTGGGCTTTTCCTTGCGCTAGCCAGCTCCGAATCATGGGCTTCAAGTCCAAACACGTTCCTTGGATTTTTGTCTTTCCATCGCCTATCACTTTGCTTCATGTCTTCCTGTTGCTGCCTCGGCATCAGGTCCTGCCTCGGCCTTGTCTCTGCCGCGGCACTGGTTCTCCTGCACAGATATGAAAACGCAGTAAAAAGTGCCTTTTTCTATAAATATTATCTATTTAAGTATAACTTCTAAATATATCACATTAAGCACATGCATTGGATCAAGTGAGTGAATATTTGGTGATAAATGCCGATAAAAGGAGTAGAAAGTGATAGTGTGTTGAGCACTTATCACACCCCCAAACTCGAACTATTGCTTGTCCTCAAGCAATGCAAATCATCAATTTGTCGAACTCTACTCTCTTTTGGTCTTACATGTCCATCTATTCTCCCCACCATAGCTAGGCCTATCTTTTAAGCCTTAACCATTCGGCTACCTAAGAATTTACCTAGAAACAAACTATAGGATGTGAGTGTGTGCGTTTTTGCGGACAAGTTGATTAAAGGCTTTCTTAGATAAACTCTAAGTTCAAGACAAATAGACATTGGTTAAGTCTTCTCTTCTTTTCCAAACCCCAATTCTTGAGCCGGTTTCGGGCACCTCAAAGACTTGTGTTTTTCTTTTCACTAAAAATCTTTTTTTCTTTTTGATATTCCTTAATACATACTAGAGCCAATTTCGGGCACCTCTAGCATGAAGAAGAGATTTTCTAGATCCGGTGGTAGGCACCTCTAGTTACTTTTCCAAAAATCTAAGTCTTTATCACCCAAGTTCATTAAAAGAATTCCTATAATCCAACAAGTCCCAAAAGTGTTTAAAGTTCTTCCTATAGTAAACTTCTAAGTTTTTATCCTTAAGCATCCTAAGGTTAAGCTCTCTTAACAGAACTTAAACATGGTAAGGAGAAAGATTTCTATAGCCTTAAAGAATAAACTAGGGCAATACTGATGATGAGCAGTACAAAAGTGTAGGCAGTTAATTCAAGTAAGGCGGGGAGCATAAAAATTAATAAAAAAAATCACTTAAATACTCCCTTTTTGGCAAGGCCGCGGCAGTAGATTACTGCCTTGGCAGTGAATCTGCACCCTCAAACTCAAACCAAGCATTGTCCTCAATGCTTTATATTTGGAAGGAATAAGCGGCAAAACAGAATATGAATTTTATATGCAGCAAGGGAAGATAGTAAAAGCAATTGAATATTGAAATAAAGGACAAAGAAATTTAGAGCGACTCCGAAGAGCTGCTCGTAACAATTTTTCTTCGTTGCCGAGATGTCATGTGTGTTATCCTTGGGGAGGGCGATGGTTGTGCCTTTCCTTGCCTCGGCGGCTGGACTCGAGTGGGTGGGGTCCTATGCATCGGGGCTTCTACTTCTTCTCCTTCTTCAACATCCGCCATCTCTTCGGTTATCATCACGTCCGTTCCTCCTCCCATTGCAGTGGCTCCTCCGGTGTGGTGTGTACTTGGGCCGGCAGCAGTAGAGCCTTGGTGTACATAAGCATCTATCTCGGCGGATAGACTACCCATGATAATTGGCGATCTTGGTGGAGTGCTGAAAACGGCTCTCCGCTTGGATGGCCTTCAGCTGACAGATGAGGCCGCGGCAGAATCTGCTGGCCTAGATGGTCCGGCAGCCTGGTATTGGGGCTGAGGGTCCGGATGGAAGAATGGTCGCGGTCCTCTTGGGGCTGGTGTAGTCTCGGTGTAGGGTACGGCAGTAACGAACATATTGCTTGGGAACTCCGGGAATTGGACGCATTGGTCCGGGAATGCGTGCATCATCATTTGGGCGAGCGTTCCATTGAAGTCCCATTGGTACTCCATGTACCGTTGTTGTCGAAGATCCATCGCGGCCATGCGCTGCAAGATTTCTTGATACGGGTCTGCTGCGACAGATGTATAGGCAGTACCAGGCATGTCTGCCGTGTACTAGGCCCCGACAACAGTGTCGGCAGTGAACTGCTGCGGTATTGCCTGGACAGGCTCTGCTTGTGTGATCTGCATGACTTTGTGGCAGAATTCCCTGGTCCATCCTCTTCTTGGGGGTGTTTATTCATCGGTTTCTTCAATAGGCACACCTGCAGAAACACATAAACTCGTAATCAAGCAAGGGAAATACAATGGTCCTCGATCTTTCTTACCGCACTCGTGAATCTCCCGTAGGATAATTTCTCCAACGTTGATGGTCCTTTTGTTGATGATGGATTGAATTAACACTAATCTCTTGCGATCCACCATGCTATTATGTGATGTTGGGATGAGGCGTCGTTTGACGAAGGTGTTCCACATCTTGGCCTCCGGCTTCAAACTTTGTCTTGTTACGGAACCCCGATGGGTACCGGTTTCCCATGGAGTGTTCGCGTAACAAAGATCGTCTTTGATCAGTTCATAGTCCTCGGCAGTGATATCTTCGAAGAAGTCCGCATGGAGATCGCTGGTCGGGGTGAGGCCGTAGAAGCTGTTGATTATTTCGGCATCGAGTTGCACTGGCCTGCCGCAACAGTAGACAAAGAGAGAGTCTTTGCTGGGCCCATGAGCGTAGAACTCTCGCACTATTGTGGCGTTTGCTTGGGCAGGTTGCAAGCAGAATACTTCCCAATTTTGGTACTTGATTCTGTTGAACAAGTAGTGTTCGATACCATAATTCTCGTCGTCCGCATGCTGGAACCCTTGTTCTTCCCAAAGTTGTCTCGCGATGAATGATCGATTGAATCGTTCTTCAACGGTGGCTGGGGTGAATCTTTTGTAGGTTGCCATCAAGAAAGAGAAAATTTGGTTCTTGGATGTTTTCTTGAAGAGAAACTGGAAAATCAGAAGGGATTAGTATGCAGAGAGTAATTGAGAGAGGGATTGTCAAGGATACTAAAGAAAGCAAGAAAGTAAGAGTGAATAGTTCAAGAGGAAGGAGTTTCTTATATAGGCCTCGGCCTTGTAACCGTTGAGATTACTAGGCGTTGTAACCGTTTCCTTCTTCTGCCGTTTCCTTTTCTGCCGCGGCAGGGAACTCGGCAGACTAGCCGTTACACTTTTCTACCCGTTGAGACTGCTGCGGCTCTGACACTGTTTTACTGCCTCAGCAGAGTTCCTGCTGTGAACTATTTTTCCCTTATCTTTGCTTTTTATTCCTAAATCAAAAGTAAACACACAAAAGAAAATTACTGAAAATAAAAAATAATTAGCAAAAATAAAATAATATACTATTAACCCTAATATAATATTTAAAGTAAAAGGGAGAGGTTAGGTTACTGGTGGAGATCATGTGAATGCGTCTCTCAAATTTATTTTCTCCCTTAAGCCCAAATTATGTATCTGTTGTGGGCCGCTCCTTAGTGTTGTCTGTCCATCCGTCTTGGGCTTGATTTTTTTGCCGAATATCCTGCCGAGTAGACTACCCAGGCAGGATATCTTATTGTCTACTGTGTGGATGGCTTTGCATTCCTCTGGATCTTCATATCTCTTTAAGTTGTGCAATGCGTTGAGTTTGACTTGTTGGTCATTGACCCGCATAGTCAACTCTCCTCTTTCCACGTCAATAAATGTACGTCCAATTGCTAGGAAGGGTCTCCCAAGGATGATCGGTGCGTTGTCATCTGCTTCACAATCAAGGACAAGGAAATCAGCCAGAAAAATAAACTTATCAACTCTTACCAGTATGTCCTCGATTTTTCCTTCAGGTTGCACATAGGATCTATCCGCGAGTTGGAGCATCACTGTTGTAGGCTTCGGCCTTCCAATTCTAAGCTTTTGGAAGACTGATTTAGGCATGAGGTTTATACTTGCTCCAAGGTCGCATAGGGCCTTTCCTTCATAACTCTTTCTTATTGCACAAGGTATAGTGAAACAACCAGGATCTTTTAACTTTGGTGACATGCGGTTATGCAGCATTGCCATGCATCCCTCAGTGGCAGCCACTGTCTCAAACTCACCTATTCGTTTTCTCTTTGATACCATATCCTTTAAGAACTTGGCATAGTTGGGCATTTGTTCAATAGCCTCAACGAATGGTATGTTGATGTGGACTTGCTTCAAAATATCGAGGAACTTCTTGAACTGTTGATCCTGTTTTTGTTTCTTCAACCTTTGCGGGAAAGGTGGTGGTGGTCTCATCTCATCCAGTGTTTCCTTAGTTTGGAATCGTATACCTGGCACCACTGGAATTTTTGCTGCCTCGGCAGACTGCTCAGGTGCTGCAGTGCTTGCTGCCGGGGCAGTGTTGTTAGTCTCGGTTTGCTCGGCCTCTTCTTTTGATTGATCTGCCGGTTGGGTTTGGTTCTCTGGGATCTTCTCTTTCAACTATAGACCACTCCTGGTAGTAATTGCCTTGCACTGTTCATGGCTTAGTACCTTAGCAACCTCATTATTGCTAGGTAGGCCTCCTTGTGGTCTAGTGTTTATACATTGAGCAAACTGCCCAACCTGAGCTTCCAGAGTTTTTATGGTCGCTTCTTGATTTTGTAGCCTCATCTCAGTCCTATTCATGAAGGCGTCGGTCCTCTTGATGAAATTACTATTCTCCGCCATGTATGACTCGGTTTTCATCATGAAGGCCTTTAACGTGTTTTCCAATGAATTGACCGGTTATTGCTGCATCTGCTGCGGCGGCAACGGTTGTTGGACTTGCTGTTGCGGCATTGGCTGCTGAAATCCTGGTGGTTGGGTGATTGGGTTTAAGGCATTATTTGGGTTACTCCAGGATAAGTTTGGATGCCTCTTCCATGAGGGGTTGTATGTGTTGGACATCACATTGTTACGGTTGTAGTTCCCAACATACATACCGGTTTCTTGATTCATGCAATCAACGGAACTGTGGTTACCTCCACATAATTCACAACATAAATCAATTACCTTGACCTCACGGGTATTGTGTTGTAATTGTAGGTTTTGCACCATCTTGGTAAGAAAGGCCAATTGTGCTGCCACTGAACTTGAGGAATCTAATTCGTTTACCGTGGCTTGGCGTCTTACTCCTCCTCGCCTAGATGTGGGAAACTAGAAGTCATTCCTTGCGAGTTTATTCAAAATTTCAATAGCTTCTTCGGGTGCCTTGTCCAGGAGTGTGCCGTTTGCCGAGGCATCCAACATCATCCTTGTCGGGGCATTCGTGGCGTTGTAAAACATTGTCACTTGTGTCCATAAGGGAAATCCATGCAGCGGACACTTGTGCAATAGCTCTCTATAGCGTTCTCATGCCTCGTACATTGGTTCGTCTTCAGCCTGTCGGAAAGAAGTAATTTCATTACGAATTCTATCATATAGATTTGTAGGATTAAAACGAGTAATGAAATCACGGCATAATTCACTCCAGGATCCAATAGATCCTGCTGGAATGCTATTCAACCAAGTTTTCGCCCTATCCCTCAGTGAATAGGGGAATAACTTTAATCGCAAGACATCTTCATGGACTCCTTGGATTTTGAAAGAGTTGCAGTTTTCCATGAAAGATTTGAGATGTTGCCTTGCGTCTTCAGTTGCAGACCCACCAAATTGTCCAATTGTATTTCACATGTTGAACATAACAGGTTTAAGTTCAAAATGGGTTGCTTCAATCTCGGGTGTAACGACTCCTGAGTTTAGTCCATTTAAGTCCCCCTCCAAGAAATCTCGGACAGTCAGCTGCCGCGGCCCAGGTGGCGGCGATAGACCTTCATTGCCGGCAGGTATGTTTTGTCCTGCTTGAACCTCTGCCATGACTCCTCGGATTTGTCTCCTCAACCTTAGCCCTGTTCTTTCAATCTCAGGATCTAACTCATATAAGGGGTTGGTTGGATTGGCCCTGGTCATACACAAAAAAAAAACAAAAGTAAAATAAAAATAAAAAGGAACAAGAAAATAAGGAAAACAAAATTTAATTGCCAGTCCCCGACAACGGCGCCAAAAACTTGTCGCGTGTCAAAAGTGCACGTTCAGTGCAAGTGGACACATCGCAAGTAATAAGTGATAAGTATTTATCGAGTTATCGTCTCCTCAGGGACCGGTCTACTTAATATGCTTTCTTTATCTTCTTGCTTTGTAGAAAAATAAAAACACAAGTGAATGAGTGTGATTTATTAAACTAGAATAATTGAATAAAAATAACAAGGTCAAAATATCAGAGAGAAAGATGGGCCAGGATCCAGTTGTATTGTATTGTGGACTTGATTGACTTGTCTTTATCCAATGAAATCGCATATCTCTGCCTCGGCAGCACTGCAGTTTACTGCCTGGGCAGCGATAACGCTGTCCGCCGCGGCAATCCCTTGCTCGTGGGCAGACTTTACCAAAGTTCGGCAAAGTGTCCTTGAATGACTCCGCTTATCCCTAAGTCAAAGTGTTGTTGATGACTAGTCCTTGATGATACCTCCCGGCGTGAACCAATTATACTCACCAACCAATCTCACACTTCTTTTAGCCGCTGAAACTCTTAACCTATCCCTAGGCCGAGTTAGTATTTCGCGATTGAAACACCGTACTTACCCCTTTCGTGAATCTAGCTCTCCCGAGCCTAGATAAATGGATTACTTACAAACTTCCCTCCCGGGCTTGAATGCAAGAACAAGGAATAACAAAGGATAAGCAAACCTTGATAATCTTTATTGCATTGAATGAAAGATAAAGTACAATCTCCTCTCACAAATACTCCACAACCTTCACCTAAACCCTATGAAGGTTTTAGAACATGATGCAGAGGAAAGAAACAAGAGTAAAAGTCGGCTCTCCCTAGGTATTTCGATGTCTATTACATTGGGTGGCTAGGTCTTTATATAGGCTAGACCTAGGGCAAACCTTTCCTAAGTAGAATACAACTTGGAGTAGGGAACAAGTCAAGTACATAATAATAATATATTTCCAAGCTTGAATTCGGCTAAGGGGGCTTTCCCGCGTGGTCTTCCTTTGGGCTTTTCCTTGCGCTAGCCAGCTCCGAATCATGGGCTTCAAGTCCAAACACGTTCGTTGGATTTTTGTCTTTCCATCGCCTATCACTTTGCTTCATGTCTTCCTGCTGCTGCCTCGGCATCAGGTCCTGCCTCGGCCTTGTCTCTGCCGCGGCACTGGTTCTCCTGCACAGATATGAAAACGCAGTAAAACGTGCCTTTTTCTATAAATATTATCTATTTAAGTATAACTTCTAAATATATCACATTAAGCACATGCATTGGTTCAAGTGGGTGAATATTTGGTGATAAATGCCGATAAAAGGAGTAGAAAGTGATAGTGTGTTGAGCACTTATCAGCTAGGACGGTGGCTGTCCAAGAGGACAAATCAGAGGGCGCGTGACCACCACGCGCGATTCGAATAGCCGCGCGTGGCGGCCACGCGCGTTGAGCTGGCAAGAATGGGGATGAGCGGCGGCCGGTCTAATTGTTGGAGGGGTTAGAGTTTAGTTAGGGTTCCATTAGGGCATTAGGGTTTATTTTTGGGTTTGGATATGGGTTGTAATATTTAGTGTTGGGCTACCGGTTATGGGCTTTAGACAATTGGGTTTATAGTTGGCTGGGTCAGATGTTTTGTATATTGGACATGGATATGAAAAAAATGGGTTCTGATTGCTTAAATGGGTTATTACAGCTGCCCCTCTTTGCTCATTGTTGTGTAACAGCAATAGAGCAAAGATAAAGAATAACCCATTTACTCTGGCATGGTTTAGTGGTTCTTCTTTGGTAAGGTAAGGGCTCTTTTGGTGTGGTTGGGGGTTCTTTTGGTAAGGTTTTGGTTTTCGATGACCACCGCCTTTCCTTCTGGGGCTTCAACTTGATCTACTCCAACGCCCTTGTCGACAAAACCTTCAAAATTGACAATCTGTTGGAGAAGATGCACAAAACTTGAGCTGATGATACTATCATTTTTGTCGAAGACTTGATCTGGATGCAACACTGTCGGAGAAGCACAGTCTGGTATAAGCATTGATGTCTAATCTAGCTTCACTACTGAGGAAGCGAGATTTGGCGAGGACTTCTGATGCTCGATTAAGCTGCAACACTGACGAAGCACAATCTATCTGGTTCATCTGCAACACTGATGCCGAGATTAGGAACAACATTCGATCTGCTTGCAACACTGCCGGAGCACCGAGACCTGATGACGAGTTTTGTCATTCTTAAGCTGCAACCCTGACGAAGAAGCATGGTTTGTCTGATCTATCTACAACACTGCCGTGAGATGGGAAGTGTCATTTGATCCACTTACAACACTGCCGGAGAAGTGAGATCTGACAACGAGTTCTGCCACTCTACTTAACTGCCACACTGACGAAGAAGCATGATCTATCTGATCCATCTATAACACTGCCGCCTAGATGGGAAACACCTTTTGATCCACTTACAACACTGCGGGAGAAGCGAGATCTGAAGACGTCGAGTTCTGACACTCAATTTAGTTGCAACACTGACGAAGCATGATCTAACGGAGTTTTAATGCTGCTACACTGACGAAGAAGCGTCATTTGAGAATGAGTTTGCATGCCGCTACACTGACGAAGAAGCATGATCCTTATTGGTAGTCGTTTACTTTGGGCTAATTGTACTATTTCCTTGAGTAAACTCGGTTGATACCGAACGTAAGATTGAAGTTTTCCAAAGGATTTATTTCCTTTGACCATTTTTGAAAATGAATTTTAAAGGACATTTGAATAATCCTCTTTTATGCATTTTTCCCAAATGCATAGGGATCAACGGATTTGACCTGCCTTTACCGGTGGCCGTTTGCCCCGGGCTAGTTGTACCATTCTCCTGGGTACACTCAGTTGGTACCAATCTTGATATTGGATTTATTCAAAGGGATTGATTTCCTTTGACCATTCATGAAAATGGATTTTGATGGAAATTCGAATAGTCTTTCTTAATGCATTTTTCCCAAATGCACAGGGATCAACGGATTTGACTCGCCTTTACCGATGGTCGTTTGCCCCGGGCTAGTTGTACCATTCCCCTGGGTACAATCAGTTGGTACCAATCCTGAAATTGGATTTATTCAAAGGGATTGATTTCCTTTGACCATTCGTGAAAATGGATTTCAATGGACATTTGAATAGTCCTCATCGATTGGTCTTACCTTTTTTACCAAACGATTTATCTACTGAGCAACCGTAATGGTTAATGATCCTTACCTGTACTCTCGGATAAAGGGTAGCAATCTGAGGTAAGGTCGCACTATCCTGTTGAAGTGCTTTAACAGTAGGAGTATGTTTTGCTTCACTACACGTTGCAGTAATAAGATCTGCAATTCTTTTGCAAACGATTTCAAGGTGTGGAGGTTAGTATGCATTTTATGGTTCTAACCTAACATGTTTGATGCATGCATGCATGCCCCTAGCATGAGATGCAGGATGCACATGACAATGATTTTCGCAGAAATTGCTTGATCAACTGTCTTGATTGGTTGTTGACCCTTTGATAGCTGTGTCTTTGTCACTAGGCGAGATTATCTGATTCCAATCTGTTGGGATGATGTACGTTCTGTTTTCATAGCATCTCTTAACAAGATACACTTTCCTATGTAAGGTAGCTTCTAGTTCCTGTGCTTTTAGGAGATTTCAGAAGCAATATATGAAAACCAAAAATTTGATACTTTTTATTAACAGAAGTTTTATTGACAACAAAAGGTAATTATTGATAACAGCAAAATACAAAAAGACAAAATTTTGATACCCCAGATATTTGACTATCCAGCATTTCAGAGCTATCTTGACGGGTATATTCGTGTGTCTAGGGGCTTTCAGGCAAAGTACTTCTTGATTGAGTCTGAGTTCACCGGGTTGGGTAGATCTTCGCCATCCATTTCAGTCAGGATTAACGCTCCTCCTGAGAAGGCTTTCTTCACTACGCACGGTCCTTCCCAATTCGGCATCCATTTGCCTCGGAAGTCTTTCTGTATAGGAAGAATCTTCTTTAGAACTAGATCCCCTTCTCGAAAGTTTCATGGGTGAACCTTTTTATTAAAGGCTCTCATCATCCGTTTCTGGTACATTTGCCCATGTCGGATGGCCCTTAATCTTTTTTCCTCGATTAAAGCGAGCTGGTCATGTCTGGTTTGAACCCATTCTGCCTCATCTAGCTTTAGCTTAGACAAAACTTTTAAGGAAGGGATCTCGACTTCTATAGGTAAAACTGCCTCCATCCCATAGACTAGGGAAAAAGGAGTTGCCCCAGTAGAAGTTCTAGCTGATGTTTTGTATGCGAACAAGGCAAACGGTAGCTTCTCATGCCAGTCTCGATAAGTTTCTACCATTTTTCCCACAATTCTCTTGATGTTTTTGTTGGCAGCTTCCACTGCTCCGTTCATTTGCGGACGATACGACGAGGAATTGTGATGCCGTATATTGTATTGCTTGCAAACCTCAGTTATAGTCTTATTGTTCAGATTCAATGCATTATCAGATATGATGCTTTTTGGCATTCCATATCGGCATATGATTTCCTTCTTGAGGAATCTTCTTACTGCTACTTTGGTGACATTCTCATAAGTAGCTGCCTCCACCCACTTAGTGAAATAGTCGATGACGACAAATATGAATCGATGTCCATTGGAAGCCTTTGGTGAAATAGGCCCAATGAAGTCCATTCCCCACATGGAAAACGGCCAAGGGGATGTCATCACATGCAGCGGTGATGGAGGAACGTGTATCTTATCTGCATATATTTGACATTTGTGACATTTCTTAGCGTACTCAGTGTTGTCACTTTCCATTGTGGGCCAGTAGTATCTGAACCTCATGATTTGTCTTGCCATGGTGAACCCGTTAGCATGGGTTCCACAGACACCCTCATGTACTTCTTCAAGGATCATCTTAGCTTCGGTGGCATTCACACATCGTAGCAATATCTGGTCTTTTCTCTTTTTGTATAATATCTCTCCATCTAGGACGTAGTCAATTGCCAGTCTTCACAACGTCCTTTTTTCATTTTCTGAAGCTTCTTTTGGATACTCACGATTCTTTATGTATTGTAAGATATCGTGGTACCAAGGATATTCATTGTTTCCGTCCTCTTCAACATTATAGCAGTAGGCTAGAGAGTCGTATATGCTCATTTGTATTAGCTTCAAATCTGATGGTTGATTTACTTGAATCAATGAAGACAATGTTGCCAAAGCGTCTGCCATTTGGTTGTCCTCTCGTGGCAAATAGTAGAAGGTTATTTCATAAAATGGCTTGATCAGGTCAAGGACCAAATTTCGATACTCCATCAACTTGGGGTCTCGGGTGCCCCATTCTCCTCGAAGCTGGTAAATCACGAGCATTGAGTCTCCGTATACCTTCAACTGTTTAATCCTTCGATCGTTGGCCGCTCGGATTCCCATGATGCATGCTTCATATTTGCTACATTGTTGGTGCAGTCGAAGTCAAGCTTACTGGCGAAGGGGTAACAGTCACCTTCTAGGGATACTAGTACTGCCCCAATTCCTTTACCAGTGGCATTAGAGGCACCATCAAAGTTCAATTTCCAGTATCCGTTGTCTGTGGCATTTTCCTCGACACACATCAAGTCTTCATTGGGGAAGTCAAAATTTAGAGGTTCGTAGTCCTCTAAAGCTCGACTAGCAAGGAAATCTTCTATAGCGCTCCCTTTCACGGCCTTTTGTTTGACATACACGATGTCAAATTCAGACAATAGGATCTGCCATCTAGCCATTCTGCCTGTCAGCGCAGTTGACTCCATCAAATATTTTAGAGGGTCGAGCTTTGAGATCAACCACGTTGTATGATACAACATGTATTGTCTCAGTCTTTTTGTTGTCCAGACTAAAGCGCAACAGGCTTTTTCAACTGGTGAGTACCTCACTTCGCAATCTGTAAACTTCTTGCTGAGGTAGTAGATCGCTTTTTCTTTTCTGCCCGAGTCATCGTGTTGGCCTAACACACATCCCATAAATTTCTCGAAGACCGTTAAATACAGAATTAGCGGTCTATTCGGTACTGGTGGCACCAAAACTGGTGAGTTTGTCAAATAATATTTGATCTTGTCGAAAGCGTCCTGACACTCGTCGTCCCATTCGCCGGGATCATGCTTTTTTAAGAGTCGGAAGATAGGATCACATCTTTCAGTCAGTTGTGAAATGAACCGAGCGATGTAATTCAACCTTCCTAGGAAACCTCTCACTTGTATTTGAGTATGTGGAGACGATAACTCCTGAATGGCTTTAACTTTATCGGGATCAACCTCGATGCCCTTTTCGCTGACTATGAAGCCCAGCAGTTTTCCTGATGCAACTCCGAATGTGCATTTGGCAGGGTTCAGCTTCAATTGAAATTTTCTTAATCTTAAGAAGAGCTTTCTCAAGACTCTTATATGCTCATCTTCGGTCCGCGACTTAGCGATCATGTCATCAACGTAGACTTCGATCTCTTTGTGCATCATGTCATGAAATAGGGCCACCATAGCTCGTTGGTACGTTGCCCCAGCATTCTTAAGTCCAAAGGGCATTACCTTATAACAGAAGGTTCCCCATTGTGTCACAAATGTTGTTTTGTGCATATCATCAGGATACATTTTTATTTGATTGTATCCTGAAAATCCATCTATAAAGGAGAACAGAGAATGTTTAGCTGTGTTATCAACTAGAGTGTCGATGTGAGGTAGCGGGAAATTATCCTTCGGACTGGCTTTGTTCAAGTCTCTATAGTCAACACACATGCGGACTTTTCCATCCTTCTTGGGTACTAGTACTATGTTAGCTACCCATTCCGAGTATTTTATTTCCTGGAGGAATTCGGCATTATATTGCTTTTTCACCTCTTCTTTTATTTTCAGCAATACATCAGGTCTCATTCTTCGCTAGTTTTTGCTGAACCGGTTTGTAGTCTTCTCTTATGGGAAGCTTATGTACCACAATGTCTGTGCTTAAACCTGGCATGTCCTGGTAAGACCAAGCGAAGACATCCTTGAATTCTTGGAGCAAATTGATCAAGTCTTATCTAGTTTTGGCTGTAATACACGTACCGATTTTAACTTCTTTGCTCTCTTCATTATTTCCCAGACTCACAATTTCTACAGACTCCTTATGAGGTTGGATTTGTTTTTCTTCTTGTTCTATCAGTCTCAACAAATCAGGAGGCAGCTCGTAGTTCTGGTCGTCATCAAGTTCTGTAGACTCCCCTAGACACACCTCCTTTTCGAATATAAGCTCTAAATCAACTTCAGTATCGTTTGACAGTTCGATATCTGGGGACCTGAAATAAAATCTTATTTGAAAACACTAATTAAGAATTTGAAATTTAGTTGAAAATCAATTGTGAAAAATAATGGCCAAAAGCTTTACAGCAAAAAGTCTTATTATTATTATAAACATAGTAGATTTGAGCCCTTTTACAAAAGTTTTCTTGCTACTCTCGGGCTAGAGTAACAGTAGTGTTTTGAACATTACTCTGAAAACTTCCTAAAAACCATAGGTAACTCTTCCGCAGTCCAATTGTTTAGAGTAGTTCCTGGTGTAGATGGCGTAATTCTACCGGGGTACATTCCAGCGTTTCCTTCCTCGGTGATAACATTAATGTCTAATTTCCCCATCAATTTCCTTAGCTCGACTTCTTCTGCTTCTGGATACATAATTCCTCCAAAGAAGAAACTCTGGGAAAATGGAGGAAATGTCATAGGTTCCCAACTAACCTCCTTTCCTTGCAGACGAGCTTTTCTCCTTTCTTGTTTTTTCAGAATTTCTTTTCTCATTTGATCCGCACTTGGCTTGTATCCTAAGCCAAAGCGGTCTTGTTTGTTGATGACGGCTGGTGCCTTAGCACGACCTTGTAGGCGTCTTCCGAGACCTCTACCCACTCGAGCTCCTAGCCCCAGGATCAGTTTAACTCCCATTCTCGTGGTTCTGGATAGTCTCGGTGTAGGGATTTTATTTCCCTCGGCAACAAAAGTGGCGCTAACAAACTCGAATAATCGAAAAGAACATTCGAGTGCCTTCTCATCGGCCTCCAGATAAGGTGCATCACTTGTGATAGAGGCTGTAATGTCCTCTTCAGCATTGATTGTAACCAGTCTTCCATCAAAGATGAATTTTACTTTTTGATGCAACGATGATGGTACGGCCCCTGCAGAGTGGATCCATGGCCTTCTCAGTAGACAATTATAACTAGGCTTGATGTCCATTATTAGAAAGTCGACGTTATAAGTATAGGTCCCACTTGTAGTGGTACATCCATTCTTCGCACTACATTCCGCTCTGTCCCGTCGAAGGCGCGTACAATAGTGCTACAGGCCTTCATGTGAGTATTGTATATCGGGAGTCTATTCAATGTGTTTAATGGCATTACGTTTAAGGCGGATCCATTGTCTATCAATACTCCTGGCAAGGTATATCCTTTGCAGCGAGTAGTGATGTGTAAAGCCTTGGTAGATCCCATGCCCCCTGAAGGGATCTCATCATCATTGAAGTGAATAAAGTTGTTGGCGTTCAAATTGTTCACCAGTCTATCGAGCTTATTCACTGATATATCATTAGGAACGAAAGTCTCATTGAGCACCTTCAGTAGTGCATTTCTGTGAGCTTTTGAACTAAGCAGCAACGTAAGTATGGATATACGAGCAGGTAACCTTCGGAGATGCTCGACAACGTTATATTCATTGTGCTTTAAAAATTTCAAAAATTCTTTCATTTCGTCCTCCTTCACCGGCTCATTGACTGGCGACTCGAGTTCTTGAAAAACATTTCTTTGTGGCTCCACAATCGGAGCCTTCCCTTTCAGGTCTTTGTTTCCTTTATAGCCATATTATGTTCCACTTCTCGTATGGAACGTCACATCATTTACCGCCTCTGATGTAGCTTTCAGCGGGTCCTCGTGATGAGTGATTTGACAATCGTACTTCTATGGGACTCTCTTTGGATCATGAAAAGGGAAAGGTTGCGGTGCCTGAACAGACAGTCTGGCTTTCGCAGCTTTGCTTACTTCAGACTTTTTGGGTTCTGAAATTACCAAGAACGGGACCTTCTTGGAATTGTTTGGCTCCGAAGCACAAACCTCCGTCGCTCCAAATACTTGCTCTTCAAAGAATTCAATTTCTTTATTGTTGATCAATTCTTGCACTAAACCTTTGAACTCTGTGCAATCTCCTATCATATGGCCCATCGTATTATAATAGGGACAAGATTGACTAAGGGCTTTTATAAATCCAGATGTCGGTGGTATTAAGCCTCTTTCAACTAACATTTTCCATACCCATTTTAGTGGAGATCTCACTTCCTCCACTCTGTATTTGGTCCTCCTGTTGCTTTGATCCACAATCGCGTTCACCCCGGGATCTGCATGATTAGGTAACGGATTGCCTGTCTCATTGGTTCCTGCAGGATCATCGAACCGTACCACTCCTATCTGCATAAGCTTTTCAATAAGCTTCTTGAAATCGATGCAATCTTCAATCGAATGCCCCACCGCTCCAGCATGATATTCGCATTGAGTATTCGGATTGTACCATTTCGGATATGGTGGCTGTATCGGTTTCATATAGAAGGGCGACATGACGTGCGCATTGTACATGTTTTTGAAAAGTTCACCATAGGATATTGGAATAGGCGTGAATTCTCTTTCTGTTTTCTGATTCAGATTTTGTTTTGGTTTCTGCGTGCTCGATGATGCGGCCTTGGGTTGCCATGTTGATGCCTTGGAATAACTGACGTTATGGACATCGGTATCTCCACCTTCATTATTCCTCTTCTTGTAATATGGTTTCTTTGACGACTCCTCGTCTTCAAGCTTTCCACTGCGAATGGCTTGTTCAATCATCTCACCATTCATTATGATGTCTGAGAAATCCTTTGTTGCACCTCCCAAAATTCTACCAAGGAAGGGCTTTTTCAACGTCCCTACGAAGAGCATTACTGTCTCCTTCTCCGATAGTGGTGGTTGAACTTGTGCGGCTACGTCCCTCCATCGTTGCGCATACTGTCTGAAACTTTCATCATGCCTCTTTTCCATATTCTGAAGAGTAACCCGGTCAGGGGTTATATCAATAACATGGCTATATTGACGTACAAAGGCCTGGGCCAAGTCTTTCCAGGAGCTAATTCTTGAGCGGCGTAGTTGATTATACCACCTTGCCGCAGAGCCTGTTAGGCTGTCTTGAAAACAATGTATTAACAGAGGATCATTGTCAATGTACCCGGTCATGCGCCTGACGAACATAGTCAGATGAGCCTCAGGGCAGGTCGTCCCGTTATATTTCTCGAAATCTGGCATTTTAAATTTCGGGGGCAACACGAGATCAGGTACTAAGCTTAGTTCCCTAGACTCCATTTTGGGGAACTGGTCGATATTTTCCATTGCTTTAAACTTTTCTTCCAGCTGTTTGCATCTATCCTCGAGTTCTTTCAGTAACTCGACTCTAGTCTTCTCTATTTTATTGAAATCAGGCACTTTGTAATCGTTGGGATTATGGATTACCAACCCTCCTTGAAGATGAGTTTCAGTTTGACTGGTCTGTCCTTTAGGAATTTCAACTGATCCATGGGCGGGGAGAGGATTTTCCGAGTTATCGGCTACTATGCCTTGTTCCTTAGCGATTCCTTTCATTTTCTCCGGCTCTTTTCTTGCTAACAACTGCGTAATCTTGTCGAGCAGTTCATCCTGTGTTTGAGAAATATGAGTACGTGTATCCTGTTGTGCTTTATCCAACTTGTTTTCCATGTCTCGCTTCATTTCCTCATAAGCTTGTTCGATTTTGGCTAGTCTTTCTTCCATTCTTTTGGATCTAAATCGGGTCAAATGCGAGTGTTGGATTTGATCAGGTTCCAGTATTACTGCATTAATAGTATCCTGGAACATTAGGATCATGATAATAATAATAAAAATAAATGTGATAATGCATGAATGCAACTAAAATGATGGAATGTTTATGCAAACCGATACATTATATTAACATTGCAAAACATTTTACAAAAAGGTGTTGATCTTGATACAACTTTGAAAAGGAAGCTCGTTCTAGAACAAGGCTTTCTATATACAAGGCGGGCTGCGCTTTACATATACTGCTTGGCCTTTATTCCCAAAACCTTGATCTTTTTTAGGAGTGATGTGAGCTTCCTGCCCTTGTTTAATTCTGCTTCAAATTGCAGGCTAAGAACTTCAGCCTGGGCTGCTAACGTCTGTAAGTGTTCGACTACTTGCCGAATTTGTACTAAGGCCTCGGACATCGTACGGTCTCTGTTCTGGACTTGTTCTCGCGTTTCATTAACCCGAGCCTTCCATTGTTGTTCATCCCATTGACGAAACTCTTCCATGTAATTCAATTGTGCTCTGCAAGCCTGCATAGCTGCCTCTATTTCTCTGATTTATCTTTTTAAATTCTCATTTTCCTCTCGGCTTACTTCCAGTTGAGCTGCTGAGCTCTGGTGATAATTTTGTAGATTTTCCTCCAGATCGATGATCCGACCTCTCAAGCCAGCATTTTCAGATCTAATACGAGCCAACTCTTCTTGATCAAGAGCTTGTTGACTCTGTGCTTCATTAAATTTGCTTTCCCAATACCGGGCCTTTCTTTTTTCTTCACAGATTTCCAGCTTCCAGTCTGCAAAAGAACTCCTGAGGTCTGCATACTTTGTCGACTCTCGAAGTTTTTTATATCCTCCCTGTAGGTCACTCAGGTCTTCCTCCGCTCTACTTTTGCCTTTTTTTAGTCTCTGCATTTCTTTCTCCTAAGATTGAATTCCAAACTCTAGTTGGTTTTTCTCATTTTCCAATCTCGATAACCTCATCTCCATGTTAATGTATTTTCCCTCAAAGTCCTGCCTGATGATCTCCATGTCGGAAGGATTTACTCGGAGTTGCTCCTCTAATGGTATACTGACTTTCGATTCTCGAATCGGTACCTCATCTTCAATTCTCCGGTTTCTCCATCGGCGATACTCCGGAGTAACTCTAGGTTTCTCGTCAAACGGCTCCATTTTTAAAGGGTACTTCCATGCCTTCGCGATAGCAGCAACGACCCTTTTGTAATCCCTTCCCTTATATGGGAAGTCACACGTGGCCAGCCCTCTCGTTGCTGGGATAAATTGTCTCGACCTGTACTGGCGGGAGACCATCAATGGCGCATATCCTGTTGCTCCCCATATACCAAGTAAAGGGACCCAGTCATAACCTTTGCAGCTGTACGTGATTTCATGAGGAAAGAACCAACTAGCCTTCCACACGATATCCCCCTCTCGTAAGTTGCGTAGAATGGCTTTCCACTGATCATATGGGATACTCTCGGGTCTTTGGGTATGTGTCAAATCCCTTATCGGTGAATAATGGTCGAAGCATGCCCGATACGAGGACCCTTTCAGCTTCCAAAAGTGACTATGGAACCATACAAGCAAAAGTTGAGCACAACCAATAAACCTTCCTTCACCACTTCTTCTACAAGCGGTAAGTGATCGGAAAGTCTCAGCGAGAATGGCGGGAACCGGAGTAATACCTTTATCGAGGTAGTCAAATAACTCCATAACGACGTCATCTATGTACCCGAGCGACTTGGGAAAAACGACTAACCCGTAGATGGCCAGTGCAAACATTTTAACTTGCCTTTCACACTTAGTCTCTGTTTGGATCAAATCCCGAATATCTCTCCAGGCGATGCACTTGGTTTCACCCTTCTCCTTGATTCGGGACTTCGCCCATTGCTCATTTTTTCTGGTCAATTTTAGCAACCTTTTCTAGAAAGCAGGCGAATCAGGTGGTTTAAAATACACCTTATCTGACTGGAATCTCGGACATTAGATTAGGGCAGTATATTCCTCCACAGTTGGTGTGATATCAACATCTCCCATCGTAAAGCAACTATACGAGGGATTCCAGAATTGGGCCAGGGCTCGAAATAACGCCTTATCAATGCTGACATCAAGCAGGTATGGCAAGTCTCCGTAATTGGCGAAAAACAAACTTTTAGTGTCATCGTCCCACTGATCCCATATATATTTCAACTCCTGTAACTGATTTTGCGTCGAGGCAATGCGTGTAAAATCACTGAGGTCGGTCTTTTCACCTTCTATTATACTATCTCCTTTCTGATATTGGGTTTCCTCTGACCAACGTCGGATTCAGAGGTTGGCTTCCACCTTGTCTAGAAAACGGTTCTCCATGGCTGAGCCTTTCTAACAGTTGTCTTGCTATCAACACCTTTTTATTTTATTAAAAAAATGTCCATGAAAACAAGGAAACGGAACAAGATAAACAAATATCATTAGTGTCAGATCGAATAAACAATAAACTAGATAAACATGATGCATGTTGCACGAATAATAGCCGAATAAATAAATAAAATAAACGAGGAATAAATATCGGAAAATAAAGGCATATATAAAGAACGCCCCCGCTCTCTCTCCTTCTAAAAAGAAAAACCTATACGGTGACCCTCTAAATGGGCAGAGGTCCGGTATGACGGCTCTAAAGGTGGGCTTCTAGGGCTCACTATATGTGATTCGGTTCTAAAAGGTACCCGAACGAAATTTATTACCCTACTAAGGATAATAAATACGTCAGGGGGATACGTTTCTCTAAGTCTATGCGGAGACGTAGGTCTCACAAAGACAAAGGGAAAAATATCCCGAAAGCAATTCACCATCCTACACGGAGGCGGAACCTCACGAAGGAATGGTTTCATGCTCCCACTTAATCGGACAGAACCCGGGTTGAGGGTTCGTGAAATGAAGGACCTGAAAAGGATTTTAAAAAACGTTAGTAAAATATTTTAAATAAATAAATAAAATATTATAAAATTAACCGAATTTATATTTTCGATCGTTAAATAAAATGTAACCGATGTTGCGGCTCGACTCGCAAAAATAGGTCCCCAACAGAGTCGCCAACTGTAATCACCGGAATTCCCCAGCGGAGTCGCCAGCTGTAATCACCGGAATTCGTCCGGGGAGGCTCCACCAATCGTTTTTTAACGGTGCGATTGGAACACCAAATAGGGTCTACGAACCTGAGTTGGATCCAGGAGTCTGTTACGCGTAGGGAAGGGCGAGCACTCCTACAACGCCCAAAATTTGGCACCTATCGGTTACACGATATTTTATACGATTGAAAATAAGTTCGGTATCGAATCTGTAAAAAAAACGGTTAGCAAATAATTATTATTAATAATAAAAGATGAAACTAATAATTTTTGAAAACAAACAGGGGCTAATCTACAAAATAAAAATATTTTGGGGTTAAATAATATAAAATAAGGATGAAATTAAAATAAATATAAAAATATATGGCAAGATTACAAAAACAGTGACTAAATGTGAAGAGAAAG
Organism: Abelmoschus esculentus; assembly: GCA_035048815.1. Lineage (NCBI taxonomy): Eukaryota > Viridiplantae > Streptophyta > Magnoliopsida > Malvales > Malvaceae > Abelmoschus > Abelmoschus esculentus. The sequence continues at coordinate 5,636,090 of JAUCBN010000063.1, read as the reverse complement.
CAAACTGAGACGCTGAAGCGCGAACATGCTGGAACAGGAGGGACCATGCGCATAATTTCACCATTTTAGCGGGTTAACCACTGGTTCGGGTCGGGTCATTGGGTCGGAGCCGGGCCTGGAGGTTTGAAACGGCACCGTTTTGAGCCATAACACCCGGCACCAAAACGGTGCCGTTTTGGTCGGCATATATGTGTCCTTTTGTCCTTTTTTTTGCTCATTATTTCATTTGTTTTCTTCCTCTTCAGACCAAAACAAAACAGAGCTTTAAGAGCTCTCTAGTGATCCGGCCGACTGTCCTCTCCAGAATTGATAAAGGATGGCACTTTCCGGCTCTCTTCGACGTGGGAAACGCGGATCTACCCTCGGTTTTTCGAAAAGATGAGCAAATCGGCCTAGATCTAAGATGATAAGTCTCGGTTTCTCTTTTTTTTTTTTACCTTTTCTCACTTCTTGCTTCCGATTTGTACTCCGATCGGTCTATATGTTTTGCTCGAATAGTTTGGTGATATTGGTGGTTTGTGGATCTTTTTTTTTGCTCGAATCTCCCTTTTTTGCTATTCGATTCCTTTGTTTTTTTTTCGGTCTGTAACCGGTTACAAAGCATGCAATATGGGTTTTTATACCCACTTTTTACGACATAAAAAGTAAAAAGAAAATGGAATCATATCCGGTTTAGATCTATATTTTAGATCTAATGATGTTTATTCTCCTATTTTGCAGGTTGACGCGACCAAGGCGATGGGCGGTGCTCTGGTCTTTCACGTGGCTAGGACGGTGGCCGGCCAAGAGGACAAATCAGAGGGCACGTGACCACCACACGCGATTCGAATAGCCGTGAGGACAAGCATGGGGATGAGCGGCGGCCGGTCTAATTGTTGGAGGGGTTAGAGTTTAGTTAGGGTTCCATTAGGGCATTAAGGTTTATTTTTGGGTTTGGATATGGGTTGTAATATTTAGTGTTGGGCTACCGGTTATGAGCTTTAGACAATTTGGTTTATAGTTGGTTGGGTCAGATGTTTTGTATATTAGACATGGATATGAATAAAATGGGTTCTGGTTACTTAAATGGGTTATTACAGTAACCAAATTTTTAAAAATTACAGAATAATAATTAAATTTTATGTTTTGTTATAAAATAATAATTGTCCCATTAACCTCTGTTAAAGACGTTATATGGCTGTTAAAGATTTCATAATAACATATTTAATTCTTTATAATTACACATTTAATCAATTTAGTCATAATTCAAAATTTTTAATAAATCTGACCCTTATTTTTACACATATTAAAATTTAGTCCTTATTCTAAAAAATTAACCCTTTCTTTTTAAAATTATTTCGATTTAGTCCCTCTTCATCCCAAGATTAGATCCGTTAGCAATGCAAGAAAAATCAAATCTTGAAATAAATGGAAGTTGATGAGAAGGTAAGAGAGATAATGGAAAGATGAAGGGATGGGGAGGGACTAAATTGAAGTAATTTTGAAATATAAAATGTTAATCTTTTGACTAAATTATATTAAGGATAAAATCATAAAATTGAGAATTAAATTTCTTAAATTTTTATAAATTATACTAAATTTATTGAATGTATAATTATGAAAGACTAAATATATTATTATAAAAATTTTTAATAATAACTCTTAACAGAAATTAATGATATATTTATCACTTTATAAAAAATATAAAATTTAATTTTTTTCTATAACTTTGGAAAGTTTAGTTATCATTTTATTTTTTATAATAATTTAGTTAATTTTTTTTCTTTATGCATACACTCATCACCAATGATGTCAAATCATTAGGGTTTCCACCTAAAAGAAACCACTGTATATAAAACCCCTATAGGGAAGTTTCTCCCTTATCTCTCTCTTTCTCTTCTTCCTTTCAATGTACCTGCAGCATCTTTCATTTAGAAGCAGGCTTTCAATACTCTTTCAATAAACCTGAAACTCGATGGCTAAAACCTGTATCTCAAATTGCATCAACGACACAAGGTTCCCTCTCCCAGTCAGGCCAACCTACGTGAACCTCTACAAGTGGGCGGAATCCGATGCCGAGTTCGTAAGGTCACTGAGCTCTGACTGGCGCAGCAATGGAGGTCGTCCACACCCCACGGTTGTTGATAGCATCTCATGCAGGCAAATATACCTGAGGAGCTACACGTTTCATAGGAGCAACCAGAGCGAGATTGAAAAAACAAAATGTTTTGGCAGATCAGTTGATAGGAAGGAAAAGACAGGGAGCAGAAGAAACAAGTCAAAAACTGTGGCCAAGAAGAACAAGTGTGGGGCTCTCAGAAGGGCCAAAGAGGTATCTTGTGCCGCCCTCTTGGCCATTTTTGGGAGGCTGTTGGCCTGCACTTCGAAGGTTGATGTGGCTGACCATCACGGAGATTGAGCATATCGTATCATGTCCCTTTTTTCTTCTTTTTATATATATACATATATCTCAATTTTACTTTCAGTGCTCCCTTTTCGGTTTTTAAATTTCTAATAGCATTGAGTTTTATTTAGTGCATGACTTTTCTTTGTTCTTCCATCGACATTATTTTTCTTTGTCAATTTTACCGTACATTATTTGTAAAATAAAAAAATCTATAAATAATAAAAACTAATCATTAATATATGTGGCAAAAATTATTGAGGGTAAATATGAAGGAATACAAAAAATAATAAACAAATTTTGTTTGAATGCATTATCTTCATCTAGTTTAAATTTTAGAGTAAACTATTTATTTGATACATCGCCTATTTAATACAATATTATTAAATAACGACTCTAAAATCAATTGAATATCGTAATAATGATGAGGTATGATTTTCTCTCAATAAACTTTGGTCAGCGAAATAAGATTATTACTCTTTTGATGACATTTGACGAGGAAAAACTTTAAATTTTAACTATAAAAAATTGGATAAAATTAAATTTCTAAACATAGTCTTTTGCCCCCTAATGAATCATAACTAACGTCTGAAAATATATATGTAAAAAAAAAAAGAGAGAAAAAAAATGGGGATGTTCCGCTGAAATAGTAGGACAAATAAGATTGCAATTAGGGAGGTAAAAACAGTAATTCGGATGAGTTTTAGGTCGGGTACTGTCAGGTCGCGTAAAATCATATACAGATCATTTCAGGTTGATTTGATGTATTGATTCGATTCGGGTCGGGAGCGGGTCTATTTCAGGTCGGGTCCATTTCAGGTCGAGTTCAAACGGGTCGGATCCAAATCGGATAATTGACAGTTTTATTTCAGGTCGGGTCTATTTCAATTCGGTTGCATTTCAGGTCGAGTCTATTTCAGTTCGGTTGCATTTCAGGTCGGGTTCATTTCAAGTCGGGTTCATTTCAGGTCAAATTAATTTTGGTTTTAAATTCATAATAATTAAAATTATTAAGTTTGATTTTGTAAAAATAAGTAAATAAGTTTGATTACTAAGGTTGAATTAATTGTTTAATATCTAACGTCTTTCATTAGCATGAATCCCATTAAAAATAAATATTACGCAGTAGACTTAACAAAAATATCATATAATAAATAATGATTCATATCTTAAAAAATAAAAATTATGCTAAATTATAAATATTAAAAATTAATAAAGAATAAATATTGTACTACAAATTCAAAAAATAAAAATTTAAACTAAAAAAAGATAAACATTAATAAAATAAAATATTATCTTATAATTTATTAATAGTTTAATACATTTCAAAAATAAAAATATAAAATTTAGAATATATATAGAATTTATATTATAAATTTATACCATATAAGAAATTTATATTATATATAAAAATTATATTATATATAGAATATTACTATTTTTAAAAAAAATAATATTATAAATAGATTTAATACTATATATGAAAATATGAAATATAGTATTATATATATAATACATTAATAATTTAATATAACTATATAAGTATGTATATAATATATATTGGTAATTAAATGTATACATTAATATATGTTATATGTATATATAATTATATATTAATAATTAGATGTATGATGTATCAATTATCATTTATACATTAATATATCATATATATATATATATATAATGTATACATAGTACATTCGTATATACTATAGTGATTAGATGTAGTGACTAATAATGTATACATAGTAGACTAGACTAGTACTAGTACATTAATATATACTATACTAGTATATGTATATATATGTATAATTTATTATATTATATTATATTATATGTATATATGCTTATAATGCACATGTATATACATATGTATAATTTATTTATATATTATATAAATATAATATATATGTATAATTTATTATATTATATGTATATACACATGTATTATAATATATTATAGTATATATTATAATATACTTCATATAAATTTATATTATATTAATTTTTAATGTAGATGTATTATGTATATGTATATGTACCATAGTGTATGTTATAATTTATATAATATATGTATCATAGTGTATGTATATGTATCATAGTATTATATATTTATATATTATAATATATATTATATATTTATAAATATGTATTATATATTATAGTATATGTATTATATTATTTATATATCATAGTATAATATATATGTATTATATATTATAAAGCATATAATATATTATATAAAATAATAAATACTATATATAAATATAATGGAGTCTTGAGAGAAGGAAAATAAGAGGAAGAAAAATTAAAAAATCGAAGAGGGAAATAAGAGGAGGAAAATTAAAAAACAAATGAACCTCTTTTTTTCCTTTTTTTTTACCCTTTTCCCTCCAAAACTTGGTATTTTTACTTTTTTTTATCAATTATTTTTGTTTAATTTAATTGAGTTTAGATTATTTTTAATAAAAAATACATTTGATTTTATAATTCTTTTAATTATGTTTATAATTAATGTTTTTATATTTTAATTTAACTTAATTAATTCTAAGTTCAATAAGTTAATTTAACTTAATTAAATATTAATTTAAAATTATATTTTTAATGAAATATTAATTTAGAATTATAATTTTTAATCAAATATTATTTTAAAATTATAATTAAAATTAAATATATTAAAACTAAATAAAATAATAAATAAATTAATATAATTAAATATGTAATACTAAATTTAAATATTAATCCTTAAATTAATTCTCATATCTAATTTTATTTTTTAAGACTAATTATATTTGTCATTATTTTAAATTTATCAAATTGTAGATATACTTAATTATATGTCATGTAAATATTAAGTCTTGTTAATATTAGTTCAGGTTAATAACAGGTTGGTTTAAAAACAAATCAGGTCATTTAACAGGTCGGGTTCCAAACAGGTCGGGTAAAATCAGGTCTCGGGTCGATTTAGTCGGGTAATATCAGTTATCTGCCAGGTCATACTCGGGTTCGGGTTTGTTTCATTCGGATGCAGGTCGAGTTTCGGGTCCACAGTAACAGGTTAAAATCGGGTTCGGGTCATTCTCGGTTGAATACAGTTCGGGTTCGATTACTACAATAACAGGCTCAACTCGGGTTCGGGTCAACAACAGTCAAATACAGATCGGGTTCGGGTCATTACATCCTCGGATCAAACTAGGTTCTGACTCGAATAAGTTTCAGTCGGGTTTTTAGGTTGGGTCAGCTTTTTACGTCCCTAATTTCAATGCACTGTCCAAATAAAAAAATCATAGTTTTATAGGTTATTTAATTTTATGTGATACATTGTAGTTCTATCGAGTGACATTTATAAATCATTTTAATTTTTTATAAGTTTTATAAGTTTTTTTTTAAAAATTTAATACTTTTAAAGATTTTTTAAAATTTATTTTTTTAATTGTCAAATTGCAACATTACAACAAAACGCGTAAAGTCAACTGGTCTAAAAAATTATTAGATTCAATAATTAATATTGATAAAGAACTTAATTGATTCAATTTATAATTTTTTTGAAAGACCAATTTATTGATTTAATGGTTTAATTGGGTACATAAATGGCTCATGAGATAAAATAATTTTTTCCCAAAAATTCAAGGACTTTTTTACCCTTAAGTCAATAATTTATTAGTTATTAAGCATATTTGAAAGATGTATATAGTAATTTATTATTTATAAAATTATTTTTAACATAGTTTTATTATTTATTTAATTTATATTTGAAGTAAATTTATTAATTTATTTATTTAATATAAAAAAATAATTATTAAAATTATATATGAGAATATATTTTATTGAAGCATACGTGAATTATTCAAATTTAAATTATCCGTAGAATCATCTTTATAAGTTTTAAAGATAAAAAGAGTTAATATCAAAACCTATAAATATTATGGTTTTTACGTATTTTTTGAATTATTGATGATTAAAACGGATGACTCGAATTAACTACTTATCTTTTTCTCAAATGATAATTTTATATAACTGACTGTATAATTTAATTCTATTCTATATTGATCCTATATATATATATATTCAATTATTTTTCATCAAACTTGACGGAGGAAGTCCCCATCTTTTCAAATCAAAAGAATACAAAGTGATTTTTTAATTAAGTTAAGGTATAAATGTGATTTTAACCTTTAACGTTTATAATTTTTATCATTTTGCTTCTTATTTTTTATTAAGATTAATTTAATCCTTAATGTATGTCTTTTTGATAAATATCTTATTTTTTAACTATCATGATAATTAAATCGTTAAAAATTTAATAATAATGATATGTCAATTAATTATATAGAATGAAGTTTGAGATTTAAAAATATTCAATAACCTTTTATTTTATATTCTATTTGACTTTTAATTCTTTTATATTTTATATTAGAATAAAATTATATTTCACATGTATATATTTGTTATTATCGTTAAATTTAACGATAATTACATCATATCTATGTAGCATGAGGTTAGATGCCATGTTATTAAAATATATTATCACATGTATATGTCATGTCATTATCGTTAAATTTTTAATAGTTTAGTGTTCATGTTAGTTAAAAAAATGAGATATTTATAAAAAACATAAGTTAAAAACTAAATTTATCCTAAAAAAAGAATGAGACCAAAATAATAAAAAATTTTAAAGATTAAAGATTAAAATTATCTTTATGTCTTACATTAAAGGGTTTTTAAATACTTTCTTTATAACTTTTTTATGTATTTTTTTTTACTCTTCCTTGTATCGAAAGTGATAGGGGAGAAAGGGTCAGAAGCAGTTTGGATTATGAGTGGGAGAAGTAATCCAAAAGTAAAGAAGCAAAAGAGGTTTCGAATATCATACTATAAGCAATGATGAAAAGATAATATAATGTATTTTCAGTGTAAAAGAGACCAAAAGATAGTAACTTACAATGCAAGTTTATTGGATTAATCGACTATGGATTTATATATTATCAGTATGTACTTATGATTTAAAATATACTAAATCAACTAATATCGGTTAATTTATCTCGATAATATGTTAAGTCTTTTAAATAATATTAAAAATTCGAATTTTAATATTATAAATAGAGCATATTAGAATGAGATGATCGCCCTCATATTAAGTCTTTATAAAACTCGATCCAGAATAATCGGATATTGATGGTTAAAAAAAAATTAAATAATAACTAGGAGGGTTATTATAAGGCTTAAAAGTATTAGAAACCCTTAAACTTCTGGAAAAAATAATTAAACCCCTATTTTTATTTTTTTTTTGCATTCATTTAAATTCTTGTTCTCCAAAATTTCATCACTTTACCTCTTTGATCAACATAAACGGTTAAATCTAACAGTTTTTAGGATCAATTAATGCAAACTATTGTGTTACAAAGTTATCCCTTCATATTTCCAGAACTTTTTATTACTTAAAAAAACTTTTTTAAAAATTCTAAAAAGTCTTATAAAAAATATATAAAATAATTTTTAAAAACTTTATAAATATCACACGATAAAATTGTATTAAGTCATGCAATAGTAATATGTTAAAGAAATATATCAAAATTTGATTATCAAAATCTATAAAAATCATAATTGATTAAATTTATTCGTTAAAAAATTTAATTAGATGTACAAATATTTATAGTTTAGTTGATTTTTTTTTTAATTTAAGGCTTAATTATAATTAAATAATGTATCCAAATTTTTAACTTGAAATTTAACATCCATGATCAATATATATATACATAAAAATATTATCTTTTAAATATATACAATATTTAAAAAATTCGATATACATATATGCAATATATATTTATATTCAACACTTGTTGAAATCGATATTTAATGACTGAAGTGGGTAATATACGATGTTTCTGGCCATTTTTTTACTATGATGACATATACATAATTGCAATTTCTCATGATGGGATAGTAGGTAAAATGTTTGAGGTATGATGTTCTGAAATCCAAGTGTTTTAGACTTTTAAAGACAAAAAAGAAATAGTAAATTATATCAGTAACATGTTTTTTTTCTTGAACGAAAGAGAAAGGAAGTGTGGGACAATATATATATATATATTTGATGTATAATTTTATACACTATCGATTAATAAAATGATGATATTTTATTGTGAAAATAAGAAAATTTAAACTTAATTCTTTTATAATAGATGAGTTGTTAATATTTATATTTATTTTTATATAAATGTTCATCATATGATTCATGTTTTGAATGTGAAGATGCCTTTTTCAATAATATTATCTTTAAAATTTAAGTTTTCTCTTTAAAAGTGTAATATGTTTTATCAATTTACTCGATATTTGTTGGTCAATAATTATATCTTTAACGATATATAAATATATATCGTCAATTTATCAAATACTCACTTTATTTATATTGATATAATTCATATTCGAATTTAGATATAAATATATTTCTCGAAAAAATATGAATATTTTTTAAGAATTAAATGTACTTATTTCCAGAACATACTTGATTTTATCTCTATGAGTAGTAGGAGTATTATAAAATTTGTCTGTGGGAAGCTTTGACACTACGGCACAAGCTTGCTGAAGCATGTAATGTTGTTTCAAGCAGGCTTTCATCATGACCAGCCTGCTCTAGTCTCAAGATTGAACTGCCTAAAAAAAACTTTAAGGCAATTAGGTGCATGTGCAGTCATGATCCGCATCATTTTGTTGCTATTGCTGATACTGCAGAATTAAATACAGCATAACGCTAAAAAAATCTTTAACTTTGACAAAATCCTAATTCTATTTTAGGAGTAATTTAATTTTTAATTTTGCTTAGCTTATTGTCATAAACAAATGAAGAGATGACTCAATGATTCACAGTTTTCAATGGTGAAATTCAGTTTAATCAATCTTAAACATAAAGATAGGAGGCCTTAAGGAAAAAAAAATTCATCGTCTAGTAAACAGGACAAATCAGTGCTTATGCAACAACCAGGAAAGAACAGTTTTATGTCCTCAGTTCATGCTAGTGCAGAAAAAGTGTTAAATTATACCAGGACTGTGTAATGTGGGAAAAAAATAAGAACAAGAAAACTAGCTTATCTACACGGATGTTTCATGCTTTGGTGGATCATATAAAATCATGCAAGCATTGTTCCATATGATCTATTCGCCTGCCTTCAGACTTCACCAATTATGTTTGTATTGTAGTCTTCGGGATCACCTTGAACAACAGTGTCCTGAAGGCTGAAGTTGAAGAGCATGCTCCAGATTCCATAAGTTATCCGAAATCAGCTAAGCATTTCTCAGCAGTTTCTCTAAACTTGCTAAGAGAAGCAGGCCTGATGTTTTGTTTGAGAATAGGATCAATTATTTGCACCGTCTTCTTTTCTTCCACTTCATGGCACATTCAGCTAGATTTACCATTTCCCTAGTAAGAGTTCGATAGATCACTGGCCTTGCACAAATAACTTCAAACAAAACAACTCCAAATGAATATACATCAGATTTTTCTGTTAGCTATTGCCTTGTGAAAGATTCTGGATCCAGATACCCGAAACTTCCTTGTACGACTGTACTGACATGGGTCTGCTCGATTTCAGGACATGAGATTCTCATCAAGTAAAATATCCCCAGACTTCATGTAATGAAGAATAACTACTTTAGCACTGTGAAGGTAATGGAGTCCTCTAGCTGCTACAATGCATATTTCAAGCCTTTGTTTCCAACTTAAACGAATCTGAGCCATAGAGATGACTATTGAGTGTTCCATTTTCCATATATTCATAAATCAAGATCATCTCATTCTTTTCAGCATAATAACAGATCAAAGACACTAAGGCGGAACCGGGATAGCATCACAATTTCAGTTCGGAACTCGACAAATACTTGATGGGACTGAGGATTTCCCCTTTTAACTTCAACTTTTGTACCATCATTCAGTTCCTTGTACACTTTACTGAAATCTCCGATCTCTGTAACCCAAATTTCATCGAAGTTGGTGGTGGCTTATTGAACATTTAGGAAAGGAATGCCCCATATTCGAACTGAGACTGGCAGACATGCCTCTGGAGTATTTGCTTCCAGTAGTGTGTGAAGTTCCTCCATTAGTTCAAAAAAGAACCAATGCCTTTGATTCTCTCCAGTGTGCCAGTTGTATTGTTTTTCTCTCAAACAAACAAAACTACTGCCAACATCACTCCAAAAGCCACCCCTACACTCACACCAACTACAGCACCAACTTTCTTCTTTGAACTTGAACCCCAAGTTTTGGCAGTTCCCCAACTAGTAAGGCTTCCATCAGAATTGTTCAATTTCATGATTTCAATCCCATTTAGTATGGCATCAGGGTAAACTTCAAGTAAATCCGATAGATGGATGGATGCTTACTCCATGCTTATCCGTCGTGACTGATTCTATAACATAATCAATATTATATGCAGCAGCCAAAACATTAACCAAGTACTGAGATCAAGTTCCCGAACAAGTAGTCAATGAAAATATTGAAATACAGTTGATTAAGAGAAGTTGTTATTAGGGTCGCCTAAGGATGAAGTGCAGGTACCATAAATATAAACCGGGGCAATCTCTGATGTTGATCCACCATCAACATGCATAATTATAGCACTAGTATTTGATACAGTTGAGGCAAGATAAATACATCTGTATTATTAGTAGGTGGTCCACTAGGGAGGGCAACGGGTCGGATCTGGATTGGATCCAGATCTAGATCCATTTTTATACCATGGATCTAGATTAGCCCTAAATCCGTGGGTCTAAAAAATTGAGATCCAGATCCAATAGATTTTACGGATCCAGGTTCAAAACGGGTATAAAACGGATCTATTAAAAAGCGACCATTCGACCTATTTTTTAATGTAATAAAATTGTCGTTAATTAATTTCACATCACAACTTCAACGGAGGAAAGATTAATTTTAATTAACTAGTATCAGACTAAAAAATGATAAACTAAAATCTTTAAAAATTCAACAATTACACAAATATCTTTTAAATAATACAAATATTAAGAACTATAGATCATGAAATATTTCATTGTTGCAAACCGAGTACCTTACTTCTACTTGTTAGAGTGCTAGTCTTCACCACTACTTAACTCATAAACATCTTAAAACAAACAAGAAATAAACAACCAAAGAGAAAATTTTATTTTATGAAAATAATATTTGTGAAATTTAAATATTTATGTAATATAATAACATTCTTATATAACATGTCATTGATGTTCATCATTTTCACATCATCATTACAATCTTCATTAATAGTGGAATAAACATGTATTCCTTTAAAAAGTCTTTTTCATAAATAAATAAAAATTATATTAGAGAATAATGTGAAATATAAAATCTACTATTATATATATATATATATTAAAACCAAAGTTGGTTTTTAATAATCCAGGTCTAGGTTCATATCTTAGTGTCAGATCAGAATTCAGATTCGTATTTTAATTAGAATATCCAAATCCGGTTCAGATCTGTCGGACCTAAAATTTTAGGATTTAAACCCTATAAAAAAATTTAAATCACGGATTCGGATCAAGTCCAAGATCCATTAGCATCCCTATCCGCAACTAATATTGTAGTTGTCAGCAAGAGTAGACCCTCTCACAAAGCATGCCAAACACAAGAGTGAAGAAGCATAGAAGAGCAAATCAAACATCCTACAACTCATCTTTGCAAAATCCTAGTAAGTTACAAATCGTCAAAGTTTGAATCTGTTTTGTGCTTAACATGAACTAGAATCTTGGGTCTTAGAGAAAATAGAGCTAATAAATAGCAAACAATAATAGAAATCAAAAAACAATAAAAAGATCTTGATAAGTAAAGAGTGAAGACAATAATTGGGAAAAAATAGCAAAGGAACTTAATCAAATAAATGATATCGATAGAGGCATTTTAATACAGTTTTTGGTTGTTTCGATACAGTCCTACATTTAAAATTAAATATTTTAACTAATGCATTTCGATACAACATGTACCTATTTCGATACAGTGGGTTATTTTCAAAATTTTTCGAGCCTTATATATTTCACCCGTTACTTGTCAATTATTGGCAACCAAAATTTTAAAAAGTTAGTTACTCGTTTCAATATACCTTTGAAGGCATTTTGATACGGAGTTTGGCAGATTCAAAACGTATCGATACTCCCTTTTAAGCGTTTCAATATTCCCTTGTTTTAAAGACTTATTCATTTTGATAACCGGGCTAAGCGTTTCGATACTTCCTTATTAAATACACATAACGAATCTTTCTATTTTAACACCGTTTTGATAATATGGGTTTCGTGTATCGAAATGATAGGTTGTAGAAGTGCATTTATAGTGGGAAGATGGTGTCTCAACAGCTATATTGATGATCCCAACCACCCAAACGGTTAGAATTCAATGAGAGGGTATAAAAAGAAGACTTAATAGCTATAATAACAATTATTGATCATCAAAGCAAAATCCAAGCATCCAATCAAACTCCAAGCACTCAAATTGCTAAATCTTGTACACCCAACTCGTTGTTCTTCATTGTAATATTTCATTTGAGTCTGAGGAGTGTTCAATTATAATTGGGGTAATATTTTTCTGTTGAGAGAAACATTTACTTGCCAATTATCTTTCATTTGTAACCTTGTGAGGTTGAATTAATCTTTGGGTATAAAGATTGATTCAGTTGTAACGGTTTTCTCCTTAGCCTAGAAAAGAGAACAAATTCTATAGTGAATTGTTAGAAAATCTTTAGTGGGAGTTAAGGTAGTGGATGTATAACTTGTTTGAAGTTTGAACCACTATAAATCTTGTGTCTTCATTTTTCTAACAATTTGAATCTTAAGTATAGATAAAATGAAAAATATTATTTTAAATTCAATTACAAATTTATGTGTCTTCAAATACAAAACGAAAGAAAAATAGTGGAAAAGATTCTTAAACTTCCTTGTACGACTGTACTGACATGGGTCTGCTCGATTTCAGGACATGAGATTCTCATCAAGTAAAATATCCCCAGACTTCATGTAATGAAGAATAACTACTTTAGTACTGTGAAGGTAATGGAGTCCTCTAGCTGCTACAAACAATGCATATTTCAAGCCTTTGTTTCCAACTTAAACGAATCTGAGCCATAGAGATGACTATTGAGTGTTCCATTTTCCATATATTCATAAATCAAGATCATCTCATTCTTTTCAGCATAATAACAGATCAAAGACACTAAACGGCAGTGGCAGAACCGGGATAGCATCCCAATTTCAGTTCGGAACTCGACAAGTCCTTGATGGGATCGAGGATTTCCCCTTTTAACTTCAACTTTTGTACCATCATTCACTTCCTTGTACACTTTACTGAAATCTCCTAATTCAAATTTCCTCGAAGTTGGTGGTGGCTTATTGAACATATAGGAAAGGAATGTGTTGGAAATGACTTAGAATATTTCAAATATCAAATTGAAGATATATGGTTGGAGTAAAATTGTAACGACCCTGATTCTTGTATCCGAGTGTCGGGTTGATCCGTAGTGTTGGGCTTCGGTTTTGGTTTCGGGTTTGTGTAGCTTTGGGCCTTAGTTTTGGGTTGCCTTGAGCCCAATTGTTGGTTTAGGGGCTTTTTGGTCATTTCCCTTATTTAGGACAAGGTAAGGGGGGAGAGATGGTTTGATTTTCTGCAGAGAAAATCTAAGAAGTGAAGTCATCACTATTTTCTCTCTTATTTACATCTTTTCTTCTATCAATCTCAAGAGCAAAAGGTAAGATCTTTAGAGTTTTGTGTGGCAATCTCGTTTTGGTGCAAAAGAAGAAGTTGTAGGGTTGTTATAGATCTTTTAAAAGAGTTATCTTTGATTGGGTTTGGTGGAGGTGAAGGTTTTGATGGGGTTTAAGTCGTAATCCGGGTTTGAGTTTTGGGAGTTTAAAATATGAGTTTCCTTAGTGTTTTAAGCTCTGGAAATCACCCCAAGTTCTTCCTAATACATTCTTCATCTTTCTCTTGTAGAGAAAGAAGGTGGTGAGCCATCATCGAGCTTTGGAGGAGGAAAAGCTTGAAGAGGTTGGGAGCTCGGGTTTGTTGTTGTTTGCTTAAGGTTGGTACTCCTATCTCTTCTCTTCATCATTCATATCATGGTAGATAGCATGCATGTAGATTTTTGTGTATGTGTGCTTGGTTGAAGCTTAAAAACCATTAATGGTGAAATTCAGATTTATGTGGTTAATGAAAGGAAAATGATGTTAAATTATCCTAAACACTCCTAATAATGTATAGGAACACTTTAGGATCGATTTGATCAAGTTTGGGAAGAATCCTTAGAAATTTCTAAGTGCAGACTTGCATTTCGTGCAGGAGGTATCGATACCGGTGGCCTGTGTATCGATACCCCTAGGGTAAAAATAGACAAATACGAAGGGGGTATCGATACTGCTTTCGATACCAAACCCTCTAGTGGTATCTTCGATTCGATACTCGAATCGAAGCTGATGTTCCCCTTTCCGTTGACTTTAAAATTGGTCAAAGGGTATCGGTACTAGTATCGATACTAGTGTTTTGATACCCTCTTTGGGTGGGTATCGATACAGGGTGTTTCGATACCCCACTTAGGAGTATCGATACCCCTCAGTATTTTCTGCCAAGTTAAGTAAAGATTGAGGTTCGGTAATTATAATCTAGGGTCCTTATGAATCTTAAGTTAATATAATGAATCGTTAAAACAAGATTGAAAATAATAACCCCGAAAGACTAAGATATGATAAGTTTTGATATGTTTTGATGTGTAGATCCTAGGGGTATCACTTGTGTGTATTGAGTCCTTGTGTGATGGAAATCTGGATATCCAAAAGTGTTACAACACGTCGAAGGCCATCCGATGTAACATTCTGGGTGATGTATTGAAGACTTTATTCCGAGTGTTGGGCGACCTCACTCGAAGATGTTCGATGTAACATTCCGAGCATGGGATTAGTTGGGCGGCATCCATCCCTTATTTTCCAAAATTTGGGCGGCCTCGTTCGAAGATGTCCGATATAACATTCCGGGCATAGGATTTGAGGGTGACCTCAATCCTGGGTGTAGGATCCCGATGCTGTGTGGACGCGGGCCTTACTTTTGTGTGTTATTTGTGATGTGACATGTATATGCTATGTGCGATATTATACATTGTTTATGCCATGTGTTAGGCAAGCATGCTAGACCAGCATATCATGCACGATATTTATATGCTTTGCTTTACTGCTTATGATATGCATGATTTTGGGTCGAGTTCAGTGTACCCACTAAGCTTTCGTAGCTCAGCGTTCGAAATGTGTTTTCGTGCGTAGGTTAGGTAAAGCCGGTTTCTATGGAGCACCATCGAAGTTTGGATATCAGCATCGACTTGTGTCAGAGTACAATGATTAGATGTAGTGGGCTAGTACTTTGTCGAACCCTATATGTAATCGTAACTCTGTTTATTTTAAATGAGGTCTAATGTTTTAAATGGTTTGTAAAATTTTGGAGCTTCTAGTATTTTAACCTATTTTCGAAATTATATTTTAGCTCGAAATAGATTTTATGAAATGATGTTGGACTTGGATTGATTTATTTGTTGGGCTTTCAAAAGAAATTTTGAAATACAAGTTTTGGGCCGGAGGCCCAATGTGACATCCGGGTCGGGGTGTTACATTTAGTGGTATCACAGCTTATATTGAGTCGGTTCTAAGAAGTCCTTGGGGGATTCTAGTGTGTTATATAGGTGTTAGACAAGTACATTCCCACGACACGATATCGTACTTCCCTTAAAGCTGAAATTTTGATTGTGTACTCTTGTTTGTTGTTGTTGTTCATGCAGAAGTGGTTAAATATGCCGAGACGTGTGAGGGATCAGGAAGAAAGTCGGGGTTCTCGTGGAGGAGACTTTGACTATGAGTATGAACCCGATGAGGAGGTGTCATCGGATGATGCAGTTGGTCAAGGGGCCAACTACTTTGCTCAGTTGAACCGTACCCTGCGCAGAATAGTGAGGGCTATACCGAGGTCATCTTCTACGCCTCGTGAGGTACCGTTTGAAAGGGTGCGAAGGCAAGGAGTTGTTGACTTCTTTGGTACGGGACAGGATAATCCCGTACAGGCTGATCAGTGGTTGCATGTTACAAGGTGGATAATGAGATAGATGAGGCTGAGATCAGAAGATAAGTTGTCTTGAGTGTTGTCGCTTCTCAAAGGCAACGCGAGAGAGTGATGGAAGACAGTTGAGCAGGGTTGGTATCCTCATCGTCCAAAGTGGGAGGACTTTCTTGAGGAGTTTGAGAGTAAGTATGTGGGTGAGACTCAGATTGACACCTTGAGGGAGTGGTTTACCTATCTTATTCAGGGAAACCGTTCGGTCTTTGCTTATGAGCAAGAGTTTCTTCAGTTGAGCCGGTATGCTCTGGAGCTTGTTACTACAGAGAATATGCGATGTAAGAGGTTCTTGAGAGGTCTGAGGAAGGAGATCCAGACTTATCTCACTGTTGCACTGCCTAAGGTGTTCTCAGAGTTGGCTACTAGTGCCAAGACGTTAGAGCAGGTTCAAGGGTTGACCTATGGGCCGTCTGTTGGCCAGGGAATCACCGGTGGAGCTAGTCAGAGTCATATGGGTTACTCTCAGTCTCACTCCGGCAGGAGTAGGAGTCATTGGAATCAGAACAGAGGAGCATCGAATCAGGGTTTGAGGTCGAACCAGAGATCAGAGTTAGTGGGGTGTAGGAGGCAATCTATATCTTCTTCTGCTGGGGGTCCAGAGAGTTTACAGAGGAGTGTCAGTGTTCAGACTTGTAG
This sequence comes from Abelmoschus esculentus, assembly GCA_035048815.1. Lineage (NCBI taxonomy): Eukaryota > Viridiplantae > Streptophyta > Magnoliopsida > Malvales > Malvaceae > Abelmoschus > Abelmoschus esculentus. The sequence goes on along the minus strand of JAUCBN010000063.1, from coordinate 5,618,931 downwards.
ATGTTGTGGTCGGACCCACTGAGGAGAGTGTTGGGGCAATACCAGAACTTGCTTTCAGTGTGGGTCCTCGGATCATCTTGTGAGGGACTGTCTAGAGGTTGTGACGTCACCACCATGTCAGGCTCAGAGGACTGTGTTTTAGACCCAGAGAGGTCTTGGATTCTCACGTGGAGGAGCTAGCCATGCATCAGGAGGCACCTTTCAGTCCACTGCTAGAGCACTAGTGAGACAGTGTGCGGTGAGAGCACAAAAGGACTGTGCGGCGACAGATGTGATCTCAGGTACGTTCAGTTTGTTTTCTGTCCCTATAGTTGCTCTTGTGGACTAGGGATCTACCCATTTGTATATCCGTAGTGGGATATCGCAACAATGGGGGTTACCAGCGGAAGATCTAGGGGTAGGAGTTCGTGTGACAAGCCCGTTGGGGTTAGATATGTTGGTGGATAAGGTTTATCGGAGGTGTCTGATCGAGGTACAAGGGTCTATCTTCCCGTCCAATCTTATGGTCTTGTCGTTTCAAGAGTTCGACGTAATCCTTGGGATAGATTGGTTGTTCGAACACGATGCGAGTTTGGGGTGCATGTCGTGTGTCAAAAGTGCACGTTTAGTGCAAGTGGACACATCGAAAGTAATAAGTGATAAGTATTTATCGGATTATCGTCTCCACAGGGATTTGTATACTCAATATGTCTTCTTCGTCTTCTTGTTCTGTAGAAAGAAATAAAAAACACAAGTAGTTGGGTTGTGATGGAACTAAAATAAAACAACTAAGTAAAATGAAGAGATTGAATATTAAAGAGAGATAGGTTAGGATCCAGTTGCGTTGTATTGTGGATTTGATTGACTTGTCTCTGCCCAATGTAATCGTATATCTCTGCCTCGGCAGCACTGCAGATTACTGCCTTGGCAGCGACGATACTGTCCGCCGCGACAATCCCTTGCTCGTGGGTGGACTTTACCAAAGTTCGGCAAAGTGTCCTTGAATGACTCCGCTTATCCCTAAGTCGAAGTACTGTTGATGACTAGTCCTTGATGATACCTCCCGGCGTGAACCAATTATACTCACCAACCAATCTCACACTTCTTTTAGCCGCTAAAACTCTTAACCTATCCCTAGGCCGAGTTAGTATTTCGTGATTGAAACACCGTACTTACCCCTTTCGTGAATCTAACTCTCCCGAGTCTAGATAAAATGGATTACTCACAAACTTCTCTCCCGAGCTTGAATGCAAGAACAAGGAATAACAAAGGATAAGCAAACCTTGATAATTTTATTGCATTGAAACAAAGACAAAGTACAATCTCCTCTCACAAATACTAACAATCTTCACCTAAACCCTAAGGAAGCTTAGAACATAATTGAGAGAAAGAAAACAAGTTTATGAATCGTCTCTCTCTCTAGGTATCCCTCTATCATACATTGGACGACTAGGTCTTTATATAGGCTAGACCTAGGGCAAACCTTTTCTAAGTAGAATACAACTTGGAGTAGGGAACAAGTCATGTACATAATTAAAATATTTCCAAGTTTAATTCGACTATGGGCTTTCCCACGTGGTCTTGTGTTGGGCTTTTCCAGATGCTAGCGAGCTCCGATCCATGTGCTTTAAGTCCAGAAACGTCCCTTGTATTTTTATCTTCCAATCGCCTACAGTCTTGCTTCCTGGCTCTCAGCTACTGCCTCGGCATCAGGTCCTACCTCGGCCTTGTCGCTTTCGCGGCAATGGTTCTCCTGCACAGATATAAAAATGCAGTAAAACTTGTCTTTTCTGCAAATATCATCTCTATAAGCATAACTTCAAAATATATCGCATTAAGTACATGCTTTGGTCCAAGTGGGTGTAAATTCGGTGATTAATGCCCATAAAAGGTGTAAAAAGTGATAGTGAGTTGAGCACTTATCAGTGCAGATCTAAGAGTTTGAAGCTTCGAGTAGCTTATGGTTCTAAGCTTGTGGTGAGGGGTGAGAGGAACCCGTGTTTATCGAATGTTGTGTCAGCTTTGTCAGCTTAGAGGTTGATCCAGCATGGTTGTGAGGCTTTCTTAGCTCACGTGGTGGATGTGAGTGTTGAGAGTCCAGTTTTAGAGAGTTTGAGGATAGTTTGTGAATATCCCGATGTTTTCCCAGAGGAATTGCTTGGTTTACCTCCCGACCGTGAGTTAGAGTTTCGGATAGAGGTGTTTCTAGGTATGGCACCGGTGTCCATAGCGTCGTATCGTATGGCACCGACGGAGATGAGAGAGTTGAAGCAGCAAATCCAAGAGTTGCTTGAGAGAGGTTTTATCAGACCGAGCATGTCACCTTGGGGAGCACCGTTTTTTTTTGTGAAGAAGAAGGACGGATCGATGAGGATGTGTATCGACTACCGTCGGCTCAATAAGGTCACGATCAAGAATCGCTACCCTTTACCGAGGATCAATGACCTGTTTGACCAGTTGAGGGGTGCCCGCGTGTTTTCTAAGATAGATCTGAGATCGGGGTACTATCAGTTGAAAGTGGTGGAAGAGGATGTCCAAAAGACCGCTTTTAGGACGCTGTACGGACACTATGAGTTTTTAGTGATGTCGTTTGGGCTCATGAATGCACCTGCAGCTTTTATGGACTTGATGAACCGGATCTTCCAGCCTTACCTAGATCAGTTTGTGGTTGTGTTCATCGATGACATCTTGGTGTATTCACGCTCAGAGGAGCAGCATGACTATCACCTAAGAGTGGTTCTTTAGGTGTTGAGGGATAGACGTCTGTACGCCAAGTTCAGTAAGTGTGAGTAGAACGGTTGTCTGAGGTGGCGTTTCTTGGCCACATAGTTGCAGCGGATGGAATTCGAGTTGATCCCCAGAAAATCCAAGCTGTGGTGGAATAGAAACCACCAAGGAACGTATCGGAAGTCCGTAGTTTTCTTAGACTTGTCGGATACTATAGGAGGTTCGTTAAGGGTTTTTCGATCATAGCGGCACCGATGACAAAGTTGCTTCATAAAGGGGTTTCGTTTGTGTGGAATGAGAGGAGACAACAGATTTTTGAGTAGCTTAAGGCTTATATGACAGAGGCACCGGTCTTGACGCAACCGGAACCGGAAAAAGATTATATGGTGTTTAATGGTGCTTCCTTGAATGGGCTAGGATGTGTGCTTATGCAAGAGGGTAAGCTGGTTGCTTACGCCTCAAGGCAGTTGAAACCCCATGAGAGGAACTATTCTACACATGATCTTGAGCTAGCGGCGGTTATCTTCGCTCTGAATATTTGGAGGCATTATCTCTACGATGAGAAAGGCTACATCTACACCGACCACAAGAGTTTAAAGTATCTGCTTACCCAGAAGGAGTTGAATCTGAGACAACTTCGGTGGATCGAGTTGTTAAAGGACTATGACTGTGTCATAGAGTATCACCCCGGCAAGGCGAATGTGGTCGCCGACACCTTGAGTCGGAAGTCCATGTTGGACTTGAGAGCTCTATTTGCTCGGTTGAGGATGACTGACGATGAAGGTCTATTGGCAGAGTTACGTGTGGAGCCCACGCTTGTTCAGGAGATAAAGAGGGCTCAGGTGTTAGACGAGGAGTTGGTAGCTCGGTCAGAGGCTGTTCAGAGAGGTGAGTCGTTAGACTTTGAGGTACGAGATGGTGGGTTCTTGTACTTTCAAGGTCGGTTGTGTGTACCAGCTTTAGAGGATCTAAGGGATCGAATCTTGAGAGAAGCTCACCGTAGTCCATTTTTTGTTCATCTAGGTAGTAACAAGATGTATCAGGATCTTCGTCCTTTCTTTTGGTGGTTGTGTATGAAAAGAGATGTGTCAGAGTTTGTGACCAGGTGTTTGGCGTGTCAGCAAGTTAAAGCGGAACATCAGGTTCCTTCAGGTTTGCTTCATCCTATCCAGATTCCACAGTAGAAGTGGGATCGAGTGACCATGGACTTCGTCACCGGGTTGCCGATGACGTTGAGAAACCATGATGCTATATGGGTTATAGTGGATCGGTTGACCAAGTTGGCTCACTTCTTACCGGTAAGGATGAACTTAAGTTTGGAAAAGTTAGCTCGGTTACATCAAGGAGATAGTGAGGTTGCATTAGGTATCCACATCGATCATATCAGATAGAGATCCAAGGTTCACAGCGAGGTTGTAGAGGTCTATCCACGAGGCTTTAGATACCAAGTTGCACTTCAGTACAACTTTTCATCCTCAGACCGATGGACAGTCTGAGAGAGTTATCCAAATCTTGGAGGATATGCTTCGGTTTTGTGTTGTGGACTTTGCTCGTAGTTGGGAGGATCAGTTGTCGTTGGTTGAGTTTGCTTACAACAACAGTTATCAGTCGAGCATCAAGATGTCTCCTTTTGAGGCCTTGTACGGGCGTAGGTGTAGGACACCCTTTTGTTGGACAGAGCTTAATGAGAGAAAGATAGTGAGTTTAGAGCTTGTTAAGGAAGCCGAAAAAAAGGTTCAGATCATAAAGGAAAGGTTACAAGAAGCTTTTGGCAGACAAAAAGCTTATGCGGATAAGAAGCGTAAGCACTTTGAGTATAAGCTTGGTGAGAAAGTGTTTCTCAAGGTATCTCCATGGAAAGGTATCATCCGATTTGGTCGCAAGGAAAAGTTGAGTCCAAGATACATCGGGCCTTATGAGGTTCTTCAGAGGGTTGGACCGGTAGCTTATCGGCTAGCTTTACCTCCAGAGTTGGCACGTATACACAATGTGTTCCATGTGTCTATGTTGAGACGTTACCGTTCCGATCCTTCGCATGTGGTTCAGCTTAAGGAAATCGAAGTCAATGCAGATTTCATTTACGAGGAAAGGCCTATCGGAATCTTGGATAGAGGAGTTAAGGAGCTTCGGAACAAGTGCATAATTTTGGTAAAAGTGTTGTGGAGGAATCATGGAATTGAAGAAGCAACATGGGAAGTGGAAAAGGAAATAAGAGCTCAGTATCCTCATCTTTTCCTGATAGGTAAATTTCGAGGACGAAATTTTCTTTAAGGCGGGGAGAGTTGTAATGACCCGGATTCTTGTATCTGAGTGTCGGGTTGACCCGTGGTGTTGGGCTTCGGTTTTGGTTCCGGGTTTTTGTAGTTTTGGGCCTTAGTTTTGGGTTGCCTTGAGCCCAATTGTTGGTTTATGGGCTTTTTGGTCATTTCCTTTGTTTAGGACAAGGTAAGGGGGGAGAGATGGTTTGATTTTATACAGAGAAAATCTAAGGAGTGAAGTCATCACTCTTTCTCTCTTGTTTATATCTTTTCTTCCATCAATCTCAAGAGCAAAAGGTAAGATGTTTAGAGTTTTGTGTGGCAATCTCGTTTTGGTGCAAGAGAAGAAGTTATAGGGTTGTTAGAGATCTTTTAAAAGAGTTATCTTTGATTGGTTTTGGTGGAGGTGAAGGTTTTGATGGGGTTTAAGTTGTAATCCGGGTTTGAGTTTTGGGAGTTTGAAATATGAGTTTCCTTAGTGTTTTAAGCTCCGAAAATCACCCCAAGTTCTTCCTAATCCATTCTTCATCTTTCTCTTGTAGAGAAAGAAGGTGGTGAGCCATCATCGAGCTTTGGAGGGGGAAAAGCTTGAAGAGGTTGGGAGCTCGGGTTTGTTGCTGTTTTCTTAAGGTTGGTACTCCCATCTCTTCTATTCATCATTTATATCATGGTAGATAGAATGCATGTAGATTTTTGTGTATGTGTGCTTGGTTGAAGCTTAAAAACTATTATTGGTGAAATTCGGATTTATGTGGTTAATGAAAAGAAAATGATGTTAAATTATCCTAAACACTCCTAATAATGTATAGGAACATTTTAGGATCGATTTGATCAAGTTTGGGAAGAATCTTTAGAAATTTCTAAGTGCAGACCTGCATTTCGTGCAGGAGGTATCGATATCGGTGGCCTGTGTATCGATATCCCTAGGGGAAAAATAGGCTTATAGGGAAGGGGTATCGATACTAGTTTCGATACCAAACCCTCTAGTGGCATCTTCGATTCAATACTCGTATCGAAGCTGATGTTCCCTTTCTGTTGACTTTAAAATTGGTCAAAGAGTATCGGTACCAGTATCGATACCAGTGTTTCGATACCCTCTTTGGGTGGGTATCGATACAGGGTGTTTTGATACCCCACTTAGGAGTATCGATACCCCTGCGTATTTTCTGCCAAGTTAAGTAAAGATTAGGGTTCGATAATTATAATTAAAGGTCCTTATGAATCTTAAATTAATATAATGAATTGTTAAAACAAGATTGAAAATAATAACCCCGAAAGACTAATATATGATAAGTCTTGATATGTTTTGATGTGTAGATCCTAGGGGTATCACTTGTGTGTATTGAGTCCTTGTGTGATGGAAATCCGGATATCCAAAAGTGTTGCAACACGTCGAAGGCCATCTGATGTAACATTCCGGGTGATGTATTGAAGACTTTATTCCGAGTGTTGGGCGGCCTCACTCGAAGATGTTTGATGTAACATTCCGAGCATGAGATTGGTTGGGCGTCTTCCATCCCTTATTTTCTGAACGTTGGGCGGCCTCGTTCGAAGATGTCCGATGTAACATTCAGGGCATAGGATTTGAGGGCGGCCTCAATCCTGGGTGTAGCATCCCGATGCTTTATGGACGCGGGCCTCACTCTTGTGTGTTATTTGTGATGTGACATGTATGTGTTGTGTGCGATATTATACATTGTTTATACCATGTGTTAGGCAAGCATGCTAGACCATCATATCATGCACGATATTTATATGCTTTGTTTTACTGCTTATGATATACATGATTTTGGGCCGAGTTCGGCGTACCCACTAAGCTTTCGTAGCTCAGTGTACGAAATGTGTTTTCGTGCGTAGGTTAGGTGAAGCCGGTTTCTGTGGAACATCATCGAGGTTTGGATTTCAGCATTGACTTGTTTCAGAGTACAATGATTAGATGTAGTGGGCTAGTACTTTGTCGAACCCTATATGTAATCGTAACTCTGTTTATTTTAAATGAGGTCGAATATTTTAAATGGTTTGTAAAATTTTGGAGCACCTAGTATTTTAAACTATTTATGGAATTATATTTTAGCCCGAAATGGATTTTATGAAATGATGTTGGACTTGGATTGATTTATTTTTTGGGCTTTCGAAAGAAAATTTGAAATACAAGTTTTGGGCCGGAGGCCCAATTTGACATCCGGGTCGGGGTGTTATAAAAATAATTTTTAAATTTTAAATTGTTAAGATAGATTTAAGATTTTAAATATATTTTTATTATCTCTTTGTTATAATTAGCTCTATAAATTGAACATTTTACATTCAATAAAATCATACCCCCAAACAATAATTATTGTTTCTCTTTATTACTTTTTTCACACACCTCAAAAATCAACAATTGGTATAAGAGTTCTTTATCTTGAGGGACCTGTCAAAAATGGAAGGGAAAAGTTTTACAATGGCACCACCAGTCTTTAACGGACAGAATTACCAAATCTGGTCTATTAAGATGAGTGTTCACATGCAAGCTCTTGACGTCTGGGATGCCGTGAAAGAGGATTATGAAATTACTCCACTTCCGGCGAATCCAAAAGTAGCTCAAATAAAGAATCATAGAGAGAAAAAGACAAGAAACGCTAAAGCCAAGTCATGTCTATTTTCTGCGGTTTCACCATCAATTTTCACGAAAATAATACATTTCAATTCTGCTGCAGAAATCTGGGAGTATCTTAAAGAACAATATGAAGAGAATGAAAGAACGAAGAACATGAAATTAATGAATTTACTTCGTGAGTTTGAAATGAAAAAAAATATGAAGGAATGCGAGTTAGTAAAAGATTATGTTAAAGAACTTGTCAAAATTGCAAACAAGGTGAGAATGTTAGGTAAAAAATTCTCTGATAAAAAATTGTTGAAAAGATTCTGGTTACATTTCCTGAAAAATTTGAACCTACAATATCTTCATTGGAGAATACTAAAGATCTTTCAAGTATTGCTTTGGAAGAACTTTTAACATCATTGCAGGCTTCAGAAACCATAAGACACATGAGGCAAGAGAATTTCATAGAAAGAGCGTTTCAAGCCCATTAATACAAGAATATTCCAAACAACAACAAACAAATAAACGAATCATATCCACTATGTCCTTACTGTAGAAAAATTAATTATCCTTAGCAGAAATGTTGGTGGAGACTAGATGTGAACTGCAACAAATGTGGTCGACAAGGACACGTGGAAAAGATATGTAAAACTCCTTTGCAACAAGATATGACCAATGTTGCAGCTAAACAATGCGAGGAGGAGGATGAACTCTTGGTTGTAACTTGTGTTTGGAAATAAAAATACTCCTGAGAGTTGGCTTGTCGATAGTGGTTGCACAAATCACATGACATATGATCAAGATCTTTTTGTGGAACTTGATAACATAAATATTTTTAAAGTTAAAATTGGAAATGGCCAGTATATCCCAGTAAAAGGTAAATGAAAAATAACTGTGCAAAGCCAAGAGGCACAAAGCTCATTTCTGATGTTTTATTTGTGCCTGACATTGATCAAAATTTGTTAAGTGTTGGACAACTTATGAAAAAAAGATTTAAAATCCTGTTTGAAGACAAACATTGCTGGATTAAAGATGCATAAGGTACAACTACATTCAACATAAAGATGAAAGGTAAAAGTTTTACCTTAGATATAACAAAGGATGAGCAAGTTGAGATTCTTCCCAATATAAAGATTAAGTTTCGATGAAAGAGACTAAATGCTACATCTTCTAAGTCAAGGAGTGTTGGAAATACGACTTAGAATATTTCAAATATCAAATTGAAGATATGCGGTTAGAGCAAAATAATTTTTAAATTTTAAATTTTAAATTATTAGGATAGATTTAAGATTTTAGATATATTTTTATTATCTCTTTGTTATAATTAGCTCTATAAATTGAACATTTTACATTCAATAAAATCATACTTCCACACAATAATTATTATTTCTCTTTATTATTCTTTTTCACACACCGCAAAACCAAGAGAATGCTCCATTTTCGAACTGAGATGGGCAGCCATGCCTCTGGAGTATTTGCTCCCAGTAGTGCATTAGTTCAAAAAAGAACCAATGCCTTTGATTCTCTCCAGTGCGCCAGTTGTATTGTTTTTCTCCAAAACAAACAAAACTACTGCCAACATCACTAGAAAAGCCACCCCTACACTCACAGCAACTACAGCACCAACTTTCTTCTTTGAACTTGAACCCCAAGTTTTGGCAGTTCCCCAGCTAGTAAGGCTTCCATCAGAATTGTTCAATTTCATGATTTCAAACCCATTTAGTATGGCATCAGGGTAAACTTCAAGTAAATCCGATGGATGGATGCTTACTTGATGCTTATCCGTCGTGACTGATTCTATAACATAATCAATATTATATGCAGCAGCCAAAACATTAACCAAGTACTGAGATCAAGTTCCCGAACAAGTAATCAATGAAAATATTGAAATACAGTTGATTAAGAGAAGTTGTTATTTGGGTCGTCTAAGGAGTTCATCTTGGTGCAGGTACCATAAATATAAACTGGGGCAATCTCTGATGTTGATCCACCATCAACATGCATAATTATAGCACTAGTATTTGATACAGTTGATGCGAGATAAATACACATGTATTATTAGTAGGTGGTCCAAAACTAGGGACGACAACGAGCCGGATCTGGATTGGATTCAAATTTAGATTCATTTTTATACCATGGATCTAGATCTGTCCCAAATCTGTGGGTCTAAAAAATTGAGACCCAGATCTAGACCCAATGGATCTTACAGATCCGAGTTCAAAACGGGTATAAAACGGATCTATTAAAAAATGACCATTCGACCTATTTTTTAACGTAATAAAATTGTCGTTAATTAATTTCACATCAAAACTTCAATGGAGGAAAGATTATTTTCAATTAACTAGTATCAAAATATAAAATGATAAACTAAAATCTTTAAAAATTCAACAATTATACAAATATCTTTTAAATAATACAAATATTAAGAACTATAGATCATGAAATATTTCATTGTTGCAAACCGAGTACCTTACTTCTACTTCTTAGAGTGCTAGTCTTCATCACTACTTAAATCATAAATATCTTAAAACAAACAAGAAATAACCAACCAAAGAGAAAATTTTATTTTATGAAAATAATATATGTGAAATTTAAATATCAATATTAAAGTTATGTAATATAATAACATTCTTATATAACATGTCATTGATATTCATCATTTTCGTTATCATCATTACAATCTTCATTAATAGTGGAATAAACATGTATTCCTTTAAAAAGTCTTTTTCATAAATAAATAAAAATTATATTAGAGAATAATGTGAAATATAAAATCTACTATTATATATATATTAAAACCAAATGTGTTTTTTTAATAAATAGGTAAACGAGTCCAGGTCTAGGTTCGGATCTTAGTGTCAGATACGAATCCAGATTTGTTCTTTAATCAGAATATCCAAATCCGGTTCAGATCTATTAGGCCTAAAAATTTAGGATTTAGACCCTATAAAACAAATCTGAATCACAAATTTAGGTCGGGTCCAAGATCCACTGTCATCCCTATCCACAACTAATATTGTAGTTGTCAGCAAGAGTAGACCCTCTCACAAAGCATGCCAAATACAAGAGTGAAGAAGCATAGAAGAGCAAATCAAACATCCTACAACTCATCTATGCAAAATCCTAGTAAGTAACAAAATGCCAAAGTTTGAATCTCTTTAGTGCTTAACATGAACTAGAACCTTGGGTTTTATAGAAAATACAGCTGATAAATAGCAAACAATAATAGAAATCAAAAACCAAACAAAAGATCTTAATAAGTCAAGAGTGAAGACAATAACTGAGAAAAAATGCAAAAAAACTTAATCAAATAAATGAAAAGATGGAACCTTTGATGTTCAGAGAAGATGAGAGGATCTCCCTGATTAAAGATTGACATCTTTTATGCATTTATTGTTAGAGTATGCCCAAAGACAAATCATATGATGATTGTAAGGATACTTTTATTTACCAATTTTATTGAATAAAGGCATTGCCATTGTTGTTTTCAGATATATGTGTCAATATATAACATAAACTGAGAAACAATAAGGTCCATATAATAATATATGTATTATTATTAAAAGATCCTTAGTTAAGTATTATTATGGATATGGACAATAATAATACGCTTAAGACTAACATGTGATTAATTGATGACAATGAGTTGTCATTGACATAGAGATGTCAGAATTAATACATGAATATATTAATAGAGAATAATATATTGGATTGACCCACTATGAGCATATATCTTAGATTATTATGTGACGATCACTATATTGCTCATAGTGACAACTATATGTATGATCCTTAGACTTGAGATTATTACTAGCGGTAGCCGGAGAAAGTAAAACCCCTCTTTTAAAATCTTTTCGAAACAGATTCAAACCTCCCTCTTTTTAAAACGAGAAACCGAAACAAAAACACGAATCGAATCCCCTTTATTCTCGATTTTTGGCTCACCCTTGAAGGCACAGAGGCCGCGGGATTATCACCGGTGAGAAAAGAAAAAGGAAGATCGATCGCCGTTCACCTTAATGGTAAAGCACCGAAATCCTAAAGCTATTTTTGATTTGATGAATGAAAGAAAAGTAAGAGAAAATACCACTGGAACTTTGTTTTCTATTGATTCAAGTGGTGGGGGATTAGGATCCTTTACAATGGTTCGATTGGTGGCTTAAATAGCCGATTACATGAAAATATCAAAGGGGAAAAAATAACTCTAAAATTCTATTGTCTCTCTGATTGTTTTTGGATGTATTCACATGTATATTGGTTCTGAAATTTGGTCGATTGCCTCTGAAATGTTTGTTGGTCTCTGAAATGCTTCTGAAATTTGCTGGATTGTCCCCTGAAATCGTTGTAATACGTTGATACATCTCTGAAATTTGTTGGTCGATTGTCGCTTGTACGATCTGACATCTGTTTTTGGTTTGTTTGCATGTGTGATGTGGATGCTGGAAATACAATGGGGGACCACCGACGATCTGTTCTTTGCTAGAGGAAAGGGGACCATCGGACAGTCATCGTCGGCAAAGGGAGACAAACGGTAGGCGAAGAGGCGATCTGGAGACAGAGAGGCACGCGTACTGTCCACGCGCGCATGGAGAATCCCAGCAATCGGCGCGTGGCGCGTGGTGGATCCAGAAGGTTCTCCTATACTTTGATCTCAGCCGTTGGATCACGGATTAGATCCAATGGCTCTCCATTGGCTGCGCACAAAGAGAAGAGGGCTGATTAGGTGTTTTTGTTATAACCGATCATGGGCTTAGCATTTGGGCTCATTATTTTTAATGGGTTTTGTAATTACTTATGGGCTTGTAATTTAATTCAAAAACGGGCTATGGTGTAATTAGTTTCTGGGCTTTGTTATTATTTGTATTGGACTGTTAATGAATTGGGTTTAATATTTAATATATGTTTTGGTTTATTATTTAATATCTAATATCTAATAAATAATAATAATAATAAAATATAACTAATAAAAAGATATATCTATATATATAATGGTATTAATAAAGTAATAATAATAAAACCGAAATGAAAAACAATAAAAAAGATTATATTTAATATTATAATGTTTTTGGATTTTTTTTATTTAATATTAAAATAACGAAACTTAAAAGGATAATAGTTGAAAATAATAGCAAAAGAAATATCTAAAAAAGTAAACGAAAATATGGAATATAGTAATATTTTTGATTTTTTAGTTTAAAAACTACAAGCCCAATATTCGAATTTGAAGTGAAAATTAAACCGGGTTTAATACCACAGATAAAATTAGTGATTACACTAGGTTTTCCTCTCAAGGATGAATTGGCTACTGATGTTATTCTACAATCGTTGTCGAATAGCTTCAACCAATTTGTCCTTAATTTCAACATGAATGAAATTAACAAAACTTTGCCACAGTTACTTGGCATGTTACGAACTGCTGAGAAAAATATGTCTAAGGGTGGACCTAAACCCATTCTGATGGTCCACAAGGACAAAGGAAAGGGAAAGGCAGTGGCAAAGTACAAGGGTAAAGGTAAGACTATACCCAAAGGACATGATGCACTGAAACCCAAAGGGGGAGTTAGCAAGGAAAGAAAATGTTTCCACTGCAATAAGATCGGACACTGGAAAAGAAATTGCCCCATTTACCTTGAAGAGGTCAAGAAGGCAAAAGTAGATGGTGCATCTGCTTCAGGTATTTATGTTATCGATGTGAATCTGTCAACATCTTCTTCTTGGGTATTAGATACCGGTTGTGGTTCTCACATTTGTACTTCTGTACATGGACTGCAAAAGAGAAGGAATCTAGCTAAGGGAGACGTAGACCTATGAGTGGGAAATGGAGCAAGAGTTGCTGCATTAGCTATAGGAACATACGTTTTATCTTTACCTAGTGGACTTGATTTACATTTAGAAGATTGTTATTTTGTGCCTAGTTTGACTAAAAATATTATTTCTATTTCTTGTTTGGACAAGATTGGCTTTGAGATTATTATTAAGAATAATTGTTGTTCGTTTTATCTCGATAATGTTTTTTATGGTTCGGCACAATTGGTTAATAGCTTATACATTTTAAATCTAGAAAATACCATTTATAACTTAAATACCAAAAGATCAAAAACAAATGACTCAAATCAAACTTTCTCTGGCATTGTCGTTTAGGCCATATAAGTGAGAAACACATATCAAAACTCCATAAAGATGGATTCTTAGATTCATTTGTTTTCGAACAACTGGATGTATGTGAATCTTGCTTATTAGGAAAAATGACTAAGGTTCCTTTTAATGGTAAAAGTGAGCGAGCAAGTGATTTATTGGGATTAATACATAGTGATGTATGTGGACCAATGAACACACAAGCTAGAGGTGGATTTCAGTACTTCATCACTTTCACTGATGACTTCAGTCGATATGGTTACATTTACCTTATGCGCCATAAATCTGAGGCTATCGAAAAGTTTAAAGTATTCAAGAATGAAGTACAAAATCAACTAGACAAGAGTATTAAAGCACTTCGATCAGATCGAGGTGAAGAATACTTAAGCATAGAATTTGATGAACTCCTTAAAGAATGTGGGATTGTCTCACAGCTTACTCCGCCAGGTACACCAAAGTGGAATGGAGTTTCTGAGAGGAGAAATCGAACTTTGTTAGACATGGTTCGATCAATGATGATTCATAGTGATCTTTCAACTTCTTTCTGGGGACATGCACTAGAAACAACTGCTTTCATTTTAAATCGTGTTTCGTCTAAATCTGTTCAAAAAACACCATATGAGATATGGAAAGGAAAACGTCCTAGTATGTCTTTTATGAAGATTTGGGGTTACGAAGCATATGTCAAACATCAGATGTCTACAAAGCTCGAACCCAAATCTCATAAGTGTAATTTTGTTGGATATCCCAAAGAAACTAAGGGATATTATTTCTTTAACCCTAAAGAGAACAAAGTGTTTGTTGCTCGAACATGAGTTTTTCTCGAAAGAGAATTTCTCAATAAGAAAGGAAAGGGTAGACACATTGAGCTTGGAGAAGTTCAAGAACAACAATTCAATGAGCCTGAAATTGAACATGTTCCACAAATTGTTGAGGAACAATCAACATATTTAGAAACACAGTCACTGCGCAGGTCCACAAGAGAACGCCATGCACCTGAGAGATATGGATTTCTCATTACCATGCATGGAGATGTTCTTATTATGGATCAAGATGAGCCAAGAACTTATCAAGAGGCAGTATTGAGCCCAGACTCTGAGAAATGGCTTGAGGCCATGAAATATGAGATGGAATCCATGTCAGTCAACCAAGTATGGACTTTGCTTGAATCACCTGAAGGGGTAAAACCTATAGGGTGTAAATGGGTTTTCAAGAAGAAAACCGACATGGATGGAAACGTACAAACATACAAGGGGCGACTAGTCGCTAAAGGTTTTCGACAAGTTCATGGTATTGACTATGACGAAACTTTCTCCCCTGTAGCTATGTTTAAATCCATCCAGATCTTGCTTGTTATAGCTGCATTCCATGATTTATGAAATTTGGCAAATGGACGTCAAAACCGCTTTCCTTAATGGAAAACTTGAAGAGGATGTGTATATGACACAACCAGAAGGTTTTGTCGCTCCAAGAAATGCTGGAAAGGTTTGTAAGCTACAAAGGTCCATTTATGGACTAAAGCAAGCTTCTCGAAGCTGGAATCTTCGTTTCAATGATGCGATCAAAGAGTTTGGTTTTATCAAGAACGAAGATGAGCCTTGTGTTTACAAGAAGACTAGTGGGAGCATTGTTTCTTTCCTAATCTTGTATGTAGATGACATACTTATCATAGGAAATGACATACCTACCTTACGGTCGGTTAAGACTTGGTTAAGTAGTTGTTTCTCTATGAAAGATTTTGGTGAGGCAGCATACATCTTAGGGGTTAAGATCTATAGAGATAGATCTAGACGACTTCTATGTCTGAGTCAAAGTACATATATAGAAAAAGTTCTGAAAAGATTCAATATGGAAGAATCCAAGAAAGGATTCTTACCTATGAGACATGGTATATCTCTTTCGAAGAAAATGTGTCCTTCAACTCCACAAGAAAGAGAACGAATGAGTAATATTCCATATGCTTCGGCTATTGGTTTTATCATGTATGCCATGATATGTACTCGACCAGATGTATCGTATGCCTTAAGCCTGACAAGTCGATATCAGGTAAACCCTGGTAAAAGTCATTGGGTAGCAGTCAAAAACATCCTTAAGTACTTGAGAAGAACAAGGGATACATTTCTTGTCTATGGAGGCAAAGAAGAGCTAAGTATAAAAGGTTATACTAATGCTAGTTTCCAAACAGACAAGGATGACTCAAGATCGTAATCTGGATTTTTGTTTTGTCTTAACAGAGGTGTTGTAAGCTAGAAAAGTTCTAAGAAAGACACAATAGCTAATTCTACGAAAGAGGCTGAGTATATTGCAGCCAGTGAAGCAGCAAACGAAGCTGTTTGGATCAAAAAGTTCATATCCGAACTAGGGGTTATTCCAAGCATATCAGATGCTATAGAACTCCGTTGTGACAACAATGAAGCCATTGCACAAGCAAAGGAACCCAGATCTCATCAACGATCCAAACATATTCTTAGACGCTTCTATCTCATTCAAGAGATCATAGATCGAGGAGATGTGGAGATATGTAAAGTACACACGGATGATAACATTGCTAATCCCTTGACGAAGCCTCTGACGCAACAGAAGCATGATCGTCACACTGAGTCACTCGGTATTAGATATGTGAGTGATTGGTCTTAGTGCTAGTGGGACATTGTTAGAGTATGCCCAAAGACAAGTAATATGATGATTGTAAGGATACTTTTATTTACCAATTTTATTAAATAAAGGCATTGCCATTGTTGTTTTCAGATATATGTGTCAATGTATAACATAAACTGAGAAACAATAAGGTCCATATAATAATATATGTATTATTATTAAAAGATCCTTAGTCAAGTATTATTGTGGGTATTGACAATAATAATACGCTTAAAACTAACATGTGATTAATTGATGACAATGAGTTTTCATTGACATAGAGATTTTAAAACTAATACATGAATATATTAATAGAGAATAATATATTGGATTGACCCACTATGAGCATATATCTTGGATTATTATGTGACGGTCACGATATTGCTCATAGTGACAACTATATGTATGATCCTTAGACTTGAGATTATTAGTATCTCAACATATGTTGTTTTATGTTTTGATGCAGTTAAACGTGTATCGTAATTAGTTACACTATAAAAATTGACATTGGACATATTACAATGTATGTACTGAGATGTGAATGATCAAGATAGGATTTTTCCTTCCTACATAATAGAAAAATATATCAAAGGCCACTTAATTGAGTGAGACTAGAAATGCATGGCCATGCTTGAATACGTTGATATGAGATATCACAAATTATTCATTAAAAGTAGTCCACTCTAGATATCAAGAAACATTAAAATAGGCTATACAAGTGTGACTATTCCAAGACTTATGCCTATTAAAGATATAAAAGGACAAAAGGATATAATACATTAAGATAGTTGGTCACGGACATGATACATCAAATCATGATCTCTTGTAACTTAGATGACAATGATAAATTGCTAGATGTCACTCATTGTTTGTAATATTAGAATTGTTCTAATATTACTACTAACGTTACAATGAGCCTACAGGGTCACACCCAATGGTTGAAAAGGAGCAAAAATATATATAAGTATAAGTAGAATATATTTAATCCCGAATTTTAATAAAGGATATAATTAAAGTAATTATATTCCTTTTAAATTCGAATTAAATATAGATTCTGAAATTTAAGAAAATAATTAAAGTAATTATTTCCTATAAACAAATTCGGAATCAAAATCTTATACCTAGGGTTACACCTATATAAAGGATCTTTGGTCTAGCAGCCAAAATAGAGAATTTCGTATTCCCAAACCCTAGAATCACGAAAAACAGTTTTTTGAGATTTTGCTCTCTAAACCGGGTGAACTGAGTAGAGGTCGAGACGATATTCGTAGAGGCTAAAGATTCGAATTGTCGAACGATCGTGATTGTAGCAAATCCAGTTGCTGTTTTTGCTGCTTATCAAGAAACCCAATGTAAGTCATCGCATCTCTTCCTCTCGATTTTGAACTAAACGTACATGGATCACTGGAAAGACCGTCGTAATTTTGTTCCGCTGTGCCATGGGGTGTGCCGGCGGTCCCAAAATTTATATGGGTTTTAGCAGAGTTTCAATTGAAAGTTCCGATACAGATTAAGTGCAGAATCTTACACCGCAAATGACTAGTTTAAACTAGTCTGAAACCAAAGATAATTGTTATAATCTTAATTTTTTTTGTTCATGATCTTAAATGAGAATAATTGAATATAAAATGAAGAAAAAATAATAGAGTAACAAGAATCAAGAAAGATAAGATTACTTTTGAAAAATATGAATACAATTTTAGAAGTATACTACTTCTCTTTATATACACAAAGATGAAGGTTGCAACAAACTGTAACATTCTAACAAATTCTTGAACCTTGATTATGTTTCTAACATACTTCCTATTTTCTTATAATTCTTTCAGTATGTAACAATGACTAAGCCAATACTTGATATTGAAAACGTAACTCATCAACAACAACAAAAAGAAAAACTTTAATTGAACAAAAAAAGCTACAGATAAAGGTTTTATCAATATATCAGCTACTTGATTCATAGTTGGTACGCAATGTAACGATCCTGATTTGAATCTGAGTGTCGGGTTAACCCAGAACATTGGGCTCTAACATTTGGGCCTCGAGTTTGAGTGTTGGGCTGGTTTGAGAGTTGGGCTTAGGTTGTCTTTGGCCCAAAGTGTTTCTTGAAGGTCTTTTTGGTCTTCTCATATTTGGATGAAAAAGGGAAGGGATGGGAAAATTTTTGTGAAGTTTTAATGAGGATTCGATCATGTTTATCTTCTTCCTTCTTTCTTGCATCTTCTTAGAGATAAAACCTTGGTAGAAATGCTTGATCTTTGTGGTATTAGCTTGAGAATCTCGTTTAGGAGCTTGAGAAGAAGTTGAAGTGTTGTGTGAGATTTATCTATCAAGGTAAAAAGGTTGAAATTTGGTGTAAGAAGGTTTTGTGAGAGCTTGGAGAAGCAAGAATAGAAGAATGGTTTTTAATGGGTTCTTTTATCTATTCTTTGATGTTTTTGGTTCCTAAAAACATCCCTAGCTTTGCCTAATAGCTGGTCTTAATTTTTTTTTTGTAGAGAAAGAAGTTGAAACCTCATCAAAAAGGCTTGGCTAGGAGAAAGCTTGAAAGAGTGGTTTTTTCGGGTTTTGTTGTTGTTTGTTTGAGGTTGGTACCCCTCCAACTCTTCATTGCATTAGACATCTCATGAGTAGGTTGCATTGTATGTTGTATATATGCATGTTTGTTGTTTGGTAGTCTAGAGACCTTTAATGGTGAATTTCGTAATCTAATGATTGATGGCTTAAAACTGATAGAAACACACTCTAAATAATTCCAATTATGTGTAGGAATGGATTAGAATTGAATAGTTTAAGTTTGGGTAGTTTTCTAAATAAATTTTGGTTGCAAACCTGCATTTTTGTGTAGGCGTATCGATACCGGGAGGCCGCGTATTGATACCCTATAGATTAAAATAAGGCTTGAGATTCAGGAGTTTTAGAACTCCATCCCTGTGTTTCGATACCAAATCTTCTACTGTCAAAACCCCTGAGCAATATTGCCCAAGTTTTTAAGGGATGATATTAAGGTTTCTATAAATTGTGGTAATGGATCCTATGAGTTGTTTAAGCCAAAAATGAATATTAAAACATGGTTTTGGGTGATAATGAATCCAATATGATGATACTTGCCCGAGTCTTGGTTATCGGTATATTTCGGTGTGATGATCCTAGATGGATCATATTGTGTGATTGAGTCTTGTTTGATGGAAATCTGGATTTCCAAATTAATGTTGCAACACAAATAAGGTCATCTGATATAACATTCTAGGTGATGTATTGAAGACTTTTTCGAATGGAGGATCCCGATGTTGTGTGAACGTGGGCCTCATTCGAAGATGCTCGATGTAAAATTCTAAGCATGGGATTTGAAGAATCTCGATGTTGTGTGGATGCGGGCTTCAATCCCTGATATAGGATCTTGATGTTGTATGGATTCGGGCCTCATCCTTGATTATGAGGTCCCGATGCTTTTGGATGTGAGCCCTACTTGTAGTGTAGGATTCCGATGCTGTGTGTACGCGGGCCTCAATACCTTGTGTTTTGATATTGATTTGATATGTATATGATGTGTGCAATAGTATACATCTCTTTATGACATTTGTTTATACGATTATGTTAGTGCCATCATATCATGCATGATATTACATGTTTTGCTTTACTTTATTAATGATATGTATGATATTGGCCGAGTGGTGGTGTACCCACTTAGCTTTTTTAGCTTAGCGTTTTGAAATGTGTTTTCGTGCGTAGGTTAGGTGAAGAGAGAATCAGAAGCACCATCAAGGTTGGAATTTTAGCATCGACTTAGTGTCTAAGTACAAATTATTGATGTAGTGGGATAGTACTTATTGAACCCTATGTGTTTGTAACTCTTGTTATTTTGGGTCGGATGCTTTTAAATGATTTGTATTAAATGGAGCTCCAACTATTTGAACTATTTAGTCATGTTACAATTTGAACTTGAAATCAATGGATTTTTATGGTTTTTATTTGGACTTAGATTGATTTTAAATGGGCTTGATTCCCAAATTTTGAAATATGGGTTTTGGGCTAGAGGCACAATGTGACACCGGGTCGAGGGTGTTATATTTAATGGTATTAGAGACTAGGTTTAGTCGGTTCTAGGAAGTCCATGTGGGAGTCTTGTGTGGTATATAGGTATTAGACGAGTATTTGCCCATGAGTCGATGTCGTACTTGCTTCAAGCTGAAATTTTCAATGGTGTAATCTTGTTTGTTTGTTGTGAAGAAGTAAAATTATGTCAAGGCGAGGAAGGGACAATGAGTAAAGTTGGATTTCTCGTGAAGAGGACTCTGATTTTGAGTATGATTCTGATGAGGAGGTGCCATAGGACGATGCAGTTGGTAAGGGGGCCAACTACTTTTCACAGTTGAACCGGGAGGGTGCGTAGACAAGGAGCATTTAACTTCTTTGGAATGGGATAAGACAATCTCGTACAAGCTGATCAGTGGTTGTATGAAACACGATGGATAATGCGACAGATGAGGTTGAGGTCGGAGGATAGGTTGTCTTGTGTGTTGTCACTTTTAAAGAGCAACGCGAGAGAATGGTGGGAGACAATAGAGCTTGGTTGGTTTCCCCATCGCCCTTCCTGGGAAGACTTCCTCGATGAGTTTGAGAGGAAGTATGTGGGTGAGACCCACATTGACACCCTGAGGGAGCAGTTTAACCATATTGTGCAAGGGAATCGTTCAGTCTTTGCTTATAAATAAAAGTTACTTAAGTTAAGTCGGTATGCTCCAGAGCTTGTTGCTATAGAAAAGATGCGATGTAAGAGGTTCTTGAGAGGTCTGAGGAAGGAGATTCATAATTATCTCATGGCTTCATCGCTAAGGTGTTCTCAAAGTTAGCTGTCAGTGCTAAGTCGCTAGACTAAGTTCAGAGTTTTGACTTATAGGCCGTCTGTTGGCCAAGGAGGCTCCGGTAGGGCTATTTAGAGCCATGCGGGTAACTCTCAGTCCCACTCCAGTATGATTAGGGGTCGTTGGAACCATAATATAGTAGCTTCGAATCAGGGTTCAATGTCGAGCCGAAGGTCAGAGTTAGGATACTTTATTCATGATATGTATAATGTTAGTCGAGTGGTGGTGTATGTTAGAGTATGACCAAAGACCAATCATATGATGAATGTAAGGATACTTTTATTTATCAATTTTATTGAATAAAGGTATTGCCATTTTTGTTTTCATATATATATTTATCAATGTTTAACATAAATTGAGAAACAATAAGGTCTATATAATAATATAAGTGTTATTATTAAAAGATCCTTTGTCAAGTATTATTATGGGCATGGACAATAATGATACGCTTAAGATTAACATGTTATTGATTGATGAGAATGAGTTGTCATTGTCATTGAGATTTAATAATTAATACATGAATTTATTATTCGAGTACAATATATTGGATTGACCCACTATGAGCATATATCTTGGATTATTATATGACAGTCACGATATTGCTTATAGTGTCAGAGTATAAATTATTGATGTAGTGGGCTGGTACTTGTTGAATCCTATGTAATTGTAACTCTTGTTATTTAGGTTCGAATGCTTTTAAATGATTTGTATTAAATGGAGCTCCAACTATTTGAACTATTTAGTCATGTTTCAGTTTGAACTTGAAATCAATGAATTGTTAAGGTTTTTATTTGGAATTTGATCGATTTTAAATGGGCTTTGGGTCGGAGGCCTAAAGTCACAACGGGTCTAGGGTGTTACAAGCAATTAAGCTTCGTATGGTGAACATGATTAGTTGTATGAGCTATGAAACTTGTGTTATCACACCAAATAACATGTGTATTAGTAAGTTATACACCCAACTCTATTAAAAGAGATTTAGTCCATAATGTTTCACACATTAAATTGGTAAAACTTCTAAATTTTGCCTCGGTTGAAGACCTAGAGACCACAACTTTATTTTTTTTAAACTTCATGCCACAAGATTTTCTCCTAAAAACATGTAATGACTTCCTATTGATCTCCTATCTTCAGAATTTATGCCTTAAGCAAAGCCTGAATTGTGAGCAAATAATCCGGGCTTGACCGATTCATACGGATTGTGTAGAAGAAGAAAATAAGACACGCAACCTTGATGCCATATTTTTTTACTTGATTATTTTGAATTTAAATTCTTGTAACGTGCACTAAAAACACTAGTTCCTAATTTTATGGCCTTATTAAGCTATATTTGTCTCTTCTAATGAGTGAATAAAACACACTAGAACACCACTTTCTCTGCAATATTTTTCTTGTGTGTATCCTTAAAAAAAAACAAGTGTGTGTTCCTTTCATTGCAGATCTGTGGGTCCTTAGCCAACAATTGGTATCAAGAGCTTCATCTAACATCGTAACGTCCAATCTCCGCGACAATGTCGATCCAACATCAAGCTTCGAAGGAGAATGGCGGAGTGTCGATTCTCTATCTGATGTTGACATCTCACAATTACACAGAGTGGGCGAAAAAGATGGAGGCAATCCTCGATGTACAAGGAGTATGGGAAGCGGTGGAGCCAGCGGAAGAAGCTCAGTTGGACGTAAAGAAAGAAAAGAAGGTGTACGCATATATTCTATAGTGTATCCCTGAAGACATCGTTCTACAGATCGCGAAGAAGAAGATTGTGAAGGAATTATAGGATAGCCTCAAGACGAGGTATTTGGGCAGCGATCGAGTGAAAAGGGAACGATTACAAACATTGAATCCAGAGTTTAAAGCACTCTGGATGAAGGAGACCGAGACAATAAATGAGTTTGTCGGTAAAATCAGCGCAATGAACAGTAAATTCTCCACTCTCGATGCTGCACATGAAGATTCAGTTTCGGTCAAGAAGCTTCTCAACTCCATACTCGAAAAATATTTCCCATCATCGTTGGGATCGAACAATTCCACGATCTCAAAACCATGCCGTTTAAAAAGGCGATAGGACAATTGAAAAATGGTCGTGAAAAATGGCATGGACGAGGACGCAGTCGCGGTCGAGGTATAACGCATCACAATAGTGCATGAGACACAAGCAACAACGATGGTAGTGGCAATCATGAGAATGTCACATAAATTACTTCAATTGTGTTAAGATGAGACATTACACGTTAGAGTGCCGCAACAAGGGTCGTGATGATGAGGCTTATTTCACTTGTGCCACCGATGAAGAGCCCATGTTGATGATGATCATATCCTAGATGGGACACGCACTAGACGTGAGAGGGAGAATATCGTACTACTAAGCGAAGAGCAATTGTTGCCAGAGATATACCGCAATGAAAAGAAAGAATAAAGTAAAGAAATTTTGTACCTTGAAAACGGTGCCAACAACCATATTACTGACTATCGCAAGAATTTCCGAAAATTGGATGAAGGCGTCATCGGGAAGGTGAGGTTCGACAATGGGTCAACTATTTCGATAATGGGAAAAGGAATGATCGTGTTTGAGTGCAAAAATAGTGATTAGAAAACTCTCTAGGAGGTGTACTATATTCCTAAACTTTATAATAATATAATAAGTCTAGAACAAACGAAGGAAGATGATAAAAAGGTGCAAGTGGCGAGAGATACCATGAAAGTGTCTAAAAGGAGCGGGAAGCTTTTGATGTCTGTAAAGCGAACACAAAATCGCTTTTATAAGATAATCTTGAAGATCTCTAAGCAAGTGTATCTTCTAACAAGCCTAGAAGACCCAACATGTTTGTGGCATGCGAGACTTAGCCATGTCAATTTTCATGAATTTAAGCTTAAGGTTAAAAGAAATTAGCAGTTGGTGTACCACTATTATCCCAACCAAACAAGTTATGTGAGGCGTATGTGATTGCTAAACAAGAAAGATTGTCCTTCTCGCACAAATCAAACTTTAGAGAGAAGTTGCTACAAGTCCTTCATGTTGATATTTGCAGGCCAATTTCACCAAGTACACTTGCTGGAAACAAGTATTTTCTATTGATCGTTGATGATTTCACTAGATGGATGTGGGTTTATGTGTTGGCAGGAAAGAGTGATGCACTCCAAGCATTCAAAAAGTTCAAATCCTTGATGGAGAACAAAAATGAGTACAACTAGAAAGACTTGACACCTTTCGAGTCATTCTTGCACTCGCTGCAAATCAAATTTGAGAGGTACATCTCAACTTGAAATAAAACAACGGTACAACAAAAAACAAGATCTCAACATACATCTCGTAAAGACAAGATTCACTCTCATCTAACATCACTTGTCATCACAACTTGAAATAAAACCACGGTACACCAAAAACACTATGGTTCTTCTCAACACTCATTGCACCCTTAAACCAAAAGCGAAACCTTTTTTCTTTTTTCGACGGCCTAACCTCTCCTTACACAAGGTTGTCAACCGTCTTTCGGGAAACTACCACAGCTCCCAATTACCACTAACAAGCTTAGCTTCCTCAAGCATATTATAACACACAAGGAAACAATAAAATCATCCCACCAAGCCTCGCACAACACAACAACACAATAAATTCCACCAATAGAAAATCTTAAATGATAACACTCGAACAAACGACTATTGAACACGGCTACAAAAAACTCTAAAAACGATAGCACTTTCACTGAGAACCCCAAAGATTAATATTATTTACCTTAACATACCTTTCCAAACCTGGATAACCCACTTAAATCGGCCACATTCCTATTGATGAGAGAATACCTGAAACTTAACTGAAAACTTAACATTCATTTAAAAAAACCTTACCACATTAAAACATAACGCTCAACCAACTTAACAGGAAGAGATCAGAACACCTAGAAAAATGTGCAACCATAAGCAACATATCTAACCGTTCTCAAGGAAAAACTATCTCTTGACTGTCGAGAAACCACAACAAAAAACTTACGAAGATTTGTTCACCCACCTATACTCTAGCACATTTGACGAAAACAACATTCTCAAAGAACAATGGTTATCAAGCTCAACTTACCAACAAAACAACATTTACTTTCACCTTAACCACATACAAAACAAGTCCACTTAACATCAACGCTTTTAAACTTCTGACACAACTTCTTACTTCCAGATATATAGAAAAAGAATATCACAACCTTTGATCAAGATACCATTCTAACTTAACATCATACAAAACAACTTCGTGCCTCATAGACATAAAAGACAACAAACATCACAAATAAAACCTATCAACAGAACCTCAATTATGTCCCGCACACGCATCTCCACTAAAAAATTGATAACAACTTACCTCGAAACATCTTAACCATGAAGAGTCTCAACTACTACTCTGTTACTAGACCAATACTCTTTGATAAGCTTAATCGAGTCAACACTGTTCTTGACTTCACAACACTCTTAACTTATTCCACTATACTGACACCTATCAAGACTTAACCCTTAAGCAACCCAAGCCACACTAAGCAACTTAGATTTAACCCACCATGCAACATAAGGCACTTCTAATCCTTTTGTGTCAGTATACAACATCATGCTCAACCCGAAGACAATGCCTCATCTAAAGACTAGATCACCATAACCAACTCAACAATGCATAACAAATTTTCGGTACCCACGCACCTTTAACAACCTGGATGTACAACACAAAACTTTTCCCAAACAAAAAATCACTAACGAGACAATTAAACAACACGGTGCTATGGTCAACAAACTTTTTTCTCCCATAGATTATGACAAAACCAAAACAGATCCTTAAAAAATTTTAACCTTTCATAGCTTGATTCCATGCCTCTCTAAGCTAGACAAGTTTAATGTTACTCCTCTATCCACTCACCTTAACATCCTTATTAATGTTAAGCAGCAACAACACAAGAGAAAAACTAATCGTGAACAGAAACTCCTCAAACCCAACCTTCTCAACATTTTTTGAGGATCATGCAAGCTCAAAAGATCGTTTGACCAATAAAGGTTACAGACTTGCCCAACATTCCTCATCACACAATTCTTCCATATAGAGTTATCCAAGGATTACATCCAAAAACTCCACAATAACCTGGTCATACCCAATGTAAACCCGAAAAATCTCTCTTAAGAACACAATATGCAAATGCTAAGCCATACGGAACAACCATAACTTTTTAAGTCCCAAAAAAGTCCGTTATGCATCCTTCAACACTTAAACTCTCTTTCCGATATATTCTTTTCTTTCCAAAAACCTAACCATTTTCTGAACCATACCAAATAAAAAATAGAAAATGGTACATCCTCCAAACGCAATGATAACATAACCCGAAATCACGCTAAAGAAACACTACAAAACTCAATATTCCGTTTTACTAAGAACCAACCCCAACTGACATCAACTCAAGGCACCCAACTTGGGTAAAATCATCAACAACTCTATGCCCAGCTAACCAATCCTTCTAGGAATTACTTCCCAACCATAACAATAACTCGATCCACTACACAGTAGGCTCAGTACCAACAAGAGTATCTTCAAAGCACCTTTACAAACCTATACCTTTTCCCTAAAGGACGGACCACAACACAACTTCCGTTTTCAAAAGGAAAACGTTTGTAGATATGGACAATGTATACATGAGTCCTGTATATCACCTAAGATGTCTATTCAAGTACTTGCAAATGTAATCTAATGTCATGCTCAAGAATGCATGCATGTCCTAAGTTGTCTAATGTATATGCATATAAGTGCTCTTATACTATGCATGATTATTGTCCACACTCACAAACAACATCCTCAAATCCAGAACTTCAACTTTCTATCTCTTCAACATTCAAAACCATAGAAACTTAGCATTCAAGAGTACACAAGCACACCATAAACCGAACGTTTCCAAGATGTTCGATTCACCTTGCACACAAAGCACTTTGAAAATCCCAAAGGCACTCTTAGTGATGTAGTTATCTACTACTCACCAGCACAATAGATTCTCAGACTAAACTGATTCAAAACCACTTTACAGTTAAACACGATCGATGAATCAGTCGACTCAAGATTGGGTATCACAACACCAAAATAAACCACACCACAAACTTCTCTACATTTTCTGATCTCCACAACTCCTCTTTTACCAAGTTTTAGCTTTCTTTTTGGTACCATATCAAGTACAATAAAATAGAAGAAAAAAATTAACATGCAAAAACATTTTACAAAATTGCAAGGACAGCGTGAAGCAAGTTCGAAGTAGATCAAGTACTTTATAAAACAATTTCCTAGTAGTAGTTAGAGCAATGGGTACCCAAAATAAACTCTAGAAATATATACTCAATCATCACATAGCATAATCATCAACCATGATTAGGATCAAGAATAACCATATAACAAATGTATTTTCCACAAGTATCACAACATTTTTTTTTCAAATATTGTCCTCATATGCATTAAGCATCATATAAAACATTACAAAAACTCAGGCATTAAACAATGCAAATTGAATCTAGTTTCCAATGCTAGATGGCATATCGAAATTACAAATCTTATGGAATGTTCAACTCATAATTCATTTTCAAATCCAACTGATAGCAATGTATGCAACACTTAAAATCTAAGCATATTTCCTTTCTTATTCATAAAATGCAAGTCAACATTAAGATCATGTCTAAATAGTAGTCAATGTCACCTAATAATCAATATCATAACAATGCAACAAATTTTGATTATGCTTGCAAACAGCAATTCATATAGCAGTATCTAAGCACATCAAAATTTAATCATGCTTGCAAACAATAATTCATATATCAACATCTAAGAACATCAAAATTTAATCATGCATGAAAACAGCGTGCTTGTCAAAAAAGGTCATAATTATTATGTCATAACATAAATCAACCATTTATAGCAAACACCGTGTATCACATACAATAACATAGCATTTCTAAATAATCACCATGCATAAGCAACATTTAAAACAAATTTAACTTTACAATATGCCAAACAAACAAAACTTCCTAAAAGGTTTCATAAACTCAAGCTCTGATACTAACAATAAACAACCCAGTCTAGACACCAACCGACACAAACGAGCTACACGGGGAATACCGAGGCTAATCCGGAGGTTCGCCCTAATAAACAACCCTCAAAAAATTATTTTTATCTTATCTAGATGCTTTAATTAGATCCTAAAAGTTCATGCAAGGACTGAGTTCAATTGTAGAGGAAACTTGTAATAAAACAAGTCCTAGTTTAACCGAACAAGATATAGGGACCTAATTGTAATTTTCCAAAATTATGAGGACCATTTGTGAAATTTAAGTTACCAATCCTTAATTAAATCCATTAAATGCTTAAGTCTTAAATTTTAGCTTAAAGCAAGGTCTATAAGTCATTTAATCGCATACTAGAGGTTTAGGGACTAAAACGTAACCAACATACTCTAGAGGCATAATTCCACCTAAAGGGCCATAAACCACATATCACAATATGTTCTTGAGATGCAATTCCTTCTATCAACATTTAAGAGTATTCAATAATATCAAGTAACATCATAGGTAATCATAGAAGACACATGAATTTAAAACCAATTACTTTATTAATCTCAAAAGTATCTAACATGTAAGTTCATTTACTAACTCAAAATATCATAAATTCACTCTTCAATAAAAAAACCCAATAACTCAAGGATTCCTTAGATCATAACAAAACATAAGTAACATAAGGTTCCTTAGCTTAGTTGATCTCAACTCCTGAAAACATGCTTCAAATTCAACATTCACAAATACACATATAAGAACAACATTAACATTGAATATCATCAATATGTATAAGCATACAACTATGTCAAGTTTCAATGGTATAAACAATATTCACAATATGATAACTGATCTCCATTGCTCTCCCACTACTACTAATGTTATAAAGACATACTTGAGCTTTCACTTGGCGGTTACTTGGATCCTTGCTTCTATTTGTTGCCTCCACATTAAATACTCTACATTGCAAGGTAAATTAGAGGGTAAGCATAAGCTTAGTGAGTGAATAAAAACATATTTAAAAAACCTTGCAATGTAGCCCATAATATAGCAAAATCAATTTTAAAACAAGTCATGCTCTAATTAAAATAATCACTCGTTGCTAACAATGCCACAAATAGTAAAAATCAGCAAGTTTTTTATCACATGATCCTAAGACACAAAACTCAAGGCTTACATGCTTCACTTAGCAAGGATTATAAAATGTTTGAACTCAATGTCAAACACTCAAAAAACTCTGTTTGCAATAAAATTAGTAAAAACATTACACTTGCGTTTTGTCGTGTTGGTAATAGTGATCCGATTAGTCTTACCTCTAATCGTTTGATAAAAGGAAACTCGCATGCAGGCAAAATGCCAAGACATGCCACGCATGAGGCTAAACTGCCAACAACGTTTGAGAGTTAAATCGCTACTTATACCATGTATGAGGGCTAAACCGCCTACTCATACCCATGATGGATTACAACCAATCCGGGATAAGCCACGCTTGAATGTAATACAATACATATACCATATTTTAAGCTTCGACTCTAATGCATCACTAAGGCATTTAATACATGTACAAATTTTTTAATAATAGTGCACTCACATCCTATTGACCGATCAACTTATCCATATTACGTCATCTCAATATCCGAAAAAAGAAATCAGTGCTCAAGTTTCAAGTTAAAAATAGTTTATTAACCACATACATCCCACTAACACATGCATCAAATGCATAAACCGGTAAAAACCACTTTTCTTATGTTTTTAAAACAAAATCGTGAGAGCATCATATGTATATAAAAACCTTTGTAAAAACAACTCATGAGCATTGAAACACATGCATATTCACATATGCAAAAGTATAACACGACCATGACTAAATATAGTAAAAACGAGGCATAATATAGGAACCTTTAAGAAAGCAATACTTTAAACTTACTTCTGAGTATAGGGAGGTTTTCAAACCTTCCCTATACCCCCAAACTTTTTAAAACACATTTAAAAAACTGTCGTATAGTAAACCACTCACCAATTTACCGAAACTTACCCCATAAGTCACCCGAAAATGCGATTCGGCTTTCCGGTCTCCATTAAACTTGTTCCTCAACATCTTGACCTGATTCAAGCATAAAAACCAGAGGTTTTACTACATTATAACACACCCAAACATCCCTCAAGTCGGACCAATACATGGCAGGCCCTAAAAACACTATAAAACCTAACCGAAACTCACTGAAAACCTCTCCAAACACCACCTAAACCTTATGATCGGGATTAGATAATTAAAATTCATCTTAATTACATGTAAAAAATTCAAGATTCATTTATTTACGCATAAAAAAAAACTTGTAAAATCTTTGAGCGAAAAACAAGAAAAAATAAGATTTTTATCAAGAAAACTGATTTTATTGATTCAAGACTTTAAAGATTGATGTAATCAGCCAAAAACTTAGGAATTTAATTAAATAAATTTAGGTTTCAAATTTTTGAATGATTCTCACCTCCAAAACTGATCCAACTTCCTTCCAAGGTTTAAAAACAAGTAAAAACAAAGAAAAACGAAGAGATTTTGAAGAAGAAAAATATAAATAATTAACCAAATGAATTTTTATTGAAAATATTGGTGTTTACCTTTGAAAAGATGATGGATTGGCTTCCCAAAATTTGAGAAGTCGAAATTCTAAAAAATAGGTTTATATTTTGATGAAAAATAGGTTTTTAAGATTAATATTAAGTTATTTGGGTTACTAAATCAAATTATGGGTTATGGGTTATTAAAATATACCCTTAGAAGATTTAGATCATCTAGGTTTAGGATTGGATCAAAGACCCTTAAAGATTTAAAGTTTTGGCTTAATTTATAAAATTGTCCTCAAGTTTTCAATTTTACAAAATATTAACTAATTTCAAAATCTTAGGGATTCAAGGGTGAATTTTCGAAATCGAGTTGAAAAAAGTAAAATATATATTAAATAAGTATTTATGATATTTTTCTATAATTTATTTTGAGTTAAAACCATTTTTTAGGTATTTAATCCTGAACTAGGTTATACCGACAAAACCGGTTCACTAACTTCTAGGCCCATTTTTGGTGTGTTACAGTTCTTTATTGTAATCTTTCATTTGAGTTTGGTGAGTGTTCAATTATAATTGGGGCAATATTTTTCTGTTGAGAGAAACATTTACTTGTCAATTCTCTTTCATTTGTAACCTTGTGAGGTTGAATCAATCTTTGGGTAGAAAGATTCATTCGATTGTAACAATTTCCTCCTTAGCCTAGAAAAGGGGACAAATTTTATAGTGAATTGTTATAAAATCCTTAGCGGAAGCTATAGTAGTGGATGTAGAGCTTGTTTGAAGCTCGAACCACTATAAATCTTATATCTTCATTTTTCCAATCTTTCCAATCACTCTTAAAAATTTTAAAAGAGTTAATTCACCCCCTCTTGGCTAAAATTGATTGTTCAAAATAAAACCGTATCGAAAGAATTCTCTCGTGTTTTGAAATGGGCGTTTCAAAATGCAACAAGGTATATCGATATGCACGGCAGCAAAAGTGTTTTAAAGGGCTTAAACTCTAACCTAAACCTAATTAAAACACAATTCCTCTTCCTCTAAAAAACCTTAGTTGTTTTCTATTATAAATAACCCCTCAATCTTTCAATTATTCACACAAAACCTAAAATAAATTGAGGGTTTTTCAATAAAACTTCAAAGATAAGGTTATATTCAAGATTTATGCTCAGAAAACCACAAATTCTTCCAAATCACAACTCAAGTTATTTTTCGAAAATCTTTATTTTGGTTTGAATTTTTTATTTAAAATTCAATATTTATGTATATAATGTTGTTTTTATATATAAGTTCTCAAAATCCTACAAAATTTTTTAAAAATCCATTTTTTTCCTGATTTGAATATAAAATCCTTTTCGTGTTTTTTTCTTCTGTTTTTCAATTTTTTTAACAAATTATTGTTTATAAATTTTGATTTATTTCGAAAGCCTTAAATATTGTTTATTATTGGATTGAATATGGTTATCTAATGCATGTATGGTTTTGTGCCTAAAACCTTAACGATTTTTATCTAGATCAATGGCACCCAAGAAACAACAAAGAAACGAGGAAGGTGGTCCGTCTCATGTTGAAGAGGAGTAAAATCGTCCGAATCTTAACATAATCTATCAACACTCCTTCGTCAACAATTAACGTTTCAAGCACTTCCGGCAATACGATAATCACAAGCTTAAACGGAAGCGTTGTGTTGCCATCCACTTTATGGATTCCGACCGCTTCTAATTTTGCTATCTTTATCTCTTTCAGCGATGGAAGTTCATGAAGATTATATCTTGTTCAGTATCTTCTATCTCAACCCTGTGCTTATCTTTTATGCTAATGTTACTTGTATCCTCTCAAAAGATAACTCAAAGGTCGTGGTTATTGAGTCCTATCTCATGGACCATTGATTTTTTGTCGACGTAAAGCTTCTTTTGTGATGCTTTTGGACTTGAAGATGAGGGTTTAGAAGATGAAGAATCTCTTGGGCATACTCTCTCCGGATCCATCATGAATCTTGATGTGCATGATCTATTCCTTTATTTGATCATCCCGTGGTGGATCCGTCTAAAAAATGAAAAGTATTCTTGTATTCATCAAGTTGATGGATTTTAGATCACTTGCTTCCAACAAGAGAAACATATAAACCTTGCAAAGATCATCTTCGCAGATCTTGTGTGATAAGTTCAAAATCCTAATACAAAGTTTTGTCAATCCTTCTCCTATGCTTGTGCTTTGAGTTCACTTTTTAACTACTTAAAGATTGATTGCTCACATGACATCTCGGATTCGATAAAAGAGCCTATAGGTGAGATCTATCTCAACCGTTCACACTTCTAATTCATTGGTGGTGAATATGATATGATCCTGATTACTTGATTTTATGGAATTCACTAGTTTCCCGATCGTGAACGTAGTAAGCAATTCATAACATGAAGAAATGAATTCGAAAGGTTTCTTCATAATGGACTTGATATGATTGCGGAAGCTAATTTAGTGATTTGATGAAAATGTAATAAGATGAATGGAAGAAGATGATGAAAGTTTATGTGTAAATAGGGAAAAGTAATGATGGTAAGTAACCATGAAAGAACCGACACTATAGAGAATGTCGACCCAAATCCTATTGGATGTTTAGAGGAACGAGGAAGGAACCAACACTATATAAAAGTGAAGAATCATTTCTTATAATTTTCATAAACGAAAGACTGTGACCCTCTAGTTAGAAAACTAGGAACCTTGGTATATGAAAATAAAGAATGATGCTACAAGGAGAATTCCTTGATAAGTCGGATCAAGGTGATTCAAAGTGCGATGGAAAGATAAGAAATAGGGGAATAATTTTTAAGAAAATTTCAAAACTCATATCGGCCTAGATCGAACTCAAAAGGTCAAACAAGTTGACTGAATATACAAAACTCCTTGAATTTCCTCTTTAAGTGTTATTTTATTCCAAGCCCTTACTCTCACTTGATTTCTTGGATCCCAAAAGACTTCAAACATGCCTTTATTCATCCGTAATGAATCTAATAACACAAAACCATATGTTAAAATAATACAAATTATATGCAATTTAGAACATACTTAAATGAACTAGCATGCTTAATGAACATAACATATTCAATGAACTAGCATGCTTATGAAATATCATGCTTAAATGAGCTAACATATTAAATGAACTATGATGCATTGTTAAAAATACAAACTTATTAATGATTATGAAACTACATGCAACAAACTCCTAAACTAGCACTCAAATGCATAAATTGACATGAATAACTAAAAGATGAAAAAGGAAGAACTCCTTTAGCCTTGAAGATCTTCGATGATGGTGAAGGTTCTTCCTTCGGGTTGAAATACACCTTCATAAATCTGACCTTAGTTTGAACATCCAAGATTAAGCAAGAACAAGCTTCTTGAAGTTTATCGAATGTAAACAACTTGCCTCGGTCAAACAGTCTCAGAAAATAATTTAAGGATTGTATTCGTGCTCACATCAGAATGGATTCGTGAAGAGGCATCTCCTTCTCAACCTATTGATCCCAAACCAGTCCATCAAATTTTGTTTTCTCCAAATGAATCCCTTATGACCTTTCTCGCCGATCAGTTTGCAAACATGGGCAATCGTATAGACATTGGCTTTGCGGCTATCAACAACGACTTTGCAGCCCTAAACACTCGCTTTGACAATCTTGAAGGGCAATTTTTTATCTCTCTTCTTGGATGACAAGCATTGAAGCTCGACATCTTTTCATGAGCATGTCTATTGGAGCCTTCCATGATAAATGGTGTCAATCTAAAAATCCTCATGATGATGATGGTGGAGAAGAGTAGTTTTAATATCATGATATATTAGGATTCATATCATATTAAGATTTAAGTTTTATGCACCTATGTTATGTTTAAGAACTAAGCTTTGATTTCTTTTTTTGTTGGATTGTTTTAAGTTTTATGTTATGGATTGCTTATGAACTTTGAATTTTATATATGTTTTGCTTGTCTTATTTTTTTATCTCAATATTCCATTGATTTTAATCTAACAAAAAGTGGAAGAATTCTTTAAAACTAAAATTTTTAAACTTATGCATATATTAAGGGGAAATTTTACTTAAAAAATTATTTTTGATTTTATTATATCAAAAAGGGTGAGATTATAAAACCTAATTTGATTTTTATATAACAAAGAAGTATAATGACTATTTTTTAAATAAATTTTTAAGTACATAACCCAATTAACAAGTCAAAGTATTTTTCTAATTCAAAATTAACTCATCAATTTTTCCTAAATCAATTTTCAAATCTAAAGTATTGAAATTTTCCCAGGCGTTTTGATACAAATAGCTTATTTTCAAAGGATTTTCATAAGGCGTTTCGATATAGTTTGAAACTGTGATTTATGGTTTCAAAAAAATGGAAATGATATCGATACAAGCGTTTCGATACAGTTTTTGTTTGTTTCGATACACCCCTGCATTTAAAATTAAATATTTTAATTAATGCGTTTCGATACAGCATGTACCTATTTCGATAAAGTGGGTTATTTTTAAAGTTTTTCGAGCCTTATATATTTCGCCCGTTACTTTTCAATTATTGGTAACCAAAATTTTAAAAGTTAGTTACTCGTTTTGATATGCCTTTGAAGGCGTTTTGATACAGAGTTTGGCAGATTCAAAATTTATCGATACTCCCCTTTAAGCGTTTCAATACGCCCTTGTTTTAAATACTTATTGTCATCATGTTTTTTTCCTACCCCAATAAAATTATTTAATAAATTAAATATATGGGGAGATTTAAAAAGTAAGGAATTTTAACAAAAATAAGAAATGGAGTCGCCACCGGCCACTTTGGTAGTCTAGGCACCATTAAGTAACTAGAGATTCAAAAAGGTTGGGTTCGAAATTCGGTTACGCGCGAGAAAGGATTAGCACCCTCGATACGCCCAAAATTGGTACCTAGTTGATCACCATTTTATTAATGTCAAAATTTATAAACTTAAGTGTCATTTAAATTACAATTTGATTATATATACGAATTTATTTTAAAAGCTCAGGTATTCGAGGAATAAACGAAAACTACCAACTACTCCTTAGACTGATAGCCAAGTTTATCCTCGAAAAAGAGAGCACCACATTAAAAAAGAACTCGACTATACAAAATAAAATGTAAGTACATGCATAAAATTAAAATGTATACATACCAACGCAATATATATATATTTGATATAAGTAAAAAATTTACTAAATATATAAACATACATAAGAAAATAAACAATATGATTTATATATTAGGCAAAATGATGTAGGCTAAACATATATATATTATATAATAATACATGATAAATTATATACGTAATATTAAACCATATAATAAATATATACTATATCATAATTTTATAAATATAAGAGAACATGTATAAAAATCATTATACATATTACCTATTAGAATTTTTTATATGTAATCAATATAGACATGTTTGCACAAAAAAATAATAAATATTAACATTATATAAAATATGATATTCATAATTATATTATATATACTTTATAATTTATATATACATAAAATGCTAACTATAATATATAATATTTTAATAAACTTTAATATACATAAAAACTTAATAAATACTTTTATATATATATATATATATATATACACGGTAAATTTCTAATACATAATATAATATTATATACATATCATCATATAACAGGATTATATATAAAAGATACATAGATAACATAATTAATAACAAAGAAAGGGAAGAAACGAGAGATGGAAAAGATAAGGGTGAAATCACGTCGATATTCGACTACCACAATCAATCAAAGGTAAATTTTATTTAAAGAAAAAATATTGACAAAGAAGGATTGCAATTTGATTTCTTTGAATATGAAGCCCTCTTTTTATTTCATTTCCGAAAAACTTCCTCCTTTACATATGATGGATTACATCTATTTATATGAGATTTTTTTTGGTCTGCAAGACATGATTAGTCTTTAATGATATTTAATTTTTCTTTGTGTGCAAGAATGAATAAAAGTTTTTCTTTATTTTTTTGTATAGTTCCTCTTTGTGGTGATCGACTGAGATGTCGTACGCCTGTCCTGGAAGTCCAATGGGTGAGTCATGTGATCGGAATTGTCGAAGATGAAGAGACTTAATTGGTGGAAAAGATCTTGGCCATTGAATCTGGGTTAGTGGGTTACTCAGACAAAAACGAGTTATGATACTTATTCGTTTTGATAACCGGGCTAAGCGTTACGATACTCCCTTATTAAATACACATAACGACTCTTTCTATTTTAACACCGTTTTGATACATGGGTTTCGTGTATCGAAATGATAGGTTGCAAAAGTGCATTTATAGTGGAAAGATGGTGTCTCAACAACTATATTGATGATCTCAACCACCTAAACGGTTAGAATTCAATGAGAGGGTATAAAAAGAAGACTTAATTGCTACAATAACAACTATTGATCATCAAAACAAAATCCAAGCATCCAATCCAACTCCAAGCACTCAAATTGTTAAATCTTGTACACCCACCTCGTCGTTCTTCATTGTAATCTTTCGTTTGAGTCTGAGGAGTGTTCAATTGTAATTGGGGCAATATTTTTATGTTGAGAGAAACATTTACTTGCCAATTATCTTTCATTTGTAACCTTGTGAGGTTGAATCAATCTTTGGGTAGAAAGATTGATTCGATTATAACGGTTTCCTCCTTAGCCTAGAAAAGTGGACGAATTCTATAGTGAATTATTAGAAAATCTTTAGTGGGAGTTAAGGTAGTAGTTGTATAGCTTGTTTGAAGTTTGAAACACTATAAATCTTGTGTCTTCATTTCTCTAATCTTTCCAATCACTCCTAAAATTTTTAAAAGTGTCAATTCACCCCATCTTGACTAAAATCGATTGTTCGATCCACTTAACATATTATTTTTTTTTACTTTAAACATAAATTCGATCCAAATCGATACCATTCTAAAAAATCAGACCTAAACCTAAAAATTTCTTTAAAAATTCGACCCTATAAAATCTTATCGACCCTGGGTCAAATGACCATTTCTAGAAAAGAAATATAAGAACATGCTACACAAATAATAATAAGGGTCTCTTTATTTTGTGTATTTCATTTTAAGAATTAATTTTGGTAATTTCCTTTTTTTAGATAAAAGGTTTAAGTGTCAAATAAGTGCTTAAAATATATCATTTCTAGGTAGTGTATGAAAAGTATGTTTCAAGCTTAAAAAGTGCCTAGTATTTTTTTTTTTTGACAAATGCTATTAAATTTTTATTAGATTCATAAAAATTACATTTATATCGCCTTCAAGAAGTAAAAAAATGGATTAAACAATTCAAACATTTTACAACCTAAAGAACAGAGAAAATAAAAATTCTTATGGAATTAAGCATACCAATAAAATTCAGAAGCTTCTTGAATCTCCTTGTCTCTGTCCAAACGAGACGCATAAAGAAGGAAGAAGGAGTTGTAGACGATCCAAACTATCATGTAAAGCATCGCTACCCAAGACTGATTCCATCGGCAAACAACCATCAACCGGAGTGGGGATATAACTTTTTGAAAAACCACCGACAAAGAAATAAATCAGAAACTAGCGTCGATTGAATCAAACCACAAATGCAGATAAATCAAACCACCGGCAAACAACAATCGATCACTAGGGTATGCTGCAACGTGCCACAAGAGCAGAAAAATCAAACCACAAAACAAAAACATGTCACAAAGACAGAGAAAAACGTGTCACAAGGACAGAGAAAACGTGCTATAAAAGCAGAGATTCTTATTAAAATTAAAAATAAAAGTAATAGATTTATAGATCCGGTGGTCGACAATCAATACTAGGATTGATTGCCGACCACCGATCAAAGGGATAAATCAAAGAGAAAAACGATTAAGAACAAAAGAATTTTAGAAAAAGGAGAGAGCAGCTAGGGTTTTTTAATAACAATTTTCTTTATTTTTTAAAGTGCCTAGTATTTTTAAAGTTACTCAAATAGGTGTCCGCAGTCAATTTTTGTTAATTTTATTGTTAATTTATGTTATCTGACACATATCATCTTCTTAAAATTATAAAAATATATTTATAAATAAAAAGTAATAAAATAAAATAACCTTAAATTAGCCCCCCAAATTTTAAATCCATGACACTCAAAACTCAAATCCCAATTTGATCTGATTTCGTCGTCAATTGCCACGCTAATGTCCGTTATATTTAGTGTCAGATCATTATGACCATTTATTCCACTATCTCATCATCGAAAATTGACTGTGGCCGTGCAAAATACCAAAATTATCAAATGGTTCATTTGAATAGTTCATGACGAACAGTAACATAATGAATGATAAATGATATGTGATTCGTTCAACGAGTGGAGTCTCTTTTATTCTATCACCGAAAATATGAATAACGTCGATGAAAATAGTTGTTTTGGGGCAGATTTAGGGACTTTGAGACTATTTTAAGATTATTTAAAAATTTTAAGATATAAATTCTAATTTACTTTTAAAAAATAAAATTCATAAAATATTTAATAGTGTCACGTAACATACTTTTATTGATCAACGAAATTTTTTAAATGGACTGGACACCTACTTAAGAAAGTTTGAAAGTGTTAGAAACTTATTTGACCCATAAAATATTTGAACACCTATATAAAAAGATATACCTTAAACACTTATTTGAGTCTTAAATATAGATAAAATGAAAAATATTATTTTAAATTCAATTACAAATTTACGTGTCTTTGAATACATAGCGAAAGAAAAATAGTGGAAAAGAACCCTCTCACATCCATTTCGCCCAAGAATTATTGTCGACAATTGTGCTTTCGCCATTTTAGTTGTGACAACACTCAGATAAAAAATATATATTTAAATTTTTTATAACACTTTTCCTTTGACTTATAGAAAATCGGATCGAAAAATATTATCAGAAGATCTTTTAAAATTCGATACTATAATTTTATGTTTTGATAAGGGATCAGTGACGAGATCATACTAAATTTAGTGATAACTATCGATGGCTTGACAGATAATAGTTTGATTACCATGGTGCGAGTTTAGTAAAACTTGATGGTAGTAATTTACTAATTAGGGATGTAAAAACAGTTACTCGGATGGGTTTCAGGTCGGGTAAAATCAGATACATTTCATTTCAGGTTGATTTAATGTTTTGACTCGATTCGGATCGAGTGTAGGTCCATTTCAAGTCGGGTCTATATTTAGGTCGGGTTCATTTCAGATCAGGTTCAAACAGTTCGGGTCCAAATCAGATAATTGACAAGTTCAATCAGGTTAGGTAGATTTCAGGTCGGGTTCATTTCAGGTCGGGTTCATTTCAAGTCGGTTTTATTTTAGGTTGAATTAATTGGGGTTTTAAATTCATATTAATTAAATTTATTAAGTTTGAGTTTGGTACAAATAAGTAATTAAGTAAAGAACCGGTAGACTTTGGGTTGAATGGTTGATCATTCATTTCGAATTAATTATTCAGTCTCTAACGTCTTTAACTAGCATGAATCCCATTAAAAATAAATATTACGCACTAAACTAAACAAAAATATCATCAAATGACTCATATCTTAATAATTGGGCTAAATTATAAAAATTAAAAATTAATAAGAAATAAACATTGGAATAGAAAAAATAAAGTTTAAAATTAAAAAGGATAAAAATTAATAAAAAAAATTATCATATTATTAAAAACATTAAAATAAATTAGAAAAATAAATAGTAGTCAATTTAAAATAAAAATAAAGTTGTAAGGACTAAATTATAAAAATTAATCTTAAACTTAAAATATAAGTGATTTATTTTCTTCCAAAATTTTGTCTTTTCACTCTTTTTTATCATTTACCTTTTTCTTTTGTTTTTTATCAATTGTTTTAGTTTTATTTAATTGATTCATAATTTAGATTAATTTAATAAAAATAATTTAATTTTAATTTTTTTAATTATGTTTGTAATTTATGTTTTATATTTTAGTTTAACTTAATTAATCCTAAGTTTAATAACTTAATTTAACTTTATTAAATATTAATTTAAAATTATAATTGAAATTAAATACATTAAAACTAAATAAAATAATAAATTAATTAATTTAATTTAATATGTTATATTAAATTTAAATATTAATTCCTAAATTAATTATCATGTCTAATTCTATTTTTTAAGCCTAATTATATTTACCAATATTTTAAATTCATCAAATTATAGATATACTTAATTATATGTCATATAAATATTAAGCCTCGTTAATATGAGTTCAGATCAATAACAAGTCGGTTTCAAAACAAGTCGGATCATTTATCAGATCGGGTTCAAAACATGTCGGGTAAAATCAGGTCTCGGGTTGATTTAGTCGGATAATATCGGTTATTTGCCAGGTTAGACTCGGGTTCGGGTTTGTTTTAGTCGGATGCAGGTCAGGTTTATGGTCCACGGTAACAGGTTGAAATCGGGTTCGGATAATTCTCGGTCGGATACAGTTCGGGTTCGGTTACTACAGTAATAGGTCCAACAAGGGTTCGTGTCAACAACAATCGGATACAGATCGAGTTCGAGTCATTACATCCCGAGTCAAACCAGGTTCCAACTTAAAGGTTTGCCTCATACTCTACGCTTGTTTCTTGTTGTTTCCTTTGCTAGATGATGCTATGAACTTAGTTTTTGCTTTCGATATTCATAATAAGTGTAGTAATTTATTTTCCATGTTTCTTGTTCTAGATCAAGTGATCCAAGTTGAGAAAATCACTTCCTCCACCAAGTTAAATAATCCAAAAAAAAAAAAAAATTGTCATTCGAGAACTATAAACACTCCGAGTTGTTAGGTGAGTGTAGTTGTATTGTTAAGGACGATATGGTAAGATACTTACGATGTGTGACAAAAAAATCATCTTATTGGTTGTTTGTGAGTTAACATTTAAAAATTGATTTTTTTTAGAGTTTTTAGAGTTTTATAATTTTAATTTTTACGATTTTATGATAAGACACTTTTAGGTATGTCATGACTTATTGTTTTATTGTTTTTTTTAAGCTAACAATCAAAATTGGTAATAGGAATGATGATATAATCGGAATTTGATTCTATTTGAAGGAAAAAAATTAATTTAAATCTGATCGAAAAAAGTCTAAATCTAAATCTTGAAAAAAATTTGAGTTCTAATAGGATGTGAAACGAATATGAATATTACCAAGATCTGATCCAAATTCTTATATGATTAGAGTTAAATTCATATATGAATTTGAATACAAACAATTAAAACTCATAGATTTAAAAAATATAGATATATATTAAAATACAATGCAAATTGAATTGAATTGAAATTGTTAATTAATATATATATTTTAAAATATTTATTAAATTTATATATAATTGATATTTTTAAATGATTAACATATTT
This sequence comes from Abelmoschus esculentus, assembly GCA_035048815.1. NCBI lineage: Eukaryota > Viridiplantae > Streptophyta > Magnoliopsida > Malvales > Malvaceae > Abelmoschus > Abelmoschus esculentus. The sequence goes on along the minus strand of JAUCBN010000063.1, from coordinate 5,576,745 downwards.
TAAAATTTTATTTATTTTTTTCTTTTCATTTTATAGGTTTTTATTGAACTTTAGTAGAATAATGAAAACCTTGATGGTTATGAACTTTTTTTCTATGTCATATCGATAGTTAAACATTTAAATTATATTTTTTATTTATTTTATTGGATTATAATATTTCTTAATTATTTTATAAGTGTGATTTTGAATAATTATTTTAGTAGACTAGTAAGACAATAGTAGTTTATGTAAAGATAATTTATTTGTTATTAATTTTTTTAGTTGAAGTTTGAGTTGTTACTTTAATTTGTTTTATATAAGATTTTAATATTTTTTTAAGATTGTTTGTGCTATTATTTAAATATATTTGTTTGATTAAAATTATTTTTTATGTAAAAATATTTATTTGAGTTATTACTTTAAAAAATAAAAAAAATTAAATTTGAATTTTCAGATTTAAATTTTATATATTTTATTAGTTTAAACTAGAATTTGTATAATGAAACTGAGTTTGGTGAGTAGTAAATATTTTTCCTTTCCAGTCAAAGAACCAGCAAGAGTTTCGTGAGTAGTAAAAGAAACTGAGTTAGTATTTGAATATGTGTAAATATTTTTAACACTGGAGGCTCTTATGGTGTGGGACCACAAATTTCCAACCACTGCAGGGTACAGTGCAGTGCAGAAATATGTCGCAATGGGTGGCTTGAAGGAACCATTTTCATGCATTATCAGTGGTGCATTTAAGGATAAAAGGTGGTTCCAGGACCACTATGATATGGAAACCGGAGACCAAGGATTTATTGCTACAATTAAGAGTTTAGGAGCTGACTGTCATTTTTCCTAAGGTTGGACGAGTCCACGATGGATAGGGATGAGTAAAATTTGATTTGACTCGAACAAAATGAATAATTCAATTTGACTTGAGATAAAAATATTCAACTCGTTCTGACTTGATTCGAAATTTTATAAACTCGAATAACTCGAAATTTTTTTAAATAAAGTTTGAATTGTAATAAGTACATAAAACTCCTAATTTTTATACCATTTCTCCACTCAATTATTGCTAGTAATTAACAAATTTAATAGCGATACTTGATAATTCTGCTTATTTTTTACATTTTAGTATTCAAACACTTAATTGTTACGTTATATATTATTTGGTATAAAACAGGTACGGTGATAGTTTTCTCTCTTATACAGAAAATAAACCTATTGTGATATCAAATAGCATTGCAGATGCTAGAAACAGAAAATACAGACAAGGATCAATTGCAGAGAAACACCCACCAAGGCAACAATTGGGTTGCCGCGACAGTAGAGTAAAGATAACATAAGTGCACAGTAGATGAGAATAAAGAACTGATTCCAGTGAACCTAGTCAAAGAAGAAATAGAATCAAAGAAAGAAAGTCAAGCCATGGTCAAAGTCAACGGAGATTTAAGATTCTAAAATGAGCAAAATTAGAAAATAAAGAGTTGTATTTTAATATGAATTTGTATTTTATTCCTTTTAGAACTCCTATTACCAATGAGAGACTTTGACCTAGGCTTGAACTATATAAGCCATCCTCTAGATCTAGGAAAGCAAGTCGACAAACACATTATGTTCTCAATTTCTCTTAAGGCATAGGTTATTGTGGAGCAGTTGTGGAAGAAGGTTTTAACGTTATTCAATTCTTATTAATGTAATTTCAAGATTCATAGTTTGTTCTTTCTTGGTTCATACTTTTCTTTGCATACGAGATTGAAAGATAAGTTTACGAGGAAAAACTCATTTGTCTAGACTAGGGATAATTAGGCTCATGAAACTAGAGAATACGGTCTTTGTTCATGGGCATTGGCTAATTCGGCTTAGAGATAAGTCAACCACGATTTCAGCGACGTCTAAAAGGTAGCATACCATTAGTTGTTCGCCCTTGATTCATGCCGGGAGGTATCATCAAGACGTGGCCAATAATAATACTCCGAATTAGGGATAAGGAAGAGGCAATTAATTAAGTATGATCTGTTGAACTATGAACTGTTGAATTGTCGACAAGGCATACTCGCCGAGACAGCTGCGGCGACCCTTCAGCGACCGGCCGAGGCAATACTTCAACCTTCTACATTAATAAGGGGAGGATATCTTGCAATTGGATCCCACGTTATGAAGCAGTCAACCTAGCTTTTTCATTCATATATCGATTTTTATTAATTACTTAATTTATTTTTATTATTTAGATTAACGATGGACGTTGAATATCGTTGAATACTATTAACACTGAATAAGGTTAAATATTATTAAATTAATTAATTAAATTAATTAACATTAAATTCTTGAAAATTTTAATATTATTAATTAATTTAATAATATTCAACGATATTTAACATCAATAATATTCAACAATGTTCGACGTTTTTATAATTTTTTTCTCGTGAGACTAGTATTTAGGACTTTAGACTTAAACTAAAAAATAATACATATATATTCTCAAAATAGATTACTATTACATCATACGCGGCGAATTCAAAATTTTCCTTCAAATCTCCGTTTAAAAGTTAATTAACGGTTGAAACATATCGTAACTTTTTTTAAAGGGTAAACTATATAAATAGTCATTGTATTATGAAGTTATTATCAAAATAATCACCATTCTTTAAAAAGCAATAAATATATCACTTAATTTTTTAAAATGGTTCCACCATTAAAAATTAAAAGATTGATGACATTACAGTTAAAAATAAAATAAAATAAAATTATTACACATTTACTCTTTGTTATTCATATAATTTTTTTAATTTAATCTTAATTTTATTATAATAAAATAATATAATTATTTAATTAGTGGTGATACGTGTTATTACCTTATTGGATCATATTATGTATATATATTTAATTTATTAAATTTATTTTTTTTCAATTAGGCGATAAAACGTGTTATTACCTGATTAAAGAGAAAAACGAAATTTCCAAGATTGCAATTGTGAGGAGAGAGAATCATTAAACAGATCCAAAACTAGCTAAACCTTATAACATAATTTCCTACAACAAATATATTTATTATTGTTTTTTATATTTATTCTTTTCATTTCACATAATTATAGATTTAGTTTTAAATTTAATTAAAATATTAATTAAATTATTTTATATATAATAAATTAAAATATTTAAGTTACAATAAAAATTTATTTAACAAATCCTAAACCCTAAATAGTAAATCTTAAAGTCATTTAAAATTTAAGGTTATAATAAAAATTTATTTAAAATTCCTAAACACTAAATCTAAATTATAAACACTAAACCTAAATCCTAAAACCTAAAATTTTAAATTCTGATAAAAATTCATTTAACAAACCATAAATCCTAAATTTATTTAATAAATTATAAATTTTAATTCTAACCCGAAACTCGAAACCTAAATTTTAAATCTTAAACCTTAAATAAATTTTTATTATAATTTAAGTTTTTTAAATAAATTTAGTATTTAGAGTATAGGATTTATGATTTAAGTTTTTTTTAATTAAAATTTATTAATTTAAAAATTTTAATTTATTATATAATAGTTAATTATCATTTTTAATTAAATTAAAAAGATAAATATTAAATTATATATGTGAATGTAAAATAACGAATGTAAATGAACAATATATATATATTGGTGTTGGTGTTATGTATACCAAAGATACTCTTGGCCTAGTGGCTAAGTCTTGTGTTCGTCATAATTGCCCAGGTTTGAATCTCTTTGATAGTAGAGTGCTGTTTGAATCTCTTTGACAGTAGAGTGCTTGATTTTCTATATTCTCTTTTAATCAGGTGGTGATATGTTTATCATGAAATTAAATAATTATATTTTTAACGACGAGTGATTATATTAGATCAATTTTAATAGTTAATTAGTATATTTGTCCTTTAAAGAATGATAGTCATTTCGACATCAATCCTATAGTACAATGATTATTTATGTAATTTAATTTTTTTTAACCACGGAACTTGATAAAATATAAAAAAGAAAACAGATTTCTAGTGTATTTAAAATTTTTAATTAAATTTAGTGATTGCATTTAAATCCATTAATAGTTTAAGATGCTACGTTTTATAATTAAAAAAATAAAGGAAATAATAATTTTATTTAAATTTAATCTCTTTCCAAAAATGAAAATAATTAAATCTAGAGTAAATTATATAAGTGACCATGGAACTATTTGAGATATCTATTTTAGTAATTGAATTAGACAATTTATCAATTAGATCACCAAATTTATTAGATTGAACAATTTTAAACATCGTCGTTAAAAAAATTAATAGATGGGTGATAGAGGGATGATATGACAATTAACATAAATTTATAAAATTATACATTTAATCTTTGTTATTTATTTATTTATTATATCAATTTAATCTTAATTTAATTTAATAAAATTAATCAATCAACCAAATGATAACACATGTATCATTTATTTTTAAGTTTTAATTTATTAAGTTTAATAGATTTAATCAATTTGGGGCTAATATGAAAGAAAATAAAATTATAGTCAAATGCACCTATAAGTATTTAATCCCTAAATTAATTAATAAAAATTAGAAATATCAAAGACTCGGCCTATAATTAATAATTATAGGCCAAGTCTATTGTTGTCATTGAATTTTAACCCAAAATCGAATTCGATGGAAATTATAAAAAAAAATAACCCCAAAATCATTTTCGAATCAGAATCAAATAAAAGAAGAAAGGAGTCAACATGGATTTGGGAAAATGAAGGAAAAAAACATTCAAAAATCATTTATAATCGATCAAAGATAAAAAAGGAATGAGATAACTCAAATTTGTACAGATTCTATCAAATTTGGAGAAGAATCAAATCAAGATATTTTTGGATGATTTTTTATTAAAAAAATAATGATTCTGGGTTATTGTGGGTTCAAAAGCACTATATAAACTCTTGTCATCACTTGTAACTCACACACCATAATTCACAGAACACAACTCATCCTCTACTCTTGTAATTCTCCTTTTCTTTCACCAATATCACTTTGTATTAGAATTTTTATAGAATACAAGAATAAAAGTTTATTTTTTAGGTATTTTACTCTTGATCTTCATTCTTTATTTATTTATTTTATTTTAAATATAATCATAATTGAAGTAATTCTATTTTTTAGTTATAAAATATTTGTTCTTCCCGTTTTATAAAATATTTTTTTAATTTTTGGATTCATGAAATAATGGATGAGACATGTGGTATGTCTTTATATAAAATAAATCTTTGTTTTATTTTTTTAAAACAAAAGAAAGTCTAACCTTGAAAAAGAGTTTACGACAGCTTTGTGACTCTGCTGATGACTTTTATTTTTTACAAAAAAGAGAGTCAATCCACAAGCCGATTACAACTTGTTTTAATGTAAGGAATTTACAAGTTTATATAAAATTTAACTTAATTGTCAATTTATGAATTTGATTCTATTTTACGCATTTAAAAGTTATTTTCAAGCTCTATACCCAAGTTATGTTCCGATGGTTTAAGTGAAGGGAAAACGCTATTGCTCTCGTGAGAATTTAATTCTCCCCATAGGCATTGTATCTTCGGGCTCATATGTCCTAAGTCTTCGTAAGGATATTCATCCTTTGCATAAAACTAGGAAAATGAGTCCTCATGGGTTAAACTTAATTCGTATGAAGCCTATAATGGATGAGAATCAGGGGCCTTTCTACCTTTAGTAGGGGACAACGAGGACAGCTTGTGGATCTTTTTAGAACTAAATCATGCGTGTGAAATTAAAAAACCACACCATTATAGCCATATGAAAAAACTTAGAGTAAGAATTTGGTTAAAATGATTTCGTAAGAATAGTCAGTGAAGACATGTCCAGAAATGTTGGAATGTACTGTCCAGTTATTATTCATACAATGAAATTATTTTGGACCTCTTAAGTTTTATTTTTGTGTTGATCATTTTTCTTTTATTGTTTTTCATGTTTTGTTTCTTGCATCCTCATCCATATTATAAGGGGTTAATTCTCAAGACATTTGCTCAATTAGAAAACAACTTTTAAAAAATGGATGAGAGGTACATAAAAAAGGAAGAAGACAATGAAAAGTGTGTCATTATTTTGAGGTCAATTAGCAAGAGTTTGAGGATAATTTGAGTGTTGATCATATGACAAAGACATCGAATGATACCCACATCAATGTTAAACCGAACATGATGCACGAGTTGTAAGAGATTTAGGACCATATGGACTATACCACTAAAAAATTATTCTTTGAAACTTATGATAACATAGCCATCTTATTGTATGGCATTAATGATATTAATGATGGATGGGTTAAAGGCAAAATACAGAATAAATGAGACAACTTTTTTTTTTCATGGTCTCATATTTGAAACATAATCCTTATTCATCAAGATGAAGATAAAAGGGTAGACCTCTTGGCCATAGAAATCTAAGATTTGGTCATATTTCCAAGGGTCCTCGGGCATATTGATGTGTCTTTATTAGATTTCTTTTAGAAGTTGAAGAGGGGAGTTAACCCAATACCAACAATATTAGAAGAGACCCAATACCAACAATACTAGAAGAGACATTTATTTATTTGAATTTATGTCAAAAATTAGAGGGTGTACGCTTCAGGGGATGTGCTCCATTGCTCCAAGTTTAGGCCTTAGTCATTTCTGGAAGTGCCTAACGCATTACCCAACATATCCTCTCCAAACTTCTCTTCGCTGTAAGATTTTCTAGCAATAGAATGCCCAATATCTAAGAAGTGCAAGTTGATTGATATTTTTAGAGATCCTCGTGATCAGGACATCGTGTGGAGGGTTTCTTGGATGGGTTATGTTAAGGTGTTGTAGAAGTGTGGAGACTATAATTATCTAATGTTTTTAGGTTTATAGGGTGGAATTGGTTGCGCTCCTTTGCTAGTCTCATGACATTATGACTCAAGACATTTCGTCTCATTTACTACCTGTCTTGATTCATCTGAATTCAAGTTCCAATAGGAATTTCGAGAAAAGATCCAAACTATCAATGATTTATGGAGGCATTGATACATCATGAAGGTGGAGTATGACAGTGAGCACATACTCACCCCTAAATATGATAAGGGTAAATAATTTGATTTTATTACCCACTAGACAAGCTAAGCTTATAGAAGATCACTTGAAGGTTGCCCCATCCAAAGCTGATATTTTAAGGGTTAAACTAGAAAGAGATAAGACTAAGATAGAATCCTTACAAAAGAAGCAGATGAGAGACCTCTATGAGGCAAGCTTGGATGTAGAAAAACATAAAGGAGAGACAAATCGAATAGTAAAGTTATATAAGGACCTGGAAGAGAAATTTGAGATCTAGAGAGTTAATTTCCTTAAGTTCCAAAAAACAATTCGAAATAAATATTTGATGAAGATTCCTAAGCAGTGAAGATAGGAGATTGAGCAAGCTGTTGGAAATGAAAGAGAGCATAGAAAGAACAAAATTGAAAAATACAAACAAATGGTGATAAATAATAAAAAGAAGGGGAAACAATTTATGGTAATAACAAGCGAGTACATTAAAGGGAGAATAAAAGTGTGGTTGCATGGAAGAAAAAGGCCAATGATAACAAAATCCGCAAGAGAGAGTTGTAGTATTTGTGTGATGCAACCAATGAAAAGCTAAAGCAAAACCAAACTATTGTGGCTAAGTTGTAAGCCAATTTTGCATCTCATTCTCCACTTGCTTCTTTAGCAACATAAATAGGTTGAGCTTGACTGAATTTCACCAATATTGCTAATGCTTAATAATTAGACAATAGAAGATTTTCTTAGTTAAAGGTGGATTCACACCCAAAACAAACCATTTTGTTTTTGCTTGTGAAAATCAGAGATTTTTTCAAGGGACTTTATGTTATTCTACTTGTTTTAAGATGCATTTCCTCTATATTTTACACGCGGTAAACATTTATTTTTTTTTATTAATGTGATCCATTTTTCTTTCAAAATACACTATTTTGGAAGTGCTTCTATTATTGATTGTATGAATGATTCTTGAATCTAATATCAAGATAGAAGGACAAAAATATGTGTTCAAGATTAATGAGAAAAATCCCATTTTGAATGAGTTTTTCTCTTAGACATTGTTATTTAGGGATTTTGAAAAAAATATAAATTTAAAACATATACCAACTAAAAGCTACTTCTCTACGATGATATTTTTGTGTGAAATAACATTTGACATTCCTTCATTCCCTTCTCAAATAAAAAAAATAAAAAATCCCTTGTTGTCCCCTTTGAGCCTGATATTTTTCGTGTTAGAGCCCTAACTAATTCTCACTCCCCACACTAAGGGAAAAGAAGATGAAAGATTGTTTTTAAGTGAGAAAAAATGTATCAAGTAAAGGTTGATGAAAAAATACAAAAAGGAAAAAGTTGAAGGAAAAGAGTGAAAAATGAAAAAGAAAAGGGAAAGAGAGTTAAGAGTTAAATCGTGAAGAAGATGAAAGTATGAAGCATGCATGAACTCCTAAAAAGGCATATGCTAGAAAAGGAACTGAACTCTAGGGTGAAAACCCAAAATGGACAGTCTAGAGTGATCTTGAGAACAAAATAATAAAGATTTCATTAAGAAAAGTTCATCCTTAGTTCAAACACCCTTAAATATGTATTTGAGCTTATGTATCATTTCTTTTACGACCATTGTTTGGCTTAAATTACAAGCCTTAAAAAGATCATTTGGATCACACATGAATATTTGAGAAAAATGAGGTGTTTTCAAAATATATTTCCTCTAATTGAGTTAACCTTTCTTCAAGGACCATTAAACTTCTAATGTCTGATTGAGATCAAAAAAGAGGAAAGATTGAAACTTAAGGAGTTGGTGACTTAAAGAGAGCCATTAAAATGGGACACTATATAGTTGATGGATTCGTGAATCATTCATACTATGAATTTTGAGCATCTGATTTTGTTCTTTTTTGTGTTTGCACTTTGGAGTTTAAATTCTCATTTTTAACATTTATTTTTTCAAATCCTTTATTAGACTTTTTACATCTTATGAGTAAAGTGACACGAATTCACGAAAAATTTGTTTGGTGTTGATTTTGAGTATAAGAGCAATTGTTCGGTGTACTATAAGTGTCTCAAATGGAATAAGGGTAACACCGTTTTCATCAATTTACGAGATAGAAGCTAAAGTTCCAATCTGGGTTGAAATCTCATTCCTCCACATTCTAATAGAAGCAAAATTAAAAGAAGCTAATTGGGTCCAAGCAAGGTATGACCAATTAAACCTTAATCAATGAAAAGAGGTTGAAAGTCATTTTCCATGGTCAAATGTATCAAAAGAATGATGTGGACCTATGATAAGAAAATTCGATCGAGAGAATTTCGAAAATAAGACTTGGTGCAGAAGAAAATATTATCAATCCAAAAAATACATGATAAAAATGGACGCTTAATTAGGAAAAAGTTTGTGTTGTGTGTTGTTGGTGTGAGTTTTGAAGTCTTATGCTTATGTATGAAGCTTCCACCTCTTGCCAAGTTGTAATACTTAAGATATCAATCCCACAGGGACTTGATTACCCAAGTAGCACGTTATTCCTGCACTTATGGAAAAATAAGAGAACACAAGTGATTTGGTTGAGTAATGGTTTAAGTAAAGAAAATAAACTAAGTAAACTAAATAAAATAAATAAATCTCGATAAAAGGATAAGGTCGGGTTGATTGCTTTGTAGAGGGGAATCCAGTTGCACTTATTATTCACTTATTAATGCATTGGGTTGACTTGCCGCCGCGGTGGGTCATACGAAGGGTCACCTTGGCTGCCTCGACAGGGTTATTCCTTGCCGAAAAATCAATGTTTCATAGTTTGATAGAGCATCCTTGAATGTCTCCTCCTTATCCCTAATTCGGAGTACTATTGAAATCCATTTCTTGATAATATCTCTCGGCGTGAATCAGGGATGAACAACAACCGATTGTATGTTTCCTTTTAGTCGCTGAAACACTTTTGGATTAGTCGATGCCCATGATCAAAGACCGTACTCTCTCATTTTGTGAGTCTAACTCTCCCGATATTAGACAAATATACTTTTCCTTATAAACTTATCTTTCGAGCTCATATGTAAAGAAGAGTAAAAGCCAAGAGAGAATAAACTATGAAAATAAAAAATGTATTAATAAATATCAAAAACTTTTCTTGAAGAGCTTTGATTTTGGTTTAGATAGATGGAGAGAAGCCTAAAATTCGGTGAATTCAAGCTCACTCAAGAGATATTATGCCTAAAATAGAAGAAAAATATCTAAAGGAAAAAACCCGTAAAGGGTACCCTAGATGAAAAAGAAAAAAGAAAAAAAGGAACAAAAATAGAAAAGAAAAAAAGAACAAAGGGATTCAAGATGAAAATCTATAAAGGGCGTCTTGAAATCAAGGGAGGAACTGAGTTAAAAACCCGTAAAGGGTGGCTTAGATAGTTCATGGATTAGGTATACATAAAATAATTCCCTGAAAGCCTTACCAGCTTTGAAGGAATTTTGTTTCTTTTACATCTTCATCGGTTTCAAAATCTACACAACAAAAGCAACATTCAAGATATTTCCTAATTTTTTAACTCTATATAGACTTAAGGTCTCCGAAAATATTGAGTATACAAAAAAGAGGTCGAAACAAAAATATTTTCAGACAAACACATTAATTTACTCAGCAAAGGGCAAGAATTAAAGAACTCACGAGAAGCTCAGAAGATGTTTGGTAACAATATACATTTAAGCATGGACATTTACCTATATTGGAGAAGATGTCTCATGATGTGAAAGTTTTCATCTTATTAAAAAAATTTCATTACCTCAAAAAAGACGACGGTAAAAGGAATGTTGAAAATATGATGCTAAAAGTTGATCATTCAAATCGGTTGAATTGAGTGAGCAAAATGAGTAAATCAAAAAGAGATAAATAACAAAGCATGATTGTCTATCTGGTTGGAACAAGCAAATGCACTTGGAAGGAAAAAAAAAATATGAAAGAGAAAAGAAATGAAAAACTCAAAAAAAAAAAAGAATAAGAAAAAAATAAAAAAAATGCATATTTGGTATCCCTAGAGACATGTTCATCACAATTGTGTCATTTGTTAAATTTTGACAAGTATATAAAATACTTTCAGTAAAGATAATATTATAAATCGTTATCAAATTTATAGAGCGATAAATAGATAAAGTGAAGTTCTAAACTATGATTATTATTTAAAATATATACGTACTTATTATTCAAATAAGTAACATATTAAATCGGTGTAATAAAATAATAGATTAAAAAATAACCTTATCGATGATTAGATAAATATAGAAGAGATAAACAATTTATAATTATGTGACCAGATAGTCTAATAATATTTGTAGATTTTGTTTGCTAGGTTCTCGCTGAGGCATGTCCATAGCATTATGAACATTTGTGTATCTTATACATCTTAGGTTTTCTGGATAAGGGTTAAAGGTTAGGTTTGGGGGGGGGGAAATGATAAAAATATAAAATTTTAAATTTTTTAGAGTCAAATTAAAGATGAAACAAAAGTATAATAATAGTTTAAGGATTATTTAAATGATTTATTATTTTTTATTGTGTCATATCATATTTTTGTTAATATTTAATGGCACTTAACGTTGGAGTGACCAAAATTTATACCTCGAAAACGAGAGTGACCTTATTGGTTATTTTTTAAAATCGATGACTAAAAATATAATAGGGTAAAAGAAAGTGACTAGAGCAGTAGTTTACCCTTAATTAAATTCCAGTCTATCATTCTCTCATTTTAGTCCTTAAACTTTAAAAAATGAGGCTTAGAATTTATAATACATGTAATTTGACCACGAACTCAATTGAACATTCAAGCTTTAAGATCTCTTTAATTAGGCCATTAAACTTTGTTATTCTTTTAATTTAGCCACCATATTCCTTCAATTGGGCTTTAAGATTGTAATTGTTGCAATTTGGACACTTGGGCTTTATAATTTGGGCATTGAGTTTTATGTTTAATATAATTAGGTCCCTAAATAATGTAATTGAGCTATTATAGTTTTGTAATATCTTCACTTTAGTAAAAAGAATAAAAATGAATTTTTGTTGCAATTGTTTTTATTTTGTTCATTAATTTAAATTATTTTAATTATTGTATGTATTGTTTGATTAAATGTCATATTAGATTGCATTTAGATAATTTAAAATACTAATATAAATTAGATTCAAGCCTTTTAAGTTAGAACTTTAATTAGGAATTCAATAATTAAATTAAGCTATATAATTGTAGTAATTTGGTGAGTGTTGAATGCAAAATTTGGAAGGTCATATTCGAGTAATGTCCTAATTTAACTGGACGTTATTCAATGAGTTTCTAAAAAAAGAAATATTTGATACTCATCATCACCTAAAATTAATTAAAAGATTTAGAAAAATAATTAAAACTTGATTAAGGCTAGAACTTAAATAATTAGGTAAACTTAGATAATCTAATATTAATTCGAGATTTTATATTGACAGTGCCCTAAAGTAGCTGGGTGTTGTCACACATAAATTTCAAACTAGTATATATTCAAATAATAATTATAAAATATTAGAGCCTTTTAGTCTATGAACTTAAAATGGACAAGACCATAATTTTGCCATGCATAATTCATTCCATATATACAATATTTTTCGGAAAATAAACGAGGATGTCCTAATGGAATTTGATGTTATTATTTTATATTCGAATCGAAAGAATATTCTCTATATAGAAGGAATATTTATATTCTTAATATAAACTCAATTAATAATTATAAAATAAAATTATATTTGAATTATTATTGTAAAATTGTCAAATATGTAACACAAAATTTGAGATACTGATATCAGATGCTCGTGGGATGTTAACCCTTCCCTATACACAATCGACTCTTGAACCCAAATTTTATAAAATGAATCTCTGGTTTATTTTTATGGTGTCTGGTTTACCAAAGTGGCTGGTGGTGATCCCAAATTGTTTTTAAATCGAATAAAGAATAAAATCGTATTTTTTAATTAATTAATACAAATTTAAGTTAAACCGTATTTTTCGTAATTAATTAAAATAAAATATATTTTAACCTAAAAACCATAATCTTCAAGATTAATAATTAAAATGAGTAAAACATCGATTTTTAAAAATCGTCAAATTATTTTTACATTTAGTTTTAAAAATGATCATGCCAGTTATGAGAAAAGAATTCAAATGTTCTAGAATCAATGTATGACACTATTATTAAGGGATGCGTACTTCAAGTTGTGTGAATAAGTATATCTGATGTACCCATGGATTGAGTGATCTAAGGGAGATCAAAACCTATTCGTGACTATAGTAATTTTGATAAAAAAGAATGCAATTTAATAAACTGTGTGAGCTCAAATAATTGGATAGATTGTGTGAATTAAAATAAATCGATAGACCGAGTTCAAGTAATTAGAATATGAATTGAGATGCTAATATAATTAATCCATGGTATTTTTGGAGCGATAATATCGTAATTTTTTTTTCGGGAACATACTGAGAAAAGAAATCAAGATATGTGGTATTATGCATTGGAGAGACTTTGGAGTGGAAAGTATTCCTTTTGAAAGAAATTTGTGACAGGATAATATTAGACAGGGTAACGTAGATACCGAATTAGAATTGAGTTTCGAAAAAGCATAAGAATTTATTAAATCTTTAAATTTAAAATTTATAAAAAATAATAATTTTATTTAATTAATATTTAAATTAAAAAAAACTCAAATATTATTATATTAAAATATTTTGAGATAAACAACTGTATTTCTTAAATCCAAAATTTATAGATTGTTTAGTCTCTAATGTTATCTGAACCCTAAAATATATATTTTTTTCTGCTAAAACTATTCATTTGGTTCTTGAGTTGACATTTTTAGTAGTTCTTAAATATAATTTTTAAATGATAATAATTTATTTAAATTTTATTTCAATATATGATGTTATTGTTATATTAGCTTTAAGGTAATACATTTAAATAAGTTTATTTTATATTTTTTTATAATATGTATGTTCGTTTTAAAGTTTATGTTTGAAGTACGATGTTATTCCTTCAAGTATAAACAAAGATCTTATATTCTCTAATCATACTTTCTTTTATGTCTCGCACTAAAGATTATTAAAAAATAAATTTTAAACTATAGTCTTAATTTTCACATCCTAAAACTTAAACTCTAAAAGTTACATCCTATACGTATTTCTCTAAACCCTAACCGTATCCATTAATCTTAAACCCTAAATCCTAAACCTATTATTTTAAGCTAGAGATATCAATAGAGGCATAATAAAAGGACAACCGATCTGCACCCTCCTAATATTGTTATCTCTAAAATTTAAAATATATCTTTTTCTTGAGAATATAATATACTTTACAAATGCACCCAACATTTGTTGATGAACTATTTTAAATTTAAAGTTGAAGAGTTACGATTGGATTTAACACTATAAAAAGTAATTTATCAATAAAAAACAATCCTGAAGTAATTACGGGCGTAAATCGTCTGCTTTTTTCTTATGCCTCTATTCATGCCTTCACTTCAAATTATAGAGTTTAGGGTTTAGGGCCTAAGGTTCAAGATTAAGGGTTGTGATTAGGGTTTAAGGAATTAGGTGTAGGGTATATTTTTTAGGGTGTAGGGTTTATGGTATAGGATATAAAAAATTAGTGTTAGAGTTTAAAATTTAATTTTTTAACAAATTTCAACGGAAGACACGAACGAAGACATAAGAAAGAGACAAATGATTTCTACCCAGTAATTATCGACGTACACCGATTAATAGATAAGAAAATTACTAACTTCATTATTTTATAAACTATAAGGCAAATTCTTTTCTATTTCCTTCAAAAACAAACGGTAAAAACGTAAACAAAAACATTATCGAATATAGGATCTGGCATAATCATTACAAGCTGCCCAGCTTATTGGTTATGAATCCACCTTGGGATGTAATAATCTAAAACTTTCTTTTGACAAACACAATCTAAGAACTTAATATACTAGCAAACCAGAAATTTAATTTAATAATGGAAGACATAAATCTAAAGAGATAAAGGGGAAAATGACATTAAATTTTCTTTCAAAGTTGTTGGTGTTGATGTTTTCTGTGGTTGTACCTTTGGAAGGCTTATTCTTCTGGAAGTTTGAAGGTGCTTATGTCTTCATTCTGGATCCACCCATACTTCTCCATGTAAGGATTAACCAGTGTTTTTGGTGGGTAATTTTCTATCTCATCTTTCCATACATTACCATCCCCTAAATCCCTCACAGTCTCCCACAAACAGCTGTTGCATTTAAAACCAGCCCCAAAGCTTATCATCAACACTTTGTCCCCTTTCTTCAGCCTCTTTTTGGCTTCCATGTATGCTAAAACATACCAAAGACTGCTGGCTGATGTGTTCCCAAAACGGTGCAGGGTCATTCTTGCTGGTTCAAGGTCATACTCCGTGAGATCAAGGCTTAGCCCTATACCATCAATCACGGCTTTCCCTCCTGTGTGGATGCAGAAATGGTCCACTCCACTCTTGAAGTTAACCCCAGATTTAATAGATCCCGGCGCCGGGGTTCCCTTGGTTGAACCTTGGCGGTTCCATTTCTTAACCAGTGACACCACCATGAACCGAACAAGTTCCCGGACAGGCAGAATCTTGGGGGAAATTACCCTCAAATTGTCTACGAAAGAACGAGTGGCTGCTTTAGGGAGGTTCTTCCCAAGGTGAAACCCCACCCTTCCTTTTTCATCTTCCGTCTGGATGCAACAATTGTACGACTCATCTCTTGCTCCATGATGTGTCCTCACTAAGCATTTTAATTTGAACATGGCTCGGTGCTTCAACGATTTGTTGTTTGTCAAAAGTATCGCACACCCACCGGAACGAAACAAGCAATTCGCAAGAATCATGGATCTGTCGTTGCCTGCATACCAATTTGGACTCAAAGACTCTGATGTTACTAGCAAAGCATACTTGTTTTTGTATGATTTGAACACATTGCGAACAATATCAAGAGAAACCAAACTTGCACTGCACCCCATTCCGGTTAAGTTAAAACACTTGATGTCTTCCCTCATTTGGTAGTGATTGATGATTCTACTTGACAAACAAGGAACTGCTGATAGCATGGAGACGTTGACAACGAGGAGATCGATTTCTTGAGGGGAAACGCCTGCTCTCGACAACAGCTTGTTGATGCTGTCGTAAAAAAACTCTTCCATTTCCAGGATTCCATCAGCCAACTTCGGGGTCTCTTCTCTGCCGGAGAACATGATTCTTGGGGCGTAGGTTTGTTCCCCAATGCCGGAGCTGACAATGGCTTTCAACAAAAACTTGTACTCGTTGAGTCCAAGGTTCTTGTTCCTTTTAATCACTTCCCCACAGAACTCAGTCCCGACCATTCTCTCATCGCTCGGCTTGTAACATTGGTAGTCCAAAATGTAACATTCTTGATCTCCCTTGTCATTAACCCACTTCCAAAGCCTGATGCAAAGGAGTAGGATTGGAAAGAACATCAAGAAAGAGAACAACTCCATGATAGACAACAAAAGGCAAAGAAAGGGATATGGAGAAAAGGGTAGACTTTGCAGATGGGGGAGATGAAATGAAAGCCTTATAAAGGAAATGAAGGCAAGTGATTTGGACATGTAAATTTTCTTACGGCACATTGCCATAACTCAACTCCCACCAACTGAATTTGTGTATAATTTCAAATCAATCTTCATTAGTAATACAGAAGTTGAACAAAGTTTCGCACATCAGATAGAGACCAAAGATCCAAAATGTGGGTCAAATGCAAGCCCTTGTCTTCTAAATGTTTATTGTTTTCGTTTTTCAAATTACCAAATTGTATTTTGGACGGCAGAAGTGTATTAGAAACGCCATTATAGTTCACAGTTAGCAGGTTACCCAATTAGGTTATCCGCATTTAAGAAGGATGAGGGTGGTAGATAGGATGGAGATAGAGACCTATAGAAAGTAGAAACCCTCTTGCAATGTTATTTTAGCAGTCCAAGTACTTAGTGGATGAAATTACGATTAAAGTCATTGGGAAGAGCAGTAAAAATAACAAAAAAATTCAGCATTGAATCATTGTTCCAGCTCCAGCTGCCATGCAAAAGAGAGGTTAATAATTGTGCCGTATCATTTACTATAAGCTTTGTTTATAAAGCCTTTCTTAATACCTTCCCCATTCTATTATTTTCTTCCTTTCCTTTTTTCTTCTTCTTTCCTTTTAATCTAAATCCCTACGGCATTCAATTGGACATATTAGGTTTAGATAGGTAAAGATTTATATAATTTTGTAACATATTTTTAATTTATTTTTAGCTTCTCAAACTCTTAATTTATTATAAAATTTTGCTATCGACACTATGTATTGGCGGATCCATGCTTGTAATAGGATGAGCCTGTGACTACCCTGAACTTTTTAAAGTTCATATATTTACTCTAATTTTTTTTTAATTTTTTTGAATTAGTCCTTAAGTGTCACTACAACAAAATAGTTTTTTTGCTGCGTTTTTCTTATCCTATAGCGGTGTTTTTAGCTTCGGAAGAAACACCATTGAAACTAGCGCCGCAATAGGTCAAGAGCTATAGTGGAGTTTGTAAATAAAAACGTTGCTACTAACGTGCTCTTTAGTGGCGTTTCTAAAGCATAAGAACCTCCAACAACAACAAAGCATACAAAAACCTTCAAGATCTCTTGATTTAAGCCATTAAACTCAACAAAAACTTAAGATCCAGGATTAATATGATAGAAACATTCAATTTTATCATAAAACACTTCAAGAATCTTTCATTTACCAACCTAACAACATCACCTAATAAAGCCATATGAGATTTCTCAAAATCAATCTAAAAACCACAATTAAAACCAATTTTAGCATCAAGTTAATTCAAGAAACATTTCAATGGATCAAACACTTGAGAATTTCATCGAAGAACTATAAGTTTATAGTTTTAGATGAATCCATATTTCCAAACCTGATCCAACCTCCTTCCAATTGAAAGAAAACATGAAAAACATTGAAAATGCAATGAGATTTTGAGAGAAAACAAAAGAGATTCAATCAAAACGAGATCAAAGCTTTAAAGAAGATTTAGCTGGAAAATAATGATGGATTATTTGTTAAAAATCAGAAGGAATTAAGAGAATTTGAGAAAATGAGGTAGTTACGTGAAATTAGTGATTTTAGATAAAATGGGTAATTATAGTTATAAAGGGTTAATTGAATGATTAAATAAGCATTAAAAGATGTTAATTGGAAGGTTAGATCAGCTGAGTAAGATTGGATCAATAACCCCTTAAAGATTATAAGTATTGATCCATTTACAATTAAGTCACTAAAATAGTCCACTTTTCAATTTTTACAAAATAGTCACTAGTTTCCAAAATCTTAGATATCCAAGTGTTATTTCCCAAATTGATTTGACCAAAGTCAAATATAGGTAAAATAATGATTTTAGATAATTTTTTTATAATTTATTTCCCAAGAAAACATTTTCTTAAGATTTAAATCTCAAAACTAGGTTTAATGGTTTATCCGATTTAACCAGTTTACTAACCCGACATCCAAAACATCTAGGCCCATTTTCAGAGCGTTAAAAATCTCCACCACTTAAGAAATTTCGTCCTCGAAATTTTGTAGAGGAAAGAAATAAAGAAACTATTTCTTAACAACTCCCTTCCACTCAAACGTTGCTCCTTCAACACCTCGATG
The DNA here is from genome assembly GCA_035048815.1 of Abelmoschus esculentus. Classification (NCBI taxonomy): domain Eukaryota; kingdom Viridiplantae; phylum Streptophyta; class Magnoliopsida; order Malvales; family Malvaceae; genus Abelmoschus; species Abelmoschus esculentus. Next base: position 5,558,047 of record JAUCBN010000063.1, on the reverse strand, counting down.
CCACCAAAACACTTTTACCAACATGATGATCTTACAACAAAGACCTTTGCTACCAAAAGCCAAGATCTCAACATACATATCTCAAAGGTAAGATTTAACCTCATCCTAACACCTTCATCTTCACAACGTGCAATGACTCTGATCCTCATTCAAGAACAACGAGTTAATCTCTCCTTACTTGAGGTCGACAACCAAATCTTACGACTCCCAACTACTCCTATCAAGCTTAACTTCTCATTAGCATTTTCTATAACCCTATGCAACAACCAAAACCTTCTACCAACCCCCGCTCAACTCAATATAACATAACACCTCTAACCAACAGAACCCTCAGATGGCACCACTCGGACACCCCACTACTGAACACGACTAAAAGCAAACTCTGCCAAAAACAATACCTTTACCAAGAACCTGAAAGATTCATGTCGTAACACCTTAACACACCTTTCCAAACCTGAATAAACCTTACCACATTAAAAACATACCGCTCAACAACTTAACAAGACAAAACTATGAACACCTAGAAAACTATGCTTACATAAGCAATAGATCCAACCGTACTCGAAGGAAAAACTTTCTATTAACTAACGAGAAACTATATAACAAAACCCACGAAGATCTGTTCAAACACTTCTACTCCAATACCTTTAGCGACAACAACACTCTCAAAGAACACTGGCGTTCAAGCTTAACTTACCAAAAAACAAATCAACTCTACAACACTTTTTCTCAAACTCCTAACATAACTTGTAGCCCCAAAAGCATAGAAAAAGACCCTCATGCACCTGGTCATGACACCATACCGGCTCCATATTATAATGCACTACCATGTAACTCAACCGTAAAGGCGATCGACACCACAAACTAAAACCTATCAATACAACCTCAACTGTGTCCCACACATGTAGCTCTACCAATCGTCTAATAGCAAGCTACCTCGGAACACCTCAACCAAGCAACTCCGATTGCAACTCCACCACAACCTTAACCTACTCTACAAATCCAACACCTGTCAAGACATAACCCTTAAACAACCCAAGCTTCCCTTAGTAGAGAAGAATCGACTCAATATGTAACACATGGTTTTAAATAAGCATTAAAAGATGTTAATTGAAAGGTTAGATCAGTTGAGTAAGATTGGATCAATAGCCCCTTAAAGATTCTAAGTATTGATCCATTTACAATTAAGTCACTAAAATAGTCCATTTTTCAATTTTAACAAAATAGTCACTAATTTCAAAAATCTTAGGGATCCAAGTGTCATTTACCAAAATTGATTTGAGTAAAGTCAAATATAGTAAAAATAATGGTTTTAGATAATTTTTCTATAATTTATTTCACAAGAAATTTTTTCCTAAGATTTAAATCCCGAAACTAGATTTAATGGCTTACACGATTTAACCGGTTTACTAACCCAACATCTAAAATATCTAGGCCCGTTTTCGGGGAGTTACATGAATAGCCTCTCAATTACCTTGCAATGCAGAGTAAATAAAGTTGAGACGGAAAAAAGAAAGCAAGGATCCAGGTAATCGCCAAGTGAAAGCTCAAGTATGTCCTTATAACATTAGTAGCAGTGAGAGAGAATGGGGATGAGTTATCATATTGCGAATATTTTTTATGATAATTATACTTGAAATAGTTATATGCTTATACATATTTGATGAATATTAAAGTTGATGTTACCTTGTAACTTGGATTTGAATTGCCTATTGGTATTCCTTTAGTTAAATAAAGTTATATTAAAGTTTGATTCTTAGTATTCGTATTGTGATTTTGAGTTATTATTTCTAACTAGGGTGCAATGCATCTAGTAAGTTATACATAACATGTGGATGATGTTTATTTAGGTGTATATGCTTCTAGAAAATATTTTGAAACTTGTGCAGGAAATTAAATGAGTTGTAGATGCTAATTTAAGCTGAAATTTGACATGCAAACATGTAATCAACTTAATTAAATGTTGTTAAATTTGATTTCATAATTAGTCCTTTAGTTTCTGAAAAATTACGTTTTAGTCCTTGAAGCATGTTTGTATGTTTTATGACTCGTTCCTTATTTTTTTCCGCTGCGATTGAATATAATCTTTGATGGACATGTAGGATCAAAATAAATCATTTATATAATATAAAAAGAAAAAAAATAGCCATTTATTTTTAGGGTTATTTATCGGGGCGAGTATCCGGATTAGCCTCGGTATTCCCCGTGTAGCTCGATCCAGTTAGGTGGTGTGTAAACCGGGTCGAGGGGGTTATATTTGTTGATATCAAATCTTAGGTTTACAAAAGCTTTTAGGATGTATTGTTTGATTGATATGTTGTAATGTTAATATATGCTTAATGTCGCCTATACACGTTTAGTGTTTGAAAATGATATGTTGTTGTGTGTACTTATGCCTAAGATTATGCTTAAACATCGTGCTTAGATGTTTGCTATATATGAATTTTTGTTTGCAAGTAGGATTAAATTTTGATGTGCTTAGATGTTGCTATATGAATTATTGTTTGCAAGCATGATTAAATCTTGTTGCATTGTTACGATATTTATTATTAGGTGACATTGACTACTGTTTAGACATAATCTTAATGTTTTCTTGCATTTTATGCATAAGAAAGGAAATATGCTTAGATTTTAAGTGTTTTATACGTTGTTGTCGGTTATATTTGAAAATGAATTATGATTTGAAAATTCCATGAGATTTGTGATTTTGATATGGCATATAACATTGGAAATTAGAATGGATTTGCATTGTTTAATGCATGAGTTATTGTAATGGTTTTATATGATGCTTAATGCATATGTGGACATTATTTGAAAAAAAAAGTGTAATGTATACTTGTGGAAAGTACACTTGCTATATGATTATATGTTATTAATGCTAATCAAAATTGATGATTGTACTATGTGTTTTTTGAATATGAATTGTTGGGATTTATTTTGGTTTAACCATTGCTCTAACTAGTACTATGATTGTACACTTGCTTCGTGATGGCCTCACAGTTTTGCAAAATGTTTTTGCATGTTAAAATTGTTTTTACTATTTTTATTGTGTCTGATATGAGACCGAAAAGAAAGCTAAAACTTGGTAATATATGAGTTGTGAAGATTAGAAAGTTTAGACAAGTTTATATTGTGGTTATTTGTGGTGTTATGATATCCGATCTTGATTCGACTGGGTCCTCGATCGTGTTTGAGTGTAAAGTGGTTTATATATATATATATTAGACATATTAGGATATGCATGCATGAAAATAGATTGCATTTGCATGCACTTGCATAGGCATCTAGGGTGACATACAAGACTCATGCATACATTGTCCATACCTGCAAACGTTTCCCTCTTGAAAATTGAAGTTTTGTTGTGGTTAATCCTGTAGGGAGAAAGTGTAGGTTTAAAGAGGTTTTTGAAAGATCTCCTTGTTGGCTTTGAGCCTATTGTGTAGTGGGTTGAGTTACTGTTCTGGTTGGGAAGTAATTCTTAATAAGGATTGGTTAGCTTGGCTTGGAGATGGGGATAATTTTACCCAGGTTGGGTGCCTTGAGTTGATGTCAGCTAGTGTTGGTTAGTAAAACGAAAGGTTGAGTTTTGCGGTGTTTCCTTAGCGTGAGTTTAGTTCGTGTAAAAGGTTTTGTGTTATCTTTGTGTTTATAGGAAGTACCATTTAGTATTTTCTGTTTGGTATGGTTCAAAAAATGGTTAGGATTTTGGAATGGAAAGAATATATCGGAAAGGGAGTTGAGGTGTTGAAGGATGTGTAATGGAATTTTATGGTCCTTGAGAAGTTATGGTTGTGCCGTATGGCTTAGCATTTGCATATTGTGTTCTTAAGAGAGTTGTGATGGATTTACCTTGGGTATGGTCAAGTTGTTGTGGAATTGTTGGATATAATCCTTGGATACCTCTGTACGAAGGAATTGTGTGATGAGGAATGCTGAGAAGTTTGTAACCTTTATTGTTCAAACAATCTTTTGAGCTTGTCTGATCCTCGGAAAGTGTTTAGAAGGTTGGATTTGAGGAGTTTCCATTTATGGTTGGTTTTCCCCTATGTTGTTTTTGTTTAACTATAAAATGGATGTTAGATTGAGTGGATGGAGGAGTAGCAATAAGTTCGTCTATGTTAGAGAGGCAAAAGTTTGAGCTTGGAATAATCTAAGTGAGTTAAGAATTAGTTGACTTCAGTGTCGTGTTGTTTAATGGTCCATTCAGTGAATAGTTGTTTGGGAAAATTTGTGTAGTACATCCAGGTTGTTAACGGTACGTTGCCGAGTTGGTTTTGGTGATCTAGTCTTTAGATGATACATTGTCTTCTTGTTGAGCATGATGTTATGTACAGACACAAAAGGATTTGAAGTGCCTTGTGTTTCTTGATGTGTTAAATCTAAGTTGCTTAGTTTTCCTTGGGTTGCTTAAGGGTTATGTCTTGACAAATGTTGTTATAGTGTAATAAGTTAAGAGTTTTGTGAATTTAAGATAATTATTGGCTCGATTAAGCTTATTAAAGAATGTTGGTCTAGTGACATAATTGTAGTTGAGACTTTTCATGGTTAAGATGTTTTGAGTTAAGTTGCTATCGGATGTTTGGTGGAGCCGCATGTGCGGGGCACAGTTGAGGTTGTGTTGATGTGGTTTAGTCATGATGTGGGTTGTCTTTTATGTCTAAGAGGCACGAAGTTGTGTTGTATGGTGTTGATCTAAAATGGTATCTTAATCAAAGGTTGTGATAGACTTTTGCTAAGAATCTGGAAGTAAGAAGTTGTGTCATAAGTTTAAAAGCGATTGATGTTAAGTGGACTTGTTTTAGATGTGGTTGAGTCAATATTAAATGTTCGTTTTGCTGGTAAGTTGAGCTTGAGAGCCAATGTTCTTTGAGAGTGTTGTTTTTGTTAAAGGTGTTAGAGTAGAGGTGTGTGAAAAAATCTTCGTAAGTTTTATGAAGTGTTTTCTCGGCAGTTAAGAGAAGTTTTTCCTTGAGAAAGGTTAGATCTGTTGTTTATGTGTGCATAGTTTTCTAGGTGTTCCCTCGTTAATAGACATGTGGCCAGTATAAGTGGGTTATCCAGGTTTGGAATGGTATTTTAAGGTACTATAATATGAATCTTAGGGGTTCTTAGAGAAGGTGCTATCGTTGGTAGAGTTGTTCATAGCCGTGTTCAACAGTCGTGTGCTCGAGTAGTACCATTTAAGATTTTTCTGTTGGTGGAAGTTGTTATGTGTTGTTGTGTTGAGCAAGGCTTGGTGGGAAGTTTTGGTTGTTGCCTTGTGTGTTAGAATAGGCTTGAGGAAGCTAAGCTTGTTGGTGTCAGTTGGGAGCCATGGCAGTTTTCTGAAAGACGGTTAACAACCTTGAATAAAGAGAGGTTAGGCCGTCGAGAAAAGAAAAATGGTTTCGCTTTTGGCTTAAGGGTGCAATGAGTGTTGAAATAGACCATGTTATTTTCGTGTATCGTTGTTTTGTGTATCATTGCAAGTTGTGATGATGGGTAATGCTAGGATGAGACTGAATCTTGTCTATACGAGATGTATGTTGATATTTTGGCTTTTGGTAGTAAAGGTGCTACTGATACGGTCATTGTGTTAGTCAGAGAGTTTTAGTGGTATCATGGTGTTTCGAAAGTCACGTGGGAGTGAAACGAAGTTGTGAAGGAGCAGTTTCCTTAACTCTTTCCACGATAAAAATTTGGAGGACGAAATTTCTTAAGTGGGGGAGAGTTGTAACGCTCTAAAAATGGGCCTTGAAGTTAGTGAATCAATTTTGCTGGTATATATCTTAAAATATCTTAAAATGGGCCTAGAAGTTAGTAAATTAGTTTTAACTCAAAATAAATTATGGAAAAATATCTTAAAATCCTTATTTAATATATATATTTGACTTTGGTCAACTTAATTTTAAGAATTGACCCTTGAATCCATAAGATTTTGAAATTAATGACTATTTTGTAAAAATTGAAAACTTGAGGACAATTATAAAAACTAAGACAAAACTTTGAATCTTTAAGGAGCTTTGATCCAATCCTAATCCTAGTTGATCTTAACATTCTAAGAGCCTATATTAATAACCCATAACCCATAATTTTAATTAATAACCCAAATAACTTAATATTAATCCTAAAAACCTATTTTTCATCAAAACATAAACCTATTTTTTTAGAATTTTGACTTCTCATTTTGGAAACCACTCTATCATCTTTTTAAAGGTAAAAACCAATCTTTTCAATAAAAATTCGTTTGGTTAATTCTTTATATTTTTCTTCTTCAAAATCTCTTTGTTTTTCTTCGATTTTACTCATTTTCAAACCTTATAAGGAGGTTGGATCAATTTTTTAGGTGAGAGTCATTCGAACCTCTGAATCAATAAAATCGGTTTTCTTATTAAAAATTCCATTGTTTTCTTAATTTTCGGTGAAGGATTTTACATGGATATTTTAGATGCTTAAATACAGGAATCTTGAAGTTTTTAGATGTAATTAAGATAGCTTTTAAGTATCTAATCTCGTACATAAGGTTTAGGTGGTGTTTGAAGAGGTTTTCATTAAGTTTTGGTTAGGTTTTATGGTGTTTTTAGGGGCTGCCATGTATTGGTCCGACTTCAGGTATGTTTGGGCGCATTTTAATGCACTAAAACCTCTGTTTTTGATGCTTGCATCGGTTCAAGAGGTAGATGAACAATTTTGAAGGAGATTGGAATGCCTAATCGCATTTTCGGGTGACTTGTCGAGCAAGTTTCAATAAATCGGTGAGTGGATTATGAGGGTTGTCTATACAAATGTGTTTTAAAAGTATTTTCAAAGGTTTGGGGGTGTAGGGAAGGTGTGAGAAAATTACCTATATTCGAAAGTAAGTTTAAAATATTGCTTTATTAAAGGTTCCCATATTATACATTGTTTTTACTATGTGTTTTAGTCATGCTCGTGTTATATTTGTGCATATGTGAATATGCATGTTTTTCAATGCTCATGATATGTTTTTACAAAGTTCTCATGTTAATATGATGCTCCCACATTTTTTGTAAAAACTTGAGAAAAGTGGTTTTTACCGGTTTATTTGATGCATGTGTTAGTGGAATGCATGTGGATTACTTACAGTTTTTTACTTAAAACTTGAGCATTGGTTTTGTTTTGTGTTGGATATTGAGATGATGTTAATAGGGATAATTCGATCGATCGATAGGATGTTTGTGCACTCTTTATAATTACAAAATTTGTATACGTATGTAAATTCCTTAGTGATGCATTAAAGTTATTGCTTGAATTGTGGTATATGTGTTACATTGCATTTAATCATAGCTTATCCCGAAAGCTAAGGTGGGCAACATGTTTGGATTCAATTCATTCGTGTGTATAAGTTTAGCTTTTACGTGGTCTGAGTAGGTGATAGAGGCCTCATACGTAGTATGGTGAAGGTATAGTCCCATACGTGGCATGACTTGGCATTTATGCCTTCATGAGAGTTTTAGTCTATCCCAACGATTAGAGGTAGACTAATTGGATCACTAATACCAAAATGAGAAAACGCAAGTGTAATATTTTTACTGATTTTATTGCAAAAATAGTTTGCGAGTGTTTGACATTGAGTTCAAACGTTTTATAAGCCTTGCTAAGTGAAGCATGTAAGCCTTGAGTTTTGTGGCTTAGAACCAAGTGATGAAACACTTGCTTATTTTTACTATTGGTGATATTGTTAGCCACAAGTGATTATTTTATAGAGCATGACTTGTTTTTTAAATTGATGAAATCAGTTTAATATGAGCTGCATTGCAAGGGGTTTTTATACTTGTTTTTATTCACTCACTAAGCTTATGTTTTCCCTCTTAATTACCTTGCAATATAGAGTAAATAAAGTTGATGCAGCAAAAAGGAAGGAAGGATCCAGGTAACCGCCAAGTGAAAGCTCAAGTATATCTTTATAACAATAGTAGTAGTGAGAGAGCAATGGGGATGGGTTATCATATTCTGAATATTGTTCATGCTAATTATACTTGAAATAGTTATATAGTTAGAAATATTTGATGAATATTAAAGTTGATGTTAGCTTGTAACTTAGATTTGAATTGCCTATTGATATTCCTTTAGTTATAATAAAGTTATATTAAAGTTTGATTCTTGTTATACCTATGTTTGATTTTGAGTTATTGTTGCTAACTAGTTTGCAATGCATCTAGTAAGTTATACATGATATGTGGATAATGTTTACTTAGGTGTATATGCATCTAGAAAATGTTTTGAAACTTGTGCACGAAATTAAATGAGTTGTAGATACTAATTTAAGCTGAAATTTGACATGCAAGCATGTAATAAACTTAATTAAAGGTTGGTAACTTCAATATCATAATTAGTCCTTTAGATTCTGGAAAATTACTTTTTGGTCCTTGAAGTTTGTTTATATATTTTAGGACTCGTTCCTTATTTGTTTATGATACAATTGAATATAATCTTGTGTTGATATGTAGGATCAAAATAAAGAATTTAAAAAATAAAAAATAAAAAAATAACCGTTTAATTTTTAGGGTTATTTATCGGGGTGAGTCTCCGAATTAGCCTCGGTATTCCCCATGTAACTCGTTCAAGTCGGCTTGTGTCTAGACCAGGTCGAGGGGGTTACATCGCCACGTGCACAAATAATGCACTACTGCTATTATTTTCTTCTCATGGATCGTGTATCTCCTCTCGGTCCCATTTAGTTTTCGGCTCTCATAAGCAACCATATGTCCCTTTTGCATAAGGACCCCACCAATGGCAACGTCAGACGCATCAATGTATATCTCAAAAGGCTTGGTGTAACTTGGTAGCATCAATACTACATCACTCTCCATGGCCTTCTTCATTCCATCAAAGGCTTACAGAAACTCAGTTCTCCAATCCCACGCCTTGTCTTTCTTCAATAACTTGGTCAAGGATGTGGCAATCTTGGAGTAACCTTTGACAAATATCCGGTAATAGTTGGCAAGACCTAAGAAGGATCCTAACTCGGTCACCTTTTTTGGCGTCTCCAAATCTTCAATAGCCTGTATCTTGGACGCGTCTATCCGGATTTTGCCACCTCCAACTATGTGGCCTAGAAAAAGGGACCTTCATTTGTGCAAACGAGCAGTTTTATTCTTTGACGTAGAGCTCATTTTCACGCAAGACCTAAAACACTTGTCTCAAATGTTTCACGTGATCCCAAAGGCTCTTACTGTAGATGAAAATATCATCCAAGTGAGCTACAACAAACCAGTGCACTATAGAGTGCGTTCGACAGTCAGATATAACCAGCATCGAAGAGTTCCTTCAATTGTCTATGTAACTCTTCTAGCTTTGGCGGAGCCATTCGATTAGGGGCTCTAGCGGGTGGCTCTGTGTTCGAAATAATATCAATCTTATGATCAACTTCCCTCTTCGGTGAGAGAGTCTTTGGCAACTCGGTAGATATCACATCACAAAATTCTTTAAAAACTTATTCCACTTTTGCTGGAACATTCTCGGACAAGGTTGGCTCCTCGGTCACTAACGTTGCATCATAAATTGGTACCTCCTTGTGAAACTTCTTGCTGAATTGGATGGTTGAGATCATCTTGGCTCCAACTCCAGTTTCTCGATTGACCAGAACAACGCATTGACCCCTCGAGTCCAATATGCATAAATAATCGGCAAATAATGCAACAAGCTCATTAATCTTGTCAAGAAAACTAATGTTAATTCCAAAGTTGAAATCATCAAGTGTGATTACCTTGATATTTTCCTTACCAGACTAGCCCCCAATTCGAGTTTAACTACTTTTTCTATCCCTGCAATCGGAGCCTCCTAGGAATTGACGATTTTGATAAAACCACTTGCGTTATGAATCTGAAGGTCAAGTTTCTTCGTAGCCTGTTCAGACATGATCAACTCTGAGGAACCAGTGTCCACTAGCATGATCATCTTATGGCCTGCTATGGTGAAGTTTACAAACATCAGCCCCTTCTTCTTCGAAAACTTTTTGACCTCCATGCAAATAAAGATGGAGCCAAGCTTGAGGGTTTCTTTTTTGTGTTCCTTTTCATGGATGAAAACAACCTTCTGTTTTTGTGGGCAGTTGCTTTAGTAATGATTACCTCCACACTCGAAGCACTTAAAGGGTCCTTATCTCTTGTATTCTTTACGCTGTGGGTGACCATCTTTCTTTAGTTTGTCTCCCCCACCATTGCTTCCATTAACTCGGTACTTCGGCTTTGGTTTGGTTGACTTATTTCTGTTGGCGCTATGTTTATTCAATGATTTTTCAATGTCCATAACTTTGTAGAGTCCTTAACATATCTCTTTTCTAACTCGGTACATGCCCATGGCTTTAACCCATCCATAAATTGAAAAAGTGCATCCTTCTCGAACAAATCTAGGATTTAAAGTTGAAATTCACTAAATTATCGAATGTAATCACTAAGGATTCCAGTATGCTTAAGTCCTCGAAGCTTCGATCTTGCCTCCTTTTCGACGTTGACGGGGTAAAACTACTCCTTCAATTCTGCTTGGAACTCAGCCCATGTTTCAGCGGTGCCTCCACATTTTTCAACTGAGCACCTACGTCGCCACCACAACAGAGTGACATCAATCAAATAAATGTTAGTAGTTGTTACATTTTCGGTATCCTTCACGATACCCATTGCCGTGAAATATTGCTCAAGTCCCTACATGAAGTTCTTAACTTCCTGAGCAGATCTAGTCCCGTTAAACGACTTGGGCTTTGGGGCATCGATCCTAGGCTTGATCACAATTGCTTCAGCCATCATGCCATTCACCATGACATTTTGTAGATCAAAAGTTCGGTATTGAGCTTCTTGATCTCCTTCATCTTCTCTACGAGAGTCTTAATGGTGATATTTTGGTCGTTCAACGTCTCGTATTGGCCATCGAGATTGTCTTGAACATCGTTCATGATGTCATCCTTCATGAAATCCACCTTCTCGAAGCGCTCATCGGCTTCTTCATAGGTTTCCTTATGCTCAACAATCAAGTTCTCAATCTTGGTGACCTTCTTGTCCAATGACGAAATAATGTCCCTTAAACTCTCACGCTTCTTCCAAGCAGCAGCAGTACGAGTCTCACGATCGGTTGTTTGGATCTCGCTTAAAGTTTGTGGTGCCATCTCTCTTGATCACAAGTTCTCGAAACTTGCTCTGATAGCACTTGTCATGTCCGTATAACTCCTCTACTTAGAACGTGCGACCTTAGACGCTTCTTGCTCGATGTAACGCCTAAGTAAGCCTAAAAAGATTAAAGATAGAATGCTAAGATCTCTGCAGAAATAAAAGAACAACTTGAAGGCAAAGAGAGAAAGAGAGAATTGAGTAAATGATTGTTTATTCCTCAATGAAGAAGTGTAAAAAATGAGGTGGGGGAAGACCTTTATTTATAATTGAAGCCCCCTACATCTAACGGTTAGAAACAAGAGTACAAGATAAGGATAGGGGTAAAGAGATAATCTTGCCAAATCTTATGAAAAAGGTTCTTCAACCCTAAGTGTTAGGCTAAAATCGGAATTGGGCACCCAAGGGTGTTGAAACTCGAACATGGGATCCAATTGGTGTTGTTGGATGTGGTGGAACTCGGATTTGAGCTCTAAGAGTGTTATAGTGGGTGCTGAGATTCCGAACATGTTCTTGATGGCTTTTGTAGCATCATGTTGTGCGCTTTTCTCGAGTCCTATGGTGTGGTCCGTGAAATTAGTTATAAGTTTATTCACATGGTTGAAGCCCTTTAACTAGTACTCTAGACATTAATGTCTAGCATGTTTAGAGGCAATTAGTTGATAGAGTAAATCATTTCAATCAATTAAATTATTAAATATATATTTTATGTGATAGTGAAGTTTAAAATATATATCAATAGTTATTGGGGTGTAATAATACGATTTATTGTATTTTTAAAAAGGAAACTCAAATTTAAATATTAAAAATAATATTATTAAAGAAAAATAATCATAATAACATATATGAATCATGAATTATACAAAAAATTATATAAAATAGAAAAAATGTTAATTTTTTTTACATAATATATTACTATTTTACACACCATTAATATCATTGATAATGATAAGAATTTCATAATTAATTTTGAGATGATGATAAATATCTTATTTTTTTAAGATTGTTTAATATACATTTTAAAAATATATGTCCTCATTTCATGGGTGTTTTTTATAAATTTTTATTTTTGATAAATGGAGAAAATAATCAGATTTTTAAGTGTCTCGTTAAAAAATTTCTCTAAACTAGGTAGAGAAAAAAGAGTGTACTTTATGATCTTTACATGCATAGGAAATCAATAGTAATCAACCTTCACTACATGCGATAAATCATTAGGTATCAGAATTACGAACTCACTTGGAGGCACCACAAACAAATGATAATCTAAATCAACCTCTTCTAAAGGAGTCATATTCCTGATCTGAGGTAATTTAGCCATGCTATCAACAACTCTGTTTGCCATCCGACGAATGTGACAAACCTGTACCTCCCAATCTCTTTCTAACAAATCTAAAATAACTCGCACTAACAACATAAAACTCATATCTAGAGCTGAGTTATTCTTCGTAAGCATGTGGACAACATTCCAACTATCCATCTCAAACACCACATGTCGCAAACCAGACTCTCAAGCCAACTTCAAAACTTCAACCACCCCTCATAGTTCGGCCTCCAATTTAGAGCAAATGCCTAGAGTTCAAGAAAAAACCAATGACCCACTCACCTAAATTATTTCGTATCACTTCTCCACACGAGGCAAGACCGATGTAACTATCTCGAACACCATCCGAATCCAAAGTGCACCATCCTTCCAATGAAATTGCCATTGTACTGGAGCATTATTGTGTGCACTCCACTTCTCACAACTTAACGATCGACTATAGGAACTTTTACACATTGATTGTATAACCGAAAGCACTCGTCCCTCACAGTGAAAGAAACAATACTTTCCTGTTCAAATACACACAAGTTCCGATATTTTCACAACACCCATAGGATAACCCCAAATAACTTATCCCACTCTTGCACTTGAAAAGTGTTAGAAGGCGAGAGTCGATCCTTTCATCAAAGTGATTTTGGAAATTTTGGATCTAGGAATTTACAATCATAAAATATATTTTTTATTAAAACTTACCTATAGAGGATGTACAGTAGTCGTTTTATATTTAATAAAAAATAAAAGGGAATAAAGAAGTGTATAACCGTTTTTAATAAACGGTTATAACTTCATTCCAATATCGGGTCAAGGTAGAACATATATGTTTTGTATGCCCAACTTGCATATAAAATGGGAAAAAATAGACTGAAGGAGAGCTTTAGTGAAAGAATCCGCAAGTTGATTTTGAGAAGAAACTGGTAAAAGCATGATGACACCTTGTTGAATCTTCTCATGTATTAGATGGTAATCTATTTCTATGTGCTTCGTTATTTTATGTTGTACGAGATTTTCAACAATTTTTATGGCTGATTGATTATCACAATATAGATTGATAGATGTAATTTTAACATGTAAATCAGAAAAAAATAATTAAACTATTGTATTTCACATAAAAACATAAATTAAAGTTCTGTATTCTGCTTCAGTAGAAGAACGAGAAACAATTTATTGTTTCTTAGTCTTCCAATATATCAAAGTTGTCCAAAGAAATATACAAAAATCAACAATGAATTTTCTTGAATCTGGACAAGAAACCCTGTCAAAGTCTGAAAAGGTATTGAGTTTAAGATCATTGTTAGACAAAAAAAAGACCTTGTCCTAGACTACCTTTCAAGTATCTTAATATCCTATGAGCAGCTGTAAGATGTATAGTAGTTGGTGCAACAAGGAATTGAGATGGTTGTTGAACAACACAAGAAATATCAGGCCTAATATGATTCAAATACAACTTACCAACTAATTTGCGATAGGCTTTCATATCAACTAATGGTTCTCCTTCAGTTTTGTTCAGTTTATTGGAATGCACAATAGGAGTAGATGCATGCTTTGATTCTAAAAATTCAATACACTCTAATAAATCTAGTGTGTATTTTCGTTGACATAAATTTATATCTTGTTGAGATCTAACAACTTCTAGGCTTTTGTTCTGTTGGCGTAGGATTTTCATTCGGATGGATGTAATATTCTTGGCCAGATCTTTAGCTCGAGCCATGGAAGAAAAAGAGTCTTCTGATACCATGTTAGAAGGCGAAAATCGAGCCTTTCATCTTAGTGATTTTGGGAATTTTAAAACTAGGGATTTACAATCAGACAACGTGGGTTATGTTATTAAAACTTACCTATAAAGATGTATAATAGTCTTTTTATATTACAAAAGAAATAAAAGAAAATAAAGAAATGTGTAACCATTTTTATTAAACGGTTATAACTTCATTTCAATAAAAAGAAAATGAAAAAGGCTTCATTAAGTTTACCTGAAGCCAATCTAATATATCCATTATGATAAATTACTCAAATTTATCTGTACGCACAATGGACTTTCATAGAATGTAAGTCATTGGACAATGCTTAAAATGAATATAATTTTAAATCATACAACTTTACTAATAAATTAAATTAAAATTAATAATATAATATTTTAAAATTTAAAATATCTAAAAATCAATAAAAAATTGTTAAAAATAATAAAACAAAAAACAAAAATATTTAAATAAAAACTAAAGGTTGCTATAGTCATATCAGATAATTTTTTTATAACATTATAAATTTTTAAAGTCCGTTATAAAAATTTTCATCGACATTGATCTGCTACATAGCTTTTATTATGTAGTTAAACAACTATAAAAGGAATAAAATTATACATCACTATCGAACAACCTAAATTAAAAAAATAAATGTCATGAGTATCTATACATGAGCGCAAAAATATTTAAAAAATATGTTATAAGACAAAAAAATATAAAGAAAAAAATTATGCCACACAAAATACAATAAATGTGCAAAAAGTAGATAACCCCATAAAATATTATTAAAATCTATAAAAAATAAAAAATCTAAATCAAGAAATATCAAATCCCATTAATATTTTTTTATATTAGTCGATCGATGAATAAATACTAATAATTATATTAAAAAAATACAATGACATTTATCTTTTTATCAAATATAAATGCGTTTATTAAAAAATAATTTACCCACTAAGTTATGGTTTCGTTATGCAAACAATAAACTCCTAAAGCTGGTTTTTCATTTTGCAAATTTTAATTCGTCGATACTTTTAATAAATACTTGGATATTCTTGTTTGAAAAGGAAATTAATATTTTTATAAAGACTTTTTATGCTCGTTTAAAATCTTTTCCAATAAAAAATTATAAATCACTACTTAAGACTTGAACTAAAGAATAATTGAGTTTATATGCAAACCTTTTACACTCTACCACTGATTTAAATTATAATATTTTTATATACAAAGAGATATGATTATGTTATAAAGGGTTTAAGTTTTAAAATTTTTTTATCATTGGATGATTAAAATGAATAACTTTGATTAATTTCTTTTTTCTTCTACATGATAATCTTCTCATAACCGATTCTTAATCTGAGTTATCTATTTCAAGCATACAACGATCCAAAAACATATAAAACTTAAATAGTTTTACACTGTGTAACTTGATCTTATCCCACATGTATATATAATTAAAAATATCTTTCACGTCGTTTTTATAGACGTCGTCCACTACACAGTTCTGATAAAATTGACAAGCAACCATTAAATATCAAACAATCCATGATCACCAATAAATATCGCGAGTATTTCTACACAAACGTCGAGCGGTCGTAAAGGTATCCAAAAATATGTCATAAAATAAAGACATGTCAAAAATAGAAAAAAAACACAACAAAATACGTGAAAAATAGATAATAAATATACATAAAATATTATTAAAAACAAAAAATAATAAAAAAATAAAAAAAAAATATTGAAAAACATGGAAAAGATGCAATACCAACGGTTAACAAACGACACCAAAATTGTTATCCCCGTCGGTCAAACAAAAATTTAAAGAAAAAACAAATCTTTGGAGACTTGGGAGGGAACTTACGGTTAGTTTTTTTTTTTTTTTTTTGAATAAGTTAATAGTGATTACAAGTAATATCTGTTCTAGAATATAATCTCAACCATTTGACATTGATCGCTCAATACTCTGCTGGCATTACTGGTGTTCGAACTCGTGACCTCTACGAACATCAACCGCTAGGGTTTTAAGGGATGAGACATTAGGGCTCCATTTGTCACTGAGGTCCTGAATGCCCGTTGGCCAGCAACACCCATTTGCTTTTCTATTTATTTGGTGAACGTCAGTTGAAGAAACAACAACAAACAAAATTTAGTTCTCTTAAATTAGAGTTGAAGATTATTTTTATAATAAATCTCAGTAATATTTTTTTATATTAATCGATCAATGAATTAAATATTAATAATTAGGAAAATTATACAACGGGCATCGAACATCGCTGAATATCACTAATATTAAACATTGTTGAACACCATAAAATTAATTAATAAAAATTTAAAATTTTAAGGACTCAATATGTAATTAATAAAAGAGTGATAAACTCAACATATTATTAATAATTGTATGATTAATCCTTTAAATTTTTATTCTTTATAAATTAATTTAATAATGTTCAGCGGTGTTCAACATTAACGATATTCAACGATGTTCGACGCCCGTTGTAGACTCATCCTAGCAATTATATAAAACTTAAGACCACATTTATTTTTTATTTGATTAATCCTACTAAATCATGTGTAATTAAGTTTTGCCAACTCAACGTACCTAAAGGTCGTAATTATTACTTAAAAGTGACATTTTCTAATAAACTTTTTGTGTGTCCAATTACACCGATAGATTTATTATGCCTACAAGTCAAGCTAGGGCCATAGTTATAAATGACTGAAGATAAGTCAAGGAGTAAGACTAAATCTCCGTTTAGTATTTAGTTTGAAACGAGAGATAATAAAAGAATTCTAAAAGTCAACTATTGTACAAGTAAATCAATAACTTTTGAAATAATTATCATATTTGGGTGAGTAGAATTTGGTTAGATAAAAAATGAATTTTAAATTAATTTATTTAGTCTCTAATAATCTTAAATAAATAATACTTTTTTGAGTTTGAATCGAATTAATCTTTTACGATTCAAATAAATCAAATATAAATCAGTGTAAATTTCCAGTATGTCTCCGTCAGTTTTCAAAATAGTAAAATGATCCTTTGTAAAATATATACAAAATCTTTAAAAATTCTATAAAATAGTAAAAGAATTCTATAAAAAATAAATATTATATAAAAAATAATAGTGTTAAGAGCAATTTTATCCATGTAATAATATTAAATTAATAATTTTACCCCTCGCTTTTTAATTCGACCAATATGGTTCTCTAAGACTTTTAAAACCGACAATAATGACCCTTATTTTATAATTTTATTAATTTAGCGCTCGAAATCCTAATTATATTAAAGTTACCCTTTGACTATTGTTGTTTATCAAAGACGTTGTACTCTACGTAAGTATTCACCATTTGCCTACACATCAACTATTATCGTTTGATGTCTTTTCATGTCGAAGATCTGTCAATTGTGATGATGTGGTATTGTAAATGAAAAGTTATATAATTAATTGTTTTAAAATTACATATTATTTTTAAAAAATCACGTCAGTTGTATTGTCAGGTAATCAAATTTAACTCCATGTTATCGGAGGATATTAATTTATTAAAGAAAATAAAATTTAAACATGTTAATTTCGATACAATTAATTATTTAACGATAGAGTCTCTGATATGAAAAAAGGACACTAAAAATAAGAGATGAGCAAAACATGACTTCACTCGTAAAAATAAAAAAAATTTACTTGACTTGAGGTAAAAAAATTTAATTTATTTTAACTTGACTCTAAATTTATAAAATCTATCTTCGATTTTGAAATAAAAAATCATAAAAGGACATATTTGCAAATTAAATAATTTTTAAGTACTTGAATAAATCAAATATTTGACAAGGAATTTTTGATTCAAAATTATTTCTAAGTGAAAAATTAACCCCACAACTATTTTCATGATTTTTTAAAGCCTAAACTTCAAAATTACATAGGTGTTTTGATATACATATTTGTGTTTCGATATTGGCCAGGAGATTGGCCAAGAGCATTGCTATGTTTAAAGCATGTAAGAAATGTAAATTATGATTGTAATGTATTAGAATGATAATGACACTTGCTGAAATGTATTTTGGTTTCAGAAACCATGATGACATGGATTTGCATTGAACATGACGTAAATTAAATGTGATTTTGATGGAATAGTATGGGCTACATTACAAAGGTTGTTTATTGTATGTTTTTATCCCTCACTAAACTTATTTTTATCATCTCTTTATTTTGCAATATAGATAAATAAAGTTTAGGATAGTCAAGGAAGCAAGGAATCGTTTGTGCATCAATTCTTAGCTCAAGTATGATTTTGTGAATGGTAGTAGTAGTTAAAGAGCAATGAGAAAAATGTTATGTTGCTATGGGGTTTTGCCATGAGGTTTGGTTTTGTAAATGTTTTTGAATTTACTGGTATCAAATTTGTTGGTTTATCGCTTGAACTTTTTATGCTTGGATATTTTAATTTGATGTTTGATTGTTTGACGATAGGTGCATGCCTATAGGTTGAGTCAGTAGAATTCTAAGTTTAGAACTGGTGGAAGTTAGGGTGTTTACGCATCTGCAAATGTGAATTGAATTGCCTATGAATCATGCTTGATTAGTTGATGATTGTGGTGGTTATGACTTTAATCATGTTTTTTCAGGGTATCTGTACTAGGGGGTGCAAGTATTAGTACGAGCTGCTTGAATAAGGCAGACGTACCGAGACTCTGACCAATTTATTTTTGAGACCAAAACCATGTACCGATACATCTATTAATGTGTACAGGTAAGAGATAATGCCACATAGGCGTACCGATACCCAAAGGGTTCGTACCGATACCAGAGTTAGGTAAGTTTGGTAATTGTTTGATATGATGTTTTGATCATTTGCATTTTATTCCTAGAATCTTGTATGTGCAATAAAGGGAGTTTTGGTTATCATTTTATGCTGAAATTTCACTAATCAACTTGTAATGAACTTAATTTCAAGTTGGTATCTTCAATTGAACAATTCGGATGCTTAACTTTCAGAAATTGCGTTTTGGTCTATTTTGCTTGTTAGTTCAAATTAGGACTTTTTAGTTATCCACTTTCACTAAAATCAAACTTGAAAGCTGCATGCACACTTAAAGACTTAACTAAAGTATTTAGACAAGATAAAAAGGGTTGTTTACCGGAATGGGTCCTTGAATTTGCTTCAGTATTTCCCGTGTAATCTATTCAAGTTGAGTTTCATCTAGACCAAACCGTATAATCTATTTGAGTCGGGTTTCATCTTTTGGGGTTGAATGGTTTATTCATATGTTGTAATGGTGATTTTATGCTTTGTTTGCTCGTTTACATGTGATCGATGGTTGAATCATACTATGGTTGAAATGTGTAATGTACAATTGTTGTTATACATGTATGTATTTGGCTGATTCTATAGGGTACCCATGGATCTAACTACTTCTAGTTTTTTGGTTTTTAAATGAACATGAGCTATTTGGTATTTGCTTTATGTTCGCCTAACTATTTTTGAATTTTGGTTTAGATTTGCATCGTATTTTGACAAGGGACCTAGAAATGAGTTGAGAGCTAGTGTTTGACGTTTGATGGAAGATGATTGAGAGGTTTCGAAAGAGGAGTTTCCTCTCCCTCCACCGCCTCCTATTTCCCCGGTTCCTACTACTGCTAGGGATATAGCATCGTTGAAACAAGCTATCGCGGGAAAGTTTTAAGCTGCCTTAACTGGGATACAGGCTGTGGCTCCGCTGCTGATTGTGGCTAACATCGGTTTCTAAGGCATGGCTAGGAGAGAACACAACACATTTTGGCATAAATGGAGTGCTTAGATGCACGTAAGTTAGGGTGCACCGTGTCTTCGCTTTAAGGGGACGCAAATACATGGTTGATGACTACTATAGTTGGGCTTGCACCAGAGGATGTTACTTGGGATTTCTTTTGGGGCGCCTTTCGATGTAAATACCTTGGGGTTTGATATCAGGATGATAAAAATAGGGAATTTATGGCTCTGGTCTAAGGGAGCATGACCATGTCTAAATATGAGATCTAGTTTTTCCGTTTAAGGCAGTTTATGCCTGAGTTAGTTCCAGATGAGCGAGCGAGGTACGAGAGATTTCGTTAAGGGTTGGTAAAGGAGGTGAAAATTTACATATTGGTTGTTGAGTATATAGACTTCGATGTGCTGGTTACCAATGCAAAGGAAATTAAGTAGAACTTGGGTTTAGATGGACGTTCTAATGGTTCCGGCATGAGGAAGAGAGCTACGGATTTAGATGTCGGTAGATACCGTTCTAAGAGGCATCGTGACTGGAGGTTTCAACGAGATCATCGAAAGGGTGAAGTTAGATGTATTGGCCAAGGTTTCCAGGGTTAGGGTGGTCAGGCCCGTATAGTAGAGTGTAATTAGTGCGATAGGCATCACGGAGGTCCTTGTTGGGGTTCTTCGTGTACATGTTGGCATTGTGGGTTAACTATTCATCCAAATAGAGATTGTTCAAAATTGATAGGAGGTTGTTTAGCATCGCAAAGACGATCAACATAGGTGCCGAGACCGAGGTCGTAGAGGTTTTCAATGCCATAATGAGGGTCAGGCTAGAGTGTATTGTCGCGTGTCAAAAGTGCGCGTTTAGTGCAAGTGGACACATCGAAAGTAATAAGTGATAAGTATTTTATCGAGTTATCGTCTCCTCAGGAACCGGTATACTTAATATGCTTTCTTCACCTTCTTGCTCTGTAGAAAAGTAAATAACACAAGTGAGTTGATTTGATTTATCTAAACTAAAATAACTAAATAAAAATAAAGAGTTGAAATAGTAGAGAGAGATGGGCTAGGATCCAGTTGCGTCGTATCGTGGATTTGATTGACTTGTCTCTGTCCAATGCAATCGTATATCATTGCCTCGGCAGCACTGCAGTTTACTGCCTTGGCAGCGACAATACTATCTGCCGCGGCAATCCCTTGCTCGTGGGTAGACTTTATC
Organism: Abelmoschus esculentus; assembly: GCA_035048815.1. Classification (NCBI taxonomy): domain Eukaryota; kingdom Viridiplantae; phylum Streptophyta; class Magnoliopsida; order Malvales; family Malvaceae; genus Abelmoschus; species Abelmoschus esculentus. The sequence goes on along the minus strand of JAUCBN010000063.1, from coordinate 5,536,942 downwards.
AAAGTTCAGCAAAGTGTCCTTGGATGACTCCGCTTATCCCTAAGTCAGAGTGCTGTTGATGACTAGTCCTTGATGATACCTCCCGGCGTGAACCAATTATACTCACCAACCAATCTCGCACTTCTTTATAAATGGATGACTCACAATATCCTCTCCCGAGCTCAATTGTGAAAACAAGGAATAACAAAGGATAAGCAAACCTTGATAACTTTATTGCATTGAATGAAAGACAAAGTACAATCTCCTCTCACAAATACTCGACAACCTTCACCTAATCCCTAAGAAGGTTTAGAACATAATGGAGGAGAAGAAAACAAGAATAGAAATCGGCTTTCTCCCTAGGTATTCCGTCTATTGTACATTGGGTGGCTAGGTCCTTATATAGGCTAGACCTAGGGCAAACCTTACCTAAGTAGAATACAACTTGGAGTAGGGAACAAGTCAAGTACATAATAATAAAAATATTTCCAAGTTTGCTTCGGCTAAGGGGTTTTTCCGCGTGGTCTTCCTTTGGGCTTTTCCTTGTGCTAGCCAGCTCCGATCCATGGGCTTCAAGTCCAGACACGTTCCTTGGATTTTTATCTTTCCATCGCCTATAGTCTTGCTTTCTGCCTTTCTGTTGCTGCCTTGGCATCAAGTCCTGCCTCAGCCTTGTCGCTGCCGCGGCACTGGTTCTCCTGCACAGATATGAAAACGCAGTAAAACGTGCCTTTTTTTGTAAATATTATCTATATGAGTACAACTTCTAAATATATTACATTAAGAACATGCATTAGTCCAAGTGGGTGTATATTCGGTGATTAATGCCCATAAAAGGAGTAAAAAGTGATAGTGTGTTGAGCACTTATCACACCCCCAAACTCGAACTATTGCTTGTCCTCAAGCAATGCAAACCATCAATTTGCCGAACTCTACTCTCTCTTGGTCTTACATGTCCATCTATTCTCCCCACCATAACTAGGCCTATTCTTAAGCCTTAACCATTCGGTTACCCAAGGGTTTACCTAGAAACAAACTATAAGAATTGTGAGTGTGTGCGTTTTTGTGGACAAGTTGATTAAAGGCTTTCTTAGATAAACTCTAAGTTCAAGACAAATAGACATTGGTTAAGTGTTCTCTTCTTTTCAAACGCCAAATCTTGAGCCAATTTCGGGCACCTCAAAGACTTGTGTTTTTCTTTTCACTAAATTCCTTCTTTCTTTTTAATATTCCTTAAAACATACTAGAGCAAATTTCGGGCACCTCTAGCATGAAGAAGAGACTTTCTAGAGCCGGTGGTAGGCACCTCTAGTTACTTTTCCAAAAATCTAAGTCTTTATCACCTAAGTTCATTAAAAGAACTCCTATAATCCAAGAAGTCCCAAAAGTGTTTAAAGTTCTTCTTATAGTAAGCTTCTAAGTTTTCATCCTTAAGCATCCTAAGGTTAAGCCCTCTTAACAGAACCTAAACATGGTAAGGAGAAAGATTTTTATAGCCTTAAAGAATAAACTAATGCAATACTGATGATAAGTAGTGCAAAAGTGTAAGCAGTTAATTCAAGTAAGGCGGGGAGCATAAAAAATTTAAAAAAAATCATTGGAAAACTCCCTTTTTGGCTAGGCCGCGGTAGTAGATTGCTGCCTTGACAGTGAATCTGCACCCCCAACCTCAAACCAAGCATTGTCCTCAATGCTTTATATTTGAAGTAGTAAGCGGAAAAAAAATATGAATATAATAAACAACAAATAGAAGCAGTAAAGCAATTAATATTGAGTTAAGGACAAAGAAATTTAAAGCGACTCCGAGGAGCTGCTTGTAACAATTTTTCTCCTCGGCCTTGCTGCTGAATGCTTTGTCATTGGTGAAGGCGATGGTTGTGCCTTTGCTTGCCGGGGCGGTTGGACTCGTGTAGGCGGAGTTCGTTGCATTGGGGCCTCTACCTCTTCTCCCTCTTCTACATCAGCCATCTCTTAGGTGAGCATTACGTCCGTTCCTCCTCCCATTGCTATTGCTCCTCCGGTGTGGTGTGTACTTAGGCCGGCGGTAGTGGAGCTTTGGTGCACATAGGCATCTATCTCGGCTGATAGACTGCCCATGATAATTGGTGATCTGGGTGGGGTGCTGAAAACGACCCTTCGCTTAGATGGCCTTCTGCTTACAGATGAGGCCGCGACAGAATCTGCTGCCCTAGATGGGTCGGCAGCCTAGTATTGGGGCTGAGGGTCCGCATGGAAGAACGGTCTTGGTCCTCCCGGGGCTGGTGTAGTCTTGGTGTAAGGGGCGGCTATGACGAACATGTGGCTGGGAAACTCCGGGAATTGTACTCCTTGGTCCGGGAAGGCGTGCAACATCATCTGGGCTAGAGTGCCATTGAAATCCCTTTGGTACTCCATGTACCTTTGTTGTCGGAGATCCATTGCTGCCATCCATTGCAAGATCTCCTGGTACAGGTCTGCTGCGGCAGAGGTGTGGGCATTACCAGGCATGTCTGTTGTGTAGTGGGCCCCGGCAGCAGTATCGGCAGTGAACTACTGCGGCATTGCTAGGACAGGCTCTGCTTGTGTGATCTGCATGACTTTATGACAGAATTCCCTGGTCCATCCTCGTCGTGGGGGCGTGTATTCATCCGTCTCTTCTATGGGCACACATGCGGCAACACATAAACCCGTGATCAAACAAGGGAAATACAATGGTCCCCTATCTTTCTTACCGCACTCGTGAATTTCCCGAAGGATGATCTCGCCAACGTTGATGGTCCTCTTGTTGATGATGGATTGGATCAGCACCAATCTTTTGCGATCCACCGTGCTATTGTGTGATGTGGGGATGAGCCGTCGTTTGACAAAGATGTTCCACATCTTGGCCTCGGGCTTAAGACTTTGTCTTGTTACGGATCCACGATAGGTACCGGTTTCCCATGGGGTGTTCGTGTAACAAAGATTGATAAGTGCTCAACACACTATCACTTTTTACTCCTTTTATGGGCATTAATTACCAAATATATACCCATTCGGACCAATGCATGTGCTTAATGTGATATATTTAGAAGTTATATTCATATAGATAATATTTACAGAAAAAGGCACGTTTTACAGCGTTTTCATATCTGCGCAGTAGAACCAGTGCCGCGACAGAGACAAGGCCGAGGCAGGACCTGATGCCGAGGCAGCAGCAGAAAGACAGGAAGCAAGATTATAGGCGATGGAATGACAAAAATCCAAGGAACGTGTCTAGACTTGAAGCCCATGAATCGGAGCTGGCTAGCACAAGGAAAAGACCAAAGGAAGACCACGCGGGAAAGCCCCTTAGCCGAATATAAACTTGGAAATATATTTAATTATGTACTTGACTTGTTCCCTACTCCAAGTTGTATTCTGCTTAGGAAAGGTTTGCCCTAGGTCTAGCCTATATAAAGACCTAGCCACCCAATGTACAAAACACGAAATACCTAAGGAGAGAGCCGACTTCTACTCTTGTTTCTTTCCTCTCCATCATATTCTAAACCTTCTTAGGGATTAGGTGAAGGTTGTAGAGTATTTGTGAGAGGAGATTGTACTTTGTCTTTCATTCAATGCAATAAAGTTATCAAGGTTTGCTTATCCTTTGTTATTCTTTGTTTTCACAATTGAGCTCGGGAGAGGATATTGTGAATTATCCATTTATCTAAGCTCGGGAGAGTTAGATTCACGAAAGGGATAAGTACGGTGTTTCAATCGCGAAATACTAACTCGGCCTAGGGATAGGTTAAGAGTTTCAGCGGCTAAAAGAAGTGTGAGATTGGTTGGTGAGTATAATTGGTTCACGCCGGGAGGTATCATCAAGGACTAGTCATCAACAGCACTCTGACTTAGGGATAAGCGGACTCATTCAAGGACACTTTGTCGAACTTTGGTAAAGTCTGCCCACGAGCAAGGGATTACCGCGGTAGACAGTGTTATCGCTGCCCAGACAGTAAACTACAGTGTTGCCAAGGCAGAGATATACGATTGCATTGGACAGAGACAAGTCAATCAATTCCACAATACGAAGCAACTGGATCCTAGCCCATCTCTCTCTACTATTTCAACCCTTTACTTTTATTTTAGTTATTTTAGTTTAGATAAATCAAATCAACTTATTTGTGTTTTTATCTTTCTACAGAACAAGGAGGTGAAGAAAGCATATTAAGTATACCGGTCCCTGAGGAGACGATAACTCGATAATATACTTATCACTTATTACTTGCGATGTGTCCACTTGCACTGAACGCGCACTTTTGACACGCGACAAGTTTTTGGCGCCGTTGCCGGGGACTGGCAACTAAATTTTGTTTTCTTTATTTTCTTGTTTATTTTTATTTTTATTTTTATTTTACTTTTGTGTTTCTTGGTGTATAACCAGGGCCAATCCAACCAACCCCTTGTACGAATTAGATCCAGAGATCGAAAGAACAAGGCAAAGGAGCCATGACAGAACACCCGACAGGACAAAACTTACCTGCCGGCAATGCAGGACTTCCGTCGCCACCTGGGCCGCGACACCTCACTGTCAGGGACTTCCTGGAAGAGGACTTAAACGGATTAAACCCAAGAGTCGTTACACCAGAGATTGAAGCAGCCCATTTTGAACTCAAACCCGTTATGTTCAATATGTTAAACACAATTGGACAATTTGGTGGGTCTGCAACTGAAGACGCAAGGCAGCACCTCAAATCCTTCATGGAAATCTGCAACTCTTTTAAAATCCAAGGAGTCCATGAAGATGTCTTGCGATTAAAGCTATTCCCCTATTCACTGAGGGATAAGGCGAAAGCTTGGTTAAATAGCATTCCAGTAGGATCTATTGGATCCTGGAGTGAACTTTTCCGTGATTTCATTACTCGCTTTAATCATACTAATCTATATGATAGAATCCGTAATGAAATTACTTCTTTTCGACAGGCTGAAGATGAACCAATGTACGAGGCATGGGAACGCTACATAGAGCTATTGCACAAGTGTCCTTTGCATGGATTTCCCCTATGGACACAGGTGACAATGTTTTACAATGCCACGAATGCCCCGACAAGGATGATGTTAGATGCCTCGGCAAACGGAACACTCCTGGACAAAGCACCTGAGGAAGCTATTGAAATATTAAATAAACTCGCAAAGATTGACTTCCAGTTTCCTACATCTAGTCGAGGAGGAGTAAGACGCCAAGCCACGGTACATGAATTAGATTCATCAAGTTCAGTGGCAGCACAATTGGCCTCTCTTACTAAGATGGTGCAAAACCTACAATTACAACACAATACCCGTGAGGTCAAGGTGATTGATTCATACTGTGACTTATGTGGAGGAAACCACAGTTCCGATGACTGCATGAATCAAGAAACTGGTATGTATGTTGGGAACTACAACCGCAACAATGTGATGTCCAACACATACAACCCCTCATGGAAGAGGCATCCAAACTTATCATGGAGCAACCCAAACAATGCCTTAAACCCAATCACCCAACCATCAGGATTTCAGCAGCCGATGCCGCAGCAGCAAGTCCAACAGCTGATGCCGCCGCAGCAGACGTAGCAGCAACCGGTAAGTTCATTGGAAAACACGCTAAAGGCCTTCATGATGAAAACTGAGTCATACATGGCGGAAAATAGTAATTTCATCAAGAGGACAGATGCCTTCATGAATAGGACTGAGATGAGGCTGCAAAATCAAGAAGCGATCATAAAAACGTTGGAAACTCAGGTTGGGCAGTTTGCTCAATGCATAAACACTAGACCACAAGGAGGACTACCTAGCAATACTGAAGTTGCTAAGGTAATAAGCCATGAACAGTGCAAAGCAATCACTACTAGGAGTGGTCTACAGCTGAAGAAGAAGATCCCAGAGAGCCAAATTCAATCAGCAGATCAAGCAAGAGAAGAGGCTGAGCAAACTGAAGCTGACAACACTACCCGGCAGAGAGCACTGCAGCTCCTGAGCAGCCTGCCGAGGCAGCAACAATTCCAGTGATGCCAGGTATAAGACTTCAAACTAAAGAAACCCTGGATGAAATAAGACCACCACCACCTTTCCCGCAAAGGTTGAAAAAGCAAAAATAGGATCAACAATTCAAGAAGTTCCTCAACATCTTGAAGCAAGTCCACATCAACATACCGTTCGCTGAAGCTATTGAACAAATGCCCAACTATGCAAAGTTCCTAAAGGACATGGTGTCAAAGAGAAAACGAATCGGTGAGTTTGAAACAGTGGCTGCTACCGAGGGATGCATGGCAATGTTGCATAACCGCATGCCACCAAAATTAAAAGATCCTGGTTGCTTCACTATACCTTGTGCGATAGGAAAGAGTTATGAAGGAAAGGCCCTATGCGACCTTGGAGCAAGCATAAACCTCATGCCTAAATCAATCTTCCAAAAGCTTGGAATTGGAAGGCCGAAGCCTACAACAGTGATGCTCCAACTCGCGGATCGATCCTATGTGCAACCTGAAGGAAAAATCGAGGACATACTGGTAAGAGTTGACAAGTTTATTTTTCCTGCCGACTTCCTTGTCCTTGACTGTGAAGCAGATGACAATGCACCAATCATCCTTGGGAGACCCTTTCTAGCAACTGGACGCACATTAATTGACGTGAAAAAAGGAGAGTTGACTATGCGGGTCAATGACCAACATGTCAAACTCAACGCATTCCACAACTTAAAGAAGTATGATGATCCATAGGAATGCAAGGCCATCCACACAATAGATAAGAAGATCTCCTGCCTGGGCAGTCTGCTCGGCAGATTGTTCGGTAAGAAAATCAAGCCCAAGATGGATGGACAGACAGCACAAAGGAGTGGCCCACAACCGATTCATAATTTGGGCCTAAGGGAGAGAAGAATTTTGGGAGATGCATTTGCATGCTCTCCACCAGTAACCTAACCTCTCCCCTTTTCTTTAATATTATATTAGGATTAGTAGTTTATTTTTATTTTTTTAATTATTTTTGCTTTCAGTATTTTTCTTTTTGTGTGTTTTATTTAGGAATAAAAATCAAGAATAAGGGAAAAATAGTTCACAGCAGGAAGTCTGCCGAGGCAATAAAACAGTGTCAGGGCCGCAGCAGTCCCAACGGGCAGAACAGTGTAACGGCTAGTCTGCCGAGATTCTTACCGTGGCAGAAAAAAGGAAACGGTTATAAACGGCTAGTGGCTTCAACGGTCACAAGGCCGAGGCCTATATAAGAAACTCCTTCCTCTTGAACTATTCACTCTTACTTTCTTGTTTTCTTTAGTATTCACAACAATCTCTCTCTCAATTACTCTCTGCCTTCTAATTCTTGTTAAATCTCTAGATTCTTTTCAAGAAAAACCTCCAAGAACACACATCTCTCTATCTTGATGGCTACATACAAAAGATTCGCCCCAACCAACGTTGAAGATCGATTCAACCGATCTTTCATCGCTAGGCAACTTTGGGAAGAGCAAGGTTTCCAACATGTGGACGAAGAAAACTACGGCATTGAACACTACCTCTATGACAGAATTAAGTACCAGAATTGGGAAATTTTCTATTTGCAACCCGCCCAGGCGAACGCCACGATCGTGCGGGAGTTCTACGCTTATGGGCCCAGCAAAGACTCCCTACTCGTTCACTGTCGCGGCAGGCCGGTCCAGCTCGATGCCGAGACGATCAACAACTTCTACGGCCTCACCCCAGACAGTGATATCCATGCCGAATTCTTGGAAGATATCACTGCTGAGGACTATGAACTCATCAAAGACGATCTTTGTTACGGGAACACTCCATGGGAAACCGGTACCCACCGAGGATCCGTAACAAGACAAAGTCTAAAGCCGGAGGCCAAGATGTGGAACACCTTCGTCAAACGACGCCTCATCCCAACATCACACAATAGCACGGTGGATCGCAAGAGATTGGTGCTTATCCAATCTATCATCAACAAGAGGACCATCAACATTGGAGAAATCATCCTACGGGAAATTCACGAGTGTGGTAAGAAAGATAGGGGACCATTGTATTTCCCTTGCTTGATTACAGGTTTATTTGTTTCTGCAGGTGTACCCATTTAAGAAACGGACGAATACACGCCCCCAAGACGAGGATGGACCAAGGACTTCTGCCACAAAGTCATGCAGATCACACAAGCAGAACCTGTCCAGGCAACGCCGCAGCAGTTCACTACCGATACTGCTGCCGGGGCCCAGTACACGGCAGACATGCCTGGTACTGCCCACACCTCTGCCGCAGCAGACCCATACCAAGAAATCTTGCAGCGAATGGCCGCAATGGATCTTCAATAAAAACGGTACATGGAGTACCAACGGGACTTCAATGGCACTCTAGCCTAGATGATGATGCATGCCTTCCCGGACCAAGGCGTACAATTCCCGGAGTTCCCAAGCAACATGTTCGTCACCGCCACACCCTACACCGAGACTAAACCAACCCCGGGAGGACCACGAACATTCTTCCATCCGGACCCTCAGCCCCAATACCAGGCTGCCGGCCCATCTAAGGCGGCAGATTCTGCCGCGGCCTCATCTGTCAGCCGAAGGCCATCCAAGCGGAGGGTCGTCTTCAGCACTCCACCCAGATCACCAATTATCATGGGCAGTCTATCCGACGAGATAGATGCATATGTGCACCAAAGTTCTACTGCCGCCGGCCCAAGCACACACCAAACCGGAAGAGCAACTGCAATGGGAGGAGGAATGGACGTGATGATAACCAGAGAGATGGCGGATGTTGAAGAAGGAGAAGAAGTAGAAGCCCCGATGCAAAGGACCCCACCCACTCGAGTCCAGCCGCCGAGGCAAGCAAAGGCGCAACCATCGCCCTCCCCAAGGACAAAGCATTTGGCATCAAGGCCACGGAGGAAAATTGTTACAAGAAGCTCTTCGGAGTCGCTTTAAATATTCTTTGTCCATTAATTCAATTGCTTTTATTGTTTTTACATGCTGCGCTTAATTCATATTTTGCTTTTGCCGTTTATTCCTTCAAAATATAAAGCATTGAGGACAATGCTTGGTTTGAGTTTGGGGGTGCAGATTCACTACCAAGGTAACAATCTACTGTCGCGGCCTTGCCAAAAAAAGGGAGTATTCCAGTGATACTTTTTTAAATTTTTATGCTCCCCGCCTTATTTGAATTCACTGCCTACACTCTTGCACTGCTCATCATCAATATTGCTTTAGTTTATTCTTTAAGGCTATAGAAATCTTTCTCCTTACCATGTTTAGGTTCTGTTAAGAAGGGCTTAACCTTAGGATGCTTAAGGATGAAAACTTAGAAGCTTAGTATAGGTAGAACTTTAAACTTTAAACACTTTTGGGACTTGTTGGATTATAGGAATTCTTTTAATGAACTTAGGTGATAAAGACTTAGATTTTTGGAAAGTAACTAGAGGTGCCTACAACCGGCTCTAGAAAGTCTCTTCTTCATGCTAGAGGTGCCCGAAATTGGCTCTAGTATGTGTTAAAGAATATTAAAATGAAAGAAGGATTTTAGTGAAAAGAAAAACACAAGTCTTTGAGGTGCCCGAAACCGGCTCAAGATTTGGGGTTTGAAAAAGAAGAGAACACTTAAACAATGTCTATTTGTCTTGAACTTAGAGTTTATCTAAGAACGCTTTAATCAACTTGTCCACAAAAACACACACACTCACAACTCCTATAGTTTGTTTCTAGGTAAATCATTGAGTAACCGAATGGTTATGGCTTAAAAAAAATAGGCCTAGTTATGGTGGGGAGAATAGATGGACATGTAAGACCAAGAGAGAGTAGAGTTCGGCAAATTGATGGTTTGCATTGCTTGAGGACAAGCAATAGTTCGAGTTTGGGGGTGTGATAAGTGCTCAACACACTATCACTTTTTACTCCTTTTATGGGCATTAATTACCAAATATATACCATTCGGACCAATGCATGTGCTTAATGTGATATATTTAGAAGTTATACTCATATAGATAATATTTACAGAAAAAGGCACGTTTTACAGCATTTTCATATCTGCCCAGGAGAACCAGTGCCGCGGCAGAGACAAGGCCGAGGCAGGACCTGATGCCGAGGCAGCAGCAGAAAGACAGGAAGCAAGATTATAGGCGATGGAAAGACAAAAATCCAAGGAACGTGTCTGGACTTGAAGCCCATGAATCGGAGCTGGCTAGCACAAGGAAAAGACCAAAGGAAGACCACGCGGGAAAGCCCCTTAGCCGAATATAAACTTGGAAATATATTTAATTATGTACTTGACTTGTTCCCTACTCCAAGTTGTATTCTACTTAGGAAAGGTTTACCCTAGGTCTAGCCTATATAAAGACCTAGCCACCCAATGTACAAAACACGAAATACCTAAGGAGAGAGCCGACTTCTACTCTTGTTTCTTTCCTCTCCATCATGTTCTAAACCTTCTTAGGGATTAGGTGAAGGTTGTAGAGTATTTGTGAGAGGAGATTGTACTTTGTCTTTCATTCAATGCAATAAAGTTATCAAGGTTTGCTTATCCTTTGTTATTCTTTGTTTTCACAATTGAGCTCGGGAGAGGATATTGTGAATCATCCATTTATCTAAGCTCGGGAGAGTTAGATTCACGAAAGGGATAAGTACGGTGTTTTAATCGCGAAATACTAACTCGGCCTAGGGATAGGTTAAGAGTTTCAGCGGCTAAAAGAAGTGTGAGATTGGTTGGTGAGTATAATTGGTTCACGCCGGGAGGTATCATCAAGGACTAGTCATCAATAGCACTCTGACTTAGGGATAAGCGGAGTCATTCAAGGACACTTTGCCGAACTTTGGTAAAGTCTGCCCACGAGCAAGGGATTGCCGCGATAGACAGTGTTATCATTGCCCAGGCAGTAAACTGCAGTGCTGTCGAGGCAGAGATATACGATTGCATTGGACAGAGACAAGTCAATCAATTCCACAATACGACGCAACTGGATCCTAGCCCATCTCTCTCTACTATTTCAACCCTTTACTTTTATTTTAGTTATTTTAGTTTAGATAAATCAAATCAACTTATTTGTGTTTTTATCTTTCTACAAAACAAGGAGGTGAAGAAAGCATATTAAGTATACCGGTCCCTGAGGAGACGATAACTCGATAATATACCTATCACTTATTACTTGCGATGTGTCCACTTGCACTGAACGCGCACTTTTGACACGCGACAAAGATCATCTTTGATGAACTCGTAGTCCTCGGCAGTGACGTCCTCCATGAATTCAGCGTGGATGTCACTGGCAGGGGTGAGGCCGTAGAAATTATTGATTGTCTCGGCATCGAGCTGGACTGGCCTGCCGCGGCAATGAAAGAAGAGGGAGTCTTTGCTGGGCCCGTGCGCGTAGAACCCCCGGACAATTGTGGCATTCGTCTGGGCAGGTTGGAGACAGAAAATTTCCCAGTTTTGGTACTTAATTCTGTCGAAGAGGTAGTGCTCAATACCGTAGTTTTCCTCGTCCGCATGCTAGAAACCTTGCTCTTCCCACAGTTGCCGAGCGATGAAAGATCGGTTGAAGCGATCTTCAACATTGGCGGGGGCGAATCGCTTTTATGTTGCCATCAAGATTGAGAGATGTGATTTCTTGGATTTTTTCTTAAAAAGAATCTGGAGTATAGCGAAGATTAGTAGGCACAGAGTAACGTGAGAGAGAGATTATTATGAATACTAAAGAAAACAAGAAAGCAAGAGTGAATAGTTCAAGAGGAAGGAGTTTCTTATATAGGCCTCGGCCTTGTGACCGTTGAAGCCACTAGCCGTTTTGTAACCGTTTCCTTTTTCTTCCATTTCCTTTTTCTGCCGCGGCAGGAATCTCGACAGTCTAGCCGTTACACTGTTCTGCCCGTTGGGACTGCTGCGGCCCTGACACTGTTTTATTGCCTCGGCAGACTTCCTGCTGTGAACTATTTCTCCTTTATTCTTGCTTTATTAACCTAACCTAAAAAGATAAATATCGATAAAGAAACATTCAAATAATGATAAGGTAATTATTCCTAAATACCGCAAAGAGAATTCATGAAAATACCAAATAAAATAAAAGAGAGAAAATTAATATAAAATAAGAATATAAAGAAAACTTATGGAGGGTCGTTTCCGATATTTCTTATAGTCCATCTGTACCCTCCATCGAGTGACAACTCTACTCAAAAAGATATGGGTTAATGCAGATACGGATACTCCTATTTGTGCTATCATGGTGGAGGTGTCTTCCGTTTGTGTTCTTTTGTAGTCCATGCCTATCCTCCAACTTGATATTGTTTCTGAAGGCAAAAATAATTTGTTAGAAAAAAATTATATCAACATCCAACCACTTAATTACCTCCTTGTTGTTAACTTCCATCATAGTTGGATATAGCCTTCGTTGTCGTGGCAATTTCTGAGATAGCCAATTGTCGTGGCAATCTTTTGCCAAAATTTGGTGTAAGTCAAGTGAAGAATCATCTTTCTTGAAGTCTTCAAGAATCAACCCACATTGTTTCTTATGCTTCTCAGTAATCTCCATCAGTAGAGACTTTGGCTTGGAACTAATATTAGATGGAATTACCACATAAATATCTAAACAATCATATCCTATTTGTGATGGCTTCAAATCGTGTAATGTGGACTCTTCGGAAGATACTTGCAATGGAAGAGATGAGTTTTTAAAGAATTCAAAAGGTTTATTCGTTACCATCTCATATTCCATTATCACGACATTGTCATCTTGTTATTCAAGCATGTCGTCGTGTAACTGCCCCAGCAGCTGTGAGTGAGAGTAATCCTCAGCTTCCTTTTTCAGCATCATTGTTGCCGTAACATCCTGGGAATTAGACTCCTCAGAATTTTCTAAAGCATTACACTCATCGGCTTCGTTGAGTGGTATCGTGATATTGCCTTGTTCAGGCTTCTCTACTGCCGCAACAATTATTTCGGGAGACTCATCCAATGTTTGGCAATCTTTCTTATCAACATGTTCTAGACTCAGAGGTTTCGGAATTTCCTCTATGTCCTCTAGTGTTGGGATTTCAGTATCCCTGAGGATTGATTATTGGGTCATGTTATCCATGGCATATTCGGATCTCTGTAATTAATTCTTCAATTCTAGCCATTGATGCTTTCAATGTTTCCTCAAATGAATTTGGATACTCTTGAGAAGAATTATATTGCCATGGCATATCTGTAACATCAACAAAATTGTCATGATAAAAATTTTTTTGAGTGTTTTGATCATACCATGAAGGATTTTGTTGTTGGTTCCATCTATAGTCCTCTATGTGGCCATATGTTCCAGTACTATACGGGCAATTGTTAACCAAATGATCATCTACGCAATTAAAACAAAAACTTGCCCAGGCATAAACTTGTTGGGTTTCTCTTGGTTGGCATAGATAATCATCATTTAATCTAGGAAATTCTTGATTGGCTCGATTCATATCTTCCAACATCAACTCCCGAATAGATTTCTTTCTTTCTCCTTGCATCTTGAAAATCCTTCACTTGAAACACACCTATAATTTTTAAAGAAAAAGAAAATATGTTAGTAAAAATAACTAAAAACAAGAAAATAAAGAAGACAAAATTTAGTTGCCAGTCCCCGGCAATGGCGCCAAAAACTTGTCGCGTGTCAAAAGTGCGCGTTTAGTGCAAGTGGACACATCGAAAGTAATAAGTGGTAAGTATTTTATCGAGTTATCGTCTCCTCAGGGACCGGTATACTTAATATGCTTTCTTCACCTTCTTGCTCTGTAGAAAAGTAAAGAACACAAGTGAGTTGATTTGATTTATCTAAACTAAAATAACTAAATAAAAATAAAGAGTTGAAATAGTAGAGAGAGATGGGCTAGGATCCAGTTGCGTCGTATTGTGGATTTGATTGACTTGTCTCTGTCCAATGCAATCGTATATCACTACCTCGGTAGCACTGCAGTTTACTGCCTTGGCAGCGACAATACTGTCTGCCGCGACAATCCCTTGCTCGTGGGTAGACTTTATCAAAGTTCAGCAAAGTGTCCTTGGATGACTTCGCTTATCCCTAAGTCAGAGTGCTGTTGATGACTAGTCCTTGATGATACATCCCGGCGTGAACCAATTATACTCACCAACCAATCTCACACTTCTTTTAGCCGCTGAAACTCTTAACATATCCCTAGGCCGAGTTAGTATTTCGCGATTGAAACACCGTACTTACCCCTTTCGTGAATCTAACTCTCCCGAGCTTAGATAAATGGATGATTCACAATATCCTCTCCCGAGTTCAATTGTGAAAACAAGGAATAACAAAGGATAAGCAAACCTTGATAACTTTATTGCATTGAATCAAAGACAAAGTACAATCTCCTCTCACAAATACTCGACAACCTTCACCTAATCCCTAAGAAGGTTTAGAACATAATGGAGGAGAAGAAAACAAGAATAGAAATCGGCTCTCTCCCTAGGTATTCCGTCTATTGTACATTTGGTGGCTAGGTCCTTATATAGGCTAGACCTAGGGTAAACCTTTCCTAAGTAGAATATAACTTGGAGTAGGGAACAAGTCAAGTACATAATAATAAAAATATTTCCAAGTTTGCTTCGGCTAAGGGGTTTTCCCGCGTGGTCTTCCTTTGGTCTTTTCCTTTTGCTAGCCAGCTCCGATCCATGGGCTTCAAGTCCAGACACGTTCCTTGGATTTTTATCTTTCCATCGCCTATAGTCTTGCTTTCTGTCTTTCTGCTGCTGCCTCGGCATCAGGTCCTGCCTCAGCCTTATCGCTGCCGCGGCACTGGTTCTCCTGCACAGATATGAAAACGCAGTAAAACGTGCCTTTTTCTGTAAATATTATCTATATGAGTATAACTTCTAAATATATCACATTAAGCACATGCATTGGTCCAAGTGGGTATATATTCGGTGATTAATGCCCATAAAAGGAGTAAAAAGTGATAGTGTGTTGAGCACTTTTCATTTATGCACACCGTGAGGCTCGCATTGACCCCGACATGGTTGCAGGTACGTTTTCCTTGTAGTCGTTGTCTTTGTTTGCTTTGATAGTCTCTTGTTCTACGCATTCATACATCCTTAGTGAGCATGCACAAGTGTTAGGCATACCAGTTAAGATCTTGGATATTGTTATGTGTTTTACAAGTTCTTTTGGTGAGATTGTGGTAGTCAGAAAGATGTATCGAATATTTCCTTTATCCTTAGAAGGTCACGAGTTTGCCTCTTATCTTGTGGAGTTACATTTTATGACTCCGACTTAATCTTATGTATGGATTGGTTAGTGGATCATAGAGCTATGATGGATTTCGAGATGAAAAGAGTTTCCTTGAGGCTTGTCGATGACTACGAGGTGTTGGTGATCGGGGAAAATTTAAGGTTCATGACTAATTTGTTTTCAGCTTTAGATGAAAAGAGTTTCCTTGTGTCATGTGTACCTAGCGTACATGATGAACCTATATATGTAGGAGGTTCAGCCCCAAAACATACGGACTGTTTGTGAGTATCCAAAGGTGTTTTCGGGTTTACCGCCTAACCGGGAGGTTGAGTTTGGCATAAAGAGGGTTGAGATTTTAGTGTAAGTATCCATTACTATGTGTAAAGACCAAGTTTTAGGATTCTTTGGATCAAAGTGTCATCCTTCTAAGTGTGTCTCTGTGGGGTGCTCTAGTTTTGTTTATTAAGAAAAAGGATGGCATGATGTGGATGTGCATAGACTATTGGTAGTTGAATAAGTTGTCTATGAAGAATAAGTATCATTTTCCGTGGATCGATGATTTGTTCGATAAGTTTCATGGTGCGATCGTATTTTCTAAGATCGATTTTTTATTGGGATATTATCAATTGAGGGTTAAGGATGAGGATGTGCTTAAGTCAATGTTCTAGACTTGATATGGGCATTATGAGTTCCTGGTAATGCCTTTCGGCTTAACGAATGCCTCAACTTCGTTCATGTACATGATGAATCGAGTGTTTCATGAATATTTTGATCAGTTTGTTATGGTGTTTGTTGATTACATTCTCATGTATTCTCATACCGAGGAGGATCACGATAGGCATCTTTTGGTTATTCTTCAGAACTTGCTCGATAATCAATTGTATGCCAAGTTGAGCAAGTACGAGTTATGGATCATGAAGGTTATTTTCCTCGGGCATGTTATTTTGGTAAAGGGTATCAACGTTGATTCACAGAAGGTTGAAGTTGTTGTGAGTTAGATATCGTCGAGGTTGATGACGGAGGTCCATAGTTTCTTAGGCTTAGCAGTTTATTACTATTGTTTCATAGAGGATTTTTCTCGCATTGTTACACCTTTGACAAATTTGTTACAAAAATATTTTAAGTTTGAGTGGATAGAAACGAGGCAACAAGATTTTGATAAGCTAAAGGAAGATTTGACGCAAGCTTCGATCTTGATTCAACCTGAGTCGAGAAACGAGTTTGTCATCTATAGTGATGCATCCATCATATGTTGGCCTTGGTTGTGTGCTGATGCAAGATGGAAGATTTGTGGCATATATATTTCGGTGGTTAAAGGTGTACAAAAAAACTATCTGACGCAAGACATTGAGTTAGCTGCGGTGGTTTTTGCTGTAAAGATATAAAAGAACTATCTTTATGGCGAGAATTGTGTGGTGTACACCGATCATAAGAGTTTGAAATACTTGATGTCCCAAAAGGAATTAAATCTTAGGCAATATCGGTGGCTCAAGTTGCTTAAAGATTACGACTTGACGATTGAGTATCATACGGGAAAGCAAATGTCGTTGTGAATGCTTTGAGCCGTAAAATGGTTATTGAGTTTAGGACAATGTTTGCTTGGTTGAGATTTTCGGGAGATGATGGTCTAGTGGTCAAGTTACAAGTGAAACCATCTTTTGTTAAGATTATCCGGGGTAAGCAGTTGGCAGATGACCCATTGGTACCTCATGTTCAGGATATAGCCGAGGAAGTATCGACGAAGTTTAGTTTTCATGTTGATGTTTTTTTGTGTTTTAGAGACTGTATATTTTTGTCGAATGATGCTAAGTAGAGGTGAACTATCTTATCTGAGGCATATAGTAATCCTTTTTCTATGCATCCGAGTAGTACAAAGATGTACCGAGGGCTAAAGAGTGAGTACTTTTGGGTTAGTTTGAAAGAGGATGTTGCTGAATTCGTGAGTCGTTGTTTGGTGTGTTAGCAGGTTAAGACTGAGCATCAATTTCCTTCTTGGTTGTTGCAACTATTGAAAGTGTCGGAATGGAAGTGGGAGAGGATCACTATGGATTTTGTGACGGGAATACCTTTGACACCATCCAAAACGGATTCCATTTGGGTGAAAGTTGATCGATTCACCAAGTGTGAACATTTTCTCCATGTGCATACTAAGTTTTCCATGAATAAGATGGTAGTGTTGTATATATCTAGTGTGGTAAGGTTGCATTGTGTTCCTAAGTCGATCATTTCTGATCGAGATCCAAGGTTTACATCAAGATTTTGGGGTTCCTTACAACGAGCATTAGATTTTAATTTGAGCTTTAGTAATTCCTATCATCCGTAGACGATGGTCAATCTGAGCGGGTTATCCAAGTCTTTGAATACATGTTCAGGTGTTGCATCACAGACTTCTAGGGATCGTGGGAGAAATACTTGTTGTTGGTAGAGTTTGCTTAAAATAAAAATTATCAGGCGAGTATTCAGATGGTACCGTTTGAGGCTTTGTATGGTAGGAGGTGTCGTATGCCATTGTGTTGGGCGGAGGCCGATGAAAGGTTTGTATCGCTGCTTAGTGTTTTGGATGATACTAATGAGAAATTCAATCTCTCTAGTGATCGTTTGAAGTCTATATCAAATCGTCAAAAGTCCTATGCGGATATTAAGCATAAGGAGATCGAGTTTACCGTGGGAGAGAAAATGTTTTTGAAGGTTTTTTCTTAGAAAAAGGTTATGTGGTTTGGGAAAAAGGAAAGTTCAGTCCAAGGTTTATCGGACCTTATGAAGTGTTGGAGTGTGTAACCCCCTCGACCTAGTCTAGCCGAAACCCGACTCGAACGGTTTACATGGGAAATACCGATACAAATCCGTGAAGATTTGTACCGATAAACAACTCTAAATCTCTTTTTTATCTTGTCTAAAGGATTTAGTATCCTAAGTGAACATGCATTTAACTAGGGCCCTTGCAATCAAGACGGAAGGCAAAACAAGCATCATTCGCACCACACATATAAAAAGTACCAAAATATAAATTCTCACAAATTTAAGTACCAAATGTGAAATTTATTTTACCAATCTTCAATTAACCTGATTACATGCTTATATCCCAAATTTCTGTTTAAAACGAAAACTATATCTCAGCTAATTTTATTTCTAGATTCTAGAGACAACTACCAAGGGTATCAAACCCCTTAATGTCGTTCCGAAACTAGTGTTTGAACACGTTAGGTTTCGAAACACTCATTAAGTGTTTCAATAAGCAAGCCCTTTCCTCATCCGATGCCTTGCATAATAATCTCGCATTTCGATATGATCATATTCCCGTTTCGATATGTTTTTTACACTTTCAAAACCGGTATCGAAACCTCGGGTCCCAACTACTATTTCGAAACACATGCATATAGTTTAGATACCAGGCTTAAGTTTACCATAATTTCTTAATTTTTCCTACGTATCGAAACCAAAAAGAATCGTTTCGATACAACTTACACAATTTCTATAGATTTGCAAACTTTTATGTCATTAGGGGTCTCAAACCATTCACTATATGCATGTACAACCAACACTATTAAAACCGATCTATATTAAACTATTCTAGATGCTCACACCTTAAATTAGCAACCATGATAATAACATCCTAGTACCTATTTCAAGCAACGTACAACATTTTACAAACATGTAAAACATTTGGGTTGTTAAAAACTGTAACGCCCCAAAATTGGGCCTAGAAGTTTAGTGAACTAGTTTCGTCAGTTTAGCCTAGTTCGGGATTAAATACTTAAAATTTTATTTTTAATCTAAATAAATTATGAAAAAATATCCTAAAATCATTATTTAGTATATATTTGACTTAGGTCAAATCAATTTTGAAAATTGACCCTTGAATCCCTACAATTTTGAAATTAGTGACTATTTTGTAAATATTAAAAACTTGAGGATAATTTCATAAATTAAGCCAAAAATTTGAATTTTTAAGGGGCTTTGATCCAAATCTAATACTAGCTGATCTAAGCCTTCCAAGTGCCTATTTTAATAACCCATAATTTTACTTAATAACCCAAAAAATTTAATATTAATGCTAAAAACCTATTTTTATGTCATAAATATAAACCTATTTTTAAATTTATGACTTTTCATCTTCTTGGTAGTCATTCCCTCATATTTTCAAAGGTAATCATCAATCTTTGCATCAAACTTTAAACCCTTCTCCAAGATTTCGATTTCTTCCTTCCCAATACATATTATTCATTATATTTTCAAGGTAAATATCCATTATTTTTAATAAAATTTTGTTGGTTTATTTTCCTAAAATTTTCAACTTCAAAATATCTTCTTTTTTTCTTGTGTTTTACTTGTTTATAACCTTGGAAGGGATTGGATCAATTTTGGAGGTGAGAATCATTCAAACCTCTGAAACTTAAAGTTATTTAATTAAATTCCTAATTTCTTGGATGATTGAAACAATCTTTAAAGTCTTGAATCAGTAAAATCGATTTTCTTGATAAAAAATTCATTGTTTTCTTGATTTTCGTTCAAGGGTTTTTTATGTCTGTTTTTGATGCCTAAATATATGAATATTGAATTTTTTAGATGTAATTAAGATGAATTTTAATTATCTAATCTCAAAAATAAGGTTTAGGGCATGTTTGGAGAGGTTTTCGGTGAGTTTCGGTTAGATTTTATGGTGTTTTTAGGGGTTGCCATGTATTGGTCCGACTTGAGGGATGTTTGGGTGTGTTATAATGCACTAAAAACTCTTGTTTTGATGCTTGAATTAGGTAAAGAGTTAGAGGAACAAGTTTGAGGGAGATCGGAAAGCCGAATCGCGTTTTTGGCTGACTTGTCGAGCAAGTTTCGGTAAATCGGTGAGTGGATTATGAGGTCTGCCAATTTAGAATGGTTTTAAATATGTTTTCAAATGTTTGGGGGTGTAGGAAAGGTGTGAAAAACCTACCTATACTAGAAAGTAAGTTTTAAGTATTGCTTTCTTAAAGGTTCTCATATTATACCTTGTTTTTACAACGTTATTTGTCATGCTCTTATCATATTCTGCATATGTGATGTGTTTTACTGCTCATAAGACTATTTTTACAAAAAAAATTATAAGTATATGATGCTCTCACGGTTTTGTTTTGAAAATATGAGAAAAGTAGTTTGTAACCCCCTCGACCAGGTCTAGACAAAACCCGACTCGAACGAGCTACACGGGGAATACCAAAGCTAATCCGAAGCTCGCCCCGATAAACAACCCTATATTTTTTTTCTTTTATATTTTCTAAATGCATTAATTAGATCCTACATGTTCATGCTAGGACTGAGTTTATTTGCAGTGAAAACTAAAGAGAAACGTTTCCTAATTTAATCCAACAAGGTTTGGGGACCTAATTATAATTTTACAGAAAACCATCGTATTTTGGCCTAGGTATCGATACCCTATGAACTGGTATCGAAATCTCTGCCCAGAAAAGTGCAGAATATACATGTTACATGTCATACCCGAAAAAATAAGATTCTCTAGATTCATATAAAACCCTAATAGCATAAATCACACTTCAAACATCAATTCTAGATGCAAAGTCTCCTAATTACAAAGGCAATGCACATGTATCATAAGCATACTTCAACAATAATAGGCATGGTATATCATACTTAAAATTTAACCAATAATGGATCTCAAAATACCTCATTAATATAAAAGTATATCAATTATAGTATTTAATCCAAAATAACCCAAAACATATAGGTTCACTAGGCCATATCTTAAGCAATAACAATGTTGGTAAACCTCAAATATATATAAGCTTACGACTACAACAAGTCTTATCATCATATCAATAATCTTAACATGGTAACTCATCCCTATTGCTCTCCCACTACTACTAATATTACAAAAAGACGTACTTGAGCTTATACTTGATGATTACACGGAATACTTACTTGCCCTTGCTGCCTCAACATCTATATCCTGCATTGCAAGGTAAAAGAGAGGGTTAAGCATAAAGCTTAGTGAGGGAATAAAACACATTTAAAACTCATTTGAAAACACCTTGCAATACAGCCCATAAAAAACCGATTTCATCAATTCAAAACACATGTCATGCTCTTTATAAAAGAAAACGTTCAAGGCTAACAATGCCACTTTTAAAAACTCTGTAATTGTCATCAAACAATGGCTTACAATGCCATCATTAAAATCTAGTAAAAGTACCTCTTTGAAATCACTTGCTTTATAAATAAAATCACAAGTCTTACATGCTATTCACATAGCAATGCTTACTGATGCATCTCAATGCACAAATCTCAAGTCTTACATGCTAACAACATAGCAATGTTTAAATCACATGCATACCAATGCACAAAACCGTATTAAAACACATGCATAATCCCATATGCAAACATGTAATTACCATGACACTTACCTTTGAAAAATAAAAACATATATTGGTGCTAGTGATCCGATTTTTACCACTCCAAATCGTTAGGATAAATGGGCAACCTCATATTATTACCACTCCCAGAGAATGCGCATGTTGATACCACTTTCAACATGAATTATCTCACCTTGGTGTCCGGTGACAGTACCAATCCTTCCAGCCCGGATATGACAGTACCACTTCCATCACATAGCATTAGACTAAAAGTCTAAATGCAACACACAAGGAATTTACACAAGGTACGAGTTTTGAATATTTATAGTGCACTCTAAAACCTATTGATCGATCAACTTATCCCATAAGGTTCATCAATTAACTAGCCAACATATTCTCAAAATCAATGCTCAAACTTAATTCAAAACATAATTCAAATCACACGTATCCCATTTTTCACGCATTACTTGTAAAAATCGATAAACCACTTTTATCTTATTTTTCAAAACAAAACCATGGGAAAATCGAATGATTATAAAATCTTTTTAAAAAACGGTTTCATGAGCATTTATATACCTGCATAATCACATATGCACAACACAACAAGAGCATGACAATTAACATAATAAAAACACGGCATAATATGGGAACCTTTAAGAAAGCAATACTTAAAACTTACTTCCGAGTATAGGTAGGTTTTTCACACCTTCCCTACACCCCCAAACCTTTGAAAACACATTTAAAAACATGCCAAATCGGCAGCCCTCATAATCCACTCACCGATAACCGAAACTTGCTCGAATAGTCACCTATTCGATCCAAAACTTCTTCAAACGTAATCATCAACTTCTTATCCTGTTTCAACCATAAAAGCTAAGGATTTAGTGCCCCTAATCGCACAAAAACAAACCCCAATTCGGACCCCCACACAACAACCCTTAAAACCTATCAAAACCTTAACCGAAAACTTTTTGAAAACCACCAAACTTCTCCTAAACCTATTGTTTGGGATTATGGACTTTATAAACACATTATAAACAAACTAACATGATTAAAATAAAAAATTTAAGACCCCAAAACAACGAGTAAAAACCTTGAACGAAAATTATAGGTTCTGATCAAAAACCGAGTTTTCTTAAACCAAAAGAGTAAAAACGTTTTTACCAAGCTAATAACTTGGGAATTTCAATAAATAACCTTTTAAAATTGGAGGATTGAATGTTTCTCACCTCCAATTCTGACCCAATCAACTTCCATGGTTTTTGAGAAGGAAAACGAGTGAAAAATAATATTTTTGAAGAAGGAAAAATTATAAATAACTATTATAACGAAAATTAATGAAAAGAAATTGAGTTTACCTTGAAAAGACGGTCGTTCTCAGCCTTAGGAAGAGGGAAAATGAAAATAATAAAATAAAGGTTTAGGTTTTGATATAAAATAGGTTTTTAGGAATTAAATAAAATAATTTGGGTTATTAATTAAAATTTTGGGTTAAATATTAATTAAATAAGCCCATGGAAGTTTAATTTAATTAGAATTTGTATTGGATCAAAGCCCCTTAAAGATTCAAAGTTTTGACTTAGTTTATAAAATTGTCCTTAATTTTCAATTTTTATAAAATAGTCACTAGTTTCAAAATTCTAGGGATTCAAGGGTCAATTTTCAAAATTGAGTTTACCAAAGTTAATTTTATATTGAATAGAGATTTTAGAATATTTTCCATAATTTATTTCGATTAAAATTCAAAATTTTAAGTACTTAATCCCGAACTAGGCTAAACCGACCCACTAACTTCTAAGTCCAATTTTGGGGCGTTACAACTCTCCCCCACTTAGGAAATTTCGTCCTCGAAATTTTCACTGTGAAAAGAGTTAAGGAAACTGCTCCTTCACAACTTCCTTTCACTGCCACGTGACTTTTCAAACACCATTACACCACTAAAACACAAGGATCAACACAAGGATCTTACCCTAAATGACCTTTTCTACCAAAACCAAGATCCCAATAAAAAATCTTATACTGATAAGATTCGGTCTTATCCTAACACCGCCCCTCATCACAACTTGAAGTGCTACACAAAACAATGGTACACCAAAAACACCATGTTTAGTCTCTACAATCATTGTATTTTCAAGCCAAAAGCAAAACCTTTTTCTTTTCGGGCGACCTACCCTTTCCTTACTCCAGGTTGACAACCAAATCTCGACAACTAAAACAACTTCCTACTTCCACTAACAAACTTAACTTTCTCAAACATATTCCAACATACAAGGGAACAATCAAAACATTCCACCGAGTCTCGCTCACCACAACAACACATAACAACTTCAACCAACAGAACCCTTAAACAGTACCACTCAAACACCCAATTATGGACACGACAATAAGTAACTCTACTAACGAAAAAACCTTCAACAAGAACCCGAAAGATTAATGTCACAACACCATAACATACCCTTCCAAACCTGAACAACTCACTCATACCGGTTACATGTCTATTAACGAGACAACACCCATAAACTCAACTAGAAACCCAATATCTCTCTCAAAAACCTTATCATATTAAAGCATACTACTCAACAGTTCCAACCTTCCTCAAAGGAAACACTTTCTCTTACTTCCAAGAAACTACCTCATAAAACTCATGAAGATTTGTTCATACACTTTTACTCTAGCACCTTTAACAACAATAATTTTAAAGAACACTGGTTCTCAAACTCAACTTACCAGCAAAACAAACATTCACCTTCAACTCATCCTCATCCAAAACAAGTCCATCAAACAACAACCGCTTACAAACTTCTTTCGCAACTCCTTACTTCCAGGTACATAGCAAAAGATTAATACAAACTTTGATTAAGAAATCATTCTTACTTATAGCACCATGCAATACAACCACATGCCTCATAGACATAAAAGCGAACCAACACCACAGCTGAAACCATCACACAACCTCAATTGTGCCCTGCACACACGAATCCACCAAACATCCACTAGTAACTTACCTCGTAACATCTCAACCATAAAAAGTCTCACCCACAACTTTTTTACTAGACCAACACTCTTCGATAAATTTAACCAAGCCAACATTGCTCTTGACTTCAGAAAACTTTTAACGTACTCCACCAAACCAACACCTGTCAAGACATAACCCTTAAGAAACCCAAGTCATACTAAGCAACTCAGTTTTAACCCATCATGTAACACAACGCACTTCTAAACCTTTTGTGTTAGTACACAACATCATGCTCATCCAAAAGTTAATATCTCCTCTAAAGTCTAGTTCACCATAACCAACTCAGCAACGCACCATTAACAACCTAGACGTACTACACATAAAACATTTCCTAAATGACAACTCATTGACAAGGCCATTAAACAACACGGTACTACAGTCAACTAACACTTATTTCACTTAGATTATCTCAAGCTCAAACTTGTTCCTCTCTAACCTAACCAAAATGCCAAACTTAATGTCACTCCTTCGTCCACTCACCTTAACACCATTCTTAACGTTAAGCAAAACAACATATCAGAAAACCAACCGTAAATGAAAAACTCAATAATACAGACTCTCACAACACTTTCTGACAGAAAAACAAGTCTAAAAGATTGTCTGACCAATAATGGTTATAAACTACCCAACGTTCCTCATCACACAAATTCTCCATACAGAGATATCTAAGGATTACATCCAAAACCTCCACAACAACCTGATCATACCCAAGCAAAACCTGACACAACTCTTTATGAGCACAACATATAAAAGCTAAGCCAAACGACACATCCACCACCTCTCAAGGTTCACACAAGTATGTTCTGCATCCTTCATCACCTCAACTATTTTTCTAAAATATTTATTTCTTTTACAAAAGCTCAACTAGCGCTTTCCAAAACAAAACCCTAGATCAGCTATGCCCTTGACTTGAGTACTTTATGAACCATAGAAAACAGAAAATACTAAGTATTACCTCTACCAAACACAACGGTAACACAACACCTCTTCTACAAACTAAACGTTCGCCGAATAAACCTTGCGAAACTCAGCCTTCCGCTTCACCAACATCAAACTCAAGGCACTTATCCCGTGTTGGACCATTCATAGCTCCAAATTCAACTAAAAAATCCTTATGTAAGATTACTTCCCGACCAAAATAGTAACTCGACCCACTGCATAACCAACTCGGCTCCAACAAGAGCATCTTTCAAACACCCCTTTAAACATATACCTTTTCCCTATAGGATTAACCACAACACAACTTTCATTTTCAAGAGGGAAACATCTGTAGATATGGACAATGTGTGCATGAGTCCTATATGTAACCCTAGATGCCTATGCAAGTGCATGCAAATGCAATCTAATGTCATGCTCAAGAATGCATGCATGTCCTAAGATGTCTAATGTATATGCATATAAATGTTTTTATACTATGCATGATTGTTGTCCATACTCACAAACAACATCCTCAACTCCAGAACTTCAACTTTCTACCTCTTCAACATTTAGAACCATAGAAACTTAGCACTCAAGAGTACACAACCACACCATAACCCGAAAGTTTCCAACTCATTCGATTCACCTTTCACAAAAAACACTTTGAAACTCCCAAGGCGCCATCAGTGATGTAGTCACCTACTACTCACCAGTATAACAACTCTCAAACTAAACTGATTCAAAACCACTTTACACTCAAACACGATCGAGGACCCAGTCAACTCAAGATCGGATATCACAACACCACAACACAAAACTTTCTATACTTTCTAATTTCCATAACTCCTCTATTACCAAGTTTTAGCTTTCTTTTCGGTCCCATATCAAGCACAATAAAATAGAAAATAATTTTAACATGCTAAAAAAACATTTTGCAAAACTTGTGAGGCCAGCGCGAAGCAAGTTCCAAGTAGCTCAAGTACAATATAAAGTAATTTCCTAGTAGTAGTTAGAGCAATGAGTACCCAAAAATAAACCCCAACAATATATACTCAATCATCATCTATAATTAGCATCAAGAACATATAACCATATAACAATTATATTTTCCACAACATTTAAGCATCATATAAAATCATCTCAAAGTCCCATGCATTAACCAATGCAAATTAAAACTAGTTTTCTATACTACATGACATATCAAAAACTACAATTTCATGAGATGTTTAACTTATAAATCATTTTTAAAACCAACTTACAGTAATGTATGTAACATTTAAAATCTAAACACATTTTACTTTTATAAATTTCACATGAAAGATAACCTTAAAACATGGTCAAAACAGTAGTCTATGTCACATAATATTCAATTCACTTAGTCAAGAAAATCAGGGACATGTTCACATTTACATATAACTAATGTCATAGCAAAGCAACAAGATTTCATCATGCTTACAAACAATAATTCATATAGCAGCATTTAAGCATATCAAAATGTAATCATGCTTTATCTACAGTCATATATATAACAAACATCCAATCACATTAAAATTTTAATCATGCTTTCAAACACTGTGCTTGAAAAAAAAGCCCTAAGTTACTATGTCACAACATAAATTAATCACATATAGAAAACACCGTGCATCTCATATAATAACATAGAATTTTCAACAATCACCGTGCATAAGCAATATTTAAAACAAATTTAACTCTACAACATACCAAACAAAACTTCCCAAAAGGTTTCGTAAACCTAAGCTCTGATACCAAAATATGTAACCCTCTCGACCCGGTCTAGACAAAACCCGACTCGAAAGAGCTAAAAGGGGAATACCGAAGCTAATCCAAAGACTCGCCCCGATAAACAACCCTAATTTTTTTCTTTTATCTTTTATAAATGCATTAATTAGATCCTAAATGTTCATGTTAGGGTTGAGTTTATTTGTAGTGAAAACTAAAGAGAAACATGTCCTAATTTAATCGAACAAGGTTTGGGGACCTAATTGGAATTTTCCAGAAAACCATCGTATTTTGGCTTAGGTATCGATACCCTATGAATTGGTATCGAAACCTCTGCCCAGAAAAGTGCAGAATATACATGTTATATGTCATACCCGAAAAACTAAGATTCTCTAGATGCATATAAAACCCTAATAGCATAAATCACACTTCAAACATCAATTCTAGATGCAAAGTCTCCTAATTACAAAGCCAATGCACATGTATCATAAGCGTACTTCAACAATAACAAGCATGGTATATCATACTTAAAAATTAACCAATAATGGATCTCAAAATACCTCATTAATATAAAAGTATATCAATTATAGTATTTAAGCCAAAATAACCCAAAACACATAGGTTCACTAAGCCATATCTTAAGCAATAACAATGTTGGTAAACGTCAAATATGTATAAGCTTACGACTACAACAAGTCTTATCATCATATCAATAATCTTAACATGGTAACCCATCCTCATTGCTCTATCACTACTACTAATATTACAAAAAGACGTACTTGAGCTCATACTTGACGATTACACGGAATACTTACCTATCGTTGCTGCCTCAACATCTATATCCTGCATTGAAAGGTAAAAGAGAGGGTTAAGCATAAAGAATAGTGAGGGAATAAAACACATTTAGAACTCATTTAAAAACACCTTGCAATGCAGCCCATTAAAAACCGATTTCGTCAATTCAAAACACATGTCATGCTCTTTATAAAAGAAAACGTTCATGGCTAGCAATTCCACTTTTAAAAACTCAGTAAGTGTCATCAAACTATGGCTTATAATGTCATCATTAAAATCTAGTAAAAGTACCTCTTTGAAATCACTTTCTTTGTAAATAAAAACATAAGTCTTACCTGCTACTCACATAGCAATGCTTACTGATGCATCTCAATGCACAAATCTCAAGTCTTACATGCTAACAACATAGCAATGCTTAAATCACATGCATACCAATGCACAAAACCGTATTAAAACATATGCATAATCCCATATGCAAACATGTAATTACCATGACACTTACCCGTGAAAAATAAAAACATATATTGGTGCTAGTTATACGATTTGTAATACTCCAAATCGTTAGGATAAACGGGCAACTGAATGTTAGTACCACTCCCAAAGCTTGCGCATTTTGATACCACTCTCTACATGAATTATCTCACCTTGGTTTCCGGTGACAATACCACTCCTATCAGCCCGGATGTGAAAGTACCACTCCTATCACATAGCATTAGACTAAAAGTCTAAATGCAACACACAAGGAATTTACACACGTACGACTTTTAAATATTTATAGTGCATTCTAGAACCTATTGATCGATCAAATTATCCCATAAGGTTCATCAATTAACTAGCCAATATATTCTCAAAATCAATTCTTAAACTTAATTCAAAATAAAATTCAAATCACATGTATCCCACTTTTCACGCATTACTTGTAAAAACCGCTAAAACCACTTTTATCTTATTTTTCAAAACAAAACCATTGGAAAATCAAATGCTTATAAAATCTTTTTAAAAAACGGTTTCATGAGCATTTATATACCTGCATAATCACATATGCACAACACAACAAGAGCATGACAATTAACATAATAAAAACACGGCATAATATGGGAACCTTTAAGAAAGCAATACTTAAAACTTACTTCCGATTATAGAGAGGTTTTTCACACCTTCCCTACACCCCCAAACCTTTCAAAAAACATTTACAAACATGCCAAATCGAAAACCCTCATAATCCACTCACCGATAACCGAAACTTGCTCGACCAGTCACCGATTCGATCCAAAACTTCTTCAAACGTAATCACCAACTTCTTATCCTGTTTCAACCATATAAAATAAGGATTTAGTGTTCCTAATCGCACAAAAAAAATCCCAATTCGGACCCCCACACAACAACCCTTAAAACCTATCAAAACCTTAACCGAAAATTTTCGAAAACCACCAAAGTTCTCCTAAACCTATAGTCCGGGATTATGGAAATTATAAACACATTATAAACATAGTAAAATTATTAAAATAAAAAATTTAAGACCCCAAAACAGCGAGTAAAACCCTTGAACGAAAATTTTAGGTTTTGATCAAAAATCGATTTTTCTTAAACCAAAAGAGTAAAAACTTTTTTACCAAGCCAATAACTTGGGAATTTCAATAAATAACCTTTTAAAATTAGAGTATTGAAAGCTTATAACCTCCAATTCTGACCCAATCAACTTCCATGGTTTTTGAGAAGGAAAACAAGTGAAAAATAATGTTTTTGAAGAAGGAAAATTTATAAATAACTATTATAACGAAAATTAATAAAAAGAAATCGATTTTACCTTGAAAAGAAGGTCGTTCTTATCCTTGGGAAGAGGGAAAACGAAAATAATAAAATAAGGGTTTAGGTTTTGATATAAAATAGGTTTTTAGGAATTAAATAAAGTAATTTGGGTTATTAATTAAAATTTTGGGTTAAGTGTTAATTAAATAAGTCCATGGAAGTTTAATTCAATTAGAATTTGGATTGGATCAAATTCCATTAAAGATTCAAAGTTTTGACTTAGTTTATAAAATTGTCCTTAAGTTTTCAATTTTTACAAAATAGTCACTAGTTTCAAAATTCTAGGGATTCAAGGGTCAATTTTCAAAATTGAGTTTACCAAAGTTAATTTTATATTGAATAGGGATTGTAGAATATTTTTCCATAATTTATTTCGATTAAAATTCAAATTTTTACGTACTTAATCCTAACTAGGCTTGGTAAAAACGTTTCTACTCTTTTGGTTTAAGTTATTTTCATAAGTATTAAAGATGTTTATCACAATATAAGTATTAAAGATTTATAATCCTTTTAAAATTCTAGGGATTAAAGATGATGAAACGTGGATAAGTTGATCGATCAATAGCATGTGAGTGTACTATAATTGAAATTTGTAAGTGTATAAAATGCCTTAGTGATGCATTAGATTTAATACTTATATTGTGATATATGTGTTTTATTACATGTAAGTTTTGCTTATCACGGATTCTAAGGTGAGATTTCATTATTGGAGTTAATCCATCAGGGGTGTGAGTAGGCGATTAACCCTCACACGTGGTATGAGTGGTGATTGGCTCTCATATGTGGCATTTTGGCAATTTGGCCATATGCCTGGCATGTTAATCATGTGTGTTTTGTTTATCCTAACATTTAATGATAATCTAAACGGTTTACTAATACCAATACATTGTTATAAGCAAGTATGTTTTCTTAATTGAATAATGTTTTCAATGAAGCTTTGTTATAGGCATGTAAGACTTGAGTGATGCTTAATGAACATATGTTTTTCAAAAGTATTTGAAAAAGATTTTGTGGCTGATGCCATGGTATACTTGTTGTTTTTCAAATAGTGGCGTTGACGGCCATAGACATTGTTTTTACTTACAGTATGACTTGTTTTTTTTAATTTGATTTTGGTATATTATGGGCTACATTGCAAGGTGTTTTTAAATATATTTTTATTCACCAACTAAACTTATGCTTACCCTCTCATTTACCTTGCAATATATAGTATTTAGCGTGGAGGCAACAAAGAGAATCAAGGATCCAGGTAACCGCCAAGTGAAAGCTCAAGTATGTCTTTATAATATTAGTAGTAGTGAGAGAGTAATGAGGATGAGTTACTGTGTTAAGAATATTATTATGTTAATGAGACTTTTAGTATTCATATGCTTATACATGTTTGATGTTTATCATTTTGATGCTAGCTTTTTGATTTAGATTTGAATTACCTATTGATATTCCACTAGTTATAATAAAAGTTATATTGAATTTTGATTCTTGATATCCCTCTGTGTGAATTTGAGTGTTGTTGATAATGAAACATGACTATTTATGAGTTGAACCTATTGTGTGGTTATTTAGGTAGGAATGCATCAAGCTAATATGCCTTGATATGTGCTTAAAGTGTTTTTAGGTGAATTTGCATATAGAGAATGTCATGAAACCTTTGAAAGCTGTAAATAGTCCTTAAACTTTGAGCATGCAATTAAATGACTTGTAGACCTCGTTTTAAGTTTATATTTGAGACGCAAGCATGTAATGAAATTAATTTAATAACGGTAACCTTAATTTCACAATTAGAGTACAAATTTTTAGAAAATTACAATTAGGTCCCTAAAACTTGTTCGATAAAAATTAGGACTCGTTTCACATCTTTTTCCGCTGCAATTAAACTCGGTTCTCGCATGAACATGTAGGATCTAATTAAAGCATTTAGATAAGGTAAAAGGAAAAGTTTTATTTTAGGTTCTTTTATCTAGGCGAGTCTCCGGATTAGCTTCGGTATTCCCCGTGTAACTTGTTCGATTTGGGTGGCGTCTAGATCGGGTCGAGGGGTTTACAATAACATATTAAAATTCCAAGAAGATTATCCAAAATTGAGTGCATAGCAAAGCATGCTTAACAAGAAGGTATCTCCCAAAAAAATGAAAATCTAACCACAAGGACTTACCTATTACCATTATTAAACTATGAAAGTCAAGTAAAAAAATACTCGAGCGACTAGGAGAATCTTGGATCAAATTAGCTTCCTTGTGAATTCAACAATCAACGAATCTGCTTTTTTAAGAAAAACAACGAGCGTAAGCTTGATAGATTAGTGAGAAAAACTCAGACTAAAACGGATAACAATGCTTTTGAAAAGAAACTAGTGCACCAATGGCATGACTTCTTCCAAACATTATTCTCAACACAATTATAAGAACGTGACAATTAAAATGTTTGTCATTATCTATTCTATCAACATGCAAAACATTACACATTGGCTATCAAGTGACTCTATATCATCATGACTATGAAAATCGGATAAATGGATCTCTACTATATGGATGAACTTATACCGGAGCTACCTCAAAGGGTTATTAGTTATCAAATCCAAAAATGAGATAATCTATCAATCTATAATAACTCATGTGGAGGAGCTACCTCAATCTCACATGGAAAGTCTATTCCTCAACCGTTGCAGTTCACATGGAGGATCAACCTCAAACTCACATGTGGCGATTTTATCTATTAGTGCACTTGACCATATAGCCGGCTATTTATATCCGATAATATTTGTAAAACATGTCAATGCCAATATGTATTCATATATCATAAATCATGCCACACCCTCTACACATGTGCATCATATGTCTATCTTATAGTATATCATCTCAATGCATTTCTATTCAATGTACATTTCTAAAACAAGATGCATTCAAACCTCTAACTTCTCATGATCAAAGAATAGGATTTCAAGCATATCTAGTCGGTTTACAAAACGTGCACATGGTTGAAATTCAATTTGTCTATAATTACTTAAACATGTAATTTCATGTCGCGTGTCAAAAGTGCGCGTTTAGTGCAAGTGGACACATCGCAAGTGATAAGTGATAAGTATTTATCGAGTTATCGTCTCCTCAGGGACCGATATACTTAATATGCTTTCTTTATCTTCTTGCTCTGTAGAAAAATAAAAACACAAGTGAAAGGGTGTGATTTATTAAACTAAAATGATTGAATAAAAATAAAAGGGTCGAAATATCAGAGAGAAAGATGGGCCAGGATCCAGTTGTATTGTATTGTGGACTTGATTGACTTGTCTCTATCCAATGCAATCGCATATCTCTGCCTTGGCAGCACTACAGTTTACTGCTTGGGCAGCGATAACGCTGTCCGCCGCGGCAATCCCTTGCTCGTGGGCAGACTTTACCAAAGTTCGGCAAAGTGTCCTTGAATGACTCCGCTTATCCCTAAGTCAGAGTGTTGTTGATGACTAGTCCTTGATGATACCTCCCGGTGTGAACCAATTATACTCACCAACCAATCTCACACTTCTTTTAGCCGCTGAAACTCTTAACCTATCCCTAGGACGAGTTAGTATTTCGCGATTGAAACACCGTACCTACCCCTTTCGTGAATCTAGCTCTCCCGAGCTTAGATAAATGGATCACTTACAAACTTCCCTCCCGGGCTTGAATGCAAGAACAACGAATAACAAAGGATAAGCAAACCTTGATAATCTTTATTGCATTGAATGAAAGATAAAGTACAATCTCCTCTCACAAATACTCCACAACCTTCACCTAAACCCTATGAAGGTTTTAGAACATGATGGAGAGGAAAGAAACAAGAGTAGAAGTCGGCTCTCCCTAGGTATTTCGATATCTATTACATTGGGTGGCTAGGTCTTTATATAGGCTAGACCTAGGGCAAACCTTTCCTAAGTAGAATACAACTTGGAGTAGGGAACAAGTCAAGTACATAATAATAATATATTTCCAAGTTTGAATTCGGCTAAGGGGGCTTTCCCGCGTGGTCTTCCTTTGGGCTTTTCCTTGTGCTAGCCAGCTCCGATTCATGGGCTTCAAGTCTAGACACGTTCCTTGGATTTTTGTCTTTCCATCGCCTATCACTTTGCTTCCTATCTTCCTGCTGCTGCTTCGGCATCAGGTCCTGCCTCGGCCTTATCGCTGCCGCGGCACTGGTTCTCCTACACAGATATGAAAACGCAGTAAAACGTGCCTTTTTCTATAAGTAGTATCTATTTAAGTATAACTTCTAAATATATCACATTAAGCATATGCATTGGTTCAAGTGGGTGAATATTTGGTGATAAATGCCGATAAAAGGAGTAGAAAGTGATAGTGTGTTGAGCACTTATCACACCCCCAAACTCGAACTATTGCTTGTCCTCAAGCAATGCAAACCATCAACTTGTCGAACTCTACTCTCTCTTGGTCTTACATGTCCATCTATTCTCCCCACCATAGCTAGGCCTATCTTTAAGCTTTGACCATTCGGCTACCTAAGAATTTACCTAGAAACAAACTATAGGATTGTGAGTGTGTGCATTTTTGTGGACAAGTTTATTAAAGGCTTTCTTAGATAAACTCTAAGTTCAAGACAAATAGACATTAGTTAAGTCTTCTCTTCTTTTCCAAAACCCCAAATCTTGAGCCGGTTTCGGGCACCTCAAAGACTTGTGTTTTTCTTTTCACTGAAAATCTTTTTGTCTTTTCTTTTTGATATTCCTTAATACATACTAGAGCCAATTTCGGGCACCTCTAGCATGAAGGAGAGATTTTCTAGAGCCGGTGGTAGGCACCTCTAGTTACTTTTCCAAAAATCTAAGTCTTTATCACCTAAGTTCATTAAAAGAATTCCTATAATCCACAAGTCCCAAAAGTGTTTAAAGTTCTTCCTATAGTAAGCTTCTAAGTTTTCATCCTTAAGTATCCTAAGGTTAAGCCCTCTTAACAGAACCTAAACATGGTAAGGAGAAAGATTTCTATAGCCTTAAAGAATAAACTAAGGCAATACTGATGATGAGCAGTGCAAGAGTGTAGGCAGTTAATTCAAGTAAGGCGAGGAGCATAAAAATTAAAAAAAAATTCACTAGAATACTCCCTTTTTTGTCAAGGCCACGACAGTAGATTGCTGCCTTGGCAGTGAATCTGCACCCCCAAACTCAAACCAAGCATTGTCCTCAATGCTTTATATTTGGAAGGAATAAACGGTAAAACAGAATATGAATTATATGCAGCAAGGAAAGATAGTAGAAGCAGTTGAATATTGAAATAAGGGACAAAGAATTTTAGAGTGACTCCGAAGAGCTGCTCGTAACAATTTTTCTTCGTTGCCGAGATGCCATATGCTTTGTCCTTGGGGAGGGCGATGGTTGCGCCTTTGCTTGCCTCGGCGACTAGACTCGAGTGGGTGGGGTCCTATGCATCGGGGCTTCTACTTCTTCTCCTTCTTCAACATCCGCCATCTCTTCGGTTATCATCACGCCCGTTCCTCCTCCCATCGCAGTGGCTCCTCCGGTGTGGTGTGTGCTTGGGCCGGCGGTAGTAGAGCCTTGGTGTACATAAACATCTATCTCGACGGATAGACTGCCCATTATAATTGGCGATCTTGGTGGAGTGCTGAAAACGACTCTCCACTTGGATGGCCTTCGGCTGACAGATGAGGTCGCGGCAGAATCTGCTGGCCTAGATGGTCCAGCAGCCTGGTATTGGGGCTGAGGGTCCGGATAGAAGAACGGTCGCGGTCCTCCTGGGGCTGGTGTAGTCTCGGTGTAGGGTGCGGCAGTAACGAACATATTGCTAGGGAACTCCGGGAATTATACGCCTTGGTTCGGAAATGCGTGCATCATCATTTGGGCGAGCGTTCCATTGAAGTCCCGTTGGTACTCCTTGTACCGTTGTTGTCGAAGATCCATCGCGGTCATGCGCTGCAAGATTTCTTGATACGGGTCTGCTGCGGCAGAGGTGTAGGCAGTACCAGGCATATCTGCCGTGTACTGGGCCCCGACAGCAGTGTTGGCAGTGAACTGCTGCGGTGTTGCCTGGACAGGTTCTGCTTGTGTGATCTGTATGACTTTGTGGCAGAATTCCCTGGTCCATCCTCTTCTTGGGGGTGTGTATTCATCGGTTTCTTCAATAGGTACACCTGCAGAAACACATAAACCCGTAATCAAGCAAGGGAAATACAATGGTCCTTGATCTTTCTTACCGCACTCGTGAATCTCCCGTAGGATAATTTCTCCAACGTTGATGGTCCTTTTGTTGATGATGGATTGGATAAGCACCAATCTCTTGTGATCCACCGTGCTATTGTGTGATGTTGGGATGAGGCATCGTTTGACGAAGGTGTTCCACATCTTGGCCTCCGGCTTCAAGTTTTGTCTTGTCACGGATCCTCGATGGGTACCGGTTTCCCATGGAGTGTTCGCGTAACAAAGATCGTCTTTGATAAGTTCATAGTCCTCGGCAATGATATCTTCCAAGAAGTCAGCATGGAGATCACTGTCCGGGGTGAGGCCGTAAAAGTTGTTGATCGTATCGGCATCAAGCTGTACAGGCCTGCCGCGGCAATGGACAAAGAGGGAGTCTTTGCTGGGCCCATGAGCGTAGAACTCCTGCACGATTGTAGCGTTTGCCTGAGCAGGTTGCAAACATAATATTTCCCAATTCTGGTACTTTATTCTGTCGAACAAGTAGTGTTCAATGCCGTAATTCTCTTCATCCGCGTGTTGGAACCCTTGTTCTTCCCATAGTTGCCTTGCGATGAAAGATCGATTGAATCGTTCTTCAACGTTGGCTGGGGCGAATCTTTTGTAAGTTGCCATCAAGAAAGAGAAAATTGAGTTCTTGGAGGTTTTCTTGAAGAGAATCTGGAGATTTATAAGGGATTAGTAGGCAGAGAGTAATTGAGAGAGTGATTGTTAAGAATACTAAAGAAAGCAAGAAAGTAAGAGTGAATAGTTCAAGAGGAAGGAGATTCTTATATAGGCCTCGGCCTTGTGACGGTTGAGATCACTAGCAGTTGTAACCATTTCCTTCTTCTGTCGTTTCCTTTTCTGCCGCGACAGGAATCTCGGCAGACTAGCCGTTACACTGTTCTGCCCGTTGAGACTGCTGCGGCCCTGACACTGTTTTATTGCTTCGGCAGAGTTCCTGTTGTGAACTATTTTTCCATTATTCTTGCTTATTATTCTAACCTAAAAAGATAAGCATCAATAAAGAACATCCAAATAATGAGAAGATAATTATTCCTAAATACCATAAAGAGAATTCATGAGAAAAATAAAAGAGAAAATTAATATAAAATAAGAATATAAAGAAAACTTATGGAGGGTCGTTTCCGATATTTCTTATAGTCCATTTGCACCCTCCATCGAATGACAATTCTACTCAAGAAGATATGGGCTAATGCGGTTACGGATACTCCCATTTGTGCTATCATGGTGGAGGTGTCTTCCGTTTGTGTTCTTTTGTAGTCCATACCTATCCTCCAACTTGATATTGTTTCTGAAGGCAAAAATAATTCGTTAGAAAAAATTATATCAACATCCAACCACTTAATTACCTCCTTGTTGTTAACTTCCATCATAGTTGGATATAGCCTTCTTTGTCGTGGCAATTGCTGTGATAGCCAATTGTCGTGGCAATCTTTTGCCAAAATTCGGTGTAAGTCAAGTGAAGAATCATCTTTCTTGAAGTCTTCAAGAATCAACCCACATTGTTTCTTATGCTTCTCAGTAATCTCCATCAGTAGAGACTTTGGCTTGGAACTAATATTAGATGGAATGACCACATAAATATCTAAACAATCATATCCTATTTGTGATGGCTTCAAACCGTGTAACGTTGACTCCTCGGAAGGTACTTGCAATGGAAGAGATGAGTTTTTAAAGAATTCAAAAGGTTTATTTGTTACCATCTCATATTCTATTATCACGGCATTGCCATCTTGTTGATCAAGCATGTCGTCGTGTAACTGCCCCGGCAGCTGTGAGTGAGAGTAATCCTCAGCTTCCTTTTTCAGCATCATTGTTGTCGTAACATCCTGGGAATCAGACTCTTCAGAATTTTCTAGAGCATTACTCTCATCGACCTCGTTGAGTGGTATCGTGACATTGCCCTGTTCAGGCTTCTCTGCCGCGACAATTATTTCGAGAGACTCATCCAATGTTTGACAATCTTTCTTATCAACATGTTCTAGACTCAGAGGTTCCGAAATTTCCTCTTTGCCCTCTAGTGTTGGGATTTCAGTATCCCTAAGGATTGATTGTTGGGTCATGTTTTCCATGGCATATATGGATCTCTACAATTGATCGTCTGAATCCTTCAAGGGTGTATCCAATCTAGCTATATGTGCATCCAATAACCTTGATTGCTCTGTCATTAATTCTTCAATTCTAGCCATTGACGCTTTCAATGTTTCCTCCAATGAATTTGGATACTCTTGAGAAGAATTACATTGCCATGGCTTATCTGCAACATTAACAAAATTGTCATGGTAAAAATTTTGAGCGTTTTGATCATAGCATGAAGAATTTTGTTGTTGGTTCCATCTATGGTCCTCTATGTAGCCATATGTTCCAGTACTATACGGGCAATTGCTAACCAAATGATCATCTTCACAATTAAAACAAAAATTTTCCCAGGCATACTTAATATGCTTTCTTTATCTTCTTGCTCTGTAGAAAAATAAAAACACAAGTGAAAGGGTGTGATTTATTAAACTAAAATGATTGAATAAAAATAAAAGGGTCGAAATATCAGAGAGAAAGATGGGCCAGGATCCAGTTGTATTGTATTGTGGACTTGATTGACTTGTCTCTATCCAATGCAATTGCATATCTCTGCCTCGACAGCACTGCAGTTTACTGCCTGGGCAGCGATAACGCTGTCCGCCGCGGCAATCCCTTGCTCGTGGGCAGACTTTACCAAAGTTCGGCAAAGTGTCCGTGAATGACTCCGCTTATCCCTAAGTCAGAGTGTTGTTGATGACTAGTCCTTGATGATACCTCCCGGCGTGAACCAATTATACTCACCAACCAATCTCACACTTCTTTAAGCCGCTGAAACTCTTAACCTATCCCTAGGCCGAGTTAGTATTTCGCGATTGAAACACCGTACCTACCCCTTTCGTGAATCTAGCTCTCCCGAGCTTAGATAAATGGATCACTTACAAACTTCCCTCCCGGGCTTGAATGCAAGAACAACGAATAACAAAGGATAAGCAAACCTTGATAATATTTATTGCATTGAATGAAAGATAAAGTACAATCTCATCTCACAAATACTCCACAACCTTCACCTAAACCCTATGAAGGTTTTAGAACATGATGGAGAGGAAAGAAACAAGAGTAGAAGTCGGCTCTCCCTAGGTATTTCGATATCTATTACATTGGGTGGCTAGGTCTTTATATAGGCTAGACCTAGGGCAAACCTTTCCTAAGTAGAATACAACTTGGAGTAGGGAACAAGTCAAGTACATAATAATAATATATTTCCAAGTTTGAATTCGGCTAAGGGGGCTTTCCCGCGTGGTCTTCCTTTGGGCTTTTCCTTGTGCTAGCCAGCTCCAATTCATGGGCTTCAAGTCCAGACACGTTCCTTGGATTTTTGTCTTTCCATCGCCTATCACTTTGCTTCCTGTCTTCTTGCTGCTGCCTCGGCATCAGGTCCTGCCGCGGCACTGGTTCTCCTGCACAGATATGAAAACGCAGTAAAACGTGCCTTTTTCTATAAATAGTATCTATTTAAGTATAACTTCTAAATATATCACATTAAGCATATGCATTGGTTCAAGTGGGTGAATATTTGGTGATAAATGCCGATAAAAGGAGTAGAAAGTGATAGTGTGTTGAGCACTTATCATTTCACTTCTATGAAAATTGAAATTTAGGAGTGAATACCATATATTTTTCCGGGGTAACCCATAACAATACTTATAGTCTTGACAAGCGTCGTTTTAACTTGTCAAAATAAAATAAAGCCTCTTCAAAAATAAATAAGAGAAAGGCAGAATAGTGGAAGAGGGTCGATCCACAGGGAATTTCGTATTTGTTAATCCAATTGATCGTTGTTTTTAATCTAGGATCTGCAATAATAAATAAAAAAGGGGTGATAGTCGAGATTTAAAATATTCAAAGTGAAATGAAGCAATTAATTAAAAAGTAGAAGAAAATAAAAGAAGAAAATAAGTTGAAATATTGCAATTAATAAAATCGCCTCGAGCTAGCTTTGATTGGATTCCTACGATCATTGAAATGTATTTTCCTTCGAGATTCATTTCGGTTACAGTCTGCAAGGCCTAACCCATTGAAACTTGCTTTTCTCACATGTAACCAATCTTCCCAATTCTATCTTCTGAAGTCGATTCTTAAGTAAATTAACCACGTCTATCGTCGTTAAAATACTTAGTTTTAAAACTGAAAAAGCCCGACTCGGAAGTTGTCTCATCGAGAATCATTTCCGATCTCGTTTTTCCTTAGCGGACCACCGCTAAGTATGTTCACAGGAAGTCGAAGTGCCAAAGGCCGATCCTTCCTCCAAACTATATTTTTAAACAACTTTCAAACCAACGACGTCTTTTTGATAAGAAGTAATTTAAAAAATATAAGCGAGGCCGATTGCCAAGCTTTTACGTTCAAAAAAACGAGAATGTATCTTAGAAGGAAATTTAGTGCTTTGTTCGAATCTCACGATCGAATCGTTTCATTGCTAGCTCTTTGGCTTGAGAAAATTAGCCATGCATGATATTGTTTATCATGCTTGACATGTTTTGAAAATAACTTGTAAACATAAAATAAAAATGAAAGTGAAAAGAAAAGATTACTTAGAACAAAATACTTAAAACAAACTAAGCAAAACACAAAGTGAAAGATAGATGATTATTCTCCAGCCTCTCCCAAGAGTGTGTATTTATAGGCTTAGGAATTACAAAGATAACAAAGACAAAAAGACAAAATTCCAAAAATTAAGTTTGTAAATTGAAGACACATCCCGGAATTCACTCCATTTGCCTAATTGTCCCTATTCATTCAGATTTTTCAACTAGCCATTCCAAAATATACTAATTTTGGCATGCCAGCAGCCATCCCGGAAATCATGCCCGTGAATCGAGCCATGAATCAAAAAAATCAAAAATCTGCAGAATTTTCACCTTTTATTTTGGATTTCTTATCTTCGATGTCCTGCATGGAAAATGAATGAAAAGATACAAATTAGCAATTTATAACAATCAATCAAGGAGTAATTATTAATAAAATAATATATAATTTAAGCACTAATCAAGTATATTTATGAATAAAAAACCTCATGTGTTCGCCATTTTGAATTTAACCAAAACAGTTTTCACTCACTAATACAAGCTTAGCTAGCTTGTCGAAGCTCTGCCAGGTTCCAGATACACTCCAAAGCCGCTTGAAGTTTATGTATTTACTTTACCTGCTCATAATAAAGAAAAAGCAAAGGGATCAAAGCTATATCATGCATTCAATCAACCTCTACAAGTTTATGAACCATCAACCCCCTTTTCTACCTCAAAAATAACTAAAATCGGCATCTATAAACCCCCAAACACCTTTCAGCCACTAAACAACGTGATCCAACATCCTTCTATCACAAAATATATCTACTAACCCACATTTAAAGCTCCGAAATGCCCAAAAATTACAGAACATAGCAAAACCTCCAAAAACACTAGCTAAGCCATTAACCTAACATAGAAATCTAGATCTTGGATATATAACTCAATATCCATCAAATACATATTAAAACAATCCATAAAATGTTGATTTAACATATCAAAACATCCATCTATTGATCAAATACCAAAATTGCCCAAGAAAACAAGAAATCGCCAAATAACTTCAATAAAACATCAAAAATTAACTCAAGAAATTGTTGTATTGGATCACATACTCGCAAATTTCAATAAAGAACTATAAGTTTAGAAGTTTGAATAAATTGTTACCTCTAAAATTGATCCAAGCTTCTTCCAATTAAAAGAAAACATGAAAATCAGTGAAGAAACAATGGAATTTCAAGATAAATCAATGAGAAATAATTT
The DNA here is from genome assembly GCA_035048815.1 of Abelmoschus esculentus. Taxonomy (NCBI): domain Eukaryota; kingdom Viridiplantae; phylum Streptophyta; class Magnoliopsida; order Malvales; family Malvaceae; genus Abelmoschus; species Abelmoschus esculentus. The sequence continues at coordinate 5,495,143 of JAUCBN010000063.1, read as the reverse complement.
TGAAAGAAATTAAAACTTAAAGAAAAGATTTAACTTTTAAGGATGATGGAAAATCAGTATCAAACCAAAGAAAATTGAAGAGAATTAGAGGAAAAATGGAAGTTACGTAAAATAGTGTAATTTTGGCTAAAATGGAAAAAAGTGGTTATAAAATCTTAATTGAGTGATTAAAGTAGCTTTATACAAGCTTAATTAGAAGGTTAGATCAGTTGAGTAAGTTTGGATCATTATCCCCTTAAGGATTCAAAGAATTGACCCATTTACAATTAAGTCACCAAAACATTTCACTTTTAAATTTTTACAAATTAGTCATTAAATTCCAATATTTCATGAATCCAAGATTCATTGTAACCTCCTCGACCCGGTCTAGATGCCACCCATCTCGAACGAGCTACACGGATAATATCGAGGCTAATTCGGAGACTCTCCCCGATAAACGACCCTAAAAAATTTTTCTTTTATCTTTGTTAAATGCATTAATTATATCCTACATGTTCATGAAAGGAATGAGTTCATTTACAGCGAAAATTAATGAGAAACACGTCCTAATTAAACCGAACAAGTTTTAAGGACCTAATTATAATTTTTTAAATAATTATGATATAAAAGTGAAATTAAGGTTATCAATCCTTAATTAATTGTATTTCATTCTAGTACTTAAATTTTCAGGTTAAAACAACATCTACAAGTAACCTAGTTGGTTCTTCAAAGTTTAGTGAGTAAAATGTAAGTTTTCAAGGTTTAACATAGCCTATAATTACTTTAACTAACGTGAGTATCGAAACACCTTTCCCCGATATCGAAAACCATGAAAATGACAAAGGGGTATTGAAACGAGTGCTAAAGGTTACGGAACACCTACGATAACTCAAAAGATTGTCTGCATAACTAACTCGCGTTTCAATACACTCGAAGGAATGTTTCGATACCATTTGAGACTATGAAGGTCGGTATCCAAAGCAAACAGAACCGTATCAATATGTCTGATGAATTATTACTACTATTTCGATACCAGTTCATGTGGTTTCGATACACAAGCTTTATTTCCTAGAAAATTGTTGTGTTTTTAACTAGGTATCGATACCCTATGAACAAGTATCGAAACCCCCTACCCAGAAATATCCATTTACCAACATTTTATGCTTTAAATGTTACCAAAAGTATTCTAGATGCATTTATTCACCTATAGGCCATAAACCACATAATTCAACAAGATTTCTAGATGCCAATTTTCCTAGTTCCATGCTCTTAACACAATTTGAAATCAATACTCATCAAAGTTAAATTCAACATTCTTAAACACAATCAAAGATGTGAATCAAAACCAAAGAACTTCAATTAGCATAACAAGGTTCAAAAATAGAGTATCCAAAAGAACTTATCAATTCATTGCTCCATTGCTCCCATCTACTTAAGGTTCTCAAATTTACTTAAACATACTTGAGCCTAAGAAAGTATAAATAGTTTAATCGACTTACTTGCTTCTTGATGGAACCTAATCACTTATTTCTCTGTATTGCAAGTAAAGGAGAATGGTTAAGCAAAAGCTTAGTGAGTGACAATTAAAAACATAAGTAAAACAACTTGCAATACAACCCATAAAAGCCAAAGTTTTATAAAAACATGTCATGCTCAACTCATGAAATAAGCACATGGCTATCAATGCCAACAACATCAAAAACAACAAGTATTGAATGGCATAAGCCACAAAACCTTTTTCAAATACTTTTGAAAAAAACATGTTCATTAAGCATCACTCAAGTCTTACATGCTTATAGCAAAGCTTCACTGAAAACATCATTCAATTAAGAAAATATATTTGTTTATAACATTTTATTGGTACTAGTGAACCGTTTAAATTACCACTAAACGTTAGGATAAACAGAACACGGATGATTAACATACCCGGAATGAGGCCAAACATACTTGATTATAACATTTTATTGGTATTAGTGAACCGTTTAAATTACCACTAAACGTTAGGATAAATGGAACACGCATGATTAACATACCCAGAATGAGGCCAAATCACCGACATGCCACATATGAGAGCCAATCTCTACTCATACCACGTGTGAGGTCTAATCGACTAATAACACCCACGATGGATTATTTCCAATCATGAAATCTCAGCTTATTATCCGGGATAAGAAATATTTACATGTAATACAACACATATATCACAATATAAGTATTAACTCTAATGCAACACCAAGGCATTATAGTGCACTCACATCCTATTGATCGATCAACTTATCCACGTTTCATCATCTTTCGTACCAATACTAAAAAAAACACGATGCTCAAGTTTTAAGATAAAAATAGTGAATCAAAACTCATGCTTCCTATCAATACTTGCATCAAATGTATAAACCGTTAAACCCCTTTTTATCAAATTTTGAAAACAAAACCATGGTAGCATCAAAAACATTATGAAAACAGTATCATGAGCATCTAATAACATGCATAATAACATAAACACAATTAAAACATGAACATGAAAAAATCATATAGTAAAGCAAGGCGTAATATGGGATTTTCAAGAGAGCAAAACTTAAAAACTTACTTCAGAGTATATAGAGGTTTCTCACACCTTCCCTACACTCCCAATATTTTGTAGAATAGATATAAAACACTGTCGAAAAAGCCCACTCTCCTAAATCACATACCAAATTTGAAACTTTTCCAACAAGTCACCGAAACTTCACTCGATCACTTCAAACGACATCATAAACTTCCTGCCCTGATTCAAGCATCAAAAAATAAGGTTTTATTGCTCCAATTCGCACACATCAACCCCAAGTCGGACAACACCTTAATCCTATCAAAACCTTAACCAAAAACTTTCCGAAACCACCCAAACTTCTCTTAAACCTTTATTCCGGGATTAGGAATTTAAAACAATTTATAAAAATCCTAAAAATTTAAAAATCGTCCATTTAGTATCCTAAAAAAGCGAGCAAAAATCTTTGAACGAAAATTATGATTTTTGACTCAAAAACCGATTTTTCTAAAATAAAGGATTAAAAACGTTTTTACCAAGCCATGAACTTTTGAATTTAAGTAAATAACTTAAAATTTCTATAGGGTTGATGAAATCTCACCTCCAAAACTGATCCAAATGCTTTCCGGGTTTTAAAACGATAAAACAATAAGAAAACGAGAAGTTTTGCAGAAGACAAAGTTATATAATTTAATCTAAACGAAAATTGATGAAAAGATTTAGGTTTACATTTGAAAAACTGATGGTTCTTTGCCTTGGGAAGAGGGAAAACAAAAATTATAATAATAGGTTAGGTTTATTATGTTTAAATAGGATTTAAGAGTTAAAAATCAAGTTTAATTAGTAATTTGGGTTAAAATATAATTTATAGACTTAATTAATTAAAAATTGGAAAACCTAGACCAAATAGGATAATAATTGGATTAAATCCCCTTAAGGATTCAAAGTTTTGGCTTGATTTATAAAAAATTTTCTTAAAGTTTCAATTTTTACAAAATAGTCACTAATTTAAAAATCGTAGGGTTTCAAGGGTTAATTTTTAAATTGAGATGAATAAAGTAAAATATATATTAAATTAGGATTTTAGTATATTTTTTCGTAATTTATTTTGACCAAAAATCAATTTTTAAGAATTTAATCTCGAACTAGGCTTAATTGGTTTAACCGGCCCACTAACTTCTAGGCTCATTTTTGGGGCGTTAAATTCATTTAAAAAATTATTTGACTAAATTAAATTATAAGTAAAATAAGAATTTTATATAATTTATCCATAATTTATTTCTCACAAAAACCATTTTTGTATAATTTTAAATCCCGAATCTAGGTTTTATGGCCTATCCGGTTTAACCAGTTCACTACTCCTACTACCAAACATATAAGACCTTTTCTGGTATGTTAAAAAGTTGATAGGAACAATTTCTGATAGGTTGTTATTTCCTCAGGACTTGGAAAATATACATGATGTCTTTCACGTGTCGATGCTTTGGAGGTATAGATCAGATTATCGCATGTTATGTCGATGGAAGAGGTAAAGCTTAATCAAGATGTTACGTAAGATGAGTAGCCTGTTGAGATCTTAGAATCTATCAGCAAGTTTATACATGGCAAAACCATTGATTTAGTCAAGGTGCTTTGGCGACATTGAGGTGTCAAAGAAACCACGTAAGAGTGAAAGTCAGACAAGGAAGAGCAGTTTCCCTATCTCTTTCCACCATGTATTTTTGGGGAATAAATTTATTAAGTGGGTGAGAGTTTTAATTCCCCCAAAATATGCCTAGAAGTTTTAGAGACTGGGTTAGTGGTTCGGACGAATCGAGATAGCTGTTTAACTTAGTTCTGGATTATATTCTTAAAAGTTTGATTTTTATGGAAATAAATTATGGGAAAATGTTTTAAAATTCTTATTTAACTTATATTTTACTTTAGAAAAATCAATTTCTGAAAATGACCTTTTGATCCTTAAGATTTTGAAAACTAGTGACCATTTTGTAAAAATTCAAAATTGTGCTATTTTAGTGACTAAAATGTAATTGAGCCAAAAATTAGAATCTTTAAATGTCTATTGCTCCAATACCTCTCAGCTGTTCCAACCTTCTAATAATTATTTTATTAACCACATTTAATCATTAAAAGAGTTTCAATTAATGCGCATTTCCCATTTTACTACTAAATTCCAATTTTATGTAACTTCCACTTTTCCCTCAATTTCTCTTCATTTTCTTTTTTTTTCCAATTAGAGGTTTCTTAAATCTTTTCAAGTTAATACACATCTTTTTAATCAAATCATGCTCTCCCTTATTATTCCTATGTTTTCTCTTCAATTTCTAATTGTTTTCAATTGGTTTTTCATGGTTTTCACTCTTGGAATAAGGTTGGATCAGGTTTTAAGTTTGAAATCATTCAGAACTACGAAATCTTAGTTATTCATTGAATTTCTCAAATATTTGACTAATTACATTGTTGTTTTAATGATTTAATTGATTAATTTCGATTTTAAAGGTGAAATAATTCTTGATTTGATATAATTTCGCAATCAAGTGTTGGTTGGTGTCTTTAAATGGGTAAATGTATAAATCTTGATTTGATTTATTGTGAAATGGATGATTTTTGAGTTGATAAACTCGGATCTTAGTTTTAGTATATGTTTAATGGCTTACCTATTGGGTTCTTGGTGAGTGTTAGTGGTTATGAGAGTGTTGGAGGTTTAGGGAGTCTAGATCTATGTTTTTAGGTGAGTTTTGGTGGCTAGGAAAGGTTGATCTCGTAAGTTTGAGGGTGAGAGTTGTTTGAAAGTGTTTTGGTAGAGTTTTCGGTTAGTTTGGGAGGTGTTTAATGTGATGTTATGCAAGGGAATGGGTTGGAGGTTGATTGAATGTATTGCAATGCATTAATCCTTGAATTTTTGATGTGTTAAAGCAGGGAAAAGGTAGAGTTTAGATGTTTGAATTGTTTCGAAAAAGACGCGAGCATCGTTTGACTTCGACAAGAAAAATTTTGCTAAGTGGTGAGGGGAACGCCTTATCGGCAATGGTAATTCTGTTTTGTAACAAAGGTTTAAGGGTGTAGGGATAGTGTGATAAACCTTCCTACAATCGAAAGTTAGTAGATTGGTTATTTTGCTCTCATAATGGTTCGTAATGTCTCATGTCTTTAATGGATTAATGATGCTCTTACATGCTGATTTTGCATATATAATTATGCATGTGAAACTATGATTTACAATGCTCATTTTTATAGATATAAAAAGTTTTATGATGCATCTAATGCTCCGATGATTTTGTTTTGAAACAAGAGAAGGATATGTACATGTTTTGTGAAATTGATGCATGATGCATGTATGAGATATTGGGATGCATGTTTTTTTTATGTTGTTTTGAAATAATAAATTTTAGCATTGGTTTTGACAATATATTGGCTAAATAAGTGATGAGAACTCGTGGGATATATTTATCGATCAATAAGGTTTAGAATGCACTATAAAATACCAAAGTTCATATGTGAGATAAATTCCTTGAGTGTTGTATTATGGGATTAGTCTAATGTTGTATGGTATAGGTGAGCCTATCACATACGTGCTATGAGGTGAGCTATCTAAGACACCAAGGTGAGATAAGCATGCATGGAGGTGAGTCCATCATGTTCCTTGATTGGGGTGAACTAACGAGTGCCCGTTTATCCTTTCGGTTAGGTATGCCTAATCGAGATCACTAATGCCAATATATGAGGCTTTTATAAATGCAAGTTTCATGGATTTAATTATTTACATAGTGTGTTATGCATAAAATTATGTTAATGTTGTGCAAATTTGTTAAGTTAATTTTGTGCAAGGTTAAGGCACATGAGATTGGCCAAGAGCATTGTTATTTTTAAAGCATGTAAGACTTGAGGGTCGTAATGCATCAGAATGGTAATGACACTTTCTGAAATGTATTTTATTTTCGAAAACCATGATAGCATTGATTTGCATTGAACATAACATGAATTAAATGTTATTTTGATGGAACTGTAATTCCCTCGACCCGGTCTAGACGAAACCCGACTCGAACGATCTACACAGGGAATACCGAGACAAATATGTAGACTCGCCCCGATAAACGACCCTAAATTTTTTATCTTATCTAAATGCTTTATTTTGATCCTACATGTTCATAAATAGATTATATTCAATTTTAGTAGAAACAAATAAGAAACGAGTCCTAATTTAACTGAAAAGTTTTAAGGACCTAATGCAATTTTCCATAAAAATAGTGGCCAATTATAAAATTAATGTTACTAACCTTTAGTTAATTTTATTACATGATTACATCTCACATTTTATCTTAAAAAGAGTCCTATAACTTAGTTAATTACAAAGACAAGTTTTCGAAAATAAAACATTAATATAATTTTTCGATAATAAACTATTTTATTTTCGTAATGCATCAAAATGGTAATGACACTTTCTGAAATGTATTTTATTTTCTGAAATTTGGCAGTAAGTCTGTTATATTCAACTCATAAGTAGTCACGCTTCATTATCAACAACACTCGAATTCACACATATAGGTACCAAGAATCAAACATTAATATAATTTTTATTACAACTAAAGGAATACCAATAGACAATTCTAATCAAAGTCACAAAGCTAACATAAATATAGATAATCATTCTAGACTTTGAAAATATAAATAGTATAAACATCAATCTCAATATGATATCTCATCCACATTGCTCTCTCACTACTACTAATGTTATAAAGACATACTTGAGCTTTCAATTGGCGGTTACCTGGATCCTTGCTGCCTTTTTTGCTGCCTCCATATTAAAATACTTTGCATTGTAAGGTAAATGAGAGGGTAAGCATAAGCTTAGTGAGTGAATAAAAATTATTTAAAACACCTTGCAATGCAGCCCATAATATACCAAAATCAATTTTAAAATAAGCCATGCTCTAAGTAAAAACAATGTTCATGGCCGTCAACGTCACTATTTGAAAAACAAAAAGTGTACCATTTCTCAAGAGCCACAAAACCTTTTGAAAATATCTTTTGAAAACACATCCTTTATAAGCATAACACAAGACTTACATGCTGCAAAAAGCAAAGCTTAAATAAAAACCACTTATTCATATATCAAATACACATGTAAACCTAGTTGCAAGGTATCATACACTTGCTATTAAAACGTATTGGTATTATTGAACCGATTAGACTATAACTAATCGTTAGGATAAATGGAACTATGCATGCAGACATACTTGCCAAGACATGCCAGGCATGGGGCCAATCGCCAACATGCCACGTATGAGAGCTAAATCGCTACTCATACCACGTATGTGGGATAAACCACCCAATCATACCCATGATGGATTACCTCCAATCATAAAATCTCACCTTAGAATCGTTGATAAGCAATGCAATGTAATACAACATCTATACCACACTCTAAGCATCAACTCTAATGCATCACTAAGGCATTTAATACACGTATGCATTTTGTAATTTATAGTGCACTGTACATACTATTCTTCAATCAACTTATCCACGTTACCATCTTCTTTAATACCAATAAAAAATAAAAACCAATGCTCAAGTTTTCAAGTTAAAACAATATGTAAATACATGCATCCCACTAACACATGCATCAAATGCATAAATCGTTAAAAACCACTTTTCTCATATTTTCAAAACAAAAACATGGGAGCATCATAAGCATATTAAAACCTTTATAAAAACAGTTTCATGAGCATTAAAAACACATGCATATTCACATATGCACAACACAATATGAGCATGACTAAAATCCATAGTAAAAACAAGGCATAATATGGGCACCTTTAAGAAAGCAATAACTTAAAATTACTTACGAATATAAGGATATTTTTCACGCCTTCCCTCCACCCTCAAAACTTTGAAAACACATTTAAAACCCTGCCGAATTGTCAGACCTCATAATCCATTCACCGATTTACCAAAACTTGCTCGACAAGTAACTCAAAAACGAGATTAGACTTATTCGATCACTTTAAAACTTGTTCCTCTACATCTTGAACTGGTTCAAGCATCAAAACCAGAGGTTTTAGTGCATTGAAACGCGCTCAAACATCCCTCAAGTTGAACCAATACATGACAACCCCTAAAAACACCATAAAACCTAACCGAAACTCACCGAAAACCTCTCCAAACACCTCCTAAACCTTATGTATGGGATTAGATACATAAAATACATCTTAATTACATCTAAACACTTCAATATTCATTTATTCTGCATAAAAATTAGCCATGTAAAATCCTTGAACGAAAATCAAGAAAATAATAGAATTTTTATCAAGAAAATCAATTTTATTGATTCAAGATTTTAAAGATTATTGCAATCAGCCAAGAAATTAGGAATTTCATTAAATAACATTATAATTTACAGTTTTGAATGATTCTCACCTACAAAATTGATCCAACCCCTTCCAAGGTTTTAAAACAAGTAAAACCGCAGAAAAACTAAGAGATTTTGAAGAAGAAAAATATAAAGAATTAACCTAACGAATTTTAATTGAAAGAGTGGTGTTTATCTTTAAAAAGATGATGTAGTGTCTGCTTAGAAGATGAGAAAATGAAATATTAAAAATAGGTTTATGTTTATGATATAAAAATAAGTTTCTAGGAATTAAATTAAGAAATTTGGGTTATTTAATTAAAGTTATGGGTTATGAGTTATTAAAATAGACCCAGTGAAGGTTTCGATCAACTAGGATTACAATTGGATTAAATCCCCTTAAAGATTCAAAGTTTTTTTCCTAGTTATGAACTTGACCTCCATTTTTTAATTTTTACAAAATATTCACTAATTTCAAAATTTTAGGGATTCAAGGGTCAATTTTCAAAATTGATTTGACCTAAGTCAAATATATATTAAATAAGGATTTTAGGATATTTTCCATAATTTATTTTGATTTAAAACTAATTTTTAAGTATTTAATCTCCAAATAGGCTAAACCGACAAAACCGATTCACTAACTTCTAAGCCCATTTATGCGGCGTTACAAGAATAGTATGGGATGCATTGTAAGAGTTATTTATTTTATATTTTTACCCCTCACTAAGCTTATGCTTACCTTCTCTTTACCTTGCAATGCAGGTAAATAAAGTTTAGGGTAGCCAAGGAAGCAAGGAATCGTTTGTACACCAATTCTTAGCTCAAGTATGATTTTGTGAATGGTAGTTGTAGTTAAAGAGCCTGTTTTTGGAACCTCTAAAGACTTAGTCTAGCGTCGATTTTAGGCTCCTCTAGCTATTTCAAAATCTAAGTCCTTATTACATAGTTTTAAAAGAACTCCTAAAAACAAAAAAGTCATAAAAATGTTTAAAATTTTTTAGACTCATAGTTTAAATCTAAGTATTATTCCTTGGAAACCTTAGGATTGGAGCCTCGTGAGAGGTAAGTTCTTCTGTTGTGGGTGATAGGGCATATTTCTGCCTAGGCAAGTTTCTCATAAAATTAATGACTTAAATAATTTTTGCATAAAAAGATTAAATTAAGTGCATTGAGACATAACATAAATAATTATATGCATATTACTTCAATCGAAGGGGTTAAAGGATTCTTCAAATGTCGTTGTACCCTTATCTAGGGTGTCCATCCCCAAGAACTCTACCACTAAATATGCCACGGAGGAGAGGGGTTTAATTGCCCAGTAACTGTAGTGACAGTACGAGAGTCATTAATGGCATTGTGGCTGATGTTGAAGTGGAGGCTGCTATAGGTGCAAGTTCTGGGGCTCCTAAAGCTAAGATGTCGATATTGAAGGTAGGTGTAACCCCCTCAACCTAGTCTAGAAAAAACCCAACTCGAACGAGCTACACGGGGAATACCAAAGCTAATCCGAAGACTTGCTCCGATAAACAACCCTTATATTTTTTTCTTTTTATCTTATCTAAATGCTTCATTAAGGTCCTATATGTTCATGTATAGCTTGTGTACATTTAAAAAGAAAAGAAAAGTTTAATGAACCCTAATTTGAACATACAAGTCAAAATGACCTAATTGTGAATTTCCAAAAAATTATGGACCAATTATGAAAATTATGTTATCAATCTTTAAATAAGCTCATTTCATGCTTGTATCACAAATTTTAGCTCAAGATTATGTCTACAACTCATGTAATTGCATTCACAAGATTCAGGGACTAATTTACAAATGATCAAAACTTCTATTTCAACATATAACGACCATAACGACCAGGACTATCAAAAAGGTGAGACCTCATTTTTATACGTTTGGTCAAAAAAAAATTCGATATCGATATTTGTTGTTCTATGTTTCGATACGCATGCCATGTGATAGCATACTCGTATCGAAACACGGGGAAAATGTTCCAATATCAAAGCCAAAACTCACCAGATGGCCCATGTATCAAGCCCGTGTATGAAAACAGTAAGGGTTGTTTCGATACGCATGGCACATAGCATTGTTTTATAAGGCTATAAACATAAAAAAAAAAGGGCTTACACAACAAGCTCTAAATGCTTACCAACCTAATTCTACAACTAAGCACTCATAAGTAACACATTTAAGGAAACCTAATCAATAATAAAACAAGGATTTCTAGATGCATAAATCCATTTATAAAACCCCAAAATTGGGCCTAAAAGTTTATTAAATAAGTGTCATTGGTTTAACCTAGTTCGGGATTAAATTCCTAAAAATTGATTTTTAATCGAAATAAATTATGAAAAAATATCCTAAAATTAGTGTAAATCAATTTTGAAAATTAACCCTTGAATCCCTAAGAATTAAAATTAGTGACTATTTTGTAAAAATTGAAAACTTGAGGACAATTTTATAAATTAAGCCAAAACTTTGAATCTTTAAGGGACTTTGATCCAATACTAATCCTAGTTGATCTAAACCTTCCAAGAGCTTATATAAAGAACCTTTAATCCCTTATTTTAACCTAAGTAATCAAAATTCTCTAATTTTAATCTAAAACCCAAAAATTCACTTTTAAAAAATATCCCTTCTTTAAATTTCATTTTCTTGTTCTCTAAGGCAGCCTCTTTATCATATTTTCAAGTTAAATATCCATTCTTTTTAATATTTTTTTTTATTTTCTTATATTTTTATTCTTCAAAACCTCTTCGTTTTTCTTTTGTTTTACTTGAAAAACTCTATTTTTGCATCAAGCTTTAAATCCTTGTCCAAGATTTCAGTTTCCTCCTTCCCAAGACATATTCTTCATCTTTACAAAGGTAAACCCCAATATTTTCAATAAAAATTCGTTTGGTTAATTCTTTATATTTTTTTTATCAAAATCTCTTCGTTTTTCTACGGGTTTTCTTGTTTTTAAACTTTGGAAGGAGACTAGATCAAGTCTTGAATCAATAAAATCGGTTTTCTTGATAAAAATTTTATTGTTTTCTTGATTTTCGTTCAAGGGTTTTCCATGGTTTTTTTTGATGCCTAAATACATGAATCTTGAAGTTTTTATATGTAATTAAGATGAATTTTAAGTATCTAATTCAGGACATAAGGTTTAAGGGGTGGTTGGAGAGGTTTTCGGTGATTTCGTTTAGGTTTTATGGTGTTTTTAGGGGCTGCCATATATTGGTCCGACTTGAGGTATGTTTGGCTGCGTTATAATGCACTAAACCCTCTGGTTTTGATTCTTGAATTAGGATGAGGGGTAGAGGAACAAGTTTGAGGGAGATCGGAAAGCCGAATCATCTTTTTGGGTGACTTGTCAAGCAAGCTCCAATAAATTGGTGAGTGGATTATAAGGAGTAACAATTTGGCATGGTTTTAAATGTGTTTTCAAAGGTTTAGGGGCGTAGGGAAGGTAGGAAAAAATCTCTCTACACTCGGAAGGTTTTAAATATTGTTTTCTTAAATGTTCTCATATTATGCCTTGCTTTTACAACGTTATTTGTTATGCTCTTATTGTGTTGTGCATATGTGAATATTCATGTGTTTTAAAGCTCATGAGACTACTTTTATATAAAAAAATATATGTATATGATGCTCCCACTGTTTTGTTTTGAAAACATGAGAAAAATAGTTTTTACCGGTTTATGCATTAAATGCATGTACTAGTGGGATGCATGAATTTATTTCACTGTTTTTAACTCGAAACTTGAGCATTGGTTTTGTTTTTAGTGTTGGTATTAACGATGATGAAACTTGGATAAGTTGATCGATCAATAGGATATGAGTGCACTATAATTAAAATTCGTACGTGTGTAAATTCCTTGGTGATGCATTGGAGGTGATGCCTAGTGTTGTGTGATATAAAAGTTACCTTATCACATTCAGGTATGACGAACTATCTCGGACACTAAGGTGGACCGATATTGGTCGTCGTGGATTGTGTTATTCAATCACAGGTATATTGGCGGTATAAGCCACATGCGAGTTTTTTCGTTTATCCTAACGTTTAGTGGTAACCTAAATGGTTCACTAATACCAATACAATATTAAGCAAATATTTTTTTTTAATTGAAAGGTGTTTCAATGAAGCTTTGCCTTAAGCATGTAAGTCTTGTATGATGCTTGAAAGCATGTATTTTCAAAACTTAATTAAAAAGGTTATGTAGCTTTTTTCATGGTATACTTGTTGTTTTTCTTATAGTGGCATTGACAGCCATGGACATTGTTTTTACTTAGAGCATGAATTGTTTTAAAATTATTTTTTTTATATTATGGGCTACATTGAAAGGTGTTTTAAAATATATTTTTATACACACATTATGTTTATTCTTACCCTCTCATTTACCTTACAATGCAGAGTATCTAACGTGGAGGTAGCAAATGGAAGCAATGATCCAGGTAATTGTCAAGTGAAAGCTCAAGTATGTCTTTATAACATTAATAGTAGTGAGAGAGCAATAGGGACGGGTTTATCAGATAGTGACTATTGTCTATGCTATTGAGACTTGAAATAGTTGTACGCTTATACATATTGATGATATTTAATGTTGATGTTTCTTGAATAAAAGCTTAATGTAGGAATATTTTAAAATTCATGAACCTTACGTTGAAATTAGGTTATGATGCCTTTAGTCAAGATGATATGTTTTGATTAGTCGAGATAATGCTAGCCTTGTAACCTGGAATTAAATTGCTTATTGGTATACCTTTAGTTACAATAACGTTACATTGAAGTTTGATTCTGGTTATCTCTCTATATGAATTTGAGTGATGTTGATAATGAAGAATGACTATTTATGAGTTGAATCAGTTGTTGCTAACTAGGTTACAATGTATCTAGTATGTTGTATATGATATGTGGATAACATATATTTAGGACTGAAATTTTATATGAAAACATGTAATGAACCTATTTAAAGATTGGTAACACTAACTTCATAATTAGTCCTTTAGTTTCTAGAAAATTATATTTTGGTCCTTGAAACATGTTTATACATTTTAGGACTCGTTCCTTATTTGTTTCAGCTGCAATACAATACATTTTAGGACTCGTTCCTTATTTGTTTCCTTATTTTAGGACTCCACCAAGCCTCGCTCAACACAACAATACAATACAACAACTTCCACCAATAGAAAATCTTAAATGGTACCACTCAAACACACGACTACTAAGCACGTCTACAAAAAATTCTACCAACGATAGCACTTTCACTAAGAACCCCAAAGATTCATGTCGCCACAAATCAATATACCTTACAAAACCTGGATAACCCACTTATACCGCCCACATGTTTATTAACGAGAGAACACCCAGAAACTCAACCGAAACCTAACATTTGTCTCAAAACCTTATCACAATAAACACACCTTTCAACCAACTTAACAGGAAGAGCTCAGAACAAAAAGAAAATCGTGCACCCATAAGCATTAGATCCAAATGTTCACAAGGAAACACTCTCTTCTTATTGCCGAGAAAACACGTCACAAAACTTATGAAGATTTTTTTTCACCCACCTCTACTCTAGCACCTTTGACGACAACCAAGTCATGCTCTATAAAATAATCACTCGTGGCTAACAATGACACCAATAGTAAAAATCAGAAATGTTTCATCACGTGGTGCTAAGCCACAAAACTCAAGGCTTACATGCTTCACTTAGCAAGGCTTATAAAACGTTTAAAAAAAGTCAAACACTCGCAAACTTAGTTTGCAACAAAATTAGTAAAGACATTGCACTTACGTTTTCTCGTATTGGTATTAGCGATCCGATTAGTCTTATCTCTAATCGTTGGGATAAACAGAAACTCGCATGCAGGCACAATGTCAAGACATGCCATGCATGATTTTAAACCGCCAACATGCAACGTATGAGAGCTAAACCGCTACTCATACCATATATAAGGTCTAAAACGTCTACTCAAACCACGCATAAGCTAAACTCATGCACAAGATGAATTAATCCAATCATGTTTCACACCTTAGCTTCTGGGATAAGCTACTCTTAAATGTAATACAACATATACCATAATTCAAGCAATAACTCTAATGCATCATCTCAATATCCAATACAAAACAAAAACAAGGCTCAAGTTTCAAGTTAAATATAGTGTATTAACCACATGCCTCCCACTAGCACATGCATCAAATGCATAAACTGATAAAAAACCATTTTTCTCATGTTTTCAAAACAAAACCGTGGGAGCATCATATGTATTTAAAAATCTTTGTAAAATCGTATCATATTCATTGAAACAAATGCATATTCACATATTCACGAGTATAACACGAGCATGACTAAATATAGTTCAAACGAGGCATAATATGGAAACCTTTAAGAAAGCATTACTTAAAACTTAATTCCGAGTATAGGGTGGTTTTTCAAACCTTCCCTTGTCGTGACCCAGATCTGAAAGAAGAGGATTAAGAACAGAAAATAGTAAATTATAGAAGAAAAAGAGATTGCAGATATAGAAGAAGAGGATCAATAGAGATTTCAGAGAGAAAATGAGAGAAAGAAAGATATGTTTTTCATTCAATATTCACGATATCCACCACCTAACAAACTTCAGGGTTTAATCCCTTTTACACAAAACACAGCGTTTTGACTAAACTATAAAAATATTAAAACTACACCGTTTTGTTATTGGGTCTAAACACGGTTCATAACAATTCTCTCCGCTCGAATTAATCCTTGTCCTCAAGGATTAAAGAAGATAATCTGCATCAAACTCAACAATAAGCAATGCTAGAGCAATAACAATCTGTTGTCTAAATCTTTAAATGATTTGACCAAACATTTCCAAAATTTCCCTTTCATGTTCTCTAGATCAATCTTTGGCACCCTTTTTATCACTTCGTTTATACACTCTGCAGTCGAACATGCTTCAAGTAAGGGATTTAAGGTAGATAAACCAGCACCAAGTTGTTATCCACCAATGAGAATGCAGGTGCCCACTATAAACACACTTCCTCCCTTAGTTCCATGATAAAATACCAAATAAGATAAGTAATGTCATTGTTACCAATGGCCGAACCTTCAGCCAAGCCTTGCTTCAAACCCAATTTCACAGAACCTTTTAGAGCTTCAGAGAACTTAATGGAGGTCTTGTTTTCACCAACAAAAGCATAAACCATTCTTACAGAAGATATTGCATGTTCTACAATTATGCTTGCCAAATTATACTCCTTTCTAGACTTCCTTACAAGACTTAGTAAAATATTCCCATATATTAAAATAGGAATCACCAGCAGCAGTGCAAATGGAGAGATCTGAATAAACATGATTTCTTTGTTGATTTTATCTTGAACTGATACCTCATAAACCGATTTCTTCATGTAATCCAGCATCCTTGACCACATCTCAATAAGTATGTCTTCATTATTAATTCTCCTTCCTACTACGATATTCCTCCCTCCTTCAAACGATCCTTGTCCCCAAGGATCAAACAATAAAGACACTAACCACATTTCATTCAACTCTGTGAGCAACAACTCAATAACTCTTGTCAACTTCCATGACTCTTGTTTTGAAGGAGCTTGACATATTTTCTTGATTCGTCTCAATTCCTCCACTGAATCAAAGATATTAGTTTTCCCACCAACATCAATATCAATTATTGCATCTAATATCTTGCTCAAAATGTGTCTTTTTTCCTCCAACATAAGTCTAATTTCATGGAACAAGGATTGAAGCTTTTCAAAGATTTCATCTCTTTCCTTCACTTGCATCAATTCATGCAACATAGCTTCTAGCTCTTTCTTTAAAGAATCTACATCCTTCTCAACATTTAGTGTATTTGTGTATCGAGTGTCATCAAGAGTTGCATCACCTAGCTTGGTCTTCGTAAGTTCAAAATTCACAGACTTGAAATTTGTATAACTCTCTTCAAGCTTCTTCAATAATCCTTCCAAAAATACAATACTACTACCATTTAAAATCAACTCCCTGGCATAAATGTTCTATAATGCATCAGAAATCATATGTCTCCATCTCTTTATCTCACCATCCACCTCAAGATGTAGGGTATTTCTTTGACTTCCAGTAAGGAGTTTAGAAGCTTGGATTGTGGTGCTTTCTACGAGAACTCCAACAACAATTTGCTTTTTCTTAACCACGTAGTAAACCATAGTCACAAACTTGTCCTTAATTGCAAAGTTGATCTCAAATAACCATAATTTAACATGAGTATGATCAAGACTAACAGTGAATCTACACCTAATAAAAACCTCAAGATTACTAAAGAAAATACCAGGATCAAACAACTTGGCTTGGATTGAAGCATGTACTGATAACACTCTCCAGTCATTCTGTAAAATTGAACCCAACCTGAAGTAGTTTTACCACCAAAAATATTAAATACCAAAAAATCTTGCAGCCCATTGTAGTTACCATTCAACTTTCTCACACTGTCAAAGTAAAGACTCACACTCCTTTCAAATACTTTTAAAAATTCATTTGATTTGTTACCTCGACCAAATTTACAATACGTAGATGGCGAGATGTTTTCCCTTTGAGCAGATTTTCTACTAATCAATTGTGTGTCATCACTTTGTGCAAGTCTCTCATGGAACATAAATTCTTTCATCATTGTAGGTGGCTTATGAGAACAAATAAGGGTTGTTCGTTCATTCCCAGAATCAGTTTCTTCAATAAAAGAATTCATTCGACTTGAAACTTCTTCATCCATTGTTTGAGACATTTCATCGAACACATTAATTTCTTCTAAACCCACCTCTTTAACTTCATCATTTGACACAATTATTTTGTCGAACATCTGGACAGTAGACTTCGATTGCTCCCATGATACTCTTAATGTTTTCAGTTTACTCTGCGTGGATGCAAACTTCAAAACTTCACGCAGATAATTCGGACTTTCCTTACACTTGGCTTCCAAATGATCAATCATCTCTTGTAGATGATGTTTTTTCACCTCCCGTCCAGATTTAGTTTCATCACTTGTGGCATTGTTGTTTGAACTAAACATGATTGACTGTGGATCGAAAAAGTGGCTCTGATTATCAATTGTCATGACCCGGATCTGAAAGAAGAGGATTAAGAACAGAAAATAGTAGATTATAGAAGAAAAAGAGATTGCAGATGTAGAAGAAGAGGATCAGTAGAGATTTCAGAGAGAAAATGAGAGAAAGAAAGATATGTTTTTCAGTGAATATTCACGATATCCACCACCTAACAAACTTCAGGGTTTTAATTCCTTTTACACAAAACACAACGTTTTGACTAAACTATAAAAATATTAAAACTACACCGTTTTGTTATTGGGTCTAAACACGGTTCATAACATCCCTACACCCCAAACCTTTCAAAACACATTTAAAAACATGCCTAGTTGGCAGCCCTCATAATTCACTCACCGATTTACCAAAAGCCTCTCCTAACACAACCTAAACCTTTGGTCCGGGATTAGATACTTAAAATACATTTTAATTACATATAAAAACTTCAATATTCATGCATTTAGGCATCAAAAATAGCCATGTAAAACTCTTTAATGAAACTCAAGAAAACAATGAAATTTTATCAAGAAAATCGATTTTATTGATTCAAGACTTTAAAGACTGATGCAATCAACCAAGAACTTAAAAATTTAATTAAAGAAATTTAGGTTTCATATATTTGAATGATTCTCACATCCAAAATTGATCCAACACCTTCCAAGGTTTAAAAACAAGTAAGACCGAAGAAAAACAGAAAGATTTTGAAGAAGAAAAATATAAAGAATTAACCAAACAATTTATTGAAAAGATTGGTGTTTACCTTTGAAAATTTGATGGAATGGCTTCCCAAAAAGAGGAGAAATCGAAATTCTAAAAATATAGGTTTATGTTTTGATGAAAAATAGGTTTTTTAGGATTAATATTAAGTTATTTGGGTTATGGGTTATTAAAATAAGCCTTTAGAAGGTTTATATCATCTAGTATTATGATTGGATCAAAGTCCCTTAAATATTCAAAGTTTTGGCTTAATTTATAAAATTGTCCTCAAGTTTTCAATTTTTACAAAATAGTCACTAATTTCAAAATCCTAGGGATTCAAGGGTCAATTTTTGAAATTAAGTTGTCCAAAGTCAAATATATATTAAATAAGGATTTTAGGATATTTTTTCCATAATTTATTTTGATTAAAAATCAATTTTTAAGTATTTAATCCCACACTTGGTTAAACCGAAAAAACTGGTTCACTAACTTCTAAGTCCATTTTAGGGGCGTTACAGAGAGAATTTTAAAAGGAGGTGATCATATGAGGTACAGGAGCAGCAAGTGATAGATGGTTTGATCAAGGAATGATGGTTTGACTTCGTGGTTGAGAAACTTGAGTGAAGAGCTATATCGAGAGACTTCTCCACCAAATCCCCTTGACACAAGTTGTTCACTTTAGTTTTAATTTAGATGATGTCATTTAAAAAATTTTATGGTTTATTGGCTGTTAAAATTAAAATGGAATAATTACACATTTACTCCCTGTTATTCATATATTTTTTAAATTTAATCTTAATTTTATTATAATAAAATAAATTAAGTATTTAATTAGTGAAACGTGTCACCACCAGATTAAAGGAAGAAAAGAAAATCCAACAACATGCATTCAATGGGTGTTAAACCCATGACCTTAAGTATCAATGGGCAACACCCAAGCCAATGAACCAAGGTGATTTTTATGATACAAGTTCCCATAACCTCTATATATTGAATACAGTTTTCTATATGTATTATATTAGTTACACATAATCTTATATTTATTTTTTAATTTAATTAAAATATTAATTAAATTATTTTTTATATAATAAATTAAAATATTTAAATAATAATAAAAAATTATTTAACAACACCAAACCTAAACCCTGAACATGTAATAGTAAACCTAAAGTCATTTAAAAATTTAAATTATATTTAAAAATATTAAACCTTAAATCCAAATCCTAAATTCTAAACCTTAATCCCTAAAACCTTAAATACTAAATCATAAATCTAAAACCATAAACCTTAAATCCTAAACCTTAAATATAAAAATATTACTAAATCTAAAACATTTAGGGTTTAAGGTTTAGAGTTTTAGATTTATAGTTTAGGATTTGGATTTAGGGTTGAAGATTTGAATTTAAGGGTTTAGATATTAGGGTTTAATATTTTTAAATATAATTTAAAATTTTAAATGATTTTAGGGTTTATTATTATATGTTTAGGGTTTGGACTTAGGGTTCGTTAATAATTTTATTAATAATTTAATTAATATTTTAATTTACTATATAAAAAATAATTTAATTAATATTTTAATTAAATTAAAAAATAAATATAATATTATATTTGGAATTAATATAATACATATAGAAAACTGTGTTCAATATATATAGGCTACGGGAACTTGTATCATAAAATTCACCTTGGTTCATTAGTTTGGGCATTACCTATTCATACCCAAGGTCATAGGTTCAACATCCATTGAAAGCATGTTTTGGGATTTTTCTTTTCTTCCTTTAACCTTTAATCTACCTCCAATTAGGTGGCGCATGTCACCACCTAATTAAATAATTATTTTATTTTATTATAATAAAATTATGATTAAATTATAAAAATGTATGAATAACAGGGAATAAATGTGTAATTATTCCATTTTATATTTAACTGGCACGTCATCAGTCTGTTATATCCTTAACGGTAGATGGCTATTTTAATACCAAATCAATAGTTTACCGGTGTATTTGATTCTTTTTAAAGTATTGTGGTCAGATTGATACTAACCCCATAGTATGGTGACTATCTGTGTAGTTTACCCTTGACTTTATTGCCTTAGTCATTTTACCATATTTTTGCCACCGGAAAAGTTTATTTATATGAAAAGGTTTTAAACCATAAATTGTATAAGACCACGCAAGAGCGGACAGTACTATTTTTCTGAATACTTTGCCAAGTGAGAGCTGACATAGTTGAGTCATTGTTTTCTAATATCTTAACAGATTTAGGATACTACGAAAGAGTTGCTAAATACTTGGGAGGGAATCTTTGAAAATTCATTCAAGTACTTAAACTTACTTAGAAAGTGAAATCTACCCATAGAGTAAAGATTGATACTTAATCAAATTGGATTTTAGAAAAAGCATACACTATAGAGATACCAAGATAGATTTTTCATTAAAGTATAGCATGAATCATGTTGAAACTAGGTATTCCCTACCAAAAGTTATCACTCATTTTAAAATATCTTCCTTGTCAACACCTATTCGATTCACTTTGATTTTTTACTTTAGTTAATTGTATTCCTTTTCCTTCGTTTTTCAGAGCAATCGTTTCCTACAACTTTATTTTCTTGAAAAACAAGTAAGCGTCCAAGCATTTAAATCCCCAACGCAATTTCTGTGGGATCGATAACTCAACTTACCAAAGCAGTATTACTTGCGGACCGTATATACTTTCACACAAAAAGTACTCTTGACATATTGCATTTCTATTTACTCATTATTTTAAACTTTTTTCAGCATTAAACACATCTCTACCGAGAGTCCTTATAGTTGATTAAGTATCCATAGGACCCTTGTACTTGAAACTCTATTTAATTTAAATTGTATATGGTCAAACGTTTTATTAATGTACATGGAGCTCCTTAATTATTCTATATGTTTAAACTATTATCATATTTTTTTTAACTTCATTTAATACCATGATGTGATCTAGGACTTTGGTTTAATTCGGTTTGAAAAGGGAAAATTCTTATAAGAACAGGTTGGGTTGGAGGCCTAGATGTAGCATCTGGACTTGGGGTATTACATTAATTATTAAGTCTAAAATCATAATATTTCATTTAGATAAATTCAAAAATATTTAACATTCAATAATATCTCCAAATAAATCATCCAACCATGCTTCATACAAATCATAAATAAAAGCATGCTAAACAATATGATATCATGGTAAGAATACAAGTGTCTTTACTTGGTACATCCACATATGATCCACAAAGGATCCCTAAGGTTTGCTAACACAATAAATTTGCCTTTTTAATTACAAATTCATTAACCATTTAATCCTTGTATAGGGTTAAAATCACAATTTCTTAGTTTTATTATTCGTTTTACATCCTAGAAGACCTGTTAAGATATTATCCTCAAATTATAGAACTCTTAAATTTATTGTGTAATTTTTTGCGCATATCGCTTTAAATGTATTGATATGTTTATATGGGTATTAGTACATCTCTATAGGTATCGATACTCCTCCTCAAGTACTGGTACTTGGACACTAACTTTGATCGTTTTAAGCATACACCCATACTGACACACTCTTCTTGCATACAAGTACCCCATATCGATACGTATAACTTTCTTACTAGTCATTAACATGTACTTATACACCTCTTGGCATAACAAAAACAAATTTTTGCTATTTGAATTGGCAATAGAATAATGTTATCGATACGTCTTAATCTATACCAATACACCTTTAAAATCTCGCCTGAAAGAGTCATCTTCATTAAAAGTGTACCCATTCTATCTTGAGTCATACTGGTACGTGACCCTAGAACTCGAATTTTTCCTATTTTAAACTTGAACTTGAATGGTGAAATCCTAAATTATTCATACATGTTATGAGATATTTAATTAGATGTGTTTTTATAAATTTTACACCATAATAATCCAAAATCAAGATTTTATCATGGATGATCATTAAGCTTTAATCTAAACCAAAACATCATATAATCAAGCAAGCAAAACAATTATTTTCATGAATCCGTACAAGTTTGTAGTGTATTAATTTCATATTTTAAGGCTGAAATAAAGCTCCTCACCAACCCTTAAGCTTTTCTATTTCACTTGGTTTTTGGATGATTTTCCTACCTCTTTTCATTATAGTGTAAGATTATAAATGTATTACAACATTCTTAGGAGATTTTAGAAAGCTAAAAACACATATTAAAACCAAAGATTAAGCTTACAAATTCAATCTTATTCTTCCCTAACAATCCCTCCAAAACAATAACCCTCACAATTTTCAACAAAGTTTATTTTAGATTATAGATCCTTGTTTGTTGAATAAACTTGCCTCAACCCAAATTCTGAGATTTTCACTCAAGTTAATAAAAATTAAACATTTACTCTTATAGAAGAGTGAAGCAGATAAATATAAAATGGAGATGGTGACAATGATGACATCACTCCTTACTTTTGTGTATAAAAGTGAAAGAGTTTGACTCCTCTTTTTTCTCAACAAATTGGGAAATGAAAATATCACATTACCCTTCCTTCTCATCCTAACTCAACTCCATACAAAAATTTAAAATCAAGCCTACCAAAGCTTATATGGTCCAAACATCAAAATCTCAACGAGTTAAATCGATAAATAAATTCTAAAATCTGAATCGTCATAATAATAGTAGATGTTTTAATAGATATTAGATGTTAATGTTTATGTCTATTGTTCTAAATCATAGTTTTAATTAGTGTACAACAACAATATTGCTAATTATGGATAGCTAATCTAAAGTAATTAGTTTAATTTAAACGGGATACAAAGTATAACTCAATATTGTTATGGTTTTGCTCTCTATTCTCTCTTTCTCACCGTAGCCCTCCTTTTCTTTTCTTTTCTTTTCTTTTGCGGCCGACTAAACAAATTTCATGCTGGTCGACAAACCCATGTGATTTTTGTCATATTTTATTTAGACATAAAATCAGAAAATATCTTTAATGTTTATTGGATAATCGTTTTTGTCAATATTATTTGATTAGTTTAATTTTAATATTTTATTTTGTATCAAAATAATCATTCTATTAATAAAAATTATTAATCGACTAACGATAAATAACTTGACAGATTGATGTATCATAAAAATATTTAATATTTTATACAATTTTATAAATATATTTTTTAATCGATGTATCATTATGTAAAGTCAACATATTTATTTATATGATATTGTTATCACGATGTGCACTGCTATATAGGTTTGTCTCGTTATTTCAAGTTGTTTATCATTAGTTAACTAACAGTTTTCATCTACGGATGAGCTATTTTAATTCAAAATAAAACATTGTGAGTTAAATTGGGTAAAAAAAATAATACATGCCAAAATAACTTTTTTTTAAAGAAACCAAAATAACTATTTAGTCAAAAATATAAAGATATTTTTTTGATATTAGAACTTGTATTTATTTATTAACATTCACGTTATTTATCGTTTGTTATATCATCGTTAGTTAATAAATTAATGACAAATTATCATATAAATGAGCCAGAAACTAAAGTTAGTATTAGATTTGTATAATTTAAAAGTTCAATGATATAAAAAAATCAACGCTAATAATTTTGATAGTATTTAGTATATTTATCCTATTTTATATATACTTTAAAAGTATATTAATATTTTTTATTATTTCTTATTATTAAATATATAAAAATTATTTCTTTAATTTAACAATATAACGAACAAGAAAATATTCTCATCAATTCAAAATTTTCTACAAATTAATATACATTATTTGGATTTGGATTTTTATTTTTTTTTGTTTCTAGACTTGTAGTTTTAATTTTTAAGACTTTATTTTAATTAATTTATATCGATTTATGTTATATATTTATTTTTAGTTGATAAATCTTTTGATAGAGATTTTTTTTCGTAATGAAACTTAAAACCTATTAAATTTTATAAAAATAAAGTCAATTCATATTTTTTTACTTAAGCTAGATAAAAATAAAAACAGAAATATGATAAATAAAGGAATGAATAAATTTTAATAAAGTAGACAAAATAAAAATGAATAAATAAATATAATAGTTAAAGATAAAACAACAACAACAATAAAATAATTCTGTGTTATGTACTTCAAAATATAAGTCATCAATTTACACAGCTCTAAATTCTCAAATCCAATTACTATAGGAAAATAGGTTTATATTATATGTATATCACCTCCTTATTAGTTGTTAAATATAATATTTTTATGTTTAAAAAACAAGTATATTATTTTTTAGTAAAAAATATTTTTAAATAAAAAGTGAGCAAATGGAGGGTTTGGATTAGACCATTTAATTTGAGTTTAAGATTAAAATTATATGATTTTTTTTACAAATGCTACTGAATTTTTATTAAATTTATAAAAAAATCATAAATACATCGTATTCAAAACAATTGGATTAAATAATTTAAAAAAATAAAATAAAAATTTCTATGGAGATAAGCATACTATTAAAATTCATAAACTTCTTGAATCTCCTTGTCTCTATCCAAACAAGACTATGAAAAAGAAAAGAGTTGTAAGCAATCCAAACTGTCATGCAAAATGTACCACTACTCAGAATTAATTTCATCGGCAAACAACCATCAACCAAAAGAGAATATAACTTTCCAAGTGACTACCGAGAAAAACATAAATCAGAAATTAATGCAGATTGAACTTTGTGTGAATAATAATCGATCGTTAGGGTATGCTGAAACATGCCACAAATATAGATGAATCAAATCACAAAATAAAAACAAAAACATATTACAAATATAGAAAAAAACGTGTTGTAAGGACATAAAGAAAGTGTTATAGAAGAAAAGATTCTTATTAAAATGGCATAAAGATAGATTTAACCCTTAATGTTTATAGTTTTTATCATTTTGGCTTTCATTCTTTATTTGGGATAAATTTAGCCTTTAACCTAATTTTTTTTTGACAAATATCTCATTTTTTAACTATCATTATGACCGCACCATTAAAAATATAATAATAATGACATATAGTAAACATGTGATAATATATTTTATTATAATATGAAATATAAAATATTTTAGCTATTAAACCTTAAATAAATTTACTACCCTATTTTTTTATAATTTTAGAGTTTTTAAAATTTAATTAAAACTCAAAACATAAAAACTCAAATTTACTACTTTTAAATTTAAATATTAAACTATAAATTAAAACCCTAAACTTTCAATTTATATTAAACACTAAAATACCTAAATTCTAAACTTAAAAAAAAGTAATTGACTAGTATCAAAATCCCTTACCTTTGATTTATCGATAGCAGTCTTTACAAATTTCTTTTTTTAGAGTGTGTTCATATTTTTTAGATAGGATTTTGATTCTATTGTAGTTAGGGTTGAGAATATTTAGAATACTTTTGTTTTAGATTTAATTAATTTTAATATTTTATTTGAATTTTAATTATTTTATATCTTATATTATAATAAAATTATATTTCACGTGTATGTATTTGATAGATTAGATGTCATGTCATTTAAAATATATTATCATATGTTACCATCGTTAAATTTTTAACAGCCTAGTCATTATATTATTTAAAAAATGAGATATTTTTCAAAAAGACATATGTTAAGTGCTAAATTTATCTCAAAAAAAAGAATGAGAACCAAAATGATAATTCTAAACGTTAAGGGTTAAAATTATCTTTATGCCTATTAAAATTGAAAACAAAAAATCTAACAGATTCATAGATTTAGTGATCGACAATCAATATTAAAATTGATTATCGATCATCGATCAAAGAGATTGATTATCTCGTAATTTAAGATTAAATAAATTTTAATAATTATATAATACTAATATAAAAAAATAAAACTCAACTTTAATGTAAATACAACTCGACTTGATACTCTGGTAAGGAACAAATGGTCACTGAGATGATTTCAACGGTCACATCGCTTTTATCGGTTAATTAAAGCTTCCAGCTTTATAAATGTTAACAACTCACAAACATTGATTGAATTTTGGTCTATTATGAGCTCAGAGACAGCAAGCATGGACGACACATTTATAAATGTTTCAGACAATTTCTCCTGTCATGTATTTAATTATTTTTTTATCTGTACCCAATCTATAAATTATTGGCTACGTAATGCCTTGAAGGCAATTTGCATCTTTAACAACCTTTTCCATGCACATTATACAATTGACCCAAGTCGAGCCATTGGCCGTTGATCGAATTGTAGTTGGGCATGGTCTGTCCGTATTTAATTTGATTGTGGTTCATCATTGATCAAAATCGATAATTTTAATTAATTTTGATTCTGAAAGTTTGAAGTTTAGATTTAATATAACAAATTATTTTGTACTTATAATTTGAATATTAGATTTTGAAATAGCTTTATTTTTTAGTTTAAGGCGATCATATATCTTTATCTATGAGATAATAATATAAAATTATTCGTGTAGGTACCATATTAGAATGCATTTTAACTAAACTTCTCATATTGTAAATTATCTACAATGTTAAAGCCATTGTTTACTCGAGGTGTCTTTTTTTCCTGTACTAATATTTATGCATTCTTTCGATGTTATATATTATTTTTTGTGTTGGATTGTATGTTTTAACTAGATTTTATGAACTATGAATTTTAAATTTTAAATAACGAGACATCATAATTCTTGAATTATGAACCTCGTATTTTTAGTATTACGAAATTGTAAATGCAAATCAGATTTTTAATCATCGTGGTTAATATTATGTGTACATGGGTTGAAGTTATACAAAAAAAATAATGCTCATCACCCTTTTAATTCAGTTAATATAATTTCTCGTGATTGGTGATTATGTTGTGAAGGAATCGAAAAATCTTCTTTTAGTGACTATATAACATGGTGCTTTTCATTTTACTTGTGATTCAATGTCACTATGTTGTGGATCGTTATGTGTGTGTGTGTTTTTTAAGGATTTTTGAGAAAAATACTATGACAATTTATTTGTCATTGCTTGCACTTTAAATACACACTAAGTTCTTTAGTTCTCTCTATCTATTAGATATTATTAACATTAGGTGATTTAGTACTTGAAGTTTCTCGCTTTTTCCCATCTTATTATTTTTCAATAAGAACTTATTTTATTAGGTAAAGTTGTAATGATCCAAATTTTAAGTCAATAATTGGACATTAACTCGAGTTATGGATATTCATGTTGGTTGGAGTAGTTGGATCCATTGGGCCAAGTTTGACCGTATTGGATGAGATTTGAGCTACATTAGATTAAATAGTGATATTTTTTTATAAAAAAGGAAGAAAATCGAGGTTTTTAACGATGATCGTACTCTTTTTCAATTTAAAGGTTGAATCCTTAAATGTTTTTTTTGTCCCAAGATATAATTCTTTTTATCTATCAAAGATTTTAAATTTTTTCGTATTTTCTTGCGAGATTCAAGATTCAAGTATGATAATCTTTTCTTCGTAAGTTTCTTGAAAAGTATGATTTTTAGGGTAAAGGAAAGTGATAAGTCGTATATTTATATGTATTTCTTAAATAATTCTTTATGTTTTGATACACTAATCTATAAAATCTTTTAGTTTTTATTTAGCTTTCGGATGTTTTAACAGTTAAATAATATTTCATGCATAAAAAAGATATTATCATAATTTTTATTATTTTAGTCTTTATTCTTTTTTTAGGATAAATTTAGCCCTTAAGTTATATCTTTTTGACAAATAACTTATTTTTTAACTATCATGATAATTGGATCGTTAAAAATCTAACAATGATGACATGTCATATGCATATGATAATATATTTTAAATAACATGGCATCTAAACTATCAAATATATATATATATTTGAAATATAATTTTATTCTAATATAAAATATAAAACAATTAAAATTCAAATAGAATATTAAAGAAATTAATTAATTCTAAAATAAAAGACTATTAAACATTCTCAACCCTAACTACGATAGAATCAAAATCCTATCTTAAAAAAATATGAACACAATTCAAAATTAATTAATTTTTTTAAGGTATGATTTTGATTCTGTTGTAGTTAGGGTTGAGAATGTTTAGTAGTATTTTATTTTAGAATTAATTATTTTTTTAATATTTTATTTGAATTTTAATTGTTTTATATTTCATATTAGAATAAAATTATATTTCAAATATATATATATATATATATATATGTATTTGATAGGTTAGATATCATGTTATTTAAAATATATTATCATATGCATATGACATGTCATCATTGTTAGATTTTTAACGGTCTAATTATCATGGTAGTTAAAAAATAAGCTATTTGTCAAAAATATATAGGTGAGGGCTAAATTTATCCCAAAAGAAGAATAAGGGTCAAAATGATAAAAATTATAAACGTTAAGGGTTAAAATTATCTTTATGCCTTTTATTTATTTATTTATTTATTTATTTATGTTTTATTTTTTATGTTATTTTTTTTATGCTATGTGCTTTACTATATTTGTTGAATATGATTTAATTTCTCATTTGCTTGCATGTTTTTTGTTTTTTTTTTTGTTTATTATAGTTGTTAAAATTTAATTTTTGATAATTTAATCAAATAATATTTTTATTTATTAAAGTCTATACAATTTAATTTTTAGTCAAAATTATCATATATTAATTTATGGTTTTTTTACAATTTAGTACAAAAATATTTTATTTATTACGGTAGCTAAATTTTAATTTTAAGTCCAAATTTACCTTCATTCCTTTTTTAGTAATTTAGTCTAATATTTTTAATATAATAATATTTTTATTTATATTAGTCCTTAAAGTTTTAATTTTTACCGAAATTGATGTTTATTTATTTTATTTATTTGTAATTTACTCTAATATTTTAAAAAATAATGATGATATTTTTGTTTATTATAGTACTTAATATTTATTTATAATAGAATTCATATTCGTGTAAAATGTTAAAAAATTCACTCGAAATAATCCACTCAAAGTCTATCGACTAATTGTACAAAACTCAAACTTAATACAAATTAATTCAACCTAAAATGAAATCAACTTGAAATTATCTGACTATGAACCTAACCTGAAATGAACACGAGTCGAAATAAACTCGGCCTAAAATGAATCAAACCTAAAGTCCACCTGAGTCCGAATTAACCTATCAATTAACTTTTTTAGGCCTAAACTATTTTAATTCAACCTAAAATAAACATGACCTGTATCCGACTTAAATTGAGTCAAAATATTAAATCAACCTAAAATTATTTATTTCTAATTTGACCCCATCTAACGATACCCGATAAAAATCCTTCCAATTATTAATTTTTACATCCCTGGAGATCTTCCTCCTCAATCCCCATATTAATTTCCCCTAATCAGATGGTTAATAATTCTAGATAAGTCTAACGAAAATAGTTAATAATCTAAATTTCAATTTTAAAGCAATTATTATTTGTTTTGAAAAAAAATGATTTTTTTAAAATAATGAAGTCTAATCCTTTGGGGTTAGACTAGAAAAAGAAAATAAAATGAGTTTATTTATTCTATTACTCCAAGGCCAAGCCCAGATGTCGAAATAGTTAAAAAGAGAACAACAAACTGATGCCTTCCCTTCCACTTCCTCCATAGTTAATTCATATATCTGGAAGATACAAGAGAAAGAAGGATGGCTGTAATATTTAATCATATCACAAGATGGTAATGTGTAAAATGTTTGCAGTTTCGTGGAAATTGGAGAACATGAAAAACTAGGAATAATTCGAAAATGGGATAAAGCGAAGAAAATCAAATATTAATAAAATGGAATCGTCATTAGTTATTTTGGTAGGTCGGATACTATAAAATAATCAGAGATTTAAAAAGTTTGAATTCAAAAATCGATTACGTACTAAAAAAATTAGCACCGTGATATGCCCAAAATTGATGTAAAATTAATTATATTTTTATTAATATCAAAATTTGCGAGCTTAATAGTTATTTAAATTAAAATTTGATTATATATGTGAGTTTATTTTAAAGGTTTTCGTGTTCGAGGGATAAACAAAAACCACCATCATTACCTCTAGTACTGGCCAAATTTATCATAAAAAAGCATGATAGAATGGTATATTTTAAAGCATCATATTAGCAATCGATATATTTTTTTTTGAATCAAGCAATTGGTATATTCGAATAGATAGCATGATAAAATGATAAAGAAATTCAAAGCATGAAAAGATAAAAACATAAAATAAATATTGTTCTCTACGTTGTGAAGAGGGAAAACGAAAATAATAAAATATGGGTTTAGCTTTTGATATAAAATAGGTTTTTAGGAATTAAATAAAATAATTTGCGTTATATGTTTTAAAATTTGGGTTAACAGTTAATTAAAGTGTAAACTACCCCATTGACCACCCAACTATTTAGGGATACCTATTTTGGTCACCCAACTAACGAACTCGTCAATCAGGCCACCGAACTTTAAAACCCTACCTATTTGAGTCACCGCCGTTAAAATTTTAATAGAAAAGTTAACGGTGATGACGTGGCAGTTAATGATGGTGACTGGGGTAGTTTACCCTTAATTAAATAAGCTTATGGAAGGTTAGTTCAACTAAATTACAATTGGATCAAAGCATCTTAAAGATTCAAAGATTTGACTTAGTTTATGAAATTGTCCTCAAGTTTTCAATTTTTATAAAATAGTCACTAATTTCAAAATCTTAAAGATTCAAGAATCAATTTTCAAAATTGATAAGGAGTGAGATTAATGGTTGAATGGTGAGATGAGTTGTACCACCAATTAGTTGACGAGTTCTTTAGTTGGGTGACCAAAATAGGTATCCCCAATTAGTTGGGTGATCACTGGGGTAGTTTACCCTTAATTAAATAAGCTTATGGAAGGTTAGTTCAACTAAATTACAATTGGATCAAAGCATCTTAAAGATTCAAAGATTTGACTTAGTTTATGAAATTGTCCTCAAGTTTTCAATTTTTATAAAATAGTCACTAATTTCAAAATCTTAAAGATTCAAGAATCAATTTTCAAAATTGATAAGGAGTGAGATTAATGGTTGAATGGTGAGATGAGTTGTACCACCATTCTGCCAATGATAACAAATAACTCAACTCCTTAGGAGATTCACTACACATGCATCTTAAATAAGTTTCTAAGCTCATGTTAACCACCTCACTTTGACCATCTGTTTTCGGGTGATACGTTGTTGAAGGAGTCAACTTCACCTTCAACTTACTAAACAATTCCTTCCAAAATGTTCTCATAAAATTTTTATCTCGATCACATACAATCACCTTTGGTAATCCGTGCAACTTGAAAATATTATCCATGAATGTTTGTGCAACAGTTAGGGCAGTGAATGGATGAGACAAGGCCATAAAGTGTGCATACTTAGTCTATAACCACCACAAATATAGTATCCTTACCCTTGGAAATAGTCAAGCCTTCTATGAAGTTCATGTTAATGGAAGACCAAGCTTGTTTAGGTATGATTAAAGGTTGAAGTAACCCAAGTTTCAGTTGGTTATCATACTTGTTTTGTTGACATACTCCACAGTTTCGAAGCAACCCCCTTACTGCTCGTTTTATCCCTTCCAATACAGACATGTAACCATTCTTCTGCTGGTCACATTAGCTCCAGATGCCTATTTTGATTATATGTTATTTGGTTGCCTATTTTGTTGATAAATGTGCATGTATCATTACTTACCTATTTTTTTAAATACATGACATTTTATGATGCTTTATGCATATGAGTCACATTGTTTCATTCTTGTGTTTGCATAAAGTTTTAAAGTCTTGGATAAATTAAATTTTCATGTGTTCTTAAATTGATTTATTTTAATATAACATTGAAATTCAATATCTTTTAAGTGTCAAGCTTTTGAGTCTATTTTTTTTAGAATGCTTTAAGTAAGGGGGAGCCATTTTAAACAAAACTTATTTTAAAAAATTTTCTATTGTTATGAGCTTTGAAATTTTCAAAATTTGTTTGAACCATTTTTGATATAACAAAAAGGGGGAGAATGTTTTGAAAAATTGGTTTTTCAAATGAATAAGGGGGAGCATTAATTTGTTCAAATCTTTAATTCTCTTATTCAAATTTTTGTTTAACAAAGGAGGAACAATCTCAAAAACAATTTTTCAAGTTAGTTTTATTATATCAAAAAGGGGGAGATTGTTGAGATATTGATTTTGATATAATAATTGAAAAATGTTTTGGACTAATTTGAAAAGAATTCAAAAATGATTTTTATGTTCAAAAAACTTGAAAATAAGTTTTAAATTTTTTTTGAGATGTTTTAGAAGTTTTTGAAACCTTTTTAATATAGTCAAAATTGTGTTTTAAATGAAAGTTCTGAAACCTCCTGTAAAAGGTTTCGAAACCTATAAAGGCAATCTCAAACATTTCGCTACTAGAATGAAAGTCTCGGAACTTTTAGCAAAAAGTTTAGGAACTTTAGTAGAAAAGTTTTGAAACCTTGATAAAGGTTTCGAAACCTTTATCCTGTAACGGCTATATTTTTTGAATTGTTTAAAGGTTTCAAAACCTCTGGTAAAAGTTTGGAAACAGTTTTGCAAAAGTTCCAAAACCTCTGTAAAGGTTTCGAAACAGTTTTGCAAAAGTTTCGAAACCTCTATAAAGGTTTCGAAACCTCTGTGCAGGTGAAAATTTAATGTTCAAATTTGTGACTTCCCAACAGCTCCAAAACATCCCCAACGGTCATAAACGGCTAGAGTATGATTCCACACTATAAAAGCATGCTTGAGACACTTGAAGATGGTTAGAGACAACATCCAAGAAACATGACCAAGAGAAATTGAGTTTAAATCTCCATTTTCCTTTTCTCTTGTACATAGTCTTGAAATAGTGGTTTTATTGTAAATCTTGTATTCTCTTGTGAGTTTAATTGTGTAAACACCCACCTTTGTGAGGTACTTAGTTTACCAAACAAATCCCTTTGTAAAAGGAAAGGTTCTAGTTTAGCCTTAGACAAAAACTAAAGTTGGTTCTATTTTAGCCAAGTCCAAAATATAGGGTTGTGACGGTTATCCCTTGAACCGGTAAAAAGGTTGAATTCATTAGTGAATTGGTTGAAATCCTTAGTGTGGTCACTAAGGTAGTGGATGTAGGCGTGGCCGAACCACTCTAAAATCCTTGTGTTCTTTGTCTCAATCTTTCGATTTTAGCAAATTCAACCAAACACCAAAAACAACCCTATTGACGGTAATCGGTGATCGATTCGAGCTTGCGCATCAAGCCTAACATTTTTTTCTCAATTCAGCATTCTCCCCTACAACCAACCTTCCATTTCTTTTGAAAAAATGACCATCCCAAATGTATTTTGGATGAGCAGCAGGATCTTGCGAGATTTTATGTATGAGCTTCTGCACTTAATTAGTATCTTTCTTCTACGATTGACACATTTATTGCACTCACTGAGTATTGAAACTGCTTATGACCATTACTTCTCCTATTTTAAAGTGAGGATCTCTGGACAGTGCATCAACCAATGTATTGTTGGATCCTTGTCTTTAACAAACTTCATAATCGAAACATATCATCTTTGCAACCTAAACTTGCTGGGATAGTGTGGTAGCTTGATTGTTAGCCAAAAATTTCAAACTCTGATGGTCAGTTCTGATTTTGAAATACTTCCCTATCAGGTAAAGTGCTCAGTTCTTAACTGCTAGTAGGGCTGCCAACATTTTCTTCTTATAAATGGACAACGGTTGATGCTTTACTCCTAGTCCTTTACTGAAATAGGCCCTACTCCATAAAATGATGCATCAGTTTCTAGCACAAACTCCTTGTTGAAATTGGGAAGTGCTAATACAGGAGCTTTTGTTATGGCTTTCTTAGGTTAGAACATGTTTGTTTCGTCTTCCTTACTTCATTGCCAACTTTTTTTTAGCAAATTTGTAAGTAACTTCACCATGCCCCCATACCCCTTTATAAACCGCCTATAGTAGCCAGATAACCCTAAAAAACCCTTTATCTCTTTAATGTTTGAGGGGGTTCCCTACTTCAAAATAGCCTGCACCTTGGTTCATGGAAATATACCCACCTGGAATGGTATATCCCAGATAATTCTTTTCAGTTATTCCAAAAGTACACTTGTTTTCCTTTTTTACAATTTATGAACTTGTAATATCTCCAAGACCTCCCTTAAATGTGTAAAATGTTCTTCCCATGACTTGGAGTAAATCTATATATCATGAAAAAAATTAGAATTGACCTTTTCAATAATTTCTTAAACATTGAGTTCATGAGGTCTTAAAAAGTGGAAGGGGCATTGTTTAGCCAAAAGGGCATAACTAGAAACTCATAATGCCCCTCAGGAGTTTTAAACGTTGTTTTGTGGACAACTGCCTCCCATATTTTAATTTGATGGTATCTAGAACGCAAGTATAACTTCGAAAAGAACCTAACGGGCCCTGACTCATCCAAAAGCTCTTCAATTATAGGTATGAAAAACTTATCTTTCAAAGTTAGTTGGTTCAATTGCTTGTAATCTACACAAAACCTTCGGGACCTTTTTTTTTTACTATAACCACTAGAGAAGCAAATGGGCTAACACTTTCTAATTATCTCAGCCTGTAATATTTCTTGTACTATCCTCTTTATCTTATTCTTTTGCACTGTTGGATATCGGTATGGTTTAATTTTCACCACTGCCCCTTCATTTTGGAGTATGATTCTGTTTTCATGACCTCTTATTGACGGAAGACCCTTTGGCTCCTGAAATACATCAACAAATTTCTCCAACAACTACTGTAGGTCCTCGAGCATTTTTTTGTGTGAGCTGGAGTTCCAATTGAGTATTCAAAGTGAGCAACGATACTCCTGGAATAATTTTAGAACCTTTCAATACTTTAGCTCCTTTACTGTCCTTCAAAATTTTTGTTGGACCAGGTAGCAGACCTGTCCAATGTACTGAGTTAGCACCATGTCTAAACTGTATAGATAGCTTAGAGAAATCTCGTTGAATGGGTCCTAAGAATGTCAATCATTGCACCTCTAACACCAAGTCACACCTTTGAAGTGACAACACCGAAAAATATGTTGTGAACTTTTTTCCTTGTGACTCCCAATTCATCTCTCTACATAGTCTTTGGGTTCTTAAGTTGCCCCATCAGCAATGGTAACCCTCATCTGATGTTTCTGTTCTACCATGAGCCCACAAGCTTTAACTACCCCAAACTTAAAAAATTGTGAGTGTTGTCCGAGTCCACCATAACAATCTAATATTGTTTATGAA
This sequence comes from Abelmoschus esculentus, assembly GCA_035048815.1. Lineage (NCBI taxonomy): Eukaryota > Viridiplantae > Streptophyta > Magnoliopsida > Malvales > Malvaceae > Abelmoschus > Abelmoschus esculentus. Next base: position 5,459,288 of record JAUCBN010000063.1, on the reverse strand, counting down.
TCCACACACCTATTCTCATAGTGTTATATCCCAATGAACTTCACATAGCCTGTAGGGATAAAACAGGAACCTCATGTCCTCTTTCATCTGTAGTTTCAGTTTTTAATTTTCTCTTCACAATCCACAAACTCCTCTACCTCCATTTCTCTTTCTCGACTCGTCATCAATAGCTGATATAACTGAGATCTTGTGTATTTATGGCCAGGAAAATAGCTTGCGGGACACTAATAACATAGTCCTTTTCTTCTCTTTTCTTCCATTTCCGTATTAGATAATTTTCAAGGCAAAAGTTGGGGGAATTCCTTTTTCTGGTGATGAAAGTCTACTAGCAGTTGTTTGACTTGGAGGTATAACTGGGGAAAAACTTATTTTTGTTTTTTTTCCACCAATCAAGTGGTGACATAATGAATATTAAATTTATTAAATTAAATTAAAATTAGGGTTAAATTGATAAAATGTATAAATATTAAGGACTAAATATGTAATTATAAAAAATATTTTTACAAACCACATTATCCTTCCTTTAGATTTTTAAATAAATCGAAAATCTAAATTTTTTGAATAAATAAATTTTTTAACAAAGTTTGAGTTATTCGAAAAATTCAATTTTTTTTGAACAAATCAAAAAAAAATAGGCTTTAATTGTATATTTAATCCTTATAATTTTATTTTTAGTTTTATTTTAGTCATATTTTTTTAATTTTACCTTTTAATTTTATTTTCTTTACAATATAGTCATGTTCGATATTCATTTTTTTATTTTAGTTAATTCGTTTTATTTTTATCTTTTATATTTAAATTATGTTATTTATTTTATGTTTTTTATTTCTATATTTAATTTATTGTATTTAATTTATTGTTATTTTTTATCTCACCTTGGTCTTATTTAGAGAGAAAAGAAATTTTTAAAGAGACCCATAATTTAATGAAATGATTTTATTCATACCTAAGATATTTGATGATGACGATAATGATAATGATAATAATAATAATAATTCAAAATTATATGTACACATATAAAAAATAATATGAAAAAATATGTATATATATATATATATAAAGAAAAAGCCGTTTAAATTAGAATCAAAATATACTATAATATTATAAATATTATAATTAGAATTTATATATAAACTTAAAAAATCAAATCGACTCAAACTTGACTCGAACTCGCTAAAACTGACTCAAATTGAAAAAATTCAAAAAAGTTCAAGTTGTAAAATATAATGACTCAACTCGAATACCTCAAAATTTTTTGACTCAACTCGTTCAAACGCTCACCCCCTATGTTTGATAATTAACAGATAGCTGATGGCGGGTTACATTAGTTGATAGCTACTATGATTAATTGATTTGACTAACATATTTTTTTTGACAGATTGACTAACATATTACATTACCTAAATGTAAAAATATTTGATAAAATTAACTAATAATTATTTAATTATTTGAATAAGCAAAATGACATATAAGAATATGATTATATTCGATACTTTTTTTAATAATATATTAATAAGAATTTGTATATTTTAAATTTTTATTTATGAAATTATTTTCTTAATATAATTTTAATAATTTTTAAATTCATATGTTTATATTAATTCTCATTCATGAAATTATATTTTGGATATAATATTATGAGTATATTATTTTTTATTTATAAAATTATCTTCTTAATTTTTATTTATTATTCAAATTTATGTTATTTAAAGAAATTTTTATAATTGTCAAGGACAAAAGAGTCCTTATATTTTATTTAATTCTCTAACTTAAAAAGCTATTTTTAAGAGCTTTTCAAATAGAGGGATTTCACCATAATTTGTTATTATAATTCTCTATTTATCAAACATATAAATTAATAGATTTGACTGGTCAAACCTTTAAAAATAGTTCAACCTCTAATTTTAACTAAAGTTTTGAGACTCGAAGTCGGGTTAACTCGAGGTTCTGGGCCTCGTGTTTAGGTTTCTTGGGCCTCGTAGGGATTAAGGTTTAGTTGGGCTTTGGTTGGGTTTAGTGGATGAGGCTTGGGGCTTTTTGGTAATCGACTAAAATATGAAAAAGGGGTCTTGGGGGATTTATTTTTTGCTTGTTGCAGAGAGTATGAGATCATCCCTTGAACCTTTTTTTATTCATCCTTTTGCCATTGCAAGCAATCACTAAAGGCAAGGTTTTGAGGGTTTTCTAATGGAATCTCGTTTTAAGGTAGGAGAAGTTTTTATTCAGCTTTGAGTGATCTTTCTAACAAGGTAAATTTTGTTTCAAAAGGTCGAGGTAAGGTTTTTGGTGGGTTTTTGTGGTAAGAACAAGAATGAGTTGTGGGGGAGCTTTATTTGGTTAGGAGTTCGTTTTTTAGCACCTTAGAATCGTTTTAGATGAAATAGTAATCTCTTGGTCATCTTCTCTTGTAGTAAGGGAACAAGGAGGACCTTCTTCAAGCTTGGGCAAGGAGAAAGTCTAAGACTTGCTATGGTGTTTCTTCATCTTGTTTGGAGGTTGATACACTTTCAAATCCTTTGCATTTCATGTGCATCATCATTTTTAGCATGCTTGATTGGTTTGTGATGGTTTGGCTTAGGATAGAGCCTTTGCATGCTTCAATGATGATTTGAATTATGGTTGATGAATTCGGATAAAAATTGGTTAGAAACTCACCTAAACTACTTTAATAATGTGTAGGAATATTTTTGAATCGTTTGGTTCGGTTGAGGTTGAGGTTCTTAAGCATTTTAAGTAGCAGACCTGCATATTCATGTAGACGTATCGATATCCTTGGTTTGGGTATCAGTACCGTTGAGAGGAAAAATAGGTTAAAGAGTCAGGTGTTTCGGAACGCCTTTCCCGAGTATTGAAACTAAATTTTATAATAGCAAATTGTTTGGATACCTCCTCTGAGGTGTATGAAAACAAGGGATCATATTGATACCCCACATAGGTGTATAGATACGAGTTTGTCTCCCTTGGTCTGAAGTCATCGCTATAGCGTATCGAAACATAAGGGAAAAGTTCTGATACTGGGGGCGTTTCGATACCCCCTATACAAGTGTATCGATACGTATGGATAATCTGCCCAAGATTTTAAGGGTTAAGTTTGGAGGTTCCATAATTCGTGTTATGGGTTCTTTTGGTTCATGTAACTCATAAAATGATTAATGAAACTTTGATTTTGTAATATGAAAATTGATATGAGAAATTATGCTTTACATGCTTGGTCTTGAATTGGTTGTGGAATTATTTTGATATGAGATCCTAGGTGGATCATCTTGTTTTTGTTGAGTCTTTGTTTGGTGTGATCCGGATACCCAATGAGTGAAAGTGTTGCAACAAAATGAAGACCATCCGATGTGATATTTTGGGTGATGGTATCGAAGATCATCCGTTGTGAGATTTCGGGTGATGACTTTGTTCGATGTAAGATTCCGATTCCGAGCAACCCGATGTGAGATTCTAGACTGTATGAGTTCTCTAATGTCAGATTGGCAGTGAGCCTCACTTTTGAATTGTTTATTTTATGTTTTGATTGCATTAGCCAAAACATATAATCATATTATCTCATCTAAAATATTTATAATTATGATTTACTTAAAAATACAATCGATAGGTTTTGTACCCGCCAAACTTTAGTAGCTCATCGTTTTAGAATTTGTACCATTCAAACTAGCTTGCCAAAATCCTTTCTTGCATGAAGGGTTAAATTTTTAGAATTAAAATTATTATTTTTAATTGATAAAGAGGAGAAAACAACTAAGTATACGAATTACAACATCGGGAGGATCTACTAATACATTGAATATAGAAATAAACAAATAAAATTTTGAAGTAAAATAAAATTTATTACCACTAAATTGCCATGTCCAAACGGCATCTTGCTTTGCTCAATGAACTAAAGACGATAGGTTAGTACAATGTTTAGGCGGATGATACGAGACATTAAAAAAAAACTTAATTTCCTGTTTCAGTCTCCCATTATCCCAGGGACTTAACAACACACGCAGAAACAGCAACAACAAGACCTGCAAAAACTGTTGGCACAAAGAAATCTACGTTGGACCTCTTCACCGTATAAGCCGGCAAGCACAGTTTCTCCCTAGGTAAGTCTAAAGGAATCCTTACAAGTCCTTCAGCATTGCAGGATCGCGAGAACGACGCTGACGGAGAAACGGCTGACACGAAAGCCATCTCAGGAACAAACGGTGCTATGCTTACCATTACAGTCAACAGTGTCGTCCATGTTATGGCTTGAATCAATTGCGACCATCGAGCCATGATTCTTCCCAGGATTTTCTTTATGAGTGTACGATGTGATGATGATGAGTTCCGTTTTCTTTGTGACTGAGGGAGGAGTTCTTTTGGTGGTGCAGTTTTTAAGACGAAATTAAGGGAAGAAATACAAGTTGTTCAACTTCAACAAACTGCCTAGTACAATGTCAAAACGACGTCGGAAGACTTTGTTTGGCGCTGAATAATTCTGTGAGAAACTGTTTTGGGATCACGTGTTTATTTTTTGTGTGAGAAAATTTGATTCTATGCCAAACATCCTACAAAAATAATAAAAGCTTAGCAAGAAACTATTTATAACACATAAATGCAACTTAACCAGCATAATATAAGGCATTAAGAAACCAAGATAGTTATCAAATTTCTATGGTTCATTATGTAATTGTATTAACCGATAATCAAGTAAGTACATTTGGTCGATTGATAAAGTTGTTTATATTTATTTACGTTATATTTTTTTAGATCATGTGTTCTAGATAGATTCATTAGATTTTGATGGTCTATGAGCGAACTTAAAAATTAAATCTTAATGATAAGTACGGAAAAAATTAAATACTAAAAGTAAATTCTTAATAAAAATATTGGAAATGAAACTCTAATAATAAGTAATCAAAAAATAAATTTCAATATTTTGTACCTTTAACTAATATTGGAAAAATCGAGCCCTAATAATAAGTATTTAGAAAAATTATATCCCTCGTAACAAATATTGACAAAAAATACATTTTAAGATTAGACCCTTAATAATAAGTTTATTAGAAAAAAAATTAAGCCCAAATAACAAATATTTTTTTAAAAAATAAACTTATAATAATAAATATTAAAAAATAAATTTTAAAATTAAATCTATAATAAACATTAAAAAATATTAAATTTTAACAATAAATTTCTAATAACAAGTATTAATAATTAGACCATAATAATAAATATTAAAAAATAAACAATTATTAAAATTAATTACTAATAATTATAAATTGTGGCCCTAGATAAGGATGGGCTGGGCCGTCACCCTTATGGCCTACTCTAGGGGCGACCTTGGTTCTAGACCCACTAGATAGTAGAGTGAGCAACACTCGATTTGATCCTAATTTTTTTTAATTTTGTGTTATTTTTTTATTTAATTCAATTTGAAAAAAATCGAGTTCAAGTCGAGTTGAAATTTCCCTAACTCGAAAATTCAAAGAAATCGAATTTTATAATTTTATGATGTATTCCCTTATTTTAATTTTCTTCAATTCCTCCTTTATTTTAAGTCTATTTTTATCAAATTTGAATCACATATTCATAAACCAATTTAGAATATTAATTTAGCTTCAATTCATATTTTTAAAAATAAATTTCATATTTTTTAATTTAGTCATGTAGTTTTGTATGATTTTTAAATTTATTCGATCCCTCTTTCATTTTAAATCAATTTTGAACGGATTTAAATCACATGTTTTATAGTCATCAATGATTATCGTCTCCATAGAGATTGATATTACTCTCTTAATTTATTCTTCTTGCATGAGAAATATAAAAACACAAGTAATTGAGTTTGGTTTATATTTAAGCTAATGTAATTAACTAAAGCAATTAAAGTAAATAATTGAGAAATCAAGGGGTGAATGTAGGCTAGATTAGATGGTTTCGTAGTATAGAATCAAAGTGTAATTGTCTCGGTTTTGTAATGCAAAGTCAATGTTGTCTCCTCGACGGGTCGTTGAAAGGTCGCCATGGAGGGTAGCCTCGGCTCCCTCGCCAGGATTATGCCTAGGCGACAATTTGACAACTCAAAGTTTGACAGAACGTCTTTTAGTGACTTATCTTTATCCCTAATTTGGAGTGTTATTGATGCTCACGTCTTAATGATACCTCCCTACATGAATCAAGATAAACACTAACCAATATTATGTTCCTTTTAGTCGTTGAAACTCAAACTTATCCCTAAGCCGAATTAGTCTTTACCGAAGTAGATAAAAACTATGTTTATTCATTTCGTGAGTCTAACTCTCCTGATATTAAAAAAATGATTTTTTCCTCATAAACTTTTCTCTCGAGCTTGAGTGCAAGAAATAGTACGAACCAAGAATAATCTAACTTGCATTAACAAAATTAAACAAAAGTACAAACTTCCTCTCACTACTCCACAAACTAATCTAAGCCCTTGAAAAGTCCACCTTGTTTTTCTTTTCAAATCGCCTACCATATCAACATTTTTCCAAGTGACGCCTCGGCGAGCATAATGTGCCATCTCGATGGGTGTTCTGCTTTTTCTTGAGTCAGTCTTCTACCTTGGTTAGAACTGCATTAGTACAATTTTTTTGGTCTGGTTCAGTCTACTTATTCATCATCTTAGCATGTCTCTATAAAGTTTGGTGACAAATCTCAACTGTAGTTGCCCTTCTTGTCACCACAATATTCTTTTCCCGGGTGACAAATTACATGTCAAAGCATAAAAACAACAACAATACTTTTTTTCACCAATTATTACATAATTTTAATAAATAATTATATTATAGCTAAAGTGGAGAAATTATGCAGAAAAACCATTATTACCTCTCAAATGAACCTTAGAATAGTAATATTTATAGTAAAAAGGAACATAAAATAGGATTATTAAGCACTTATTAAACCCCTAGACTCGAACTATTGCTTATCCTCAAGCAATGCAAAATAAACCAATTTATTAATTTTTATCGCAATATGACCTCCCTGCCGCTGCGACGATGTTTCACTCTTTTGCTCTTTATATTCGAATGCCTAGAATTTCCTCGGAATTAAACTATAAGTCTCGTGAGTGTATGCGCAATTGTGGACAAGACTACTTATATAAGTTCTAAATATACTCTAAGTTCAAGACTTGTGATTTGGATTCTCTTTTATTTCTCTTTTTTCTTCTAACAGCACTTGAGCCAATTTTAGGCACCTCAAACGTTAGATTTAATATTAGATCCAATTTTGGAAACCTCTAATATGGAGAAGAGTTCAATGATTCCTAGAGACAGTTTCAGAAACCTCTAAGAACTTAATCTAGAGCCAGTTTCAGGCACCTCTAGACACTATCTTAAATCTAAATCTCTATCACCTAGGTTTATAAAGAACTCGTAAAATCAGACGAGTCACAAAAGTGTTTTAGGTTTTCAGACTTATAGTATAATTCTAAGTACTATTCCATAGAAATCTTACAAATTTAAGCATGGTAGGCGTATGTTCTGCTACGATGGAGGTTTGAGCATATTTCTGCCGAGTTGGCAAAGTCATAAAAATTAGCAACTTAATTTTTTTATCAAACCTAAAATAACGATTACATTGATAAAATATTGACAATACTCCTCCAAACTCAAGGATGTATTATCCTCAATGCATGAATCTGATCACAAGGTAGTAGTCGTAGACAAGATTAAACATAAAAAGAAGAAAGCAAAGAGATGAGAAAGCATCGATATGCATAACGATTACATTAAATTTCTTTCCTGAAAATTAAAATTAAACCTAATTCCTAAAACATAAAATTAAAAATATAGACAAAGGAGAGAAAATTTTTAAGTTATAGGAGGAATGCATCGATATGCATCTCCTAGAATAACTGCTTCCTTTTATTGTGAAATGTGAGACTCATTTTATTGTTTTAACCATTAACTAGTGACTTTGAATTCATATTCATCTTTGGTTGATTTTATAGTTATAACACCATGTGCGATATATTCTGAGATAGCTATGGTGACTTTACCAAATGCTATGAAGACAAAAAAGCCTACTGAGGCAGTATCACACAGATTGTAGCTATAGAGAGAATAGAACCTAATTCACACAGTATCTACTAGTTTAGGGTTAAAGTTTATCAAATAATTTTTTATTATAATTTATTATATAAAATAATTTAATTATTATTTTAATTAAATTATAAATTAAATTTATGATTATGTGTAAAATAAAAAAAATAAATATAGAACAAAATAGTAGATATATATTTTTTTTGTATGGATTCATATTATAACATCTAGTTTAGCCAAGTGGTTTTGTTATTGTGTATGGTGCTTAATGTCCCAGGTTCTATTCTTTCTATAGCTACAATCTGTGTGATTTTTGTTTTTCTCCTTTAATTAAGTTGTGACACGTTTGATCACCTAATTAAATAATTATATTATTTTATTATAATAAAGTTAAGACTAAATTAAAAAATATATATAAATAACAGGAAATAAATGCATAATTATTCTATTTTATTTTTAATTATCACATCATCAATCCGTTAATTTTTAACGCTTGATGTCTATATTCATAATATTTTAATAGTTGACTCCAATCATATTTATAAGGAAAATTAGGGCAACAAGTGAGAAGTTTAAACAAATTAAAATTCGAATATTCAGGGGATAATGGTCATTATCTGATTAATATTCGGAGTTCAAGGGAAGTTCAATTTATAGTTACTCACAACGGGTAAAATATCAATAGGTCAATGAAAGGCCCAACCCACATCGTGGGTGTACAACCCAACCCGAATAGGATTGAATCTACACCCCCCTACACACGTGGCACAAGTTCATTTTAAGTCATTCAATGAAAACTATGTGGGCAAGTGTATATAAACATCTCCCACTTTATTTGTCTCATCCATGTGGGATAAGGGGTTCTTCATTCCTTACTTTATTCTTGACCTTCATACTTTGAGCATAAATTTCTCATTCATAGCGCAATCATTTTGAGCATGTGAGATACCATTGTAAACATCTCACGGGGTAAAATAAGAATCAATAAATTTCTTATTTGAATCCTCATCTTTACAATTCCAAAACATGTCACAAAGGTGGTCATTTCTCATTCTTTTTCCAACAAATTGAACCAAAATCTTGCAATGCTCAAAGGAAAGCTTTTGTTGTTTACTATTTGTCTAGAAATTGTCACCTTCAACAACATCATTTCTTGGAGGTTCCTCTATCTTCTAATCACGAGCTTTATCTCAAAGGTTCAGGGACTTGATTTCATTTCTAGTTTCTTTTTTTTTCTCAAAGAAAAAACATCAAATTCTAAAAAACTTTTTTTCCCTTTCCAAAATTCAACATTTTGGTTTGCAAAAAGGTTAAGAGCCAAAAATTTGAATTTTACGTATCCAAGAAATGCCTTCAATTCCATAGCTGAGAAAAAGCCAACTTTTTGTTTTCTCGTAAAAAAGAAAATGTGAAAAAAGAAATGATCTCTTTGTTTGGATGCTGAGAAAAAAGAAGTACCGTTTTTCTCACCTCACAACAATTTCATTTTAAAATAATATCTTTATTTCCATCATCGGATGTAATCAATCGGCTAAACCTCCTTCGGGAAGAGGCGTGACAAGCCTATACTCTTGGTCTTGTAAACGGTAACACTCTCCTTCATTCCCGACAGTTTGATAAGATTATTAGTTGTCCCTCACCATCGATATTTAATAGATCATTGTCAGGGTTCAAAATAAATTAGTCGTTATTTCTTATTTTTGTTGCTTGGTTTCTGTTGAGTATTTATTTTGCTCGTTGTTATCCAGCTGGCACTTGAGATGACATTTGTTATTTTGTTATACAAAGTATTATCGTTTTGGCTATTATAGGGGTTAGGGTATAAAGAATGTACTGAGAGTCTGTAGGAAATATCGAATATCTGAATGAAAATTCCTATTCTCCTATCTTCTTCTTCATCTCTGTCTTAATTTTCTATCTTCTTCCTTTGCTCTTAGTTAGTGAAATTATAAGGGTATCAGAGTCTTTTCGATCTTCACCATGGTCAACGGCGTAGTTACACGGAATCAGGCGGCAGCGCGGTAGGCAGGGACACAATAGTTGGTTGAGGTTCAGGTGGTTCCAACCCGACTAGTGAGTCAATCTGATTTCAATAGAGAGGTTTCTCAACTCAAGACCGAGATTGCTCAGTTGGATGTGATGTAACACCCCGACCCGGATGTCACATTAGGCCTCTTGCTCAAAAACCTGTATTTCAAAATTCTTTCGAAGCCCAACAATTAAAATCCAATTCAAGTTAAAACGTAAGCCCAAAATAGTAAAAAGAACTCGGAGCTCCAAAATATTACAAATCATTTTGAACATTCGACTTGAAATAATAACAGAGTTACAAAACACATAGGGTCCAACTAAGTACTAGCCCACTAATCTATAAATGTACTCTGACATAGGTCGATGCTGAAATCTAAACCTCGATGGTGCTCCACGAACTGGCTTCACCTAACCTACGCACGAAAACACATTTCGAATGCTGAGCTACTAAAGCTCAGTGGGTACGCCGAACTCGGCCAACGTCATGCATATCATAAGCAATAAAGCATAACATATAAACATCGTGCATGAAATGATGATCTAGCATGCTTGCCTACTACATGGCATAAACAATGTATAATATCGCACACATCATATACATGTCACATCACAAAATAACACACAAGAGAGAGGCCTGCGTCCACACAGCATCGGGATCCTACACTCAGGATTGAGGCCGCCCTCAAATCCTATGCCCGGAATGTTACATCGGACATCTTTGAACGAGGCCGCCCAACGTTCGGAAAGGGGTGGAGGCCGCCCAACCAACCCCATGCTCGGAATGCTACATCGAACATCTTCGAGTGAGGCCGCCCAACACTCGGAATAAAAGTCTTCAAAACATCATCCGGCATATTACATCGAATGGCCTTCAACGTGTTGCAACACTTATGGATATCCGGATTTCCATCACACAAGGACTCAAACCACACAAACGATCCACCTAGGATCTTAGCACAACAAGATATATTAAGACTTATCATACCTTAGTCTTTCGGGGTTATAAACATCAATCTTGGTTAAACAATTCATTTTCTCATATATAGGTTTCATTAGGACTCTTAATACCCTTATCGAACCTCAAACAAAGCTTATCTTGTTAAGTTCTCGCAGGGGTATCGATACCCTTATGTGGGGTATCGAACCACCCTACTTCGATATCCACCCAAAGAAGGCATCGAAACATGGTTATCGATACTGGTATCGATACCCTTTGACCATTTCCAAAGTCAACGAAAGGGGACCCTCCAGCATCGATACTGGTATCGATGTCATTATGCCATTGGATGTCCCGGTATCGAACCATGGTTCGATACCCCTGGCCACTTAGCCTATTTCCACTCATGGGTATCGATACCGGTAGCCCGTGTATCGATACCCCTGCACGAAATGCAAGTCCGCACTTAGAAATTTCTAAGGATTCTTCCCAAATATTAATCTATTCGATTCTAAAGTGTTCCCATTAGTTTCTAGAGATATTCAAGACGTTTTAACACCAATTCCAAGTCATTTAACACACAAATCCGAATTTCACCATTAGTGTCCTCAAACATGCACACCAAGCATTCATACATGGATTTCTATATACTATGCACTCTACCATAAAATGCAAGATAATTAGAAGAGTTGGGAGTACCAACCTCTTGCACAAACAGCAACAAACCCGAGCTCACTCCTCTTCAAGCCTTCTTCTTTCCAAAACTTATTGATGGCTCATAACCCTCTTTCTCTACAAGAGAAGGACATACAACGGATTAGGAACACTTAAAGATGATTTCCAGAGCTTCAAACACTAAAAGAATTGAGATTCAATCCCTCAAAAACCAAACCCGAACTCAAACTCAAAACCTCTTCTAAACCCTTTTCTTCACCAAACTCAACAATCTTTACCTTGTTTTGTAGATCACTTTGAACCTAAAAACCTCTACTCTTCCACCAAAACGAGATTCCCCAGAAAACTCCCAAAGATCAAACCTTTGCCACCATTTTTCTCTTGCAACCATGGGGAAGAAAGATGAAAGAAAAAAAGAAGACAATGAGGTCATTCTGCAGAGAATTAACCTCTACAACCCCCATCTTCATCCCAAATGCAATTACCAAAAAGCCCTCACCACAAGGCCTAACTTAAAACCCAATTAAAGCCCAACAACCTAAGGCCCACAAGGCCTAAACTACCCAAACCCGGGGCCCAAAACTGAAGCCCACTCCACGGGTTAACCCGACGCTCGAATCCAAAATCTGGGTCGTTACATGTGAAAATAGAGACTCGATTGGTAGATTTGAGGATATCAATTTTGATAGAAATCTAAAAGGTGATTACAATTTCTTTGGTAAAGAATCCGGTGTCCGAAAGCATTTTGGGAGCTCATCATCCATGATCGAACCTCAAAGGAGTCAAACCCAAGTTCGGAAGATATTTTAAGGAAAAAATCGACCATCAAAGCCTCAAATTTTTTATTGATCAATAGGATATCACTCTTTCCCAATAAAAATGGGAGGTAAAAATGATGAGGCATGATTGTGACGTGATCTATAGTAAGGGAATCTATAACAATATAGCAAATGTTCTCTCTCAAAACCCTTTATTTGGAGGAAATTGTCAGGTTTTAGGGGGAATTAATGCAATTTTAGAATTATGGAAGAGGGTTATTAAGTCATGGGAATTGGATCCGAAGATTCAAAAGGTGATTAAGGCATTAAAAGAAGTTAAGAAAAAATATCCTAAGTATGTTTGGGATGGAAGATTGTTGAGTAGAAAAAAGAAACTATTTGTTGGTGATGATGACTTGTTAAAAACAGATGTATTAGAATTTTTTCATAGTAGTCCAGTGAAAGGTCACTCGGGAACCAAAGCTACTATAAAGAGAATGGCTACGATTGTGTATTGGAAGGGACTGAGGAAAGCAGTGAGGAGAATTGTTAGAGAATATGCCATCTTTCAACAAAATAAGAGTGACCTACAGCATCCCAGAGGGTTACTTCAACCACTGTCCATACTAAAAATTGTTTGGACTTCAATTACCATGGATTTGTTGGCGGATTTACCTAATTCAAGGGGTAAGAATGCTATTATTGTGATAGTGGATAGGTTGAGTAGGTATGGAAATTTTATAGTAATATCTCATTCATTCACAGTAATTGATATTGCCTAGATTTTTATGAAAAACATATTCAAGTTGCATAGGATGCCTAAGAATATCGTGTGTGATAGAGATAAGGTGTTTATGAGTACCTTTTGGAAGGAGTTGTTTAAAAAAATACGGGTGAAAGTGAACCCTTCAATAGCCTATCACCCTGAATATGATGGGAAAACAGAAAGAGTTAATTAGTGTTTGGAGACTTACCTTAGGTGCATGACATGTGAGAAACCTAAGGAATGGAGCTCCTGACTATATTTGGCTGAATGGTAGTATAATATTTCTTAGCATTCAGCCATAAATACCACACCTTATAAAGTGTTTTATGGGCAAGATCCTCCACTACATCTACCCTATTTAGATGGTGATTTGAGTGTGGATGTTGTGGATAGATCTTTGCAGTAAAGAGAGGCAGACATCAGGGTCACAAAATTTTATTTACTAAGAGCTCAAGAGAGGATGAAACAACAAGCGGACAAGGATAGAACTGATTGTGAGTATCAGGAGGTGGATTTGGTTTATTTGAAACTTCAACCATATAGGCACCAATCGGTAAAAGTGAGAGGTTGCCAAAAACTTTCCCCAAAATGGTTTGGACCTTTTAAGTTGCTGGAGAGAGTGGGCAAGGTAGATTACAAACTTGATTTGCCAAAGGATTCAAGGGTTCATCTAGTTTTTCATATATCCCAGTTCAAGAAACATGTAGAGGCTGCAAAAGTTTAAAGTCAATTGTTTGTGGTAGGTATTGATGGGACCATGGTGAAGGAACCAAAGAGTATATTGGAGAGAAGTATGGTAAAAAGGGAGAATCGAGCTTTTACTAATGTCCTAGTGGAATGGACTAACTCATTTCCTGAAGATGCTACATGGGAGATCCTCTACAAGCTGTAGCAACAATATCTTACTTTTAATCCTTGAGGTCAAGGATTTTATCAAGGAGGGAGTATTGTCAGGGTTCAAAATAAATTAGCCGTTATTTCTTATTTTTGTTGCTTGGTTTTTGTTGAGTATTTATTTTGCAGGTTGTTATCCAGTTGGTACCTGAGCTGGAATTTGTTATTTTGTTAATCAAAGTGTTTTCGTTTTGGCTATTATGGGGGTTAGGGTATAAAGAATGTACTGAGAGTCTATGGGAAATATCGAATATCTAAATGAAAATTCCTATTTTCCCATCTTCTTCTTCATCTCTATCTCTATTTTCTATCTTCTTCCTTTGCTCTTAGTTAGTGAAATTACAATCATCTTGACTCATGGCTTACAAAAACGACTTCGTTTGGCACGACATAGCAGAGAACGATTTTATCTATCCATCTAACGAATGAGAATACGTTTTCAAAGGATCAGAGACTCTGAACCAATTGATCCACAGTCAATCCCTCAAAGTGAAGTCATCTTCTTTCCAACTAACGAAACCATCGGATGGTCAAAATTTCGACAACGATCATGATTTTCCGTCAATTATACGGAGGAGGAATCAGTCGTGGAGTTCCATTGATCTCCATGAATACAAAGTTTATATGGCCGAGTAAGTTAGGAGTCAGTTAGGGGACCCGTTGCTGATCCATCGAATCAAACTGAAGATAAGGCGAAAACCGATGGTTAAGGAAAAAAGATTGAGGAGTTGCAAAGTAAATGTCAAGAGTTAGAGTAGACTTCGGATCTGAACAGGGAAGATATATCACCTGAGGTTGTGCAATGGTGGTGGTAACGAAGCTAACTCAAATCGAATGGCGGAGGGTTCCCACAATGGTAGAATGAAGGAATCGTATATTCTGATTCAGTTGATATCACACGGTTCGATATCATTCAAGGATTATGGATCATGCTCGGATATGGATCCAGGGTTATCGTTGATTGGAAACTATAAATTGAGGATACCAAGTAGAGTAGGGGATTGTAGCCCGATGGGAAAAGAATCTGGGATTGAAAGGGGTATCGGGAACTTCTCAAGGGTAAGATTGCAAGATAAAGAGTACTTCAGTGGGAACTTGATTGAAACCAAGAAAGTGGAAATTCTTTCCTTGAAGAGATCATCTTCTTACAATGTTGATAGGTAACTTTGTTTAAGCATCTTTGCTATATGAACTAATTTTTATATTTTTATCTATAATAGTATATGTTCTTAAAAAAATTGATAGTAATACTCATCGTGATCGTAACAATATATGTTATATTTGTAATTATTTTAAATATAATATAATAAAAAACGGGTACAAATGGTTTGTCCTTTTGTTGTATCTCGTTTGGTGCCTTACTTTAAACTAATGACTTTTAAGGTTTAAAGTTTAGATTTTAAGGTTATGAGTTATGTTTAGGGTTTAGGAATTAGGGGTAGATGTAATTTTTTGATGGTAGAGTTTAAGTTTTAAGATATAGAAAATTAAGGTGAGGATTTATAATTCAACTATTTTATAATTTTTAGTAGGGGATATGAAACGAGACATAATTAGAGGACATAAGATTTCTACTCACCGAAAATACTTTAGTAACCTCTATTTAAATCTTTGATTAGTATCAATTCAGTTTTTGTTGTGCAGCAAGAAAATAGTTGTTGTGGGATGTTTCTAAGTTTCAACAAGATGTTGGCGTGTCATCTTGTGAGAGTGGAACATCAGGTTCCTTTGGGTTTGCTTCAGCCTTTTCTCAAACTCAACTGTGAAAATGGGATCGAGTGACCATGGACTTCATCACTGGGTTACCAATAACATCAAGAAAACTTGTTGTTGTGTGGGTCATTTTTGACTGGTTGACTAAGTTGGCTTACATGTTACTCGTTAAGATGGACTTGATTTTGGAAAAGCTAGCATGGTTGTACAACAAGGATATAGTGAGGTTGCACGGTTTATCATCTTTGATCATATCGGATAAGGATTCGCGGTTCATGGTAAGGTTGTGGAAGTTTATCCTTAAGGCTTTGGGTATCAAGTTGCACTTCAGTATAGTTTTTCACCCTCAGATCGATGAAAAGTCTAAGAGAGTTATCCAGATCTTAGAGGATATGCTTTTGTGTTGTGTTGTAGACTTTGCTCGGAGTTAGGAACATCAGTTATTGCTTTTGGAGTTTGCTTACAACAATATATTCTTTTGATGCCTTGTTCGGGTTTAGGTATAGGACACCATTATGTTGAGCCGAGCATAGTGAGAGAAAGATAGTTGGTTTTGAGCTTGTTAACCAAACCGAAAGGAAGTGTAGAAAATTAAGAAAAGGTTGCAATTATGCGTTGCTCACCTTAAGTAAATCAAAGTCAATACGAATTTGATTTTCGAGAAAGGACCTATCAGAGTTGTAGACTAGGGAGTAAAAGAGCCTCGGAAATAAGAGTATACCTTTGGGTGAAGTTGTTGTAGGGGAATCGCGAGATCGAAGAGACAACGTGGGAAGTTAGGAAGGCTTAGAGCCATTTGTTGCGTATCTTCCTTTCAAGTAAATTTCGAGGAAGAAATTTTCTTTAAGGAGGGGAGAGTTATAACGACCCAAATTTCGGATCCGGGTGTTGGGTTAACCCGAATCATTGGGCTTCGACGTTTGGGCCTTGTTTGGGCCTGGGTTGAGTGTTATGTTGGTTATGGTTCTTGTTTTTGGATTATCTTTAGCCCAAAGTGTTTCTTGAAGGGCTTTTTGGTCTTTTCATGTTTGGATGAAAAAGAAAAGGGGGTGGGAAGAGCTTTCTGTAGAATTAATGTGGGTGAGGTCATGGTTGTCTTCTTCCTTCTTTCTCTCATATTCATAGAGAGGAAACCTTGGTATAAAGTCTTGATCTTTGTGGTGTTAGCTCGAGAATCTAGTTTCAGAGCTTGAGAAGAAGTTGTAGTGTTGTGTGAGATCTACCAAATAAGGTATAAAAGGTTGAAGTTTGGTATATGAGGGTTTTGTAAGAGCTTGAAGATGCAAGTTGTAGTGCTTTATGGGTTTTTTATCGGCTTTTTTGATGTTTTTGGCTTCCAAATCACCCATAGGAAAGTCTAATGATTGGTTATCCCTTTCTTGTAGAGAAAGAAGTAGGAGTTTCACTTAGGAGTCTTGGCAAAGAGGAGGCTTGAATGGACGTTTTTAGTTGTTGTGGCTTAAGATTGGTACTCCTCTAACTCCTATTGCATCATACATCTCATGAAAATAGGTTGCATTGCTTTTGATATGCATGTTTGCTTGGTTAGTATCTTAGGAAGCTTTCATGGTGATTTTCGTAATAAGATATTTGATGGCTTAAAATTTATAGAAACACACCTTAAACTCTTTCAATGATGTGTAGGAATGAATTAGGATCAAATAATTTAAGTTTGGGGAGTGTTCTAAGTAATTTTGGGGTATAGTCCTGCATTTTCGTGTAGGTGTTTCGATACCCCTTAGTGGGCCTACCGATACTGTAGAGAGAAAACTAAGGATTAGAAGGCAGGTGTTTCGGAATACCCAACCTGTTTTTCAATACCAAATATTCCAGTGGCAAATCGTTTTGATACCTCCTTGGGGGCGTATCAAAATATGGGGGCGTGTCGATACTCCATGTAGGCGTATCGATACGAAGAGGTTTTCCGTTGGGTTTTGCTAAGTTGTTTGGCTTAGCGTATCAACACGCAAATGAGGCATATCGATATTGTGTGTTTCAATACTCTAGATAGGTGTATCGATATGGGTATAATCTCTTGGCCTTAAGACATCGCCTCAGCATATCGAAGCGTATAGGAAGCGTTTCGATATTGGTCATTTCGATACCGCCCTATAGGTGGAGTTTGGGGGTTCCATACATTATGTAAGGGTTTCTATGGGTTATTTAATCTATAAAATGAATATCAAAACTTGGAATTGGTTACAATGACTTCGATGACATAAAATATGCTTAAGGCTAGGTCATGCTTTGGGTCGTGGTATATTTTGGTGTGAAGATCCTAGGTAGATCAACTTGTGTGGTTGAGTTCTTGTATGATGGGAATCTGGATACCCAAGAAAAGTGTTGCAATACGATGAAAGTCATCCGATGAGAGATTCCGGGTGATGTATGGTAAACTGTTCTAAATGAAGGATCTCGATGTTGTGTGGACACGGGTCTCATTCGAAAATTCTAGATGGAGCATTCTGAGCATAGGATTGGTGGACTCGATGATGTATGAACGCGAACTCAATCCATGGCTGTAGGATCCCGATGCTTTGTGGACGCAGGCCTCACTCATAGTGGAGGATCCCAATGATGTGTGGACACGAACCTCATTACTTTGTGGTTTTGGTTGATATGAATATGTTGTGTGTTATAGTATACGTTCATGATGACATGTGTTTAAGCGATTATGGTAGCGTCATCTCATCATCCATGATATTACATCTATTACATTGTTTTATTCATGATATGTGCGATGTTGGTCGAGTGGCGATGTACCCACTGAGCTTCTGTAGCTCAGCGTTTCGAAATATGTTTTCGTGCGTAGGTTAGGTGAAGACGAAACCGGAGGAGAACCATCGAGGTTGGGATTTCAGCATCGAGTTAGTGTCAAAGTAAATGTCATTTGATTATTGGGCTAGCACTTATTGAACCCTATGTATTTGTAACTCTTATTTATTTTGGGTTGAATGCTTTTAAATGGTTTGTATTTAATGTAGCTCCAACTATTTTGATTTACTTGAACTTATGTTTAGATTTGGATTTGAATTTAAATTTCAAATGAACTTGTTTTGAATTAGATTGTTTATTTGGACTTGGACTGATTTTAATGGGCTTGAAGCCAAAATTTTTAAAATACGGGTTTTAGGCCGGAGGCCCAATTTGACATCGGGTCGAGGGTGTTACACTGTCGATTCACCTTTGTTGGTTCCAAAGAACTCTACAATATTTTCATCGAATGAAAAAGAAAACAACGATAACAACAATTACCCCTCCGGTAAAATCTTTAAACTCCTTATTTAAATTTTTATGCATGCAAAAATAAAAGAAGAAAAACAGATATATCTCAGAAAACCCTTTTTTATATTTATATTCTCGAAAAATCTCTTCTAGATTGGTTTCAGTTTTTTGTTTATATAGACAGTTAATTACATGAATAGAAAATAAAAGAAATCTAATTTTTTATCGGCTCATCTGTCAAAATTTTGGCCGGATTCAACTATTGTTCTAAATTTGTTCATGTTTCAGCTTTAGTTATTTTGGGCTTTTCTTTATCTGAAATTCTCATTAACTTTTAGTGTGATAATATATATATATATATGATATTTGAATTTGTTTCTATTTGGTTAGGTGTGTACGTGGTGACCAAAACAGAGTATGGGACCAAAGGGTTGGCCGACGTGGAAACGGGAAAGACAAGGGGACCATCTAAAAATCTAAAGCATTGTACATGGAGAAATAGAGGTGTCAACGTGTGGGCACGTTTGATATCCAGAAGCATCTTCAGCCTTACTTTGGACCGTCGAATCTACTCTAGATTTGATGGTTATAAAGAGGCGGCTGCAACAAATAAAGGAGACATTAGGGTTTTGTTATGACTAAGTTATATTAGACTACAATAAATATAATTATGGGTAGTAAGGTATCGATACATGTATTTACTGTATTGGTACGCTTTTCTTGGAAACTAGCCATTGAAGCTCTAAACTACCTCACTGTATCGGTACGCCTGGGTGCGTATCGGAACCTTGGTCGATACACCACTCTACAATATTGATATGAGTGTTCGTAAGTTGTAGTATAATAACCGTTGGGTTTAAAGGGTTCTGGTACGTCAATGCGTATATCAATACGACCCTTCATGTATAGGTACGGCTAAGCCTGTAATGATATAATTTTTTTAATTTTGAAAAATCTTTATAGTTGAAACCATAAAAGGTATTGATACGAGATCAATCGTATCGGTACGCTTGTGTTAAAAACATAGATTTACCTACTTTAAAATTTTTAGAACACTCTCAAAACCTTATGAAAACTCCTCAAACGTATTTTTAAGTTAATTGAACTTAAAATATTTTTCTGAAATGTTTTCAATTTAGTTATAAATTATTTTTTAATTACTATATTAAAATAAAAAGTCTAACACATTTCACTCATCCAACGACTATAAACTAATGTAAAATTAACTAAGTTTTACATTATATAATTGGATCTCATACGATGACTATTAGAATATAGTTTGTTGCATATCCCACATAATTATTAATTTATTTGGATAATTTAATATTATTTTTTAATAATCATCTCAATCATTTTTTTAAATGCAACTTAAGCAAAATCACAAACAATTTAATATCAGGTATTAGTTTTTCATGCCAAAAAAATAACGTTAATTTTTAATTAGTATATGTTTTAGTAAGTTTTAGGGTACTTAATAAAATTTTAATAATAATTTTTATATTAGAATAAAAATTTCAAATACACTTATAAATAATCATTGTATTATTTTTGTTCTTCACATCTCAATTTCTCATTTATTTTCTTTTTTTCTTATATTACTTTTTCATAATTTATTTTAATTTTTTATATAATTCTGGTATGATATTTTAAAAGGCCAAAAATTCATATATTCAAAGAGATTTATGTTCATGAGATTTATTATTAATATACTATAATCAAATTTGAGATATAATTTTAAGTCTTCAACGATAGAGAATCAGGTGCAACATTCTATACTTTTTGCGTCATAAATTTTACAGTATAGTGTTGAATAAAAAACAAGTTTTTGATAGTGAAAAAATAACACAAAAATTAAAAGAATCATAAAAGGATATTTTAGATAAAAAAAAATCAAAACGGATAAAAAAATATTTAGATAATGATGAGCTGAATGTAGATAAAGATAATATTGAATATTTTAATAAAAAAATTAAATGATAACGATATTAATAATTTGAATAATGATGATATTACTAATTTAACTAATGAGCATGATAATGTATTTGATGGATCACATTGATCAACGCATAATTTTTCCTTTTGATATCTATGATCTTAGAATTTGAGGTATTTTTTATATTAAAACTGGAGATATTTTGAATAAAAATACCCAAACTTTGAATCACATTTTCTAAGGATAATCTAACTTTTAAAAAATATGAGCGATAAAAAAACTCTCAATAAAAGACAATTAATCTACTTTCCTTTCTCCGTTGTGGTCCCTTTAGTTCACTATTTTCTTGTACATAGAATCAGGGGTGGATCTAGAAATTTTAATTTGGTAGTTCACCCATCAATAATAAATTACATATATTTGATAATATTTAAAATTATTATTCAATATTATTTTATATTAAAAGTATAAATAAGATTATTACCATTAGAATTAAAATCCTTGTTATAGTATACTTCTAGGATTATATCCATTATCAAAAAATTATGATGATCAAAAAATCATCAATAAAGTGATTACTCTTGAAGTTAAAGAAAGAACCTCGTCACATGAAGTATGGTTATTTAAGGTCATGTGCATAATTTTTTAGAGCTAATACTTTGATGTTAGATTTTAGGGTTTTGAGATTTTCAGTGTGGTTCACCACTGTTAATCATTAGATCAATTTGAAACTAAATTATGTTAAATTTCTAACAAATAGATTAATTTGAAACTAAATTATGTTAAATTTCTAACAAAGTGAATATTTTTCACTATTGGGATATTTGATCGACACCATTTCGTCCATCAAAATTTTGACCTTGGTAATAATTGTAAATTTGAAAAGTTAGGAATATTTTTTGAGAAAAAGACTTTATGTGTCGCAAAAATATTTCTTAACCAGTTAAGAGAAGTTAACATAATGAAAGAATATCACAAATTTAATGACTATAATAATTCGATTTCAGTGACTAAAATAAAAACTTCCTGAAACTTCAATTACTACTAATATAAATTATCCTATTTTTAATGGTAGGTCCTGTGACCGTATCTAATATTAGGGTTCAAATAAAATATCATAAACCACTTTTAATTTTTTATTACAAATTATTAGGGTTCAAAATTTTGATTCTGTAACGACCCGGATTCTCGGTTTAGTGTGTCGGGTTAACCCGAGAGTTTGAGCTTCGGTTTTGGGCCCGAGTGAAACGGTTTAGGCCTAGTTTGTTGGGTCTTAAGTGGTGGTGTTGGGCTTAAGTTATGGGCTGAGGGTATTTTGGTAAATGCCAAAATAAGTTGAATAGAGGGGTTTGGGGTGTTGTTTCTGCAGAAGTGAGGTCATAAGTGTAGGAGGTTTTTCTTTTTCCTATCATCTTCTTCAACCAAAGTTTAAGGTGAAGAGAAAGGTAAGATCTTGGTGAGATTGGTTTAAAATCTCGTTTTTAGGATGAAGAGATAGTTGTAGAGCTGTTATGGATCTATAAAACAAAGTTTGGTTTGCCAAGTTTGGTGGAAGAAGAGGTTTTAGTGGGGGTTTAGGTAGAGTTCGGGAATAGGTTTTGGAGGGTGTTAACCTTAGTTTTTCTAGTGTTTTAGACTCTAAGAATCTTCATCTTGGTGTCTAATTCACTTCTTATCTTCCCCTTTGTAGAGAAACAAGTGGGAGAACCTTCCAAGAGCTTGGGTAAGGAAAAAGCTTGAAAAAGGGAAGGAAGGCCATTTTTTTTTTGTTGTGCTTGCTAAGGTTGGTACTCCCAACTCGTTCTTTACATCTTGCATACCATGGTAGTTGCATACATATAGATGTTGAGGTATGTGTGTTGATTGGTGCTTGACATGCTTTAATGGTGGATTTTGGATTTGGATGTTAAATAAGTTGGAACTGATGTTAAAATGCCTTAATCATCTCTAGAAATGTTTAGAAACGCTTTAGAACTGATTGGATCGAGTTTAGGAATGAATCCTAGAAATTTTTCTAAGTGCAGACTTGTTTTTCGTGCAGGGGTATCGATACTCGGGCTACCGGTATCGATACCCATAAGTGGATTTTGGCTAAGTGGTTAGGTGTACGAACCATGGTTCGATACCGGGACTTCCAGTGGCATAATGGCAGCGATACAGGTATCGATGCTGGAGGATCCCCTTTCGTTAACTTTGAAAATGGTCAAAGGGTATCGATACTGGTATCGATACCCAAGGTTCGATGCCTTCTTTGGGTAGGTATCGAGGCAGGGTGGTTCGATACCTTATATAGGGGTATCGATACCCTTGCGAAAACTCGACAAGATAAGCTTTATTTGGAGTTCGATAAGGGGTTTAAAGGCTATAATGAATCTTGTAATTAATAAAATGAATGGTTAACACAAGATTGACGTATTAAAACCTTGACTGACTAAATTATGTTAAGTCTTGATATGTTTTGGTGTGAGGATCTTAGGTGGATCGTTTATGTGTGTTGAGTCCTTGTTTGATGGAAATCCGGATATCCAAAAGTGTTGCAACACGTCGAAGGTCATCCGATGTAACATTCCGGGTGATGATTTTGAAGACCATTCCGAATGTAGGATCCCGATGCTGTGTGGACGCGGGCCTCATTCGATGATACTCGATGTGACATTCCGAGTATGGGATTTGGAGGATCCCGATGCTGTATGGACGCGGGCCTCAGATCCCGGATGTAGGATCCCGATGCTGTGTGGACGTGGGCCTTATCCTGAGTATGGGATCCCGATGTTGTGTGGACGCGGGCCCTGCTCGTAGTGTAGGATCTCGATGCTGTGTGGACGCGGGCCTCACTACTTTGTGTTGTTGCTTGACATGTATATGCTGTGTGCGTCATTATATATTGTTTATGCCATGTGGTAGGCAAGCATGCTAGATCATCATACCATGCACGATATTTTATATGTTATGTTTTACTGCTTATGATATGCATGATGTTGGCCGAGTTCGGCGTATCCACTGAGCTTTCGTAGCTCAGCGTTCGAAATATGTTTTCGTGCGTAGGTTAGGTGAAACCGGTTCGTGGAGCACCATCAAGGTTGGATTTCAGCATCGACCGTGTTGTCAGAGTACATGTATTAGATTTAGTGGGCTTGTACTATGTCGAACCCTATGTAATGTAACTCTGTTTATTTTAATTTGGGTCGAATGTTTTAATGGTTTGTAATATTTTGGAGCTCCGATCACCTTATACTATTTTGGGCTTGCGTTTTATCTTAATGGATTTTATGAATCATATTTGGATTGAAATTGATTTTAATTTGTTGGGCTTTTGGAAGAAATTTTTGAAACACAGGTTTTAGGCCGGAGGCCCAATGTGACATCTGGGTCGGGTGTTACAGATTCGTCCGTAGGTCATCGAAATCTTAAAAACGATTTAATATCTAATATTAGTTACTTAAGATTTGGATAATTTTTTTATATTTTATTTATTTTGAGTTTGAGTCGGTTAAAATTTAAATAAACACTTTTAATTTTTTATTTCTTATATTTAAACCAGATTAAAATCAATTTAAATTCAAGTTGATTAAGTCCTGTTTATGTACTCTATCAGAAATAAGAAGTTTAGGTTGATTTTTTTTATGGTAGTAGATAAGTATTAAAAAAATTAAGGGTAAACTACACGGATAGTCACCATACTATTGGGTTAGTATCGATCTGGCCACAATGCTTTAAAAAGAATCAAATACACCGGTAAATTATTAATTTGGTATTAAAATAGCCATCTGCCGTTAAGGGAGTAACAGAATGATGACGTGGCAGTTAAATATAAAATGAAATAATTACACATTGAGTCCCTGTTATTCATACATTTTTATAATTTAGTCATAATTTTATTATAATAAAATAATATAATTATTAAATTAGGTGGTGACACGTGTCACCACCTGATCAAAGGATACGTGTCACCACCTGATCAAAGGAGAAAAGAAAAAACTCCAAATATGCTTCTAAGGGGATTTGAACCCAGGTAAGAAAATATGGAATTCAAATATCTTAACCATTAAGCTAGGCACAATATATTGATATGAAACACTATTATTTATATATATTCATTATTTCTAATATTTATTCCTTTATATTTAATTGTTTTTAATTTTAATTAAAAATAATAATTAAATTACTATAATAAATTAAAAGATTCAAATTAATAAAAATTTATTTATAAACTCTAAACCCAAAATCTTAAATCTTAAATCCTTAAAACTTAAACCCTAAAAATATTCGAATAAAATATTTAGCTTTTAAATATCCGAATAAAATTATTTGGATATTCAAATAAAAATATTCGTAGAATAAGTATTCGAATAAAATAATAAATATTTTAATATTTTGATTTAAAAATAGTCGAATAAAATATTTGAATTTTAAATATTCGAATAAAAAATCTGTATATTCAAATAAAAATATTCGTATAATAAATATTCGAATAAAAATCATAAATATTTGAATATTTGGATTTATAAATGATTTTATTCGAATATTTATTATACAAATATTTTTATTTGAATATACGAATTTTTTATTCGAATATTTTTATTTGAATATCCAAATGATTTTATTTAGATATTTAAAAGCTAAATATTTTATTTGAATATTTTTATATTCAAATATTTATGATTTTTATTCGAATTTAAGATTTAAAAATATATTTTTATGAATTTAGAGTTTAGAGTTTAAGGTTTAAAAATTCATTTTAATGAATATAGGGTTTAGAGTTTATAAATAAATTTTTATTAATTTGAATCTTTTAATAATTTAATTATTATTTTTAATTAAATTAAAAATAATTAAATATAAAGGAACAAATATTAGAAATAATAAATATATATAAATAATAGTGTTTTATATCAATATAATATGTTTAGTTCAATGATTAAGCCATTTGAATTTCATGCTTTGTTACCCCGGTTCAAACCCCCTTAAAAATATGTTTGGTGTTTTCTCTTTTCTCCTTTGATCAAGTGGTGACACGAGTCACCACTTAATAAAATTGTATTATTTTATTATAATAAAATTATGATTAAATTATAAAAATGTATGAATAACAGGACTAAATGTATAATTATTTCATTTTATATTTAACTGTCACGTCATCAGTCCGTTACTCCCTTAACGACAGATGGCTATTTTAATACCAAATTAATAGTTTACCGGTGTATTTGATTCTTTTTAAAGCATTGTGGTCAGATCGATACCAACCCCATAATATGGTGATTATCCGTGTAGTTTACCCAAAAATTAAATTAAACGGATGGGAAACCGGTTTTACCGGTATGGAAAGCAGTTGAAGCGTTCTTACCCCCTCTCCCCCACCCAATATGCTTACAACCGAATGACCCGGTAAAAATGGTTAAAAAAACGAGTAAAAAATATTTCTCAGTTCGTTTTAAATTTCAATACGGTAATCGTTTCTTATCTGCCATTTTCTGTTCTTTTTTCCTTTTGGAATCCAAAGGCCGGGCAGTTTTTGCACTTTTAATTTTGCTTTAGGTGAACTCTCTTTGCTTCTGTTTGGTTACCGAGAAAGTATAGGGAAAAAATGATGTAGAATGGTTCAAGTTCCGGTTTTGTTATGAATATAATTGGTTTTTAATCTGATTTTGATTCGCATTCTGATAATTTTGTAGGAGTTTTATGTAGCCAATCTCATTTTAATTAGTTTATTGGTTCTTGTTTGGAATCTTTGGAAAGTTTGTGATTCTTTAGCATGGTATATGTTTTCATTTATATCGTATTTCTAATTTATTTAGCAGTGAAAAGGATTAGAGATGTGATCATTTAAGATTATATGAAGAGATTCTCTTCTATAATCTAATCATAGTACTTTTTTTTTTTGAATAGTTTGTTTGTGATGAATTACTTGATTATGGACCAAAACAGTCATAAATTTTAGTCTGTATATAGCTTTTTTCAATATCCCTGTGAATGGCAATTCATTGGTGTTATACTTATATCTTCGCACATAACTGATTCAGATCATGCTTGTTGAATTGTGAACTACTTCCTTTATTATTGTCATGTTGATCTAGTTCTGATGTTATTTCAGCTGGTGATACAATATGGCTGATGGTGAGGATATTCAACCACTTGTCTGTGATAATGGAACTGGAATGGTCAAGGTATCAGTGTACTTTCATCTTTCTTTTCTTTTTTTCTAAGGTTCTGTCTTTAGATTTATACATGATTTCCCCCCTAATGATTCATTTTACACTTTATAGGCTGGATTTGCCGGTGATGATGCTCCAAGGGCAGTCTTCCCTAGCATTGTGGGTCGTCCACGACACACTGGAGTGATGGTTGGAATGGGACAAAAAGATGCATATGTTGGGGATGAGGCTCAGTCTAAGCGTGGTATTTTGACTCTTAAGTACCCTATCGAACACGGCATAGTTAACAACTGGGATGATATGGAAAAGATTTGGCATCATACCTTCTACAATGAACTCCGTGTGGCTCCTGAAGAACATCCAATTCTTCTCACTGAGGCACCTCTCAACCCTAAAGCCAATCGTGAGAAAATGACCCAAATCATGTTTGAGACCTTCAATGCTCCTGCAATGTATGTTGCTATCCAGGCTGTTCTATCACTCTATGCCAGTGGTCGTACAACTGGTAAGCGAATGACTACTCATGATCTCATGTATAAAATTTGAGCTAAACTACTTCAAAGTCAAATTGACATTTGGTTTGTTTTTAGATTAATTAGGGAATTTAAGTGACCTCAAAGTGGTTGCTATTTCTCCCTATTGTCTCGTACTATCCATGTTGTTTTGATTGAATGATTTTCCTAATGATTACAAAGTCTTACTGATCTAGTTCCTAAAACTTATGGTTCGAACTCTGCTTATTTTTCATGTGCTAACTACAATATTTTATGTAGGTATTGTTCTGGACTCTGGAGATGGTGTGAGCCATACTGTCCCTATTTATGAAGGATATGCGCTCCCACATGCCATCCTCCGTCTGGATCTAGCAGGTCGTGACCTTACTGATGCCCTGATGAAAATCTTGACTGAGCGTGGTTATTCATTCACAACAACGGCAGAGCGTGAAATTGTGAGGGACATAAAAGAGAAGCTGGCTTATATTGCACTTGACTTTGAGCAAGAGCTTGAAACTTCCAAAACTAGTTCTAGCATCGAGAAGAACTACGAGTTGCCTGATGGTCAGGTGATCACCATTGGTGCTGAGCGTTTCCGATGCCCAGAAGTCCTTTTCCAGCCTTCCATGATAGGGATGGAAGCTGCTGGCATTCACGAAACTACATACAATTCTATCATGAAATGTGACGTGGATATCAGGAAGGATTTGTATGGAAACATTGTTCTCAGCGGTGGAACTACCATGTTCCCAGGAATTGCAGACAGGATGAGCAAAGAAATCACTGCCTTGGCCCCAAGCAGCATGAAAATTAAGGTGGTGGCTCCACCTGAAAGGAAATACAGTGTCTGGATTGGAGGTTCCATCTTAGCATCTCTCAGTACTTTCCAGCAGGTATTTTCTAACTCAAAATGCTAACTCCATGTAGTTTTCGTTAGTGACAGATTGACTATTCAATTCACATAAACAGAATCTATGTTCTTACCATTCATTCATATTAAACAAGTCCTACATTGTCAGATTTGGACATTTTCGTTCTCATTTCCCATCTTCACTCTAGCATGCTTGATATGCATCTATGCATTGTGGTTGAACTGCAGATGTGGATTGCTAAGGCAGAGTACGACGAATCCGGCCCTTCTATTGTGCACAGGAAGTGCTTCTGAGTCTTCAAGAAATGCAAGAACAACATCGTCTCGTTTCTCCGCGAAACGATTTCTTCTCTCAAGATTTTGATCTATTTTTGTTTGTCTTAAATTATCTGGATCCTTTTCTTCTCTCCTTATTTTCTTAATGTTCTTATTCCTGAAACAATGTGAGACGATGAATATATTGATAGGGTTCGAATTGGTTGATTTTATTTCTCCTTTAAGCCTTTCTTTATCAGTCGATGTCCTGCGCATGTATTTTTTCTTATTGTCGATTCTCAATCTTCTCCATGTCCATTTATGTTGTTACTGTAAAGCATATTCTCTCAAAAGAAACCAGATAAATTAACCTGCTATAATCAAAATGTTTAGAAAATGGCTTCAGAAATGTAGCATATTCTGTCGAGCATAAGCTGGTTGGAAACTAATGCTATTCGTAGACCGAGTTGATTCATGGACAATAGTATACAAAGTTTGACAATGGGTTGATTCATAGATTATTAAGTATACTAGGTTGATACATTTTAGGGTTAATTACATCACATACCACTCAATTATGGTCTCTGGCTTGAAAATACTATCAAATTTTTAAAAAGTTCAA
The DNA here is from genome assembly GCA_035048815.1 of Abelmoschus esculentus. Taxonomy (NCBI): domain Eukaryota; kingdom Viridiplantae; phylum Streptophyta; class Magnoliopsida; order Malvales; family Malvaceae; genus Abelmoschus; species Abelmoschus esculentus. The sequence continues at coordinate 5,429,929 of JAUCBN010000063.1, read as the reverse complement.
AACTAACACCGAATTTTAGTTTGACTCGAAACTATCACTATGTTGTTAACTCTTAATACCCTTATTAAATCAAAACGACATCGTTTTCATGCGGCTATTTTGAATCTTAACTTAGCCAAAACGACGTCGTTTTAATATAGTTATTTTGAAGCCTAACTTAGGAAAAATTATATCATGGGTCAGTCCCACCACGTGTCTATGGGATCGACCAATAAAAACTACCCATCTTTCTATGTCATATTTTTTTTCAAGTGATTTTTCACTTGAAAAATTAAAAAATAATGAGTTGACTAGTTTTTATTAGTCGGTCTCATGGATGACGTGGTGAGACTGACCCATGATATAATTTCTCCTAACTTAGCCAAATCAATGTCATTTTAGTACGGCTATATTCGAGCCCAACTTAGCCCAAAATAATATCGTTTGATGAAGAAAAAAATATTAAAATCATATACTTATAAGGGTTTAAACCATAAACCTTCAATTATAAGGGTCAAACCTTAACCGTTAAACTAACGTGATATTATGTAAGATTTTACTAGAAATATTATATATCTTAAACTACTTGGAATTAATTCAAATTATTTTATGAAATAAAAAATATTATAAATGATATTAATATATAAAAATATAAAATAATTATATATATAAATAAAAATGTATTTTTTTAATTTTTATATAATATTAATAATATAAATAAATTATTTTAAAAAATAAAATATTCATAAAAATATTTTATATTATAAATAATATATAAAAACTCTGAAGATTAAATCTTAAACCTTAAACTACAAAATTCAAACCTCAAACCAAAGGTTTAGGTTTTATGGTTTTTTTATATTATATATAATATAAATATATTATTTTAATAATATTTTTAATGAACATTTTTTAAAAAATAATATATTTATATTATTTAAAAAATATAAAAATAATATGTTTTTATTGAAATATACATAAATAATTTATTTTATGTTATTTATATATTGATAATATTTAAAGTATTATTTTTTATAAAATAATTTGATTCAACCAAATGGATAAATTTATATAATTTAAATAAAAATATATATTTTTATATTATTTATAATATAAGTATATTATTTAAAAAATAAAATATTCATAATATTAATATATAAACGAACCTTAAATCTTAATCTCTAAGGTTTAGGGTTTAAGTTTGAGTAAGTTTGAGTATTGGGGGTGGGTTAATAGTTTAAGTTTCGGGATATTTTTATACATTTTTAATAATGTAAATATATTATTTTTATGAATATTTTAGTTTTTTTTAAATAATATATTTATATTATTAATAATATAATATATTTTATATAATATAAATATATTATTAATAATAAATAAATAATATTTTATATTTTTGAATATTAATATTATTTATAATATTTTTATTTCATAAGATAATTTGAATTAATTTCAAGTACTCTGAGATATACAATATTACACAATATTTTTTCAATAAAACGACATCATTTCGGGCTAAGTTAAGTTTCAAAACAACTGCACTAAAACGATGTCGTTTTGATTTAACGGGGTGTTAAAAGTTAATAGTAGAGTGGTATTTTCGAATAACAGACTAAAGTTTAATGTTAGTTTTGATTTTTTTTTTTAAAGTTTTTGATGGCATTTTCGAGTAACGGTTATAGTCGAGTGGTATGTGGTGCAGTTAACCCTATATTTTATTATATCTACAAGAAGGATTGTAAACCCTATATTTGGTTTTGATATAACAAAGTGTATAAGGACTATTTTGTAAATATATTTTTAAGTTCATAAGTTAATTAACAAGTCAAACTATTTTACTAAGTCTGATATTAACCCATCAATGTTTTTTCTTAGTGTTTAGTTCATTTTTACTAGGTGTTTCGATACACCTCTTAGGTGTTTCGATACAGCTTGAGCTTTTGAAAGGCAAAAACTTACAAACATTTCGATACGATTTGAAACTGTGATTCCAAGTTTCGAAATGAAAAGAATGTGTATCGAAACAAACGATTTAATACAGCCTTTGGCTATTTTGATACGGCCTTGCAATCTTTAATTAAATATTTTATTTAAAACGTTTTGATACGGCTCAAAAGCATTTCGATACAATGGGTTAAATTTTTTAAAATCTTACGCTTTTTATTTTTGACCGTTATTTGTCAATTATTGGGAACCAAATTTTTAAAAGTTTGTTGACCCATTTCGATATACCCGTATAGGTGTTTCGATACACATTTTGACAGTGACAAAACATTTTGATATTGCTCCCTAGTTGTTTTGGTACACCCTCGATTTAAAAGGTTTCTCGTTTCAGTACAACTCTTACGCGTATTCATATACCCTTCTTTAATGCACATAACGACTCTTTCTATTTTATCACTGTTCGATACAAGGGTTTCGTGTATCGATACAATAAATTACAAAAGTGCATTTATGGTAAGAAGGTATCTCAACGACTATATTGATGATCTCAACCGCCCAAACGGTTAGAACTCAATGAGAGGGTATAAATACAAGCTTCAAGAGTTACAACAACAACTAATGAACCTACAAGCATAATCCAAGCATTCAATCCAACTCCAAACACTCAATTGTCATATTTTATACACCTAACTCTTGTGTTCTTCATTGTAATTTTTATCTCTAAATTTGAGGAGTGTTGTTCTATAAATTGGACAATATATTTTTGCGAGAGAAAATTTTAATTGTTAATTTCTTTCTTTGTAATCTTTTGTGAGGGTTAAGTCAATATTTGGATAAAAAGATTGACTTGTGTAAAGATTGTGTCTTTAACCTAGAAAAATGGGACGAATCCAAAGTAGTGAATTGTTTGAAAATCCTTAGCGGGAGCTTAGGTAGTAGATGTAGAGTTTGTTCGAAACTTAAATCACTACAATTTTTTTTTTATCTTTTTAATTGCTCCTCCAAAATTTTAAAAAGTCAATTAACCTCTCTTGAAAAATATCAATTATTTGATCCACTCAATAAAAATACTATGACATTTAAGAGTGAACTTTTTAACCGAGTCGATTTGAGTAAAATCCTTTTGAGTTAGTTAAGTTAATAATTATCGTTAATAAAGCCAATTCTTTTGAGTGAGCGTTTAACGAAGTAATAATCAAGATATTTATTCTTTAAAATTAGTTAATAAAAATATACACTTACCAAAGGTAATTGATTATTTCGGTTGTTTATTCGTCTAATAATAATATTTATAATAATTATTGTTTATTGCATCGGCCTTCTTGCCTAAAGCAGGAAAGAGCTGCCGAGGAACCATCCAACAAAAGACCGCGCAATGCATCATCTTGTATGCAGGTGCTTGATTGTAGTTAATTTGATTTGATTTCCTTAGGCTGGAGAATAAAATGTCCTCAAATTCCACCTCATATGCATCTTCTGGGGATGACTCCACCGAACTAAACCCTAATTCCGATCTTAAAGTGGTGGAAGAACGGTTCGATTCGTTGACGCTGACTGAACCGATCGAATTGAGATCCAGTGATCAAGGAATTGTCAACAATGGATCTTTGGATCCGGAGAGTAACGACGGAGAAAAAGATAACGATCAATTACAAGTGGAGGATCAGGAAATGATTGCCAGCGAAGCGCCTTCGAGTCCAACCAGTAGCGGATACGAAGGTGAGAGAGGGAGCATCAGCGCCACTAGCGCGTCGAGGATCAATGCGGAAAATGAGACTGGTGATAATGAGATTCAGGAAGTGAGGGACAAGGGCTTCCTTGAAGGAATCTCAGATTCCCAGGCCTCCTCTGGGGTTTCCGGTAAATACCGCGTCGACGAGGTAGGCCATTTCATTAGATTTCCCCCCTTGTTAATGTGGAGAAATTCTTTTGGTTTATCTTGTTCTTATCCAAATTTACCAATCACTATATTTCATATTGGGAACCGGATTTTCAGAATTGAGAACCTATATGAAGCTTTAACTATTAAGGATTTTATTGTTTGCCTTCCACGGGCAGCACTCATTTGAAAAAAAGGAATGCTATTTAAAGTGTCCTTGCTAATTTCTATACTAGATATGTTTGATTTGTAACTGCAGGATGATGCTTCTATATCTTGGAGAAAGAGGAAGAAACATTTCTTCATCTTGAGCAACTCTGGCAAACCAATATATTCGAGGTTTGTTATTAGTTTCTGAAAAAGTCAGTATTTGAAGGTGCATATATGCCCAATTGCTAGCGGTTACTTGCTTGTAAATCCCATTTCAATTTCTTTTTGTATACTTGATTTCTAGATATGGAGACGAGCACAAGTTAGCTGGTTTTTCAGCAACACTACAAGCCATTATTTCCTTCATGGAGAATGGGTACTTGGCCGGATCTAGCTTATTTCGCTTTTAGTAATGATTCTTTTGCTTGATCAAATGTAAATTTTGGGCTACTTCTTTTATGTGTAAAGTTTTGTTGTAATTTTAATAATTCATTCATTGATTCTCAGGGGTGATCGTGTCAAACTTGTGAATGCCGGAAAACACCAGGTATTGTATTTCTAAAATATCTATTTCTGCACCTGAGGTTTATGCTTTCTAGCTTTAAAATCACTTATTATAAGATTACTTGCATTCAATCTACCTTGTAAGTGACTTAGTAGTCAAGGTTTTTAAGTTCACCTCTCAGAGTTCCTTTCACGTAGAAAATACTTTAGAAGAACAAGATTGAGAAGCCACGGTTTAATTTCTATTTCACCTAATCTTATTATTTTCTTTATGGTTTCCTTATAGTTGAACTTTAAGCCTAAAAAATAATTATTGTTATTTTCAGAAAGACATTTTACTGGTTAGCTTTTGTTTTGGGGAAGAAAGGTGAAAGGCGTTATAACAGAATGTTGAATTGTAGTTATAAATTAGCACATTTATATGAAAAGTGACTGTTAACCTGATTGAGAAAGCACATCTTTGTAAAAATTACCATTGTTTTTTGTTCTTTTGATATAGAATGCCTAAGCATTGAGCTACTATGAAGCTTCAAATTCAAGCCTTGTTTGTTGATTAATTGATTTAAATATACGGCAATGTATTTGTTCTTTCAGGTGGTCTTTGTTGTAAAGGGACCGATTTATTTAGTTTGCATCAGCTGCACGGAGGAGCCCTTTGAATCATTAAAAGGACAGTTAGAGCTTATTTATGGTCAGGTAATTCTTACAATATGTCAAATATCTAGTTTTGGTCCTTTTGGACTGATGAATTTGGTTGCCAGTACCTATTCAAGGCTTGTGTTCCTCACTCATTCTTTTATTTGGTCACCTTTAAATTATTTTCTAATGACATTATGCAAAAGTACTCAGTGACTGTTGATGGGTTACAAAATGGCTGCAGATGATACTTATATTAACAAAGTCCATAAATAGGTGCTTCTAGAAGAATCCTAAGTTTGACATGACACATTTGCTTGGAGGAACAGATGTAGTTTTCTCTTCCCTCATTCACTCCTTCAGTTGGTGCGTTTCTTTTGTTTTTTTCCTGCACATAATAATATTGTAACTCTCCTTTCTGCACCCTAGCTCACCTTGATAACCTCCTCATTTTGCTTTATTTCTCAAACCTTGTAAACAAACCTACTCTGACTTGTTATAAGGCCACATTTGGATTACATTGGTGCACGTGATTGGACATTCACCATGTTGGATCTTCAGTTGAGGATTGGATCCTCATGGGTCCTGTGAAATTCTCCCATGGTTACAGTTTTCCTTTGATTTTTTACTTTTCTTTTCATTGTTAATATTTTTTTAGTTTAAAGTTCCTCAACTATATACTTAAGTTAACTCTTCCATTTTTTATCTTTTTGTTTGTTTGTTTACTTTTCAAATTATATATTATTTAGTGAAAGTTTCTATAATTGTATAATAAATAAATAAATAATGAAAATAATAAAATAAATACATAAAATAATGTATAAATATTAGTGTCCTTAATGCTCAATATTCAGTATCACCTAATCATTACAGTTGTTTTGCTATGTAATTATATTTTTGCACTGCAACTCCAATCTCACCACCACCGTTAATTTTTAGTCTCACCTTCTATCTAAATAGACCCCAATTCAATTGCATGATTATTAGTTCTGGTTGTTTAAAAATTTGTCCAATTTTATCACATTTAAAATATTGGTTATGCATTCATAACTAGGATAATATTTATTTGTATTTACACACAGAGGCAGGATATAGGCTCTCCCAAAATTTGGAAATTTCCCTTTATATATATAATGGCTCCCTCAAAAGTTCTAAAAATTTCTCTTGATGGCCGTCAACTTTTTAACTTCTTTTAATAGTTTTATAGTTGCCCCCCTCAAAATTCAATGTCAAGATCTGCCATTGTTTACACATTTGTCTTACTTTCGTTTTCCTTGATAGTTTACCTGAATGGTACATTCTAAACTTTTTCTTTCTTTATTTTCTAAGGAACCCAGCTACATTTCTTCATGCATACACCTGCCTTCCCCTTTCTTATGCAACAAGGCAGGCTACTAGTGCTATATTGCAAGATGTTGTTGATTCAGGGGTATTATTTGCAATACTAATGTGTAAATACAAGGTAAAATCCTTATTTTTTCCCTTCTTTCCTGAAAATAAGCTCAGCATTGCTTTTGTTCTTGTTTCTTTTTGTTTATACTTCATAAGTTGTATTTACTGTTTAGAGCATTTTAATGACCTGAAGATCAATTTCAGGTTATCAGTCTTGTTGGTGTGCAAAAAGTCTCTCTTCATCCTGATGATGTATTGCTACTTTCGAACTTTGTGATGTCATCAGAGTCATTTAGGTAAGTGGAATAAACATTACAGGTCTTTAGTCCCCTTTTGTTGGTCAACTCCTGAGAACCCGGATTCACATACCCTTGGAAGCACATGGACTATCATTATGCTGTTTCAAAACCATCTTTTAGATTTTCCTCATCATTAGGGTAGTGTGGATCGGTAATATCAGTTCTTTTAGCCTTGATGAACAACCTCCTCATTGCATCTTATTTGAAGGGTCATCCTAACATTTAATTGAACTATAAATGGGAATTCAAGCTCAGAAACTTTTTGCATGCTGTAAGCAATTAACATGCTTACTAGCACCTTTTTTGTTTTGTTACTGTGTTTATTACACAAAAATGGCTCTTCTTGACAGCTCGAAACAATATTTAATTGACAGAAAAACAATTTCTTTATAATTGAGAAGTTAAATAATTGAATCCTGAGTTTTTTGTGGTCTTTTTATCTTTTCCTTTCCTTTTTATTTATTTCTTCTTTTCCTTCAAAAAGATCTAGCTGATTTAATGTTACATTGACACTAATGGGTTTTTGGGCTTTTGTTCGTATGACCTTTTCATGCTTCATGCAGGACATCAGAAGCATTCTCACCAATTTGCTTGCCAAGATATAATCCTTTGGCATTTTTGCATGCTTACGTGCATTTTCTTGCTGTGAGTGACACTTGGTTTTCAATATGTTAATTTTATTCAACTTCTACATACAATGCTGTGATAATTATTCTACTTTCTCGTGGCAGGAAAATACATACTTGATATTGCTTAGTACCAGTTCCGATGCCTTCTATCATCTTAAAGATTGCAGGTAAATTATACTTTGTTTGATCATGATATTAGTGAACTTAGGTTATAACCTTTTTACTTTCTACAGCAATTGACTGTATATCTTGGGGCTGACTTATGTTCATATGTCAAGATGAAAATATAGCCATATTTAATCGTATGTATGCCTTCTGTATAAAGATAAAATGTTTGTTTTGTTCCTATAGAAAATTGAGAAATTTTACTGAAATTTTATAGGATAGGCATAGAAACAGTCCTCTTGAAGTCCAATGTTCTTGGTGAAGTTCAGAGGTCAATGCAAGATGGTGGGATACGAGTTGAGGATTTGCTTGTTTCCCCATTGCCTCGATCTGGACCGTCTCCTCATCTAGACCAGCAAATACTTCAAACGGGTGCCCCTGAGAGGCCTAGGGAACCATTTATTGGCATTGGTGGTCCAGCTGGACTTTGGCATTTCATTTATCGAAGTTTATATCTGAATCAATATGTGTCCTCAGAGTTCTCACCGCCGCTGATCAATCACCAACAACAGAAAAGGTGAAACTGTTAAACTTTTTCGGGTTGAATTTGTACTTATTATCAAGTCAAATCAGTGTATTATATTTTTCTTCATGATAATTGGTATATGGCTCGTTTTTTCCAATCCAGATTGTGTAGAGCTTACCAAAGATTGTATGATTCCATGCATGATAAAGGTATTGGGCCCCATAAAACTCAGTTTAGAAGAGATGAAAACTATGGTAAATCTCTCTCTCTCTCTCTCTCACACACACACACACACTTTAATTTGGCTGACATCTAAACTATTGAGTGGATAACTGAAAGTTTAACTATTTTGTTTTTCCGTTTGCATCTCACGCATTAATTCCCCTTCTTAATGATCTCTGGTTAATTGACTGCAATCACAAGTTATCAGAACACAGTTTTTATTTTAAAGCCTTCATAGAATTAATGTGATTATTTTTATGTGTCAGTTTTACTCTGCTGGGTCACTCAGGATTTTGAACTCTATGCAACATTTGATCCCCTTGCCGACAAGGTTTGCTTAGCATCTTCAAAGTTCAAATCCCATCTTAAGTACATACGAACAGTGAATACCTCTCTGTACAAGAAACTTTGAAGTTTTATTTTATTTACATTGTGTGCAGGCTCGAGCCATAAAGATTTGCAACCGAGTCTGTCAATGGGTAAAAGACGTGGAAAATGAGATATTTTTGCATGGAACAAACCCATTCTCATGGTGATAAGTGGGTCCTGTTATACAGTATGTACTCTCCTGTTTTGTTTATGCACTCATAGACGTTAGAATTTCTTGATACCATAATTAGCTAGAAGGCCAGTTTGTACAATTCGCCTTCCTAAAGATTTCCCTCTTTCCCCCTTTATCATCAGTACCATAATAACACATGAAGTGCTAGAGTGATTCTAAATTCATGCTTTACTCTCAATTCTTTTGAACAGAGGCCGTCTTTGGTATCGGTTTGAATGATAAATAGAAGTGACGATTAGCTATTTATTCCCATATCTTCTAATGATTTGAGCTGAACTAATTTTTGGGTACAAAGAAGATCTTGAAAGAGACATGATTTATGGATGTTTTTATTCGATATCTGTAAGATATCGTGTTTTAAGGTTGACCATATGATTACATAACCGAGGTAAGTCTTTTGGTTTTGTAGGAACTTAATATTTAGTACTGCTTCAAATTTTTGATACTTGCCAATTTTAATTATTGTTTTAATTCTGTGTTTTTTTGAATTTTGGTTATAGCCATTACCACAGCTGGCATAGCTGTTAGTTTTTGTCATGACTTGGGTGGTTGTAACGGTGTCGTTTTAGCCCTTTTTAAGTAATTCCTCAGGCTACTGAGAAACGTGAATTGAGTGTGGCTATTCTCAGTCTTTCCTCTCAATATCTAATGGAAACTTCTATTCTTCTTCTCTGATTTCTCTTCCTCTGTGTTCACCTTTTCCTTCAATAATTCCTATTTTATAGTTGATCGATATCAAGGGTATCAGAGCCTCCTTTCCTGGCAATGGTGGACGGAGTTCAAACTAGGGCTCAACAGGAGTCTTCCCGGCTACAGTCTGATTTGCGAGACTTGGAGAAACGGCTTAAAGATCGCATTGAGCAAACCATAAACAATAAGGTGACCGAGATTCAGTCCGAAGTTCGTGATTTAAAGGGTTTGATTGAAAAATTGCTGGGTCAGAATACAACCGCCGGAGTTTTGGGGAAAGCTCCAGCTGCTGTTGAACCGACTACTCTTCCTTTTAATCCTTCCTCTTCTACTATTCCGCCGACTGCCGTGCCGACTGAAGGACAATAAACTAAGGACGATGAAGTTGTTTTTTTGGGGGAATCCTCTTCGACGACCTTCAAGTTGAAATGTCCCTCTTTTGATGGTTCTAATTTTTGAGACTGGTGGTCCATGCTAAAACAATTTTTTGCTGTAGAATCGGTACCTGAAGCCTCTAAGGTGAAGTTGGTTATGTTGCATTTGGAGGATAAAGCACTTCAATGGCACCATTTTGTTGTTCGAAATCATGGAGGGATTGATAATATAGCTTGGGAACCTTATCTGAAGCTGATGCGTGACAGATTTGCTCCAGGTGGTTTTTAAGATCCAATGGGTGAGTTGGTGTCTTTGAAGCACACTACTTCAGTGGACCAATACTATGCTGACTTTGTGAGTATTTTTAATCAAATTCAACTTTCTGATGTGCATGCTCTGAGTATATTCATTAAGAATCTCAAGTGGGAAGTAGGTCAGTATATTAGGGTGTTCCAGCCTAAAGATCTAATGGATGCTTTTCGCTTAGCTTTACATTTTGAACAAATTGTATTTGGAAAGAAGAGTCCAGGATTTTCAGGGAGAATTGCTGGCTCCAGCTATCCTTTTCTACCTTCTCTAGTGCCTCGAGTTAATGCTACTAGTTCTTTTAAGAGCACAGGTCCAGTGACTCCTCCAAAGAGTATGGTTCCTTGTTCCATAGGAGGACCTACTGTCAGGAAAGGAATCCCTGGAAATGGTCCTGGCAGGTTATCTTCTGGAGAGATGGAGGAGAGGAGACGCAAGGGCCTTTGCTTTTGGTGCCCTTTCAAGTACAGCCCTGGACATAAATGTACTCGGTCCCAACTCTATCAGCTGCTCCTGAGAGGAGGAATGTGAACAGGAAGACTTTGTAGATTGCCCATAGAAGCTTGATCCTGATATGACAGAAGGGGGAATTGTTGCAGACACTCCTGTACTATCTTTACAAGCTATGTGGGGATCCATTGGTGGAAATACTATGAGATTATTAGTTACCATAAGTAGATCTCCACTAGTTGCATTGGTTGATATAGGGAGTACACATAATTTTGTGAGCATGGGAATGGTTAAAATGGTAGGGTTAGTTGTTGAGCAAAAGCATCAGTTACAAGTAACCATTGCGGATGGAGGGGTGCTACAAACTTTGGGATTGTGCAAACAGGTTGATTGGAGTTCTCAGGGACATTCTTTTTGCACGGATTTCTTAGTTTTACCTCTGCAGGGATGTGATTTGGTATTAGGGGTGCAGTGGTTAGTTTCATTGGGAGTGATACAATGGGATTTTTCACAACTTCAGATGAAATTTTCAGTGGCTGGTCATAGTGTCTGTTTGGAAGGCATAATTCCTAAACCTATCCAAATTATGGAGGAATCAAAAGGCAACAAGTTTTTGAAAGGGGCTAGTGTTATTCCCGGAATGTCTCTTTTTACCATGAGTCCATAGATGGATGTCATATTAAAGAAGGGGGGTTTGACTTTGGAACTGCAGCAACTTCTAGAGGAATGGGGTGAGGTATTCCAAGAACCAAAGGAATTGCCTCCTTGGAGAGGCCATGAACACAGAATTCCTCTTCAGGATGAATCTGCAGTAGTGAAACTGAAGCCTTATAGATACCCTGCTGTACAAAAAAATGAAATAGAAAAGTTGATACAGGAGATGTTGAAGGCTGGGATCATAAAAGATAGTGCTAGTTCTTTTGCATCCCCTATAGTTATGGTCCGGAAAAAAGATGGTTCCTGGAGACTTTGCATAGATTATAGGCAATTGAACAAGATAACCATAAAAGATAAATTTCCAATTCCTATCATTGAAGAACTCCTAGATGAGTTGGGGGCAGCAAGGTTCTTTTCAAAGCTTGATCTCAGATCTGGGTATCACCAGATTAGAATGTGTGAGCAGGACATCCACAAAACAACCTTTAAGACCCAAGAGGGTCACTATGAATTTCTAGTGATGCCCTTTGGTCTTACTAATGCTCCAGCCACGTTTCAAGGACTCATGAACTCGGTATTCAAGGCTTATTTGAGAAAGACAGTCTTGGTGTTTTTTGATGACATATTGGTCTACTCCAATACTTGGAATGATCATATGAAACACTTAAGAGAAGTATTGATGGTTCTCAAGGAGAATAAATTGTATGCCAAAAGGACTAAATGCACATTTGGAGCTACTGAGATGGATTATTTGGGATATACTATTTCCCAGGGACAAATATCCATTGATAAGGGGAAGGTACAATGTATTCTTGACTGGCCAACTCCTACTAATATCAAGGACTTGAGAGGGTTTTTGGGGTTATCCGGATACTATAGGAGATTCGTGAGGAATTATGGAGGAATGGCCAAGCCACTCACTGATCTTTTGAAGAAAAATGCTTGGGGATGGTCTGCAGAAGCTGAGGAAGCATTCAACAAACTTAAAGTAGTTATCACTTCAGCCCCAGTTCTGGCATTACCCGATTTCCAACAAGAGTTTATAATCGACACTGATGCTTCAGCCTTTGGTGTAGGAGTTGTGTTACTGCAGTTACTGCAGAATGGGAGGCCCTTGGCTTTTTCTCTAAGGGACTCGGATTAAAGCATCAAGCTCTATCTATATATGAAAAAGAAATGCTAGCAGTTAAAAAATGGTCCTTGTATCTTGTTGGGAGGCATTTCAAGATAAGAACCGATTACCAAAGTTTAAGCTTCTTATCTGGGAATCAGGCCACAACTCCAGCTCAATAAACTTGGGTGGCTAAAATGATGGGATATAGTTATGAGGTGGTGTACAGGAAGGGAGTAAACAATGTTGTGGCAGACACCTTGTCCAGAAATCCTCAACATTCCTTAAATCAACTGTGGGCCATAAGTAACAGCTTTGATACTTCCTGGATTGATAAAATTTCACAATCCTGGATTAATGATGACAAGATACAGAAGATAATCAAGGACTTGGTACAAGACAGTAATTCTCATGCTAAGTACTCTTGGGATGGTACTAGTTTAAGAAGAAAAGGGAAGTTGGTGGTGGGTAATGATCTAGAACTTAAGAAACAACTTATTGAATTATTTCATTGTGGACCCTTGGGAGGACATTCAGGGGCAGAAGTTACTAGCAAAAGGATGGCTTCTACATTGTATTGGAAGGGTATGAGGAAGCTTGTGAGAAGCTAGGTAAGAGAGTGCTCAATCTGTCAACAATACAAGTATGACAATCACCAAAAGGCTGGACTGCTACAACCCCTGCCTGTTCCAGAGACAGAATGGTCTTCCATCAGCATGGACTTCATTGAAGGACTTCCAAAGTCCAGAACAGTTGATACAATTCTTGTAGTAGTAGACAGACTTGCCAAATATGCACACTTCATGACACTTTCACACCCTTTTACTACCTTGGAAGTAGCCCAAGTATTTCTTGATAATGTCTTCAAATTACATGGAGCTCCCGAATTCATTGTGTGTGACAAAGATAAAATTTTTATGAGCCGATTCTGGAAGGAATTATTTGCCAAGATGGGAACTCATATTACTCCCTCCACTGCCTATCATCCCGAGACAGATGGCCAAACGGAGGTGGTAAATAGGTTCTTGGAGACTTATTTAAGGTGCATGGTGGGAGAGTCCCCTCGAGAATGGAGCAAATGGATGTCTTTAGCAGAATGGTGGTATAACACATCATACCACTCTGCTATAAGAACCACCCCTTATCAGGCATTATATGGTCAAGAGCCAGCTGTGCATATTCCCTATTTGGCTGGAGAATCCTCTGTAGCCACAGTGGATAGAAGCTTACAAACTCGAGAAGCAGCTATTAAAATGTTAAAGTTCTATTTAAAAAGGGCTGGTGAAAGGATGAAGAGACAAGCAGACAAGGGAAGAAGTGACAAGGAGTTTTGTGTAGGAGATTTGGTCTATCTTAAGTTACAACCCTATAGACAGCAGTCCATACACTTTAGGAGTTGTAACAAGTTATCTCCTAGGTGGTTTGGACCTTATGCTCTCATTGACAAGGTGGGGAAGGTGGCTTATAAATTGCAACTCCCAATTGGTTCGAAAGTGCATCCTGTCTTCCATGTGTCTCAATTTAAGAAGCACATTGGCTCAGCTCCCTCCCAATCTGCTCTACCTGTTGTAGGACCAGATGGAACTCTTGTTAAGGAGCCCTTGAAGATTGTTGACAGAAGAATGGTAAAGAAGGGAAATAAGGCTGTAACTGAAGTGTTAGTGGAGTGGACAAATTCTTTTCCAGAAGATGCCACTTGGGAAAATTTCTACAAGCTGCAGCAGGAGTATCCCAACTTCAATCCTTGAGGACAAGGATATTTTTGAGAAGGGAGTATTGGTACCTGTCAATTTTAATTATTGTTTTAATTCTGTTTTTTTTTTTTTTTGAATTTTGGTTATAGCCGTTACCACAGCTGGCATAGCTGTTAGTTTTTGTCATGACTTGGGTGGTTGTAACGGTGTTGTTTTAGCTCTTTTTAAGTAATTCCTTAGGCTACTGAGAAACGTGAATTGAGTGTGGTTATTCTTAGTCTTTCCTCTCAATTTCTAATGGAAACTTCTATTCTTCTTCTCTGAGTTCTCTTCCTCTGTGTTCATCTTTTCCTTCAATAATTCCTATTTTATAGTTGATCGATATCAAGTTTCTACAAAAATATGATCTTTGACAAAGAAATTGAACTTTAAAATGAAGTCTTGATGGGTTTCCCATAAAACACAAGCAGTTCATAGTTTTTTTTTATATGGATGCACGGACGTCTAGGGGTTATAATGAGCATGACCGGTTCGTGGGTTATTTGGGTTTGGTTTGGTTAAAGTTTGATTTGATTGAGTTCGACCTGAGTTCGAGTTCGGTTCAAGACTTTAACGAACTGGGCCGAGCCTACTCAAGTTCGGTTTGAAAATCTCATGAATAGGTTTGGAATAATTATATTATATATATACTATATATACACTAAAATTAATCTCTTTAGCAAAAGAAAAACAATAAAATGAAATAGGAAAAATTTACTAAAAATAAATAACTAAAATAAATTGAACATTTTTTTTTCATTTTTTTAATATTAAATTTTGTTTTGGCGTTAGTTATAAAAAGAATTTTTAACGAAATTTTACTTTTTATAAAAAATTATAACAAAATTATCTATTTTGAGTAGAGTTGAATCGAGTCTGATTCGAATCGAACCTGATCAGATTCGGACTTTGACTTGGGTCGTTACACTTAGACGACATTAGTATAGTTGGCATTGAATATTTAATGCTGTTTTTGAAATTCTTCAGTGACAATTTCGTCATTTCTTATTAGTCCGTCAAAGTTCAATTCCTGAGATCATCAGTATTGTTAAAGTTTGATTGTGAAATAATATAGCATGTTACTTATGAGATTATATAAATTTATTAAATTTTAAATTTATATAATATATTAAACATAGGGTTTAAAATATACCTTTCGTTCACTTTAGTATCTAAACTAATTTGATAAAATTAGTGTCTAACGTGTATATTATTATAATTTTAGGTATATGGTCATTAAAAGTCATTTTGAAAAATTTTGTTATTCAATCAATGTCTGAAACATGACAATAATTTTAATTATTCATATATTTTTTTAAAAAATCCTTTAAAAATTTTGTTTCTGAAAAAAATCTTGAAATACTCAAAAAATTTTAAATTAGTCTCCAAATTCTACAAAGTCATAAAATTTAAATCTTCAACGTTGAAATTAATCCACCTTTCAGTTGTCGAACTTAGTCTACCATTTTTTCAGCTTGTTGTCTTCAAGAATTAACGAATGACTTGACAATGGAACGATTTTACATTCTTCGTTTACTATTTGATTGACATCAATTTTTGACAATAGCATTTTGGGAGAATCTGTTGGTTAGAATCGAAAGAGTGGGTTTCACGACGATAATAACAGTGAAGATTTAAAATTTTGAGATTTTAAAGAATTAAGGATTATTTTAAAAAAATAGAATTTTAAGATTTTTTTTGAAATTTAAATTAATTAAAAATAAAAAAAATTAAAAGATGTCACCTATCAAAATTTAATTGATTAACAACTCTTAAAGATATTCAATTTTCAAACACTTAAAATCAACAAAATAAAACTCATACATCTATTATTTATCAAAAAAAATAACAAAAATAATTTAATCACTTATTTATTATATCAAACTTAAACATAACAATGATCTAATAAAAATACAAAATAAATGTAAATTCAAAATTTTTGCATATTGGTGAATTTTCACACCAGGACAGGGTGGGACACCTATCTGATGTATGCATTTTTTAATGTTTAGTATGTCTAGCGTACGATGTTTCTTTCTTCGAAAATGTGATAATATTGTTAACTAATTAAATGTCAAAGATATTTGATACTCTCCTATTCACGTGACAATTTTCTATATAAAATATATTTAAAGTTAAGAGGCTTTGATAACCATTTATTTTTTTATGATAAAAAACAATAGGGGTGAGTAAGATTGGGTATCCGGCCAATTTTAATAGAATTGATCATGGTTTCAGTAACCACCGGTTCCTAAAAATTAGAATCGGTCCCGGTCACACCGGATCTTAAATTTTAAGAACCGGTCCCGTTATTGGTGGGTACCGGTTTCAATACCGGGTACCCGGTCAATTAGTTTATTCTTAAATTTTTTTGAGTAATTGGAGAAAAAAATTTCAACCACCAATAATAATATTAAATAATAAAATTAGAATATTATATACTTGAAAATTAAAGTTTTAAAACTAATCATACTCATAATATTCATACATAAAGAGAAAGTTTGATAAGAAAAATAAACAAAAGAAAACCAATATCAGATATTTGATATTGGTCTCGGTCCTACTGGGTACCCATCGGGTACCGGGTCCAAAAATCAAGATCCAGTCCCGGACCCGGTTATGACCGAGACCTAAATTTTAGATCCAGTCCCGGTCCCACCGAAACTAATACCAGATAAAAATCTACCGAATCTTACCGGATCCAGGACTGAAACCAGGTAATTGGGTTTTTTGCCCACCCCTAAAAAAACAATGCATAAGGATGATTACAATTTTATCAATTTTTCGAAAGTAAAAAAATAAAAATGTATTCTTTTTCTTAAGAAATTATTAAATTACTTTAAGGAACAAAAATAATTTATCTAAATTTATTATAGATCAGTTTTCTCAAAATTAAATTAAAATATCAAAATATTAATTTATATTTTCCTTAACAAAATAATGTCTACACGTGCCTTCAAATTTATTATTTTTTCTTTTTTCTTTTTATAGTTCATAAACAAGACGTTTCTAGTTTTATTTTCTCAAAGTTGAACTTAAAAAGTTATAATATTTTATCGTACCCTTATAAACATAATATTTAATAAATTATTTATATAATATTTAATTATTTTAAATAAATAAACATTAACAAATATTTTATATTCGTCTAATAAACGAATAAACATAAATAAAAATGTGTTTGATTTATTTATGTTCATATAATTACATATTTTTATCCAATCTTTTATTTTTATTTTCTTATTTTATTTTTTATTCAATATATAAACCCCCAAAAATCAAATAATCTATTAACAATAAAGAAGTCTATTAATGTAAAAATTGTCCAATACAATAAAGCCCCGTTCGGACCAAATCTAATTAAAAACCTAGAAACCGAATCGTATCCAAGTTTGACCTTTGCCCTTCTCTCATGGACTTTGCACTATGGCTCTCAAATTTTCAATCCTCTCAATTTCATCCTTTTTTAATTTAGCCTTTTATTTCATGCAGTTTGGTCCCTTTATTGTCTAATTTTGATTTAGATCTTAATTCCCATTCAATTTGGTAACCATTTGATTTAATTTTTATATTTTATGTTTTTTTAGTTGTTTAATATTTATCACTTATCACTCTACAATTTTAGTAATAAAAGTGTAACGCCCAAAAAATGGGCCTAGAAGTTAGTGAACCAATTTTGCGATATAGCCTAGTTCTGGATTAAATACTTAAAAATTAGTTTTAACTCAAAATAAATTATGAAAAATATTCTAAAATACATATTTAATATATTTGAATTTGGTCAACTCAATTTCAAAAATTGACCCTTGAATCCCTAAGATTTTGAAATTAGTAACTATTTTATAAAAAATGAAAACTTGAGGACAATTTTATAAACTAAGCCAAAACTTTGAATCTGTAAGATTCTTTGATCCAATTGTAATCCTAGTTGATCTAAGCCTTTCAAGAGCCTATTTTAATGATCCTTAACCCATAATTTTAATTAAATAACCCAAATATCTAAATATTAATCCTATAAACCTATTTTACATCAAAACAAAAATCTATATTTTGATATTTCGACTTCTCCTCTTCTTGGTAGTCACTTCATCATCTTTTCAAAGGTAAACACCAATATTTTCAATAAAAATTTGTTTGGTTAATTCTTTATATTTTTCTTCTTCAAAATCTCTTCATTTTTCTTCGGTTTTACTTATTTTTAAACCTTGGAAGTGGATTGGATCAAATTTAGAGGTTAGGAAACATTCAAACATCTGAATTATAAAGTTCTTTAATGAAGTTCCTAAATTCTTGGCTGATTGCAATAATCTTTAAAGTATTGAATCAATAAAATCAATTTTCTTGATAAAAATTTCATTGTTTTCTTGGTTTCGTTCAAGAGTTTTACATAGTTATTTTTTATGCCTAAATACATGAATCTTGAATTTTTTTTAGATGTAATTAAGATGAATTTTAAGTATCTAATCTTGTACATAAGGTTTAGGTGAAGTTTAGATAGATTTTCAGTGAGTTTCGGTTAGGTTTTATGGTGTTTTTAAGGGTTGCCATGTATTGGTCCGACTTGAGGGATGTTTAGGTTCATTTTAATGCACTAAACCATCTGGTTTTGATGCTTGAATCAGGTCAAGATGTAGAGAAACAAGTTTGAAGGAGATTGGAAAGTTGTATCGCGTTTTCGGGTGACTTGTCGAGCAAGTTTCGATAAATCGGTGAGTTGATTAAGAGGGTTGCCAATTCGTTAGTGTTTTAAAAGTGTTTTTAAAAGTTTTGGGGTGTAGGGAAGGTGTGAAAAACCTCCATATACTCGGAAGTAAGTTTAAAGTGTTGTTTTCTTAAAGGTTCTCATATTATGCCTCGTTTTTATTATGTTTATTCATGCTCGTGTTATACTTGTGCATATGTGAATATGCATGTGTTTCAATACTCATAAGATGTTTTTACAAAGATTTTTATATACATATGATGCTCCCACGATTTTGTTTTGAAAACATGAGAAAAGTGTTTTTTTATCTGTTTATGCATTTGATGCATGTGTTATAGTGGGATGCATGTGGATTACATACTGTTTTTGACTTAAAACTTGAGCATTGATTTTGTTTTGTGTTGGATATTGAAATGATACTAATAGGTATAAGTCAATCGATCGATAGAATGTTAGTGCACTCTTTATAATTACAAAATTCTTATACGTGAGTAAATTCCTTAGTGATGCATTAGAGTTATTGCTTGAATTGTGGTATATGTGTTACATTGTATTTAAACATAGCTTATCCCGGAAGCTAAGGTATGAGTCGTGGTTTAGCCCTCCTACGAGGTATGGTGACGGTATATGATGAGTGCCCAAAAGTCCTATTTTCTATACCATTTTCCCACTCGATTATTGCTAATAAAGGACAGATTTAATGGCAATATTGGATAATTCTGCTTATTTCCATATTTCAGCATCTCAATACTCAATTTATGAATTAATCTATTATTTGGCATAAAACAGATGCATTTGATGGTTTTCTTTCTTAGACAGGAAACTGCATCATAGGATTGCCAAACAAGAAGATGAATGCTGGAAACCAAAGCTGGAATGCAGATAAGTACCCGCCTCGGCAGCACTCTGATGCCTCAGCAGTAACTGAGGCCGCGACAGCAATTAAGGCTGCGACAACAATTAAGGCCGCGGTAGCGCCCGAAGTGCAAATGTTGATATGATAGGCGATCTGAAGAGAAAAATAAGGTGAACGTTTTAAGACAAGCGGCATAGAAATCGAAGCTGAGGAACACATGAAAAGTCAATGTCAAAGGCCACGTGGGAAAAGAATCCTTATAGGAATAAACTTGGAAATATTTTATTTATGGAAATTATTGTAATTCTACTCCATGTAGTATTCCTACTTAGGAAGGGTTTGACCTAGGCCAAGCCTATATAAACCATAGTCTATGTAGATAGGAGGATATCTCGAAATCAAGTGTTCATAGAAAACCCTAAACTCCTCCATCGTCCCCTTGGGGTTTAGGTTAGTTGTGGAGTAGTTGTGGGAGAAAGTTTGTAATTTGTTTAGTTCTTATTAATGCAATTTCAGAATTCATAGTTTATTCTCTCTTGGTATTTACTCTTCTCGCATATGATCTCGAAAGATAAGTATGTGAAGAAAAACATATTTGCCTAGCATCGAGAGATGTAGGTTCACGAAACGAGAGAATACGGTCTTTGCGCAAGGGCATTGACTAATCCGGTTGAGAGATTAACCGCCCAGGATTTCAGCGACTAACAAGATGCATGTGTTTGTTTGTTATCCGCCCTTGATTCACACCGGGAGGTATCATCAAGACGTGGGTTTCAACAGTTCTCTTTGCTTAGGGATAAGGAAGAAAACATACAAGGATGCTCTATCGAACTATGAGTTGTTGAATTGTCGACAAGGCATAACCCCGCCGAGGCAGCTACGGCGATCCTTTGTGCGAACCCGCCGAGGCAACAATTCAACCCCATTGCATTATAAGAACGAGACAATTACATTCTGATTTCACACTACGAATCACTCTAACCTGCCCCACTTTTCCATCCTTGATTTCTTGATCATTTATCTTTATTGTTTTCATTAGTTTCTTTAGTTATAATCCAACTCAATTATCTGTGTCTTTACTTTTCCATTGTGCAGGAAGAATAAATTGCGTAAGTAAAGCCAATCCCTGTGGGTTCGACATCTTAAATACTACAATCTGGCAAAAGGTGGAAGGACGAATGCTTCATCATAAAAGTAGGACTTTCTAGCCTCCATCAGTATAGTACCATACGTGGCATATTTTGGTGTTATGCCTTCATGCGAGTTTCCGTTACGATTAGAGGTATGACTAATCGGATCATTAATACCAATACGAGAAAACACAAGTGTAATATTTTTATTGATTTTATTGAAAATAGAGTTTACGAGTGTTTGACATTAAGTTCAAACGTTTATAAGCCTCGCTAAGTGAAACATGTAAGCCTTGAGTATTTTGGCTTAGCACCACGTGATGAAACCCTTGTTGATTTTTACTATTGGTGGCGTTGTTAGCCACGAGTGATTATTTTATAGAGTATGACTTATTTTTTAAAATTGTTAAAATTTATTTAATATGGGTTGCATTGCAAGAAGTTTTTATACTTGTTTTTATTCACTCACTAATCTTATGCTTACCCTTTGATTTACCTTACAATGTAGAGTAAATAATGTTGCGACAACAAAGAAAAGCAAAGATCCAAGTAACCGTCATGTGAAAGCTCAAGTATGTCCTTTTAACATTAGTAGTAGTGAGAGAGCAATGAGGATGGGTTACCATGTTAAGAATATTGTTATGATGATGAGACTCGTAGTAGTTGTATGCTTATACATGTTTGATGTTTATCAACGTTGGTGTTTCTTGAATGATAGCATTATGAACCTAGGTGTTTTAAGTTATTTTGGTATTTGAAATTTCTATTTGGTACACTCTTATATTGATGAGGTATTTTGAGACTTGATTTATGATGATCTTGATATTGTTGAATGCCTTTCTATTTCATATGATACTTGTGACATCTAGGATGAATTTGCATCTAGGGAATATGTTGAATTATATGATTTATGACCTATAGGTGAAAATATGCACTAGAATATGTTTGATTACGTTCTATGCATGAAATCTAGAAATCCTACAACTTCTGGGCAGGTGGTATCGAAACGGTACCTTATAGTTTTGATACCCAAGCAAAATAACGAGGGATAAGTTAGAAAATAAGCCTGGGTATCGGAACGGTAAGCTATGGTTTCAATACCGCATGATGAACACAAACCCAACAAGACCTATAAGCCCAATAAAACCTTTAATGCCCAAACACAAGGCTCACTACTTTGGATTAACCCGACTCTAAGTATTGAAACCCGTATTGTGACAATTATATTTTAGCATGTATAAACCTGAATAACGTAAAAAAATATTAATGACCAAATAAGCATCATTTTATGGGTGTTGAAAACGGGAAGTATTAATCCTTCCTCATATGTAACCATGTTTCAAACCCAAGATTTTGCAGTCTCTAATTTATTTTAAGTTTCTAGTTTGTCTATTTCAAAAAGATTATTGGGACTCCAAATATATTTATATCTACTCTGAGTCTGAGGCTGCAATAATTTGACCGCTCGGTTGGAGACTCGTAACTAAATAAAACTTTATTTGGTCATGTGGTATTTTCTTTCATATTTTAGGTTTTTGTGTATATTTGTGAACTAATGTTTTTTTTTTCTTTTTGTCTTGACAGTACATCATGACGTGAGCCTTATACTCGGGCTTTACCGTTTAGGTGAAAGTTAATAGTCTTACTTTCGTGAACAATGTTAATAAAAAGGTTCAAAGTAGGGATGTAAAAACTTAACCTGATCTGAAAATCCGACTGAAACCTGTTTGAGTCAGAATCTGATTTGATTCGGAGATGTAATGACCCGAATCCGATCTGTATCCGATTGTTGTTGACCCGAACCCGAGTTGGACTTGTTACTGTAGCAACCGAACATGAATTGTATCCGACCGAAAATGACCCGAACCCGAGTATAATAAGGTAGATAACCGATACTACCCGACTGAATCGACCCGAGACCTGATTTTACCCGACCTGTTTTGAACCCGACCTAATAAATGACCCGACTTGTTTTGAACCCGACCTGTTATTGATCTGAACTCATATTAACTAGACTTAATATTTATGACATATAATTAAGTATATTTATAATTTAATGAAATTAAAGTATTGATAAATACAATTAGGCTTAAAAAATAGAATTAGACATGAGAATTAATTTAGGGATTAATATTTAAATTTAATATTACATATTTAATTAAATTAATTTATTTACTATTTTATTTAATTTTAATATATTTAAGTTTAATTATAATTTTAAATTAATATTTCATTAAAAATTATAATTTTAAATTATATTTAATTAAGTTAAATGAACTTATTAAACATAAGATTAATTAAGCTAAATTAAAATATAAAAATATAAATTACAAACATAATTAAAAAATTCTAAAATTAAATATATATTTTTATTAAATTAATGTAGATTATAAATCAATTAAATTAAATCAAAACAATTGATAAAAAAGACAAATGATAAAAAAGAGTGAAAAACAAGATTTTGGAGGGAAGTAATCCACTCATTTTTTAAGTTTGAGATTAATTTACTTTTAGTATAAAAATTTTGGAGGGATATAAGTTATCCAAAATTTTGGAGGGAATTAGAAATAAGTTTTGATTATTATATAAAAAAGAGGAAAAACAAAATTTTGGAGGGAAATAATATATATAATAAATTTTTAAGAATTATTATTATTATTACAACATATAATAAACTTTGATTATATATAATCAATTAAAAATATAAAAAAAGAGATATTAGATTTAAATAATTACTCTAGGTTGGGTAAAAAATTTCGCATATTTTTATATAGGTCGCGCCTATATAATTGAATATCGTGTCGTTCTACACCTTATTTTAAAATTATTTTGATTTGGTTATCATCACTCAAAAATTAAGTTTTAAATTTTATTTTTTATTCGATTTGATCCTCATTTAATTAAAATCATATTATATATTTTAAAATTATTTTAATTTGATCATAATAAATTATTTTAGTGATTAGAGAATTGGTCTTAGAGAACTAGTTTAGTGATTTGGGCTTAAAAGATTAGTGTTGGGTTTAAAGAAGTAATAATATACATATATTAATTAAATATATATACATACATTAATTCATAAACAAATTAAATACATATATTAATATACATTTAAGTATATATTTTTTTTGAACAAAGATCACTAATTTTATTAAGAATAGATATATCCGAAATTACAATGAAAGTTCACAACATAGTAATCCAGATATAAACCTAGTAAATAAAACTAGCGTAGATCATAAAAGGACCAAACAAGGAAAAGGTAAGAACCTAATCCAAAGACTCGAATAAAAAAATGGATACAAATACCATCAAAATCGACGATGATAGGTAAACCATCAACAAACAACATAAAAATGCATATTACAATGAAAGAACGTTGACAAAAAGGATATTACCATAACTCAATCGCGACAAAAGAATGGTAGATATAATCGCGTATCCAAATATAGTTCAAGGGTCCATGATAGGGAGATCAACAACATAATGAAAAAAATACCATCTTGATCAGTCGTGACGTCGTCAGATCCATCCCTAATAAAAGAACATAACGAGAAGAAAAAAAAAGTGTCAAAAGACAGAAAAATCATATCAAAAGATAGAGTAAAATCATGCCACAAGAGAAAAATAACTTATTAAAATTAAAAACAAACGAAATAATAAATCCCGGCGGTCGACAACCGATATTAATATAGACTATAGTATATATTAATGTATACATGTACTAATATTATATATATATATATATTAATATATACATCTAGTATATACGTATATATATAAGTAATAAATATATATATATATATATTAATATATATTATATACATATATTAATATATATATATATATATATATATATACATACATACATACTTAGATATAAGTATACATACAATATATATTACATACATATATTAATGTATATTATATAGTATATAAATATACATATACTTATATGTATATATATTATATACATATATACATATTATATATTTTTATTTATATAGTATTATACATTTCATATTTTTATATATAGTATCATTTTATATATTGTATAAATTCTATATATAGATATATTTCATATATAGTATAAATTTCATATTTCTATTTTTGAAATGTATTAAACTATATTGTATAGGTATAAATTATAATGTATTAAAGTATATTAAAATTAAAAATTTCACCGAATTTAACTATTATTAGTTTATATTTTTTTAATTTAGTCCTTGTAACTTTATTTTTATTTTAAATTGACTATTATTTATTTTTTTTAATTTAGTATAGTGTTTTTAATAAGATGATAATTTATTTTATCAATGTTTATTCTTTTCAATTTAAAACTTTATTTTTTTCTATTCCAATGTTTATTCCTTATTAATTTTTAGTTTTTATAATTTAACCCAATTTTTAAGATATGAATCATTTGATGATATTTTTGTCTAGTCTAGTGCATAATATTTATTTTTAATGGGATTTATGCTAGTTAAAGACGTTAGATATTAAATAATTAATTCGAAATGAATGATCAACCATTCAACCCAAAGTCTATCGGTTATTTACTTAATTACTTATTTGTACCAAAGTCAAACTTAATAATTTTAATTAATATGAATTTAAAACCCGAATTAATTCAACATGAAATAAAACTGACTTGAAATGAACCCGACCTGAAATGCAATCGAACTGAAATGAACTCGACCTGAAATGAACATGTCAATTATCTAATTTGGACCCGAACCGTTTGAACCCGACCTAAAATGAACTCGACCTGAAATAGACCCGACTTGAAATGGACCCGGCCTGAAATAGACCCGACCTAAAATGGACCTGCACCCGACCCGAATCGAGTCAAAACATCAAATCAACCTGAAATGACTTGTATTCGATTTTACCCGACTTGACAGTACCCACCTGAAACTCATCCGAGTAACTTATTTTACATCCCTAGTTCAAAGTGCGGTAAAACGATTGGAGTTCGATAGTCAAAACACAAGGCGTAAGGCGCAAAGCGTTCACCTTATTAAAGTAAGATATATTTTTTAAAATTTAACTATGTATATATTTTTTTCAATTATAAAGAACCATTAATGTAATATAAATATTAAAGAATATTCATAAAAACATTTTATGTGCTAAGCAAAATTTATACGATGAATTTTATCATAAACTAATTAAAGAGAATTTATAAATGCACGTAAAGACTAAAGAATTTATAAATTTTAGTTCTAGATTTAATTATATTATTGTGCCATTAATTATTAATGAGTCGAGGATGTAAATGTTAAATTTTGTTATGTGATATTATGATAATGATATGACATGACATGACTATAAAACATATGTGATGATTGTACGATATTTTTATAATTATTTAATATCTACAATTAACAACATATTGGTAAATTATAAATAAAAAAAACATATTGGTAAATTGAAATAAAATTAGTAAAATTAAATAGAACAAATTAAAAGTTTAATATTATAACTGATACAACACTGCAATTTAATGTTATGTGATACAGTTAACCTTTAATAAAAGGTTTAATTGTCAAACAAATGCCCATCCCATACATTTTATTTCATATAGATGTTTAAAGTATTCTTTAGCTAATGAAGTACTTAATGTTTTTACACCTTAAATTTTAAATTATAATCATAAATCCTAAATTATAAATTTTAAAAATTAAACTGAAACCTTAAACACTTAAAAAATCTCGCCTGTGGAAATTTTGTTTTCGGCCATTGTAGAATAATAATCCTTAAAAATCAGGTTTAAGGATGCTTGAAGCTATTGAACTTTTGAAAACAAATCAATTAAATACCTAATGTTTTTACGCCCTAAGTTTTAAATTATAATCATAAATCTTAAATTTTAAATTTTAAAAACTAAACCCCTAAATTAAAACCTTAAACACTTAAAAAATCTCGCTGGAAAATTTAATTAATTAAACCCCTAAGGATCTTGAAGCTCTTGAACTCTTGAAAACAAATCAATTAAGCTCCTTAACTTCTTTTGCTTATAATTAAGTCTTTGAACCAATAAATTTAATCAATTAAATTCTTTAATTAATTTTAATCATCAACTTATGATAATTTTTTAAAATATTATTACCATATGACGCACTATAATTTTTTTATTTGACATTTATAATTTTTTTAGAAAAATAGATTTTTTAATCATTTTATACTTTTTTTATTATTTTTTAAAATACTGAACGACAACACTATAATAATATACGTTAAATCAACTAATTCAAAAATAATTATTAGATTTAATAGTCACCGTTGGCGGAAGATATCAATGTTGAGTAGAGATGAGAACGGGTCAAATTATTGGCCCAACCGAACCCGACCCGACCCGAACATTTTCTTAAAAAATTTAACCTGATCCGACCTGAAAATAAGTATCATAAACCTGATTCTGACTCCGACCGACCTATAGAAAAATAATTTTATGGACTAAATTTAAAAAAAACCAATAATTTTAAAGAACTTAATTATAAAAAATTATAATTTTAATGACTAAATTATAAATAAAATAATAATTTTAAGACCTAATTATAAAAAATATATATAGATAGATAAAGGACTATTATTATAAATATCCCTAAAAATTTATTAAAAAATTACATATTTAGTCTCGAGTCGGGTTGAGTCAATATTTTACACCATAAACCCGAACCTGACCTGACGTAATTCATAAAAAACACCCAACCAGACTCAAATCAGACCCGATTTTTTTATCAAAAAATTTAACCCGATAGGACTAGCTAGGCCGGATAAAATGCTCATCCCTAACGTTGAGTCTCGAGTTCTGAAGACATTATTATATGGATTCCTGTAAGAAGTACTAATGTTTTGGTGTACTACAAAGAATTGATTGTCCCATACAATCTTTTGGAATCAGGTGCTCATTGCCAACCAGGTTTGAATGCAATCATTGTAGCTTTACTCTATACATGATTCCACCTACTATTCATGATTTAAACATGCACTAACAATATTTGATTTGGTGTTTGTTGCGTGTTCTTTTCTTCAGGAATAAATGGGTTTGAATCGTCTATTTAATTAAGATTTTTTTTTTAAAACAAAGCAGCATATTTAAAACATATAATACAGAATATTTTAATAAAAAGTATGACAGCAAAATTTCTTTGTAAAGCAAGAAATATATAGCTTTGATTCAATGTAAAACCAATTATGAAAAGCACTGGGTTTAGCATTTAGTCTACGGCAAGATGGGATGGGAGGTCCATTTATATTTTTTCTTAAAGCATCACCGCTTAGGAAGGAAAGAAAAATAATCTCACAAAATTTATCCTTTTATTAATATTTTATGTAGTTTTAAAAAATATGCGTAAAAAATATGTTATAAAATAATTAAAATGATAGTTTTATTTTAAAAGTTAAAGCTTATTTTATTAGAAAATTAAGACTTGACTGAAAAAATATGCATCCCACACCTATAGTGGGTCGATCATGAAATGGAGTTTACCTAATTATACTTGAGCATATAGGGAACATTAATCATTCGAACGTGCCAGATATTTAAACCATTTAGATTTCTTAAAGACCATGTGATGAAAAAAATCTTTTAAGAGGATTATTTAGGTATAATGTTAAAAGAGGTTTTTAATATTTAATTGGATAATTATTATTTTATTTAGACTAAAATAATCTCTTCGTAGATGAAAATCATTAGTTAAGTAACGATAAATAGTTTAAAAATATATAACAAACCTACATATATAATAATACAGGATGACATATCGATCAAAAAATAATTGTATAAAATTATATACAACGTAATTTTTTTTGATAATGTGTCCTATTAAATAATTTTAAACTATTTATCGTTAATGATTAGCAATTTTTTATACGAAGAGATAATTTGACTTAAAATAAAACTTTAATAAATAAAATAATTAAAAAATATAAAGCAAACGACTATTCAAATAAATATTAGTAGATCTGTGATATATTTTAAAGTATATATCTTTTAACAGCACATAGGTATACATAATCTATGCAACTAAGTGGGAACCAGATTCCCACACCACCAAAAGTAAAAAGGAGAAGAAACATGGAAGTTATATGAAAATGGTAGCTTTTTGCTGTAGCCATGGGACCACCACACATTTAGCAGGCTTCAAGTTTTCTTTTATGACAATCCTATCTCTGAGTGTATATTCTTGGAGCATTTCTCAGCTTGGTAAGATTCCAAATTTCCAATCTATTCATATGTGGAAAAATAATCGTAGATTTTTAATATAATATTATTAAGCATGTTTGAAATATATGTATACGACAAAATTAAGTTACGAATTTAGTTTTATATTAATTAATGATTATTGGATGAATATAATAGATGAATGAGACATTATTCTCATATCAAAAAGAAAAAAGAAGTTTTAGGATATATGAATGGAACGCTATACATCTTATCATACATGTCTTTTGGGTAAAGGATAATGATCCCGTGAAAAGTGATATTGGAGTGACACTTTGATTTCTCGATTTTACGTCAAGCGCCCATGAGTGGGGTAGGTAGAATGAACAACTATGACAATAACCCATCACGAGCGTAGTTTACTCCTGATGAATGTGTCATAAGGTTAAGTGGGAGAGAATGTCACGTTTTGAAGAGGCGGAGACATTAATCCCACATTAGAAATGAGAAATCTCGAAACAATGACATTATTTATCTTATCAGACATATCTTTTGGGAAGAGTATAATAGATCTGTGACAATATACATTAATCTCATATGTTTAAATAGAAAATAATTATTTAAATTATGCATAAAAATATATTTAATTTAAGTAAATTATTCAAATTTAAGTTATTTGTAGAACCTCCGATAACAAAAGAATTTTTACAACTTATATATTCAAACTTTCAAATGCAAAAAGTCTAGTAACATATTTTTTAGTTTCATTACAACAATCCAATGTTATAATCTTTTCTTTGATAAATAATTAACTTAACAAATTTAAATTACCAATCATCTAAAAGTTGTTCAATGCTTTAATTTCAAACATAAAACTATATTCACCGATCATGACCTATATATTTTTTATGGCTTAAACAAAAGTTAGAAAAGTTTTTAATTAGCAGGATTCAGAATAAAATCGATACTTGATCCTTTTGGTTTATACGGACAGGTTCAGAAACATAAACCCAGACCTAACATGTTGATTTGATTGTGTATTGAAATGCCTTATTCTCAATGAATTTAGTTGCCTCATTGAGCATGGTCCATTGAGCTGTGTTTGAGGTACTTAGCTTTGCCTGCATTCGTCAGCTTGATATCATAAAAACATCATCAATTATACATACATATAACTATAAGACACAAATATATTTTTTAGTAATTTACAAGAGGTAGAGAAAATAATACGAGATTAAACAGAATAAACATGTCCAAAAGAAGAGATTTAACATGGTTTTATCTCCACAAAACATATCTTTATAACCTAGTCATAATAGTCACGGAGATTACAAAAATAATTATATTTTTTATCGAAATAATTATTTTATGATTTTAAAGCAATTTGTTTATTTTCTCCTTGTAAATTACTAACAAGTGGTATCATGAGTCATTGTTCGATAGAGTTTAGAAGAAATTTGTTTTTGTGGATTTTGTTAGAGATATTAAAAACGCGCAAGAGGAGATTCATTGCAATAAGCTTTTTAGTTGTAGTGGAAGTGATTCTCAACTCATCTATCGATATTTCAACATATATTACACAAGAATTAAAGTTGTTAAAGAATATACGATGTTGCTTCAACAAATATTTGGCTTACCTAAAAGTCGATGTAACAAACTGGGTTTTTCGAGTCGACATTAGGTATTGACTTGAGTCTTAGACCGTCATGTCAGGTCAAATGTTCATGTTTTGTTGCGATGTTTCAAGCTTCGATTTTGGTTTAGTTGGCTTTTTGTGTTGTTGTGCTTGGGCCTTGAACATGTTCTTGGTGGACGAAGATACTTTAAAGGGCAATTTACTCAATTACCCTATAAAGAAGATAAAGGTTTAACTTCTTTTATTTTCTTTGAAGCAAAAAAAGAGTGAAGTCTCCCTTGTCTCTGCAAACCCTTGTCTCATCTTCTTCATCAAACATTCACCCAACCCAAGGAAAAAGATGAAAACTTACTGATGTTGAGTGACAATGTCAGATTTATCATTAAGAGGATATTGTTCAGTAAGAAAAGATCTATCATCAAAGGTAAATATCTCTTGAGTTGGTGGGAGTGGGATTTGAAGCTTGAAGCAACGAGAAAAAAGAATGAGAGAAACTTTGTTGCTACTATATTTTGGGAATATCTTGCTTAAGATCAGTACATTCTGACTCCTACTTTTCATGAAACTCATAAGATGAATGCTTTGGTTTATAGTTATGTATTGCAAGATGTGCTTTAGAAGCTTAAAATCCCTTCTAATGGTAAACTAAGAAATCAGTGCGGTAAATGTTTAAAATTGGTATAAATCCATTTAATATACCCAGAATAACATGTAAGAGCAATTTAGAGCTTAGCTATATAGGTTGAGTGAGATTTTGGGGTGAAATAAGAATCTATATTTATGAAAACTAGGCTCGCACACTAGTACTGGATGGTCCGTATTAGTGCGTCTTCGTATGAAAGATGAGTATTTTTTGAGAGACATACCGGTATAGCTTCCCGCATATTGGTACCCATGCTTATAAGGTTTTCCAATAGCAGGTTCATGTATCAGTATGATAGGGGTATATCGGTACTATTATTTCATTGATTGAGATGACTTCGAGTATCAATACATATTTGGGGTTATATAGATATAGATAGGGTATTGATATGGGCTTTCATGCACCGATACTAGGTATCAATATGAAGGGGTTGACGTATTGGTATAAGGTTTAAACTGGGTTTTTTTAATGATGTTTGAGTATCGATAATCAGTTAAGAGTATTTATACCTTAGTATAGAATATCGATACCCATAAAGGATTATCAGTTGTAACACCCCAAAATTGGGTCTAGAAGTTTAGTGAACTGGTTTTATCGGCTTAGCCTAATTCGGGATTAAATAGTTAAAAATTGGTTTTTTGATGAAAATAGATCTTGGAAAAATATCCTAAAATTCTTATTTGATATATATTTTACTTAGGTCAACTCAATTTTGAAAATTAACCCTTGAATTCCTATGATTTTGAAATTAGTGACTATTTTGTAAAAATTGTAAACTTGAGGATAATTTTATAAACTATGTCAAAACTTTGAATCTTTAAGGGGCTTTGATCCAATTATAATCCTAGTTGATCTAAGCCTTCCAAAGGCCTATTTAAATAACTCTAAATCCATGTTTTTAATTAAATAACCCAATTATTCAAATTTTATTCTTAAAAACCTATTTTTACTTCAAAACATAAACCCTTTTTATTATTTTCATTTTCTCTCTTCCCAAGGAAGAGGAACATCATATTTTTAAGTTAAAACCTTAAAATTTTCAATTAAAATCATTGGTTTAATTATTCCTAATATTTCTTCTTCAAAAACTCTTGTTTTTCAAATATTTTTTACTTTAAAACCTTGGAAGTGGGTTAGATCAAATTTAGAGGTTAGGAAACCTTAAAACCTTTGAATTAAATAGATCTTTAATGAAATTCCCAAGTTATTGGCTGAGTAAACATTGTTTTTAACTTTTGGTTCAAGAAAAACAATTTTTAGAACAAAAACTATAATTTTTGTACAAAGGTTTTAAGTCATTGTTTTTGGATCTTAAATTCATAATTTTTTGAGTGTTAGGATTTTTATAAAGTGTCTTAAATATATCTAATACCATACTTAAGGTTTAGGCATTGTTTGGAGAGTACTGGGAAGTTTTCGATTAAGAGTTTTAAGGGTTGCTATGCGATGATCTTAGATAAGGTTGTTTAAGTGCATTTGGATGAAATAAAACCTTTTTGATGCTTGAATCTGGCAAGAAGTAGAAGATCAAGTTTGAGGAAGATCGGTTCATATCGGTGGCTTGTCGAGTAAGTAACGGCTATTGGTGAGTGGATTATGAGAGTGGGCTACTTCGGTAGTGTTTTAAATATGTTTTCAAATGTTTAGGGCTG
This sequence comes from Abelmoschus esculentus, assembly GCA_035048815.1. Classification (NCBI taxonomy): domain Eukaryota; kingdom Viridiplantae; phylum Streptophyta; class Magnoliopsida; order Malvales; family Malvaceae; genus Abelmoschus; species Abelmoschus esculentus. The sequence continues at coordinate 5,396,988 of JAUCBN010000063.1, read as the reverse complement.
TATGGAAAGTTTAAAAAACCTCCCTATGCTCGAAAGTAAGTTTAAAGTATTGCTCTCTTAAAGGTTTTCATATTACGCTTTGTTTTACTATATGTTTTAATCATGTTCATATAGTGTTGTGTATATGTGAATATGCATGCGTTTTTAATACTCATGAGACTGATTTTAAAAATATTTTTATATGCTTATGATGCTCCTATGGTTTTGTTTTGTAAACATGAAAAAAATGGTTTTAATCGGTTTTTGCACTTGATACAAGAAATAATGTGATGCATGATAATTACTTACTATTTTGAACTAAAACTTGAGAATTGAATTTGGTTTTGTGTTGGATATTAAGATGATGATGATAGGGATAAGTTGATCGATCATTAGTATGTTCAGTGAACTTTATATTACAAAATTTGTATACGTGTTTTAAATTCCTTAGTGGTGCATTATATGGTTGGCCTAGTGTTGTGCGGTATGTGTATTTCTTATTGCATTCAGGTATGGCGTACTATCCTGGACACTAAAGTGGGATCTTTGTGATTATGATAGTCAATCATGTGCAAGATTTGGCGGTACAATACCATCACGTGTGTCCGTTTATCCTAACGATTATATATGAGTTTAATCAATTCACTAATACCAACACGAGAAAAACACAAGTGTAAAGTATCTATTATTTTTGTACAATTTGATATTGCATGTATTTTTCTATTGAGATCAAAGGTTCTCAAACCTTGCTAAGTGAAGCAAGTAAGACTTTGTTTTGTGGCTTTGTGCCATGTATTGAAACACTTGTTGATTTTGATATATTTATGGCGTTGTAAACCACATGTGTTCTCCTTATTGAGTATGACTTGATTTTCAAATTAATCCTCTGGTATAATATGGGTTGCATTGCGAATAGTTTAAATTGTTTTTTATTTCACTCACTAAGCTTCGACTTAACCTCTCTCTTTTCCTTGCAATGCTGAGAAATAGTGTGACGGTCATTCGAAGAAGAAAAGAAATCCAACTTATTGCCTTATTTCATATTTTGCTCGAGTATGTGATTTTAAGTTTGAACTTAGGTAGTTGAGAGCAATGGAGCTAAGGAACTTTATAGTAATTGTGTTTTGAGGAACATGTGATGTTTAAATTTTTTTCTTGAACTTAAATATTTAGGACTATTGGATATCAAAGAAGTATTATGGATTTTAATTCATATCCCTATTGTGCATAGATATGATGATTCTTGATATTGAAGAATGCTTAAACAAATTTATGTTTTGCTCATAGAAATAGGATGCATTGCATCTAGTGAATATGTTGTAATATGTGGTTTATGCCCCTTAGATTAGAATATTCATCTATAGTGTGCTTGTATACGTTTGAGGTAGAAAATCTGGAAATCTATCACTTTATGAGTAGAGGGTTTCGATACCATAGGATATCGATACGCAGGCATAAACTTGAAGGAAATTTGGGATCAAGATATCATTCTAACTTAGCACCATACAACATAATTACGTGTCTCATATACATAGAAGATAGTCGACATCAAAACTAAAACCTGGTGACTCAACTTTTAGAATTAAAATATATTCAATACGAATATAAACCCAAGATCTATACATGTCAAATCATCAAGAACGATAAAATAAATAAACTGAATGCGGAAACGTACCTGAATTAATTGATAGAGTTTTCTAAAGGGTTTGATCTTCCAAGAAGTTAGGTTATCTCTTGCCACACAACTCTCAGACGGGGAAAAGAGATATGCAAGTTAACCTAATTCTTGGAGACCATAACCCCTTTATATATAGTTGATTTAATAACCAACTATTAAGTATTTATAACTCTGTCCCTCATCAAATTATAAATACACCTTATGGTATCTACACTTTTAATTCAATGAAAATTTAATACTTATAACACGTGTAACATAATTGGTCACTCAATTACGTGTTAAACTTTATAATAGCAATATACATTATACAAATGTGCCCACTATTATTGAATTTTAATCCAACAATCTCCCACTTGGGCAACATATGTTTTCTGACAAATGTATAACCTTATGAGTTCAAAAATTTGCTATCATATAATAGGTATTCTATAATAATCTCGTCCATCAATTATATCCATATAGGATCAAAGCGGTCTTCATCATATCAATCATGATTGGACCCATCAATGGTCACGTATACAAACATAATCAAATGACATAGATCAATCATGGATGCGTAGCATGAAAATTACATGTAAATGTGAACCAAACATACCTATTTCCAATTGGTCCTCCTAAACTTTAATGAGATCAAACTTTACTGAATTCAAAGTGTGCATAAGTTAAAATAACTTTATTTCAGCAGAAATTAACTTTAAACTGAAGTAACCGAAATTTTGTCTAAAACGAATGAACATTTATCAAAATAACAAACTCCCACTAAAACTGAATATACTTAAATAATATTACACCCACATGAGCAGTGTGCTCATGAAAGACCCAGGGCGATAGTTTCTCAATAAGCGTGCAATTATGGAGTTTGCACCAACATGCTCTATAGACACACAAACACTCTGAATTTTCTTTAACAACTAGGAATTAAATTTTTTTTAAAGTGTTCCTATTGTTTATAAAATAAATGATGCATATTTATTGTCACAAAATAACTGAAGTGGTCTTTCTATTTAATCTATAATTAGCAGCTCATGTGACAGAGTCTTTTACATCAATATTCTAGTAGAATCGAAGCCTGTAAACTTGATGATTTCTAACTTACCAGAACTTCGATATGTGAGCATGTAATTCTTTTTTGTTCTCTAAAGATATTTCATAACGTATTGGCTGCTATCCAACGATCCATATTAGATTTACTTAAATATCTGTCTAACATTCTAATAATGTACGCAATATCCAAATGCATACATACTTAAGCATAAATTAGATTCTCAATAGCTTATGTATATGGAATGTTTTGTATTTTATAAATTTCAAGGTTACTTTTAGGGCACTGAAAAAATTATCTTCTTTAGTAATATGAATGTCACTTGGTTTAGTCCCACTGAACTTGTAATACATACAATTTTCAACCAAATTTATCTCAAAACCGAATGAGATAATCAATATAAAATTTATAATTTTATTAATGAGAGTTAAACTTAAGCTCATAGATGGATTTCTTTAATTTACTTATCATTAATTTTGTATCATTAGACACAAATCAATGATTGTACCATATAATTAATTTATTCAATATTGTCATTGAAAAACACAAGCTTAACATCCATCTTATGTAGCTCAAGATTAAAAGAAACAAGTGTCAAGATTATTTTAAAAGAGCCTTTCAGTAAAACTTGAGAGAAAGTCTCCACAAAATCAATATCTTATTTTAGAGTATATCCTTTAGATACAATACATGCCTTATACTTGTCCACATTATCATTTACATTCCTCTTGGTTTTAAATATTAATTTACAACCAATTGGTTTGTACCTTAAGGTAATGAGACAAGTTTTTAAACTTTATTGCATTGTATAAAATTATACTCTCTTTTTTAATGACATCTATCCACTTTTGAGAGTTAAAACTTTTATGGTTTGATAAAAATAACTAATCAGGTTATTTTCTATCATTCCTTTATTATACTTATTTTCTTGATGAAATACTAAGTAATAATCCTTAATATTATTTCTCTTTCCTCTCATGGATATCTTTAAAGACACTTTTTGAGATTGTTGAGTTTGTTCTTCTGAAAAAAAATTATCTTATCTTGAATGAGAGTTGTTGAACATTGCTTTGTTGTTGTACTTGATTCACTTTTTGATTAATGATAGGTGTGAAAACCTAAACATCGTCAAAAGTGATAGTAGGAATTAAATTAATATCTAATTCCTCCTTGACAACAATGTATCTAACCTTATTCTCTCTCAAACTCAACATCCTAAAAAATAATTATAAACCTCTCATTAAAATAATCTTAATTGTGGGATCATAAACTTTACAACCCATTGATCACTCAAAATAACCTAGGTAATTGCTTACTTTTGAAGTTTAATTTCTTTACATGTATCCTAACTTATACAAAAGAATCAACACTTTATAACTTATTTTTATTCCTTTTGAGTAGGACCCTTAGCAACTTCATTCTAATATATTTTTTTGTTTTTTTATTGCCCTCATTCTTAGAGACACTAACTAAATGAGCACTAATTGATTGAGTATTTTTACAATTTTAATGCTTCAACTTTTCTTCCTCTTTAACACAACGGGAAATAATCTCATTTGAAATTTATTTATACTTAAATAATTGTAACTAATTTTGAATTAGTTAAACTGTACAGGAAGCTATACTAAAATTTTAAGAACAAAAATCGTTATAATGTTTGATCTTATGTGCCTTAGGTTTTGAAGTAATAAAATATACTCCATCACATTTTCTTGATCCTTATACTTCATAGACATCAAGTAAACCAAAAGTGATGTCATATTAATCTTTTAAAAAATAGTAATTTTTTTCTTTTCAATTTTATCAAGAAAACCCCTAGTATGAGTAATTTCTTTAGATTTGTGCTCCTAAAAGTTTCTAAAATATTATACTTTATGATCATTAGACTTATGCAACTTGAATAAACTCACCTCTCAAAATCCTATTTATGAATTCTTACCGCTGTGAGAGGTGCAAGTTGTTACTCACTTAGTGCAAGTTCTATGTTTAAACCACCAAATACTATATATAAGTGTATTTTCTATTCCTTGAAATTAATTTCACTAAACATAAGTGTAGAATGTATTCAACAGATATTATCATAAAGATAAATTACCTAAATATAAAACAAAAATAAGTAAATAAACAAGCTCACATAAATATCCATAAGTAAACAATAAATTCAAAATAATGGCTAGTTCCCCTCAAGATACCTAGCACAACATTAATATCAAGTCTTTGGACAGTAATATTAATTGTAAGCGATACTCTTTTTGTAGCAATCAAACATTGACAATAAACTATGTCAAACAATAAATTAATCTTTGGACTAACGTATTGTTCACATAAAATATCATATAATTGTCACACATTTATCGTCACAGTTGTCGTTGTAATTCGGCCAAATATTAATTTTCCTTTGGACCAATTAATAAACGCGTGAATTACAAAGACCCATAATTATCTTAATATTTTAAATAAACTAATCTACACAAAAGCGGTCACTTTGGTGGCATTATGTTCAATTAATCTATTAATATATTAGATATTCGAAGCCAAAATATGAATTTAATTATTTCAATATATATATTAATTTTATCTTTCACTCAAAGTAAAAGATAACCAAAATAATAATAAATTTGAATAAAGGTAACCTCATCACAAGATATCAGGCACTCCATTAATATTTTATCTAAAAAATACTAACTTGTAAGTGATATCCTGATGTAGTAATTAAACATTGATAATAAGAATATGTTAAACAAAAATCTTCCTTTGGGCCGATTTATTGTTCACATATAAAACTGAATAATTATCACATGTTTATTACCACAAATGCACATGTAACATTACTAATTATTAACCTTCTTTTGGGCCGATTAATATTAGCATAAACTAAATTATATGCACAAAACCTTCTATATTTTAAAACAAAATAATTTCCACAATAAAGATCACTTTGATGACTTAATGCTTCAATTAATTTATCTTAAAATATATAACATAAATATATCAATATTCAAACTTAATATTTATAACAGTCAAAGCTGAAATTTCTGATAACACTTGAGTTTTCAAAGTAAACCAAATTAAGGTTGTCTTAATGGGGCTATCAGAATCCAAAGAGCCGAAATCTTTGATTGTTCTTCAAAAATTCCTTAAATATGTTTTTACCAAAACTAAACTCGATCAAAACATTTAATCTTTAACTAAAAACAAAATACAAGAAATATCATACAAATGAGTAATTCATATAATGATTACTTGAAACTTTAATAAAATCATAATAATTTAATAATCAAAAATAAAATTTTGATCAAACCGAATTGAATATATCAATACCAAATATATATTCTATAATACATAATAACATATGATCAAAACTAAATACTAAAAATATCAATTAATTAACTACGTAAAATAGTAGTAAACTTTAAAAAGTAACATGTCAAAAGTTTATTCAATTATAACTCAATAGACATAAACCAAATATAAAGCTTCAATAGCTAACTTGATTATAAATATTTTGAATCATGATAAATTTATCACGACAAATCCCAAATAAAATTTTGTTTTCTTTATTACTAACGATCAAAGCTAAAAGTTTGATCTAACCGAATTTAATATATATTTATTTCTAAAAGTTTAACTTAATACCCAACGATAACTTAAATCTTAATGATTTAACATAATTCTGGCACTGATGCCACTTGTTAGAATTAAAATATATTTAATACGAATATAAACCCAAGATCTATACATGTCAAATCATCAAGAACGATAAAATAAATAAATTAAATGCGGAAACGTACCTGAATTAATTGATAGAGTTTTTCCAGAGGGTTTGACCTTCCAAGAAGTTAGGTTATCTCTTGCCACACAACTCTCAGACGGGGAAAAGAGATATGCAAGTTAACCTAATTCTTGGGGACCATAACCCCTTTATATAGTTGATTTAATAACCAACTATTAAGTATTTATAACTCTATCCCTCATCAAATTATAAATACACCTTATGGTATCTACACTTTTAATTCCATGACAATTTAATACTTATAACACGTGTAACATAATTGGTCACTCAATTACGTGTTAAACTTTATAATAGCAATATACATTATACATATGTGCCCACTATTATTGAATTTTAATCCAACATCAACCTCAACTAATCCTTACACATACGACTCCACTAACATCTAAAAGCAACTTACATCGGAATATCTCAACCATGAAAAGTCTCATCCATAACTCTTTCACTAAACTAGCACTCTCCGAGTAATTTAACCAAGCCAACACTACTCTCAACTTCACAACACTCTTAAGGCTTACACAAGTCAGTTACATATCCTTCAACACCTCAACTCACTTTCCGATATAGTTCTTTCCTTTCCAAAAACAAAACCAGTGCTTTCTAAAACAAACACTAGGTCGATTAAAACTCTAACCTAACCACTCTCTAATCAATACCAAATAGATGATACCAAGTGGTACTTCTGCCAAACATGATGATACGCCTCTTACAAAAACCAAACTCTCACCAAAAAAAAAAAACTTATGACACTCAGCCTTCTACCCCACTAATAACCATCCCCAACTGATGTCAAACTCAAGGCATTCAACCAGGGTTCAACCATCTACAACTCCAAGCCCAGTTAAGCAATCCTTAACAAGAATTACTTATTAACCCAAAATGTAACTCGAACCACTGCACAACAAGCTTGACACTAACAAGAGTATCCTTCAAAATCTTCTTTAAACCTTTCATTTCTTCCTCAAAGACTGACCTCGGTACAACATCCATGAGGGAAATATTCACAAATATGGAAAATATATGCATGAGTCTTGTATGTCACCCTAGATGCCTATGCAAGTGCATGCAAATACAATCTATTGTCATACTCAAGAATGCATGCATGTCCTAAGATGTCTAATGTATATGCATATAAGTGCTCTTATACTCCGCATGATTATTATCCTACTCACGAACAACATCCTCAACTCCGAAACTTCAACTTTCTAACTCTTCAACGTTTAAAACCATAGAAAATTAGCACCCAAGAGTACACAACCACACCACAACTCGAACATTTCCAACACATTCGATTCACCTTGAACACAAAGAACTTTGAAACTCCCAAAGGTACTCTCAGTGATGTAGTCACCTACTACTCACCAGCACAATAGATACTCAGACTAAACTGATTCAAAACCACTTTACACTCAAAATGATAGAGGAACCAATCGAATCAAGATCAAATATCACAACATAAATTTTCCTACACTTTCTGATCTCCACAACTCCTCTATTACCAAGTTTTAGGTTTCTTTTTAGTCCCATATCAAGCACAATTAAATAGAAAAACAATTTTAACATGCAAAAACATTTTATAAAACTTGTGAGGATAGCACGAAACAAGTTCTAAGTAGCTCAAGTATAATATAAAACAATTTCCTAGTAGTAATTAGAGCAATGGGTACCCCAAAATAGACCCTAACAATATATACTCAATCATCACATAACACAATCATCAACTATGATTAGCATCAAGAATATATAATCAACAAGTGTATTTTCCACAACATGCATTAAGCATTATATAAAACCATCCCAAAATCCCATGCATTAACAAATATAAATTTAAACTAGTTTTCTATGCTACATGGAATATCAAAACCAAAAATCTCAAGTGATGTTCAACTCATAAATATTTTTTAAAAAACAACAACTGACAGCAATGTATGCAACACTTAAGTCTAAACATATTGTCTTTCTTATGTATAATTTCCATATGCAAGACAACATTAAAATATTCTCAAGACAACAATCCATGTCACATAATTATCAATTCAATTAGTCAAGCAACTCACGGCCAAGTTTACATCTCCATATAACTAATGTCATAACAATGTAACAAGATTTCATCATGCTTTCAAACACCTAAACATATCATGCTTTATCAACAACATATATATATATAGGAAACATCCAATCACATTAAAATTTAATCATGCTTACACACACCGTTCTTGTCAAACAAAGCCCTAACTTAATATGTCTCAACACAAATCAATCACATATAGAAAACATCGTGCATAGGCAACATTAAGCATAAATTAGAACACACCAATCAAACCAAACATTCTAAAGGTTTCGTAAACCTAAGCTATGATACCAACAAATGTAATCCCCTTGACCTAGTCTAGACACAACCAGGCTCGAACGAGCTACACGGGGAATACAGAGGGTAATTTAGAGACTCACCCCGATAAACAACCCTAAGTTTTAGTGCTACTTTTTTTTCTATTTCATCTTATCTAGATTCTTTATTTAGATCCTACATGTTCATGCAAGGACTATATTCATTTACAACATAAACCAATAAGAATGAGTCATAATTTAATCGATCAAGATATAAGGACCTAATTATAATTTTCCAGATTAACAGTGACTGATCATGAATTCACTCTTTCAATAACATAATCCAAATAGCACAAGGTTTCATGGATCATATCAAAACATAAATGCTATAAGTTCCTTATCTCCATTGCTCTCAACCACCTAAAAGCATGCTTCAACTTCAACAATTTCAAAAACACATACAAGAAAAACATTAACATATTCAACATGATTTCTAGATGAATTTCACCCTAAATAACCACATCATATATTCAACCCAAATTAGTCATGCTTCAATATCAACAACACTTAATTTCATATATAGGGATAAGAAGAATCATACTTCAATATAACTTTAGTATAACTAAAGGAATACCAATAGACAATTCAAATCAAGGTTACAAACTAACATCAACTTAGATAATCAACAAATCCATTGAATGAATAATTTGCATAAATGTCTTTCTCAATATAATATCACATCCTCATTGCTCTCTCACTACTATTAATGTTATAAAGACATACTTGAGTTTTCACTTGGCGGTTACTTGGATCCTTGCTTCCCTTTTCAGCTTCAACATAATTTAGTCTGTATTGCAAGGTAAATGAGAGGATAAGCATAAGCTTAATGGGTGAATAAAAACAAGTATAAAAACTCCTTGCAATGTAGCCAATATTAAACCATTTTAAATCACTTTAAAAACCAAGTTATTCTCTTTGTAAAACATTCATGGCTAATAAGGCCATCTTAAAAAAATCAGCAAGTAGCCATGGCTCGCAAGCCACAAAACCTTTTCAAAATCTCTTTTTGAAATCATATGCTTAATAAGAAAAAGAAAAATCTTATATGCTACTCATAGCAACGCTTAAATCAAAAATCTTGTGCACAATTCACAACACATGGAATTCTTATTGCAAAGTAAAAATACTTGTTTCTCAAGTCATATTGGTATTAGTGATCCGATTAGTCTACCGTTAATCGTTGGGATAAACGAACTCTCGCTCAGTCCCTTCAACGAGGTTACATGGAGGTTTAGTTCCACCATGTCAATACTCACCTTAGTTTTTGGGTTAGTTAGCAAACCTGAATGCGATAAAGTCCCTTATATCATGCAACATTAGCTCCCCTTAATGCATCACTAAGGAATTTCACACGTACGGATTTTATATATTTAGTGCATTACCATCATATTGATCGATCAACTTATCCCTTTATCCATCACATAATAAACCAATATAAAAAAAAAACTATGCTCAAGTTTTAAGTCAAAAACAGTGTATTAACCACATACATTCCACTATCACATGCATCAAATGCATAAACCGGTAAAAACTATTTTTATCATGTTTTCAAAACAAAATCGTGGGATCATCATATGTATATAAAAACTTTTTAAAAGCATCTCATGAGCATTAAAAACACATGCATATTCACATATGCACAATACAATATGAGCTTGACTAAAACACATAGTAAAAACAAGTCATAATATGGGAACCTTTAAGAAAGCAATACTTTAAACTTACTTTCGAGTATAGGGAGGTTTTTTACGCCTTCCATTCACCCTAAAACATTTGAAAAAACATTCAAAACCTTGCTGAATTTGCATCCCTCATAATCCACTCACTGATTTACCGAAACTTGCTAGATAAGTCATCCAAAAACGCGATTTGGCTTTCCACTCTCCTTCAAACTTATTCTTGTACCTCTTGACCTGATTCAAGAATCAAAACCAGAGGTTTTAGTGTATTAAAAAGCACCCAAACATCCCTCATGTTGGATCAATACATGGCAACCTCTAAAAACACCATAAAACCTGGTTGAAACCCACCGAAAATTCTCCAAAACCCACCTAAACCTTATGTCCGGGATTAGATACTTAAAATCCATCTTAATTAAATCTAAAAAATTCAATATTCATGTATTTAGGCATAAAAAAATTCATGTAAAAACCTTGAAAGAAATAAAAGAAAACAATAAAATTTTTATCAAGAAAATCGATTTTATTGATTCAAGATTTTAAAGATTGTTTTAATCAGAAAAGAACTTCAGAATTTCATTAAAAAAATGTAGGTTTCAAAGGTTTGAATGATTCTCACCTCCAAAATTTGATCCAACCCACTTCCAAGGTTTAAAAACAAGTAAAACCGAAGAAAAACAAAGAGATTTTGAAAAAGAAAAATATAAAGAATTAACCAAACGAATTTTTATAGAAAAGATTGGTGTTTAAATTTGAAAAGATGATGGAGTGGCTGCCCAAAAGAGGAGAAGTCGAAATTCTAAAAAATTAGCTTTATATTTTGATGAAAAATAGGTTTTAGGATTAATATTAAGTTATTTGAGTTATTAATTAAAATTATAGGTTATGGGTTATTAAAATAGGCTCTTGTAAGTCTTAGATCAACTAAGATTAAAATTGGATCATAGCCCATTAAATATTCAAAGATTTGGTTTAGTCTATAAAATTGTCCTCAAGTTTTTAATTTTTACAAAATAGTCACTAATATCAAAAATCTTAAAGATTCAAGGGTCAATTTTCGAAATTGATTTGAAAAAATTCAAGTATTTGTAAAATAAGGATTTAGTAAATGGTAGATGACTTCTTAAAAATTTTCATGGATGATTTTTCCGTCTTTGGAGAAAGCTTCGAATTGCCTTAGCAATTTGGAAAAAGTGTTGACTAGATGTGAAGAATATGATTTAGTTCTCAATTGGAAGAAGTGTCATTTTATGGTAGATGAAGGAATAGTCCTCAGTCATAAGATTTCATCCAAGGGAATCGAAGTTGATCGGGAAAAGGTTGATGTTATAGAGAAAATGCCACCACCAATTTCAGTTAAAGGAATTCAAAGTTTTCTTGTTCACGCAGGTTTTTACCGAAGGTTCATTTAAAATTATTATAAAATTTCTAAACCCTTGTGTAATTTGCTTGAACAAGATAAAACTTTTGACTTTGATGAATAATGTGACACGATATTTCAGAACTTAAAGAAGCAACTTGCTTCAGCATCCATTGTTTTCCCACCTGACTGGTCTTTACCTTTTGAAATTATATATGATGCAAGTGATTTTTCCGTAGGGATAGTTTTAAGCCAATGAAAAGATAATATCTTTCATGTGATTTACTATGCTAGTAAAATCCTTATTGATGCCCATTGAATTACACGACCACGGAAAAGGAATTACTAGCAGTAGTATTTGCATTTGATAAATTTCGTTCTGATTTAATTGGTACTAAGGTAATTGTCCATACTGATCATTTGTTAATTAAATATTTGATTGCTAAGAAGGATGTCAAGCCTCGTTTAATTCATCGGATTTTACTTTTGCAAGAGTTTGACATTGAAATTAAGGATAGAAAAGGAACGAAGAATCAAGTAGCTGATCATTTGTCAAAGATAGAAGATGGAAACAATGAAGAAGATCCTTTGGAGATCGACGATGAATTTGTTGTGGCCTTAAAAAATTATTTACAAAATGGTCCTTTAAATTCTTTGTAATATCATAACCAAATTTAGCTTTACAAATTTTGACTTAAATTCTTATTAATAATGAAGTAGGACTATATTATAATTCTAGAGGTTGAAGAATAATTGATAATTGGGTTTATATAAATAAAAAATATTTATATTAGGTAAGAAGTCTTATAATAACAGGTTCTTGATGAACAACTATTTCACTCTATAAATATAGAATATGTCTAACCTTCAAAATCATGAGAGAATTATTTTTAAGAGAAATAATCTCTTTATTATGTTTGCACTTATTGTGACTAAATTGTAGAGATTTATATTGTGTGGATATTGGAAGAGTATATTGGTTAAATGAAATTCCATTTATTTTTCCTCTTTGTGTTTTCTCATTTTGTAACACACTAATCTTGATCCTGATCTAAAGCATTACATTTGGGTCACCTAAAATCTGATTCAATAAATTTATATTTTAAAATTGTAGATTTAGTTAACATTTAAAATATTAAATCATTCATAATCTTATGTACTTAAATAACAGTATAAATTACTTTACAAAATAAAATTTTAAATTTTAAAATATCATATATTAAAATAACAATTCAAAAGAGTTTAAAGAGTCAATATTTGTAAGGTCATATGAATATGGAATCCCAAGACTAAAAAATAAGTATTTTACTATAAAGCAATGCAATCCTAAGAAAACCTCACTGATGTGCTCCTCGATCATGATCAACCTACTAACTTGTAAACGTAAATAATGATTTCGAACGCTAAGCTTACAAAACTCATTAGTACATTTCTACTTAACTAAAATTCATGATTATCATAAAATAAGCATGTGAGATAAATATAGTCTAAAGAACATAAATATGACTTCACTATTTATGAGTCATAATTTAGCCTACACTAACTAGAGTTCTTATATCACCTATATTAAGACATAATTAAATCTAAAAAAAGTTTTAAATGTTCCACAATACTTTACTTGAGATCATTCAGCCTATTGAGATGAATACATCCATAAGCTATTATTTTATAGCATTTATAAGTCACCTAGTATTGTCCAACGCAACTCTACTATACATGTGCTTACATTCTCTTCGAATTACCCATACTCATTGTAATCACTAATTTTATCCAGGGTAAACCTATTTTTTTATTTATTTTATTTTCATCTTTATCATGAATAATGAGCTTTAGTTAACTTTAATATTTATAAAGAAAAAAATATAATAATGGGTTTTATCTTTAATTTTGTTTTGTTATAAAAATATGTTAAAAAAAATCAAAAAGATTATTCATTACCTTATCTTATTATTAAATTAAAAAAATCCCACCAAAAATATTATAGAATATTATGTTTATATATTTATTGTTACATATTCTAAAAAAAAATCAAAAAACATTATTAGTTATTACTGCTTTCTTTCAATTTATCATCTTTTTATTAATTACCATTAGTTATTATTGTTAGTATTTATATTATTATTAACTATTACTATATGTTTAAATTTAAAAAAAATCCAACAACAGTTAATTATTGTCTTTCTATTTTAATTCCATTTTCGGTTTTTTTCACTTGTTATTTTATATACGTATACGTGAATATAATTACTTATATATATATATATCACTTTTTAAAATCAAAATTATTATTATTTCATTTCAATTGTTTTCCTTTTGAGTATTATACTATTTATTAATATTAAATGTCGTTTGTCATTTTTATTATTACTATAATTATTATATTATTATCATTAGTTTTTTTTATTATTATTATGACAACTTAGATAATTAAAACCTAAAAATAATTAATAATAAAACCCATTAATAATGTTACAACCAAAATAATTACAAAACCCAAAAACAATAAATAAATGAAGCCCAATTTTATTTAATTTTAAAAGTATATTATACATAACTCAAAAACAAATAAATACAAAGCCCGAAATAAATTAATTACTAGCCCAATCAAGCCCAGGACCGGTTTAAACAAAAAACCCTAATCTAACTAGCCATTCTTCTATGCGCAGCCCAATCTGGGCCGTTGGATTCGTACGAGTGGCTGGAGCAAGAGGGAACCATCACCGGAGAAGCAATCGGCGGCGACCGGACGGTGATCGGAAAAACGAAGAGTCGACTGGAATCTGATGAGGCACGTGTGGGAGAGCGTGAGGATCTAAACGGTCTTCCTTCCTTTGATCTGGGCCGTTGGATCCTCACGCTCTCCCACACGTGCCTCATCAGATTCCAGTCGACTCTTCGTTTTTCCGATCACCGTCCGGTCGCCGCCGATTGCTTCTCCGGTGATGGTTCCCTCTTGCTCCAGCCACTCGTACGATTACCATTAAATGTAAACAGACAAAATTATCAGAATCGTACAAGAGATTAAGCCAAAAAACACAGAAATATCAGAGCATTACAACGACATTCAGGGGACATTTCGACAAGAATCAGAGAAATTTCAGAAGCACTCTGCCACCGATTCCAGAGGTTATAACAAACAAAATTCCAGTAAACCAACCAATGAGAAAATTCAACCAAAATTCTTTTTCTTTTTTTCGCTTGTAATTTCGGCTATAAAGAGAAGCCAAAAATCACTTGTAAGGGATCTCTCCCACCCCATTCGAATTAATAGAAAGCCAAAGTTTTCAGTGGTAATATTTTCTCTCTTTCGCATATCATAAACAAGAACTAGAGTAGTTTTTTTTTACCTTTAAGTCGAATCGTCTCTCCATCATCTTCCTCCAATCGGCAATAAACTCGGTGGCCTTCGGGTCGCTTATGGTGAGCCGCGGAGAAGAGGTGCGATTTTAAACCACCAACTCGTAGCTCTCGGTTTGGTTTCTGGTTTTATAAACAAAAGGAAAGGTTGTTCTTTTTTAGTTTTGGTTTTGAAAAGGAGTGGAAAAAGGGTGTTTATTATTTTTGGTTTTAAAAATGAGTGAAAAATGTCTTTTTTATTTCGCCGGCCACCGTGGGTGATGGCTGGAATCTAGGAAATACGGAGGATTTCTGGGTTCATGACCATCGGTTTCTGGAAAACCCAAAGAACACATGAATGTTCATAGTTGTTCTTGGGTTTCCTAAAGAACACACAAAGAATTTAGGGGAAAAGCTTTGGGGTCTCGGTTTAAAAGTGAATAAGGGTCTGATTTTGTTTTTTTGTTTGTGTTATATACTCAAGGGTAAGGGTCTGATTTTGTTTTTTTGTTTGTGTTATATACTCAAGGGCTCCTAAAAAAATGGTCCATTTACTTCATTAACTCCCTCCGCGTGGGGAAAACCCCTCCCGGAGTCCTTTCAAGTTTTTCAAAGATTTCATTTTGGCCCCGATTTAGACTCAATCGGCTATCTTGAAAATGGTTTTATCGATTATGAGTCCCTCCGTGTTTTTAAACTTTTTTTAACTCCCTCCGCATCGTTTGAACCACTCGCGTAGTCCCTGTTAGTTTGATCTGTTTTACAATCTGGTCATTGAATCTGTATATCAGACTTTATTCATTTTTGTTTTAAACCTCAAAGATCAATTTGTTTTAATCTGATCACTAATTCTTAAGTTAGATTTCTTTTTATATTTTAATTTTATTCGAATATTTTTATCTTACCCTCAGATTTTTATTTTCAGTTGATTTAGTTCGTTGTTCCTCAAATGGTTGCTTTCTTCCCTTTTTAATCACAACTCTCCAGTTTTGTTTTCATCTTGATTTGTCATATTTTGTTTTAAGTCGACATTTTAGTCTTCTTTCCTTTTGTTTTTAAATCCTTTGTAATATTAATTCAACGCTTTAACTTTACTCTCCTTTTAATTTATATTTTCAGTAGTTTTTTTTTCTTTTTTTTGTTTAACTCGTAATTCTATTTTAGTCCATTAGCTCCATGTTTTTCCTCCTTTATTGGTTAATTACATTCATATATTTGTTTCATTAGTTGTCTATTATTTTAATATTACCTTTTATATGCTTGCATATTTAATATTTTATTCTTTTTTCCATATTATGTTTATAATTGATTTTATTATTAGTTTTGAACATGGTTACGTCTGTTGCATTGTCGCTTATATTGTAGGTTTATTGTGAGTGCATTTCTCATATGGTAGGTTTATATTTTTGTGGTATACGAGTATGTATTTTTGGTAACGTGTAGGTTTATTCTTTTAGTTGTAAATTTACTATATTTGGTCCTTAATTTTAGGTACTTAGTTTGTTTCATATTTAGTTTATTAAGTTTCATTGAAATTATTACATGTTTTTCTCATTTTGTTATGTTGTCATGAATATACTTTTTTTATTTATTTGTTTCATACGTTATTTTTTGGCATGTATATTTACTATTTAATTTGTTTCATATTTTGTTTATATTATATTTCATTTATAGCTAGAAGTATAACATGCATTTTATCATCATATTTATCTTTGACATTTTGTTTTTAATGCCATGTGTATTTTTGTCATGTAAATATTTTTATTGTATTTTTCATGTAGTATTTAATCTAGTGCTTATTTTGTTGTATGCTTTATTTTGTAACCGTTTGAATTCACAGTCAATTCCTTAATTAATGAATTAATTTACTCGGTCGTAGCGGGTCCGACACCAAACGTAGTGGTGGCGGTGTATGCGTCTATCTTCGAGTAAAGAGGCGTTAAGATAAACCCGAATCCATAACTAAATACTAACTTAATTGCCACTTTAGTTTAGAAATTTTAATATTAAATAAGCGGTAAATATTTTTAAGGTACCAATTTTGGGCGGTTTGAAAATGTTAACCCCGTTTTTTAACCGTAACCGACTCCCGAACCCTTTTAATTCCGAATCTCTGGTTTTACGGTGTCCGGTCTACCAAAGTGACCGGTGGCGACTCCTTTTGTTTTTAAATATTTTTTCAATTAATTTTCAATTTGTTTTCCAACATTTCTAATTTGTTTTTTTACCATGTTAAATTCATTTTTAAATCTTTTCAATTATTTTCATAAAATCCTTAATTTCAAAATCCTTTTTTTCCCTAAAACCCTAATTTTAACCTAATTTTCAAATTTCCCTTTTTCAAATCAAAGTTTTCCTTTTCAATCAATATTTTAGTTTAATCCCTAATTTTATAATTTTAACCTAGTTTTTCCACTAGCGACCTTTTATTTCCAAACTTTGATTTTAAAAAAAAAAGATCACTACACTCATATGTTCTTAGGGTCAAATAGTTTATATTTTGACCACCAAAGCCATTGATACGCTCTAAACGTACTTGGATCACATTAGCCACAAGTCGCTCTTACCTGAGGTCACCAAGCCTTCAAGATTACTTGAGCTCTCATAATCGTCAAATTACTTATCCTAACATAACAATTGGGGTTAAATATCATATATAGATCACTATAGTTATGGGTAGGTTCCCAACCACACCCACATAACACAATCCTTACTTTCTCATATAGCCCTAAGTACATTTTTTTTAAAGCACCATAATACTGACTCTCAAACATCTAAATTCTTTTACAAAATCCATAAGATATGATATGTTTCCCGAAAATTCATACAATTTATCACAAGGTAAGTGGATCTAAAGTCATTTTATGAATTGAATGTCCCAAGGCGTGACACTAACCATCAAGGTTTATTTCTCGATTCATAATCATCAGTTCCTCATGTGTCCATCCGGCATAATAAAACAACATGATACTAAGAATCTTATAAGATTACTATTAACAATAACTCTTTTCTACAATTATTGAGTTATTACATCTTATGCTCTTATTTATGAGTAGAATCATATGTTTTATCATCTTAATAGAATCATATTGAGAGATGGCTCAAAATTTTCCAACCCTTTAGACTCAAATCGATATTTTTGTGTAAATTAACTAGTTAGTAATAATATTCGATCTCACGTATCAATACAATATAACGAGTGATGATAATTGCACCTCGCTAACTGATACGTGGGCACCTTATAGGTGGACTAGACAAGATATATGTATCGATACTCGATCACGAGTATCAATTCCCACCCTTTAGTATTGGTATGCTCTCATGCATATCGATATGCATTTTGCTCATTATAATTCAATCAAATGGTCAGTGTGATACAAGATGACGTGTACTTTTAGTAATTGAATATCATACTGGTACATTTGGATGTCCGTACCGGTACTTCCTTTCTAGTTCTCTGGTTTTCTTCAACAGGAACATGGATACCAATACGTATACCTCGTGTACTGATACTCAAGTCATAATTTATATTCTGGCCTTTCCCACAGAAACTTTATTTTTATGTTGTTTGAACTATCAACTCTAACTTATATTGGTGTAAGTTGATCATTTAATTTACAAAGCTATGAACACTTACATCGGTTTAAGTTTGTTCTTTCATTTACTCAACTATCAACACTTACATCAATGTCTGTTAGTCCTTTCATTTGTTAGATAACATATTTTGCGTGAGAATGTATAAATAATATGGTAAACAACTACATAGGCCTCCTAACTAATTAGAAATACTTATTTTATTCATCGAACTACCGAATTTGTCAATCAAGCCGCTTAACTTATTAAATTGACCTATTTTAGCTATTACTATTAAAATTCAAGCGAAAGGGTGACGTAACGATGAAATGGCCATTAATAGAAATTTGAAAAATTGTATACTTAGTCTCTATTATTTATCTATTAAATCAATTTAGTCATATTTTAATTAAATTAAATAAAATTAATCATCCAAACGAATATGACATGTGTCACAATCTAATTGAAAGAAAAATAAAAAGATTGGATACTTATGGTAAGATTTGTACTTGGGACATTGTGGATGAATAACCAACACTTTTACCATTACACCAAACAAATCTTTATAATACTAAATGCATCATTTATATACATATTGTATAAGAAATAAAAGGGGGGAAATAAAAAATTCAAATAAAAATAAAAAATTTAGATATTAAATATTTGTATAAAATATTTAAATATTAAATATTTGAATAAAAATATTTTAATTTTAAATATCTTAATAAAAATATTCAGATATTAAATATTTGTATAAAAATATTAGAATATTAATATTAATATAAAAATATTCAGATATTAAATAATTGTATAAAAATATTCAGATATTAAATATTCAAATAAAAATATTTGAATATTAAATATTCGTATAAAAATATATAGATATTAAATATTCAAATAAAAATATTTGGATATTAAATATTCGGATATGAATATTCATATATTAAATATTCGACCTCACTCCAAGTTTATTGTATGTTTTGATCCCGAGGATATGTGACATTGGGCTTCACTCCAAGTTTATGGTATGTTTTGATGTTGCGTGAGATATTAATCTTGTTTATTGTTATGTGTTTAGGCGATCATGGTAGCTACATTATTAAATATGTCATGACATCATATATTGCTCTTATTTAAGTTTGCATGAAACATGGTTAAGTGAAAGTGTATTCATTAAACTTTATTTGCTAAGGGTCAAAATCATTATTTTCGTTCGTAGGTTAATAGGTACCTCGTAGTTTGGTTAGAGCACCATTAGTTTGTAAGGATTTGAGCATTTATTTTGTCAAAGTATAATACATAGATGTAGTGGATCATGTATTAATAGGTCCATATTTGTATAGAATAATTCATATTTGGACTTAAATTATAAGGTCGAAAGCTTTAAATACTTATTTTAAATTTAGAGTTTTAATTATACTATTTTGAAATACTTATTTATTTTTAAACTATCTACGTATTTAATGGATTCGATAGAAATTGAATGTTTTGGGGGCTTGATAAGTGAAAAATCTTATGGTAACAATTTGGGTTTTTGTCCAAATGTATTATCCGAGTCAAAGGTTTTACGTAACATGAGTTAACGACTAAATAACAAAAAAAGTTAACAAATCGATAACATAGTAACTAAAATATGATAAATTAATAACATAAGTGATCGAAATATATGTGTTTTTTTAAATCGACAATAAAATTGAACACTTATAAAATAAAAATGATTGTAATAATATTTTTTTCCTAATATAAATTTAATTTTATCCACCAACTGCTCGACTTGTTCCAAAGATGTAACGTCATTTTAAAAGGAAGAATCGATTGTCCTTTGCAATACTTACAAAGTGTGGGATGATATTTTGTTGAAATTCCTCAACTCCCCATGTGAGAATTGATCCCATGCACTATGATCTAAACCCTTTCAACGGTCAAATTAGTCATTAACCATTAATTATGTAGTTGGTATACTTTTGTCGAGCATAAAGTGAAAGGTTTAGATCAAGATAACCCTTTCTTGCAGGGGTTTTAGTACCTAGTATCCGGTTTTTTCGGGTATTTATCTTTTGATTTATGTTTTGATCTATTTAAATCGAGTATTTGTTATTGGATATTCATAAAATTCGGGTATCCAGTTAATTGGGTAACGGATATTCGGTTCATTTTTTAATTTTTTTTATTTTAAAATTAAAAAATCACATATTAAACCCATATATTTTAAATTTTATAATGCATGATAACACATAAAAAATAGTGATTTGAAATTAATTTTAAAATATTTAGAAATATTATACATATGTATTTATTCTCGGATTGAATACCTAGTCTGGTCAATAATTTTTTCAAGAACGATATTTTTATTTTGTATAATCAAATAGTCAAATCAACTTAATTAGATCAGATAATTTTAAACACTCTACAGTTTCTCATACCAATGGAGGCCGTGATAAAAATACAATGCAGGGGAGAAATGATTAAAGGGTTAATTACAGTGGAGGTCACGTTTGTTTGCCTCCAGTACAAATTTAATCACCGATTTTGAAAATCGACCAACATAATCACATACGTTTTCGGGCTGTAAACTTATGGTCACTGAGACGTTTGTTGCCGTTAAACTTTAACGGGAAGCTGATCTATCATAATAAAAAAAATGAAAAACTACTTAAATAGTCCTTAAATTATTCTTTTACTTTTGTTTCATTTTTAATTTGACCCTCAAGATTTTAAATCTTTATATTTTCACCATCTTCTCAAACCATGAATTTGCAAAGAACAATAAATTTGCAGAATATCTTAGTCCTATCCAATTGCTGAACAGGGCACAATAATTTCCCCACCAATAAATCATCGTATAAGCTTAATTTTCAAGATTTTTCAAATTCTTCTACTTAAAATTAGCTATTAACCAATAAAATGATCATTGAAGTTGAAAAAAAATACCAAATTGCCAATATTCAAAATTCAATAAAGTTTACAGAATGAAAAAATGTACCAAACATTCGAGGAAATGATAAAGGCTTGATTTATGGCAGCCAAAGAATTTACCACTAACTAAAGATAATCATCTTAAGATTATTGACTTCGGTAGCGTAAAACAAATGGAAGATCATCATCGGATAAATTATAGTTTTTCTTAATGCAACATCGGGTAAATTCATCATCATATAATATTGAAAAAGGAAACATCACTTTATATTTTTGAATGTTAACGAATCAACTTTGATTGAATGTTTGATACGTTTTTTTTTCCTGTAAACTTTGATTGAATTTTGAATATTAAAAATTTAGTATTTTTTTTTCAACTTCATTGATCATTTTCCTGGATAATAGCTAATTTCAAGTAGAAGAAATTGAGAAATCTTAGAAATTAAGCTTATAAGATGGTTCATTGGCGGAAAAATTATTGTGCCCTGTTCAGCATGCAAATTCATTATTTAAGAAGATGGTAAAAATATAAAGATTTAAAATTTTGAAGGTCAAATTAAAGATAAAACAAAAGTGAAAGAATAATTTAGGGACTATTTAAGTAGTTTTTTATTTTTTTTATTATGACATATCAGTTTTCCGTTAAAGTTTAACGGCAACAAACGTCCCAGTGACCATAAGTTTACAACCCGAAAACGTATGTGACTACCATTTTTAAAATCGATGACTAAATTTGTACTAGAAACAAACAAACGTGACCCTCCGCTATAATTAACCCATGATTAAAATACTACTCCAAAGCTTTTATCTAAAAGCCCTTGCGAGCAGGTGGCCTAAACCTATGATTAGGGGTCTATAAATAGATTGCCTAACACATGTTCAGAGATGATGGGTTGTAAGTTCTGGGGCTCCATGGAAGTTGTTTTGTGTTTCATCCTTGCCTTGTCTTTGGTGCATGTTTCATTGGGTGCAAAGGTCAGGCATTTGAAATGGGAAGTGGAGTACATGTACAGATCTCCAGACTGTCTGGAACATATCGTGATGGGTATCAATGGTCAGTTTCCAGGACCAACCATTAGAGCTAAAGCTGGAGACACCATTGTTGTTGAACTCACTAACAAGCTTCACACTGAAGGAGTTGTCATTCACTGGCATGGAATCAGACAGGTTTCTTTTTTGCTCAAATCTTCCCACTTATATAAATCTATACATGTGTGGTTAAATGTTGCTTTTTCATCAGCTGGGAACACCATGGGCGGATGGGACTGCTTCCATTTCACAATGCGCTATCAACCCAGGAGAGACTTTCAAATACAGGTTCAAAGTGGATAGGGTAAGCTCTTTCTCTTTCTCTTTCCATGGGAGCTCTGCTGTTCAGCTGATCTTCAACCACAACAATGGTCAAAACTCTTTCAAGAATCACATCTAGGTTACAAACAGGCGCACACGTTTTACCAAGTTTAAACATAAACTGATGGAATAATGTGTTCTGATGCAGCCAGGAACATATTTTTATCATGGACATTATGGAATGCAAAGATCTGCTGGGCTGTATGGGTCCCTCATCGTAGACGTGGCAGATGGAGAAAAAGAATCCTTCCATTACGATGATGAATTGAATCTATTGTTGAGTGATTGGTGGCATAAAGGTGTTCATGAACAAGAAGTTGGACTGTCATCCATTCCCTTTCGTTGGATTGGTGAACCACAGGTAAGATTAAAAATGTAACAAATTTTATATGATTTAATTTATTAAAAAAGAATTTTTAAATCTCACAGGTGTTGTTTTTGGGTTTTAGAGTCTTCTGATTAATGGACGAGGGCAATACAATTGTTCCCTGGCAGCAAGATTTAGTAACCCACCGGTTGGCCAATGCCAGTTCAGAGGGAATGAACAATGTGCACCACAGATCCTGAAAGTCCAACCAAACAAAACCTACAGGCTCAGGATTGCCAGCACCACGGCTCTGGCTTCACTCAACTTGGCCATTCAGGTATTTCTTGTCTCAGTATTCGAATTCAAAACTCATCATTAGAATACAAAAATAAATATATAAAATATATTATTTTTAATATAAATATTTAAAGTATTTTTTTTATTAAAATAAGCAGACAGTGGGAATCTGATCTTGATTTGAAAAAAGAAAATAGCAAGAAGTAAATTTGTCAAAATGGAAAAAGAATATGAGGACTATACTATTTTAGTGTACTTACAAATTATGAAGGTTTTCAAAGTGGGAGACAGTGGCATGTTTAGTGGCATCAAACTATTGGCCGGTGGGGACCAATGCGCATTCATTTTGGAAAATTAATATTTTTGTCAAATGGTAATTTTTTAAGTTAAATCGGATATATAAATAATTTTAAAATTTTATTTAAAAAATAGTGTTTAAAATTTATTTTAAAATTTGAGTTAAAAAATAATGTCACATGTATTGGTGACTTGGGAGAAGAATGTTACTTACACAAGTTTTCTTCATATTTTTAATACTTTTTTCGTTTTACTTTATTTGTCCAGTATTGATTTTTTTAATCAATTTTTTTTAATTTTAACTTATTATAACTTTAAATATATTATTGATAAAAATATAAAAAATATATATTTAAAAACCTCTAATCAAGTAGTTAAAAATTATATATTTTATAAAATTTAATAAATTAAAATATTTAAAATAATTATGGTTAAAGTTTTAAAATTTTGACTTTAAAAAATCAATACTAGACTTATTAAATGGGATAGAGAGAGTATTATTTTTACAAAATCTGAAAGAAAAACACCATGTACATAATTTTTTTTAATATTTGTATTGTAAAAATTAACCTAAAATCTAATTATAAATTGATTTCTTTTAATTCGATATAAATAAATTGTTCACGCCAGGATATTAATAAATTTTAAAAATATAACACTTTTTAAAATCAATAATTAAATAAATATCAAATATTAATTATACACAATTAGTTCTTCTTCACTTAACTTTTTATGATTAAGTGTAGAGATTAATAATGCATAAAATATATATATAATTAGTATATAAAATATTAATCATTTTCTCTTGCATACTTATTTTTAGTTTTTTTTTTAATAAATATTAAATTTTTTAGATATAATATTTTTGAACTTTGAGTTTGTTGTATAGTATATTAGAAAATGAATTTTAAAAATAAATCAAATTATTTTTAATTTTAATTTTTTTTTTTTTTTTGCCGGCCCTCAAACCTTGACTAAGTTAAGCGAAGAAGCACTTTTTTTTTAAGACAGGGGAAAAGCCAGTAAATCAAATTAAAATTTGAAACGAATAGAAATATAATTTTTTTTTGCTGATTTTAAAAGGCTTGTAAAAAATAATTACTTAAAGTATAATTTTTTTATCTGAAGTATTTTTTAATTAAAATAAATATTTAAAATATTATTTTTTACTAAAATAAGTATTTAAAATATTTTTATAAAAATAAGTATTTAAACTCTATTTATTTTATTTCTCTAGATTTCTAAAAATTAACATATATTATTTATTAAAAATACTTTAAAAAGTGTATATTTCACGTAATTATTTGTGCTACATGCCATTTTAGAGAGTACAAGTTTACTAGTCAGAACGTGAATAATTTCCCCAGTCAAGGACAACCATACTTTACAGCATTTGGCACGTTAAAAAATGACAAAGCCTGCATCTGCAAACTCTGATCTACTTTTGTGACATAGCACTGTAATGGCACAGTTGAATCAATGCAGTTTCACGTTAGAAAATTCTGGCTACACTGGATGATTTCCGGGAAAATTAAATTAATTTATGTTTTTTTTTTCTATTTTTATCAATAAATGTAATTTTAAATTTTTAATATAGTATTTGTTAACATATGAAATCTTGAGTCTATTCTTGTTTAGGGTCACAAAATGGTGGTAGTGGAAGCTGACGGGAACCATGTCCAACCATTTGCTGTGAAGGATTTGGATATCTATTCTGGGGAAAGCTACTCAGTGTTGTTAAGAACAGACCAGAGTCCTTCCAGGAACTACTGGATTTCAATCGGTGTTAGAGGACGAGAACCCAAAACCAATCAAGCCCTCACCATTTTGAACTATTCCCCCACCTCTGCATCAAAGATCCCCACGTCTAGGCCCCCGGTAACACCTCCATGGAACGATTACAACCACAGCAAGGCATTCACTAAAAGCATATACGCCCTCATGGGATCACCCAAGCCACCCAAAACGTCTCACCGTCGTATCGTCCTACTCAACACTCAGAACCGGGTCAATGGATTCATCAAGTGGTCTATAAACAATGTATCTTTGGTGTTACCATCCACTCCTTACTTGGGGTCCATTAAATTTGGTCTAAACCATGCTTTTGACCAGAGAAGCCCACCTGACAACTATGACAGCAGCTATGACATCATGAAGCCTGCAGTGAACCAGAATTCAACTCAAGGGAGTGGGATTTACACCATCACCTTAAACACCACGGTTGATGTGATTCTCCAAAATGCCAATGCATTGGCAAAGGATCTGAGTGAGATACATCCGTGGCATTTGCATGGCCATGATTTCTGGGTGTTGGGATATGGGGAAGGGAAGTTCAAAGACGGAGACGAGAAGACATTTAACTTGAACAACCCACCATTAAGGAACAGTGCTGTGATTTTCCCATATGGATGGACTGCATTGAGGTTTGTTGCTGATAATCCAGGAGTGTGGGCATTCCATTGTCACATCGAACCACATTTGCATATGGGGATGGGGGTTGTTTTTGCTGAAGGAGTCGATCGTGTTGGTCAAATACCAAGAGAAGCTCTTGCTTGTGGATTGACAGGAAACAAGCAGAACTGAGGCAATGAATCAAAACAACTGCATGTCATCGGAAATAGTTAGCTAATTTACGTATTAGGCTATTTGCAATCACCCTTGTCTCTCGCTTTTAATTTGTCTTGGTGCTTAATTTGTACTTTATCTGATTTGAGCTTGAATGATTCAATGCGAATTTGGGATTGTGGAAATTTGTTGCATGGGTTTGGTGTTGGTTAAGGAATAAGCCTGGCCTTTATTGTGGTATGGGCTTACATCGTTTGGTTAGAGCAAACTTCAAGTCAAGATCATGTACTCATGTGGTCACTGGCTAGGCGAGTTTATGGTTTGCATGGGTTAAGGGAAGTTTCGTCAGAACATGTAAGTCACAACTAAACTCCATAAAAACGAATTTAAAATTTAATTTATATATTAAAAATATTTAAAATTACAAAGAATAATATCTAATAGATCAAGGATCAAACTTAGGGGTGTTGGAATGTAGTCGCGGCCTAAAAAATTTAAGTTTTTTTTTTTATATTTTATATATTTCTTTTATATTTTCTATTGATAATTTAATTTTGTACACCTAAACTCTTTTATTTTGTACTCTTACATTTATAATATAACTTCTTGATAATTTGTACCTTTATATAAACTTTTAGATTCATCCCTGAATAAACCTGGATTTTGGACTTAAACACAAAAAATTTAATTTGATTAATTAAGTTCAAATTCAATATGATCTAATTTGATCATGAAAACTAGTAATCTAAATTAATTCGATCCCAACCTCAAGTCAACTTTACCCAAAACTCACTTAAACTCTAAGTGACATGAACTAATAACTCAAATTAAACGGATCTAAGTATATGTTTTAAAATATAATTTAAGTTATAACATGTAAATTGTAATTATTATTTATTAACATAAAATATATTTTTTTATAGAAATAGTTACTTTTATTAAAATAAGGAGTATAGATAATGGTACCTAATCTAATCTCCTTGTACACAAAATAAGACATGATATTGATACACGTTAGAGTTATATCTATCCCCATATGTATGAGAATCTCGTACCAAATGAGTTGGGCATGTATTGGTACGCCAAAACGTCACTAGAATTGATTAAAATTTGAATCATACATTGTGTATCGATACAATTAGACTTAATATCAGTCCTTATATACTATTCTTGCCTAAAATAATGATCATTAAATAAGTATATCGGTATGATCTCTCTACTACTAATATGGATACAAGTTAATTAAAATCATTGGGATAAGTTTGGAAATTAGCAATTAGGTCATTGATAATTGATTCGGTGAATGAGAAAATAAACTCAGACCCAGTAAAATTTGACATGCATGTTAATTATACCATGAATTTCATATCGGTGAGTTTAATTATTGTCAATGTCCCTTAATTTATACAAATTATATATTAGTCCCTAAAACTTGTATAAGTTTTAAACGATCCTAAAATGATTATCATTGTATCGTATCGGCCTACCGACCTTACTGTATATATAATACCTTATTGACTCAGACATCGAAACTCAGTTCAAATGTTGAAAAGTATTTCATCGTTTATTGTATCGATCACTGGTAATATTCTCTAACTCGATTTCTATTAGACGGAGGAGGGATGTTACTATAATGACCTAGATTTTACCGAATCGGAGGGTCGAGTTTAAATCAAGGTTTGGGCCTCGTAGTTGGATTTTTTAGACCTTAAGGGTCTTGTTGGGCTAGTAAGATTTGAGCTTAAGTTGGGAATTAGGTGAGGGTAGTTTGAGGTTTTGGCTTGGGGATGAAAATGAGGGGTGAAATAAGAGTTTAGTTTTATGTTAGAAAATTACATCACCATCTCACTCTTTTCTTCATCCTTTTCCCAGCCCCCTTTCTCTTAAAACTTTAGCATCAAATGTAGAGTTTTGATCTATGGAGGTTGGAATCTCATTCGGTTGGTGAAGGAAAAGTTTTCCAGCTTGAGGATATCTATATCTTGAGGTAAAAATGGGTTTACATGGTAGAAGAAGAGGCATTAGTGAGGGTTGAATGAGGAGGACGAAAATTAGGTTTGAGGGGATTCAATTTTAGTGTTTTAATGTGTTATAACACCCTCCTATCTCCCGCAATGTTGTTGTAATCTTTGTTAATCCTTTGTTGTAGTGAAATCCTTAGAAGAACCCCAAAGGACCAAAAGTAGGGGAAGAACAAAGCTTGAAGGGTTTAAAGGTTTTAGCAGCTGTGGAAGCAAGGTTGATATACTTCTAACCCTTATGAACTCATGAAATTCATGATGATAATGTTTGTAGCTTGAATTGTGCATGGTATGGTTTGGTTTGGTAGGTTAAGGTTTTCAATGGTGGAATTTGAATGTGAGCTTATAATCCGTTGAAATTGATTGGAATATGTTGGACATGTCCTAGAGACATCTTGTAGGAAGGTTTTAGATGAGCTTGAGAGAGTTTAGGAAGGAAAGAGGTGTGTTTTTGAGTTTCAGATTTGGAAATTTGTAACCCCCTCGACCCGGTCTCGATGCCACCCGACTCGAACGAGCTACACGGGGAATACCGAGCTAATCCAGATACTCGTCCCGATAAACAACCCTAATTTTTTTCTTTTATATTCTCTAAATGCATCAATTTAGATCCTACATGTTCATGCAAGGACTGAGTTCATTTGTAGCGGAAATTAATGAGAAATGAGTCATAATTTAAACTGAACAAGTTTTAGGGACCTAATTGCAATTTTCTAAATTGTTATAATCCAATAGTGAAATTAAGGTTACCAATCCTTAATTAGGTATATTTAATGCTTGCATATAAATTTTTAGGTTAAAACAATAGCTACAAGTCATCTAATTGTATTCCTAAAGTTTAGTGCTATTAACAAAGCCTATAATGACTTTAACTGACAAGGGTATCGAAACACGCTTACCTAGTATCGAAACCTATGAAAACGGTAAAGGGGTATCGAAACGGGTATTAAAGGTTTCGGTACGCCTTTGATAACTCAGATGATTGCATGTGCGACAAGCCCGTATTTTGATACACATGGAGGACCGTTTCGATACCATTTGCTACTGTAAAGGTCGGTATCGAAACCAAAATGATGCGTATCAATACGCTTGTTGAATTTCATATACTGTTTCGAAACCAGTTCATGTGGTTTCGATATCTAGGCTTAATTTTCCAAAAAATCGTTATGTTTTTGCCTAGGTATCGATACCCTATGAACAAGTATCGAAATCCTCTACCCAAAAATAGCAACTTACCTAGATTTCATGCTTTAAACGTGACCACAAGTGTACTAGATGCAATTATTCACCTATAGGGCATAAAAACATATAATTCAACGAGATTTCTAGATGTCAATCATCCTAGTTCCATGCTTTTAACACAAATCGAAAGCAATACTCAGCAAAGTCATAATTCAACATGCTTAAGCACAATCAAGATGTGAATCAAATCCAAAGACTTCAATAGCATAACAATGTATCATAGAGTAAGTTCAAAACCAGAATATCCAGAAAAATATATCGGTCCATTGCTCCATTGCTCTCATCTACTTAAGGTTCTCAATTTAACTTAAAACATACTTGAGCCTAAGAAAGTATAATATAGGTTACTTAACACCCTTGCTTCTTGATGGCAGCTAATCACTTATTTCTCTGCATTGCAAGTAAAGGAGAGTGGTTAAACAAAAGCTTAGTGAATGATATATAAAAACATAAGTAAAAACAACTTGCAATGCAGCCCATAAAAGCCAAAGTTTTATAAAAACATGTCATGCTCAACTCATGAAATAAATACATGGCTATCAATGCAAACATCATGAAAAACAGCAAGTATACCATTGCATACGCCATAAAACCTTTTTCAAATACTCTTTTTTAAAAACACATGTTCAATAAGCAAAACACAAGTCTTACATGCTTATGGCAAAGCTTCATTGAAAATACTATTCAATTAATAAAATATACTTTCTCATAACATTGTATTGGTATTAGTGAATCGTTTAGATTACCACTAAACGTAAAAATTGGCATGTGGCTTATACCACCAACATGCCCGTGATTGAATAACACAATCCACGGCGAGCCATATCGGTCCACCTTAGTGTCCGAGATAGTTCGTCATACCCGAATGTGATAAGGTAACTATTATATCACACAACATTAGGTATCACCTCTAATGCATCACCAAGAAATTTACTAAAAACAACACTAAAAACACGAATTTTAATTATAGTGCACTCATATTCTATTGATCGATCAACTTATCTACGTTTCATCATATTTAATACCAACACTAAAAACAAAACATGGTGCTAAAGTTTTAAGATAAAAACAGTGAATCTCAATCATGCTTCCTATCAATATATGCATCAAATGCATAAACCAATAAAACCTCTTTTCAACAATTTTTGAAAACAAAACCATGAGAGCATCAAAACATTATAAAAACAGTATCATGAGCATCTAATCAAATGCATAATCACATATGAACAATTAAAAATGTAACCCCTTATACTTTACTTGAGGAACATGATAGGTTAAAGTTATAATTTATAAGACTTTAGAGTTAAGTAAACGAAAAGGGAAATTTTAAATAAAAAACTTGAATATCGGAAAGTAAAAGATAATATAAAATATAAATACAATTTGATTTAAACATATAATAAATCAAATAAATGGTTCATGTATGAAATTAAAAATATCTCAATCCCTAATTGTTCCCAAAATGACTGAAATAATAATTCTGATAACTAACATACTGAAAATAATAGTAAAATAATATCTGGTTGACAGCTCCGAGTACCTACTCCTATGTCCGGATATCTGAAAAGTTAAAATAAAAGGATGAGCTAAAAAGCCTAGTGTGTCTCTATAGTGTAGTTATAAACACAAAATCATTCGGTTCACGAACACAGTAATAAAATATATGTCCACAATAAATAAACACAATGAATGATGAGTGCAATGTAATGTCACAAAGAATACAATCCCATACTTTCACGACTTGAGTTTCAAAACTCGGAGTCGGGTTAACCCGAGGTTGTGGGCCTCGTTGTTGGGCTTCTTGGGCCTTGTTGGGTCTAAGGCTTGTTGTTGGGCTTGGGTTTGAAGGATGGCTTGGGGGTAGTTTGGTAAATGGCTATTTGGATGTTGGAAAGGACAAAAAGAGGTGTTTAATTTTTTGCATTTTACAGAGAATGATATTGCCTTCTCTTTAACTCCTTCTTCATCCTTTCTTCACCCATTTCCTTCCCCAAACACCATCATCAAAGGTTGATTTTTGGTAGTCAAGCTTGTGGAACCCCATTTTAAGGTAAGAGGGTTTTTTGTTCATCTCAAAAGGATCTATCTTTCAAGGTAAGTGTTGTTCTCTTTAAAGATTGATACAATCAGCCAAGAACTTAGGAATTTCATTAAAGAAATTTAGGTTTTAGAGGTTGTAATGATTCTTACCTCCAAAATTGATCCAACTTCCTTACAAGGTTTATAAACAAGAAAACCCGTAGAAAAATGAAGAGATTTTGAAGAAGAAAATATAAAGAATTAACCAAAAGAATTTTTATTGAAAAGATTGGTGTTTAACTTTGAAAATATGTTGGAGAATATGTCTTGAGAAGGAAGAAACCGAAATCTTGTATAAAAGGTTTAAAGTTTGATGCAAAAATAGAGTTTTTCAAGTAAAACCGAAGAAAAACGAAGAGAATTTGAAGAAGAAAGATATAGGAAAATAAATCAACGAAATTTTATTAAAAAGAATGGATATTTACCTTGAAAAGATGATGAAGAGGCTGCCTTGGAGAAGAAGAAACCAAAATAAAGAAAAAGGGTATTTTTTAAAAGTGAGTTTTTGAGTTTTGGATCAAAATTAGAGAATTTTGATTATTTTGGTTAAAAAATAAGTGGTTAAAGGTTGTTTATATAGGCTCTTGGAAGGTTTAGATCAACTAGGATTACGATTGGATCAAAGACCCTTAAAATTTCAAAGTTTTGGCTTAATTTATAAAATTATCCTCAAGTTTTCATTTTTTACAAAATAGTCACTAATTTCAAAATCTTAGGTTATCTAGGGTCAATTTTTGAAATTTATTTGACCTAATTCAAATATAAGTCAATTAAGAATTGTAGAATATTTTTCCATAATTTATTTTCATTAAAAACTAATTTTTAAGAATTTAATCCCAAACTAGGTTGAACTGACAAAACCGATCCACTAAACTTCTAAACTGAACACTAAACTTCTAGGCCCAATTTTGGGGCGTTACATAAATCAGTGACCAATAACCGAAACTTGTCTAACAAGTCCCCAAAACTTCACTCTATCACTTCAAACGAGATCACCTACTTCTTGCCCTATTTCAAGCATCAAAAACTTTGGATTTAGTGCTCCTAAACACACTCAATAAATCCCAAGTCGGACAACCCTTAAAACCTATGAAAACCTTAACCGAAAACTTTCTGAAACCAACCAAACATCTCCTAAACCTTTATTCCGGGATTAAGGATTTTAAAAACACTTTATAAACATCTTAACACATTAAAAATCATCCTTTTAGGATCTAAAAATAGTGAGTAAAAACCCTTGAACGAAAATTATGATTTTTGACCCAAAAATCGATTTTTCAAAAATAAAGGATTAAAAACGCTTTTACCAAGCCAAGAACTTGATAATTATAGTAAAGAACTGATCCAATTGCTTTCCTAGTTTTAAAACGATAAAACAATAAGAAAACTAGGTGTACCGATATAGGCTTAGGAGAAAAATAATCAGATTATTTGAATGTGTTTTGGGTATTGGTACTCGATGGAGTGGTACCGGTACGAAGGGGAATACCGATACTCCCTATAGTCATATCGATATGCGCAGTTGAATCTGTCCAAATTTTAGCGTTTAAATTTGAGGGGTCAATAAATTGTGTTAATTGCCTTGGAGGGTCTCTTTAGGCCTAAAAGGAATAGTAAAACCGAGAAATAAGAATTTTGATTATGCATATGACTTCAATAGAGAAATAGAGTCTAAATGCTTGAGATAATTGGTAATGATATATGATCATGATGGTTGTTACTTGTTCTTATAATGTTGTTGATTGATTATGATTGTGATTATGAGAATGTTGGTATGGGATCCAGATATCCAAGAGTGGCTTTCGATGCTTAGTGACTACGAACCACTTGTATGTGAGAGTGTGAAGTTTGATGCTCGATGACTCAGACACACTCAAGGTATGTGAGGGTGTGAGGTTCGATGCTTAGTGACTACAGACACACCCAAGGTATAAAAGAGTGTGAAGTTCGAGGCTTAATGACTCCGAACACACTCATCCATGGCATAATTGTGTTTTGATTGCTTAAAAATATCATGTAATCTTGCTAAGATCTTGTCATGCATAATACCATGTGTTTAGGCATTTATGGTAGCGTCAATTGTAACTCCCTTGACCCGGTCTAGATAAAACCCAACATGAACGAGCTACACGAGGAATACTGAGGCTAATCGGGAGACTCGCCCTGATAAATGACCCCCCAAAAATCTTTTTATCTTATCTAGATTCTTTATTTTGATCTTACATGTTCATGCGTAAATTATATTCAATTGCAGCGGAAACAGATATGGAACGAGTCCTAAAAGGTACAAACATGCTTTAGGGATCAAATTGTAAATTTCCAAAAATTCAGGGACTAATTATCAAATTAATGTTACCATCCTTTAATTAAGATCATTACATGCTTGCATGTCAAATTTCAGCTTAAATTAGTATCTACAACCTATTTAATTTTATGCACAAGTTTCAAAATATTGTTTAGATGCATATACACCTAAGTAAACATCATCCACATATCATGTACAACTTACTAGATGCATTGCAACCTAGTTAGCAACAATATACTCAAACTCCTAAGAGCATGCTTCAACTTCAACAATCTCATAAACACATATAAGAACAACATTAACATACTCAACATGATTTCTAGATGCATTCCAAACTAAATAACTACATCATAGATTCAACTCAAATTAGTCATGTTTGAAAATCAACAACACTCAAATTCACACATAAGGATAACAAAGATCAAACTTCAATGTAACTTTATTATAACTAAAGGAGTACTAATAGGCAGTTCAAATCTAAGTCACGAAGCTAACATCAACATAGATAATCATTTTAGCCTTTGAAAGTGTAAATAGCATAAACATCATTATCAACATGATATCTCATCCTCATTGCTCTCCCATTACTACTAATTTTATAAAGACATACTTGAACTTTCACTTGGAGATCACTTGGATCCTTGCTTCCTTTTGTTGCCTCCACATTAAATACTCTACATTGCAAGGTAAATTAGAGGGTAAGCATAAGTTTAGTGAGTGAGTAAAAACATATTTAAAAGCACTTTTCAATGCAACCCATAATATACCAAAATCAAGTTTAAAAAACAATTTATGCTCTAAGTAAAAAAAATGTCCATGGCTGTCTACGCCACTAAGTAAAAAAATCGAGTGTTAACCAAGCTTTCACCAAATCAAATTTGAATAGCTCATGATATGTCTTGTCTTATATACATCCTAGTGAAAGTTAAGACTTCGAGGAAGTTCTGCCATGAGATACCTTTAGGGTGCGACTAAAATGAGACAACCCTACATAAATTCTTATTTAACTTGTAAGAATTTTTGTAACTACACAAATTTTTACAATCCACATAAATTCTTACCTCTACACAAATTCATCTCTAGGTGATATAAATTCATATAATTACACTAATTCTTGTCTATTAGTAAAAATTTTGATTTCACCTAAATTATTACATAATCTTATATAATTTTTTTTACCAAAATAATAAAATTTTATGCAATACCACATTTTAATCGCAACCTTAAGTATTACTCCTTAGTAAGGGTGTTCATTGTCGGATATCGGATCGGATCCGATCTGATTGTTTAGAATATCAGGGTTTTTGATCAATGATATAGTGATCCGTATCCGATCCAGAAAAAAATGGATATCCACATATTCGAATATTGAATATTCGGATACTCAATTATTAGAAAATATAATTTGATTAGACTAATTTTTTGAATTTAAAAGTTATATTTATGAAAATTTTGAAATTTTGAATATAATAAATAATAAATTACTAAATACATCAAGTTCACATTTATAAAAGTTTCATTTTTTTTAACATTTTTTAATATAACAAACACTAAATTATTAAATATAACAAGATTAATTAAAAATATGAATTTTCGGATTTTTGGATAATTCGAAATTTAAAATATTATGATCCGTATCTAATCCGAAAAACTTAAAATTGGATCGGATATCCAAATTTTCGGATCGGATTAATGGATAATTGGATCGGATCAACCAAATCAAATATTTTTGAACACCCCTACTCGTCTCTGATACTTAGTCCAGTGGATAGAAGAATTTATAGATAGTGTCAGTGATACTTTGGGAATTCAACTAGATTGTATTAAGTAGGGGTGTTCAAATCTGGGTACCCGGAGGTTCGGTTACTTAAATATCGGCTCGTGTCCCGACTCGGATTTTCCGCGTACCCGGTACTTTGGGTACCCAAAAATTCGGGTAATAGGTACCCCTTTTTTTAAATTTTTTTTTTTATAAATTTTAAATTTAATCTTTAAAAAATATATAAATTTAAAAGTTCGAATTACATAATCCAATATTCAAACATAAAATTTTAATATCCTATTTACATAATCTAAACATAAAGTTTAAGGCCTAAATTACG